>CM061277.1:31074166-31752500 GCA_030848825.1 Tadarida brasiliensis
TTCTAAGTGGATATTTTTATCTTACAGGATTTCTAAATTGAAGTGTTAGCCACTCTGATTTAATGAGCAGACAGGCCAGAGAAGCAAACATTATTTGCATATTAACAATGAACGTGATGGAAGACTGAGTGCCCAGACCATTCATAACAATGGAATTCTGATCAGCAACCTGCCCGAACACCCACCTGGGCTGCAGCAACCAGCCCAGGGATCCAGAGTGCTGTAGAAGTCATACTGCCACCTCTACCAACTTCCCAAGATGCCAAATAGCCTCCATAACTATCACCTCAGATAGCCAGGACCAAATAAATAACTGACAACTTCCCTAATGTTTCTCCCATTCCCAACTACAGACCAACCAGAGAAAGTCAAGTCTGCACCTCTAAGGGACTGCTCAGTTCACCCACTGCCAGTGAGCCCGCCCCCAGCTTCCCCACGCCCACAGCCTCCAAACCCCAAGCTTCCTTTCCCCATCAGAAAGTTTCCCCACTACTCTGCCTGTTTGGCATCTCTGGCGAATGCAGGCCATAGTGGCTGACCCCCCTGCTGGAGGGAGCTCCAGATAAACAGCTTTTGTTACTCTCCTTTGGTTAGTCGTTATTTCCAAAATAATAATTTTTCTTAAAATTTTATTTTCTTTCAAGTGGGTTACATGCTATCCCTAACATCATGTACACATAATTTCTTTGCTCAGACAGTATTTTCTTATTATATCGTGCCAAAAGAAAGTGAAGTTGAATCTATGTAGCATTTTCATAAATAATGATTATGCTGATGTCCTAATGGTGACCACCACACAGTAGCAAATGACCCATCTGGTTGCACTGTGCCAAGAGCCAATCAGAGCACTTTACATGCATTCATTCATTCTCTTCTCCGCTAGCCGCTGAAGGGGTCAAGCCCATCTTCAGTCTCACCAGCTAATAAGTGGCAAACCCAGGCTTCTAACGCAGCCGGTCTCTAGCATGCATGCTTTTCTCCCCTGCAGACATGGTCCAAAGTCATGAGGCTCATCTTAACTTTAAATGAGAGGAGAAGCCTAGAGAAAAAGAAACTGCAGAAATGTTTCCACAAAAGAGCAGCATTTTGTTCTCATTTAAAAGATACAAAGAAAACAAACCCCAGATACAGAGTAATATTCACTGTTAAATATGTAGCATGCAAGCAAAATAATCTACAGAATATAAAATATTTTTAAAAGACTCAAAAGAAAGGTTATGTCAATAGTCTAGTAGGACCGAGCCTGCGTAGCACAACTGCACTGCTGCCTAGGACCTGGCCGGATCTCTAGATGGGGTTCTCCTGAGGAGATGAGGCACGCAGGTACACCTCGTGGAAAAGGCTCATAGAAGATTCTGATGTGCACCTAGGGATGGGGACCTCAGATCTAACTTTTCCTGCTAGCCAGGTGTCCCTGATCCTATAACAAAGCACAAGGAGAAATGATCGAAATTTCGAAGAGGATTTCATGGAGGGGGTTGGGGTTGCATGGACACTGCGCCCCATGCTCATTTGCACATGTACTAGAACTCTGGGTTCAGGGTGGCAGCCACTGCTCCCGTGAACCCTGCTAGAAAACAGACACACTGGAAACAATGTTCAATGAGATGAACCATTCCCTCCTCCCCCAGCGTCCCCAGGTGTCCCTTTCCATCTGGATCCGCTGTCCTCAGAGACCAGCAGGCCCACAGAATGTTTCCTTTATTGGATTTTCCTCTAGCTTTGAAAGCTTTGACTACGTGGTTATCATGGAAGGAAAGAGTAATGGAAATTGTCATTAATGAAAGTAAATACTGTTCATTAACTTTAGCTGTAACTCATTTAAAAACTAAAATAACTTCAAAATTAAAGTGCGAACCAAAATTAGGCATTGCAGTGTAATAATTAATTTAAAATTGCACACAATAGTACACATCTAAGGTAATAACGGAAATGAAAAGAAACGAGGAATGATATTAAAGCCAGAGATATCTTTTGGATAACTCAAACAAAACAAGTGATTTCACTGTCACTTCTAAAAAAAAAATGAATAACTGGGATTCTGACATCTGGCTTCTCCCAGTGTGGTTCCTTTCCATCCCCACCTGGAAGGTAAAGATAATAGCATTTAACTTTTGTGCCTCTCAGAAATGTTGCTGTTTGAGAAGGACTGTGAGATCACCGTGAGAAAGCTACTCCAGGGCAGGTAATTATCACAGTGCGGAGGCCAGATGTGTAACCTTGACCCCATCACCAGACAGGCACAAGGCAGGCATTCAGCGGTGTCTACCGAACGGAGTGCATTTCACTTCTTACACAGAAACACTGCTGTTTATCGGTCTTGAAAGTAGCTTCCCGCCACTTAGATGCACACAGACAAACTTTAAAGCCTTCTAAATCCCAAGCTGCTCAGAGTGTCCATGGGGTTGTCAGGTGGGGGCGGGGGTGAGTCTGAAGGGAGAGGACAGCACAGAGCATGGAGAACAAAAGTTCATCTCGTCTAGACGAGTCTAGTTTCCACCATCAGGGAGCCGCAGAATCCCCTGGACAGCTTGCTGCACACAGGAGGCTGGGCCTCGCCCCAGAGTTCCGGGCTCAGGGGGTCTGGGTGGGGCCTGGGAATTTCCATTTCCAACAAGTGCCCAGGAGTGCTGTTGCTGCCGCTCTGAGGACCAAACGTTGAGAACCAGTGATCTGGGCTAAAACCCCCAGTCTTGTCTGGTAACTAGGGATACTTACGCTAGCATACGTCATGCTACCAACAGATCAGACCCAGATTCAACATGACCGTCAGCCACAAACAGTCTCATGTCTGACTGGCTGTATGAGTGTGAGCCAGGTCTCTGAGCTTATGTTTCTTGATCTGGAACAAAAATATGCATCTGATCAATCAACGGGCATACTACAGAATCTGTTGACTTTATGGGTAATACAGGATTCGATTCCTTTTGGTTGTAAACAAAGAGCACTTTGTGAAGACTTTCTACCAAAAACTCAGAGTCTTTACCAAGGGCAAATTGCACAGCCAGAGTCAAGGTTCTCATCTGTAAATCGTGGAGAATGATGCTGATGGTCTAACCAACACAGTCACGTGGGCATCAGGACAGCTGAAGGCGAGGAGTGCTGTGCCCACTGCAAGCACCGTGTGGGCTGTCTAGAGACCCCGGTGATATTTTATGAGTGCCTCTTCACAGCTGACTAAAGAAGGTCCCTGTCCTACAATTGTACTCGTGTGCTCACTCCCAAATGTTCAAGTTCTTTAGAACTCAGTCCTGGGCCCTCTTCTCCTCTGATTCCAGAACTCTTAGCCTAAGTGAACTTATTCAACCCAATCTCCTTGCTAAAATCTTAAATGAGTTTCCCAGCCCAGAACTCATTTTATTCTCCTGACTTGTATATCCACCAAGCTCCTTCTCATTCCCACTTAAAGATTTCAAAGGAATCTTTAACTTAATATGTCCCCAACCGAGCTCTTGTGTGTGTGTGTGTGTGTGTGTTTTCTGAAATCTATCCTTCCTGCAGGAAATGGTGCTTCCCTTCATCCAGTTAATCTTCCAGAGACTTGGGAACCAGCCTTGACACCCCCTCACTCTTACTCTCACATCCAATCCATCATCAGAGCTACTGACTCTGTCTCTCAAATATATTTGTAATCTATGCACTTCTCTCTCCATTCCCATTACTGCCACCCTGATGTCAGATAACATCATCTGTCTTCAGGACTAGTGAAAAAACTTCCCCTTAATTAGTCTCCTCACTTTCCCCTCTTCCCCTGACACAGCCTTCCCTTACAATCTCATCTCCGCAGGGCAGCTACTGAGATCACTTTGAAATTTCATTGTCATCACCATCATTATCGTCAGCTAACATTTACACAACACTTTCTACAGGACAGACACTTTAGAAAGAACATCATATCTAATTCACTTACAAAACTACAACCTTTGAAGTATTATCATCTCACTTTTTAGAGATAAAGAAATGCAAGCACAGAGAGGTTGAGTAACTTATCTAAGCTGCACAGTCTGCGAGTGGCAGTGTTGTGATTCCAATCCAAGCAGTCTGACGGAATCCACATTGTATGATACTTCCTCTCACATGATCCTAAATATGCCACTCGTTGGCTTCTGTAATGGCCTCCCATTGCCTCTGAGGTCGAACCAGCCGTCTTTACCAGGAATCTCAGGGCTTTATCCAACCTGGTCTTGGCATTCTTCACTAGCATCACCCCACATAGTGTGCCCTCCACGTGCTACGATCCAGCCACGCTGGGTTTATCCAACTGTGTGCCTGTGTCCAGGGCTCTTCTCTTCAGGATGTTTGAGTATGTCATTCCCTTAGCTGGATCTCATTGCTCTGGAGAGGCTTTCTCTTACCCAACAAGTCTAAATTAGGCGTTCCATTTGTTTTGTTCATTATATCCTGCCTTTTCTTTGAGCATTCAATAGAATGTCTAATTGTTTTTTGTGGTTTGCTGCATATCTGGCTTCAGAGGGGCAGGACCAAGACTCCCCATTCATCGCAGTCTAGGCATTGTCTACAAACCCAGGGCACTATGAACAGGGGTATCCTAACAGAAAACAATGAATGTGAAAGCAGAAAGCAGAAAAGCAGGCTGCCAACTTATTGGGAAGTAAGGATAGAAAAGGCAATAGATAGAAAAAGGGCTGAAAATGAGAAGAGGTTGAATTGACAAGAGAATCCATCCAGTTGGTTTGGGCAAAAGATGGTGAAGACAGGATGTAATGCTAACCTCTTTTGGGGGTTTAGGAGAAGGGACAAATGTGAGCAATTTCTGGGAACCGTGCGGATCAGAGGAGCCCAGGCCTGAACCTGGAGACTGTACTAAGATAACCAGACAGAAAGAACAATCTTTTCCATGGGGAGAGAAGACTCAGAGAAAGAGCTCAAAACAGAAGGGACAGGGGTAGTCTGAAACAGGCTACACAGAAGAAACTGTAACATCTTGTATGCCGTTCACTGCAAGCCGCCTGCTGCAGCCAGCCTGCAGTTAGCCAGCCTAGGCACCAGCCTCCCGATCTGGCTGAGGGCGTAGGCGGCCGTGGGCACGTAATCCTCAGAGGGCCTGCCTGACCCCTGCCGTCAGCACTGCCTTGGACCTCAGCAGCCTCATTCCTGGGCTTTATCTCTGATACCCTAGTAAGACACCTCAGAGGGCTTGCAAGGAATCAAGACCGTGGGGTTCACATTCCCATAAACGTGGAACATGGGAAAGCAGCCAATCCAGACACCATGGAGCAGTAGGGGTGTTTGCTTTTGCCGGTGCCCTTCCGGGGATCTCCTCGACCGGGCAGTGCGGTGGCCGCTGGGAGAGCTGGTGGCTGCCATGCAAGATGCTACGTGTGGCTGTCACTGAAATGAATCTGCCATCAATTTGCAGGGACCTGCTACAAGCAGATGGGAGGAAAGTTGTTTCCACCTTTTCCTTCCAAGGCTTATATAGACACACCTACCGGCCGCTCAGACAAGGACCAACTTAGACGGCTGACGGTACAGCTCCCTGCCAATATTTTGGTTACACTGGAGGGGTGAGAACAGTGTCATCCACCACAGAAATCACACAATCAGGGCCAGGGAAGAAAGAGATTTATATTCCGGCTCTGCTGTGAGGACACCGTGAAAACCCTGTAGCCAGAGACCTAGCACAGTGATTCATATGCAAATGGGAGCAGCAGAGCAATAGGGATATTGCTAAGATGGCCTCTATTTACTTGGGTTACGGCAGTGTGCAAACCCCATTGTTTCCTGGGATCGGCTGTGAGGAGTGCAAAGCTCTCGCCTGTCAGGAGGGACTGTGCTGTCCATGGGACCCTGTGCTACCCACAGGGCTGGTGACAAGACCGGACCTTGGCTAGACTGACTGGACCAAGATCACAACTGCAATAGGAAAAGACCAGCAATGCACTTTCTCTGGGCAGCTCACCTGGCCTGACACTTACTTCTTACTTTACACACCGCCCTGGGTTGCAATTTTTACCGAGACACCTTCTTTCCCGTTGGGGTCCGAGTCTCCAAGAGCAGAAGATGGCTGTACTTCACGCTCTGTGCCTGTGCCCAGCACACAACTATTGATACCGCTCGATTCTGCTAAATTAAGGAACGGTGGAGCAAATAAGACGAATAAAACCAGGCCTTGTGATTCCAAGTCCAAATCTCTCTCTACAACCTGCTTCTCTCTGAGCCATTTTACTTGGTTCTGAAAGCTAGGCAGTGAAAAAATCTTCGTTTTTTTAGTTTTTTTTTTTTTTTTCATTTTCTTTAAGATAGGGCTTTGCGACCTGCTTGTTCCACCTTTGCGGTATAAAAGTGAGGCGCTGCGGAGCAACGAGAGGCAGCCGTCCGGGGACAAGCACTGCTGTGTCCTGGGCTGAAACAATCTCCACACCTGGCCTGCACGGCCCTGCCTCCCAAACCAGGGGGTGACACCTCCATCCATTTCCCGTAAACAACTTCATTATACTGAGAACTTTACCACCTCTTTCCAGGCCTACTCAATTCTGAGAAAAAGTGATAATGTCAAGTTTGAAGTGATGAAGGTCTTTAGTTGTCCCCACGGTGGCCCTCCGCAGAGGAGGGCGGTGGTTGATCCCCTGTCCCCCAGCACCCACCTCCATGGAAAAGTCCTTGGGCATTTGGACAAGCTTTACTTTCGCCCTGGGGTTCGCTGGGCACAGGAAGGCTCAGCGAGGAGCAGGCACCCGGGGCCGCGACAGCCTCCCAGGGGCTCGTGTCCCATCGCCCTGAATGATAGGGTGGCTCCAGCGACGCCCAGCCTGTCAACGGTGTTTGTCTCCAGTCCATGGAGTTTTCATTATTCATATTCGCCGGGCATGGGCAGCACCGCAGCACCGGCCTCTGTCTAATCCCCTCCGATAATGTATTTCTGATAAGCATGACGGAGCCCCGTCTCCTGACAGGATTCACATTTCCAGCCGGATAAAGTGCCATTTACATGAAGCAGGCACTGTGAATGGAGATCGTGCAGATAAGGGCGGCGGCGAGAGCTGCACTGGGGACTATGGACCGGAGTCTGGGGGCGCTCCGACTCCAGGGGTCCCCACCCCAGACCGAGGGGCCACAGGCTGCTGTGAGCGTTGGCGAGAGGGGGACTGATGGGAATCAGCCGCATGCCCTGACCATGCCTTCCCCCTGGAACTCCCCACAGGTGCAGCAGCCACACAGGCACTGGAGACGACACTGGTCCTGAACCAGAGGAAGCAGAGACCCGCTGCTGTGCCTTTCCCAAGGTCAGGAGCCAGCCGAAGGAATCCTGGAGCCTGACTCCCAGTTCGGTCTTCTATATGCATAGGTTTTACTGCACAAGAAAATATTTACACAGCTTCTCATCAAACATTAAAGGAAGCTCCAGGGCAGGGACTTCTCTCATCCAGTCTCTGTGTCCTGAAAGCCAAAGGGAATGCATCTGAGCATCTGTGAATGGTTCACCATCATTCACAAAAGAGGCAGGATTAGCACCATCCAAGATCAAATCAATTCTGATTGGCTGAGGGTGTGTATTGTTCTCCGGGGCTGATGTCAATTCCATTCTTCTAACTTAGACGTAGCCTGAAAGTGACTGCCTTTCCGTGGTCAGCCCAGCAGTGAAGGACATGCTCATGATGCCAGTGTCAGCTCCTCAGGACTTCTCAGAGTTGGTCCATCTCTCCATCCTCCTGCCGAGGTCAGGTCTCGTCTCCCTAACAACTTCCTGTCGAAACTTCCTGGCCTCAGATCTCACAGGCCAACCTCTGCCCCCTGCCACCCCTAGCACCCAGGTGGCACGGAGGCCTGGCTGGGCCTCCACCTGCTTTCAGCTCTGCAGTGGCTCCCTACACCCCTGGGTGAAGGCAGTGACTGGACCACGCCCTCCAGAGCCCCTTGGGTGGAACCAGTTGTCACTCCAGCCTCATCTTGTAGCTGGCTAATCACAGATATTTATTTGTTTATTTGTCCATTCCTAACAATGCAGCTCCTCTTGAGATCTCGATTCCAGCCCCATGCTGTGGCTGGTGTTATCTCCAGTATCTGCCGTTTCAGTTTGCTCGTGTCTCCAGGCAAACTCCTCCCCATGGGAGCCACCTCTGAGTCGGTGTCCTCCTCTCGTCCAGCAGCACTGAGCTCCCTCTGGCGGCACTTACCCATTTACTTGAACGCTCTCTTTAAGGATCTGTTTCTGATACTGGAAGGGATTCTCTGCACTCCTAACATCTGCAGGGCCCCAGGCATTTTAAAGTTATAAATCAAGTCATCCAATTGTTAAAGTCTATTCTATGTTCTAACCTTGATAGATATTTCTTCATAACAGCCTGCAAGCCCAAGACCCCGTCCAGGCAGAGAGTCTCTGGATCCCTCAGGGCCCTTTTCTGGGATGTGTACCAGAACTGTCCTGGTTCCTGGCCCTTTCCTAACCTCCCTTTCCCCTGGATCCACCTTGCTCTGAGAAGGACCCATGCCCATGTATGCGGGCACCCTTGGCCACTCCTCCAGCTCTATCTACAAACCTGGCGAATGCCCACCACAAGAGCCTAAAGGTTCACCCATGGATGATGCCACGTGTATAGAAAAGACAGCCTTGGGAAGGGGTTGGAATGGTTTGGGCATGGAATTTATCTTCATAGCCAGAGCATTTATGAAGGGAGACCCCAGGATCGAGGTGGCATGTCCTCTGGACCTATGCATTCCTCCTGTCCAGGGAAAAGCTGCAACCCAGGGGGTCGAGTGGGCGGTCCAGCGCAGGCGCCCCTCTTGCCTAGGCCAGGGTGACACTGTCCTCAATCCTGGCCTGCTGCTGGTGTCCAAGAGGGGCTCAGCAGCTGTTAGACCAATAAACCAATGAAAGAATTAACACATCTTCATTTACAAGCACATATAAAATTGTATCTTTCTAGATACCAGCCTGTAATGCAAAGCCTACCTGCGCCAGGTGAGCACAATGAGAATGGAGCTCTGAGTTTGGAAAAGAATGTGTGTTTCAACATCATCACAAACATCACCTGCTGTTTAGTCAGAGAGTTAAATATTTTGTTGAGTCAGTGAGCTCATTTTTGCACTGAGGTGATACAGAAGGACATGTGGACAGACATGGACTCTAAAGTCAGGTGTAATCTATATGAGCCTTTGTTTCCCCATCTATTTGGTGGAAATATTAATAATATTATATACTGGAAGAACATAAGTAGAGCACATAGGACCAGGACTGTCAAGTAACTATTGTTTTGTTTTGTTTCCCATTCTTTTGACTCTTAGAGAACAATTCCATGGGTTTTATAGGCTATAGGACTAGCCGAGTACGCACTCCAAGGTTGTTGAACTTCAATAAACTAAAGCATAAAAAAAAAAAAAAAAAAGCAATGGGAGACTTAGTCTGGCAGCATGGAAAACTCAGGTAATACAGACTGACGTCCTCCTTCTGCAAACACACAAACATTAGATACAATATAATAGAGTATGACAAAATAATTAAATATAGGCCTAATGTCAAAGGAGAATAATTTCCTTGGTGCCATGAAAACAAAGCAAGAGAGAACTCAAAACCACAATACTCCAGTGAGCTGATATTGAGGGGGTTATTAAGCCTTGATATGGACTCTGGGGCTGGAAGATAAGGTTGAAATATCCACACAGAAACAGATGTGACCAATGGTTCATACAGTATTGGAACATGGAGTTCAGAGCTTTGCACAAAGACACTGCTCTCAAAGGCCTCTCAATGTCATAGAAAAAATAAAATAAAATAGAAAACCCCTGTTCACCCAGAGAAGCAGAGAATGTGTCTGCCCTCAACGCTGAATAAAAAGTGAGAAATCAGATCCTTACAAACTCATGCCACACGTAGATGTAGTGTTTCAAATCGCGTGGTCCTAAAATTTCACTGGAACTCTGGTCTAGGAAATTTACCTGAGGCTTCCATAAAACAAACACAAAATAGCCACAAGCCAGGTGCATGAGTGGGACTCCCCACAGGAAACAGAGAAACAAGCCAATAATCGACGTCCACTGAAATGAGCAGGCCACAGAACACTGCAGCCACGGAGGCCTGCCTGAGCCACTGAGAGAAGCAAAAGGGGCATCAAAACCAGAGGTGGAGACAACACTGTTACTATGTCCAAAGGAATGAAAACAACAAAAGAGGAAATAGAAATAGTGGGAGACCCTTTTAAAAAGAATACAGACAGCTTCATTTGAAAAAGAAAGCTTAGGGTTTGCTAAATGCTAGACACTGTGGGGAGCTCTGTATATGTTTTATTTCATCTAATTCATCTAATATTTAAAACAATCCTTTGAGGTAGACACTATTTAGTATTCTAATTTTAGAGAAGGGAAAACTGAGGCACAGAGAGATTAAATATTGGTGAAGATCATACGGTTCTTAAGCAATGAAGTCAGAAATGGAACCAAAGCTGTCTTGCTCTAGGGAGTGTTTCTTTAATCACTGCTGGAAATAATGAAATTTCAGAAAATGAAAAGGATATTCATTAAATTTAAAACTCAATGGCTAAGCAGGAGATTACATAAGGTTGAGTACAATAAGAAAATGAAAAATATATTTGAGCAATTCATGGAGAGATGAAGATATAGCAATATAAATAAAGGGTAGAGGATATGAAAGACATAAAATATAAAATAAAAAGGTCAAACATTTTACCAATAGGAATTTCAGAAGCAAGATGTAAAACCTTAGACTCATGAAGAATACTCAATTCTAGGCAGGAAAAAATAAAAAATAAATCTAAACAGATATATTAAAATGAAACTACATGATACCAGAGACACAATTTACCTTAAAAGTAACAAGAAATAAAATTTATGGATTATCTTTAAAAGAATAAAAATTAGACCAATAGCAGAATTTTCATCACCAAAAACAGAGGGCAAAAAAACCCATCAAGTAATGTAGCCAAATTAGATAATTTAAAATCAAAGAAAAACTGTCAATCTACATTTTTGTATAGAAATAAACTACAAACATGAGAGAAGCCTGTATAAAGGCTCCATCACCCAGACAAAAAATGAATTTGTGAAATTTACAAGCTATTTTAAAAGTCATGGAATTTTAAGAGTTACAGACAATATTGAAATAGAAGAACAAATTAGGAAAGAAAGAAAAGAAAGAAAGAGAGAGAGAGAGAGAGAGAGAGAGAGAGAGAGAGAGAGAGAGAGAGAAAGAAAGAAAGAAAGAAAGAAAGAAAGAAAGAAAGAAAGAAAGAAAGAAAGAAAGAAAGAAAGAAAGAAAGAAAGAAAGAAAGAAAGGAAGGAAGGGAAAATACTTTTGCATAAAAACTTGTACATTGCCCAGCCGGTGTGGCTCAGTGGTTGAGCATCGACCCATGCACCAAGAGGTCACCGGTTCAATTCCTGGTCAGGGCACATGCCCAGGTTGTGGGCCAAATCCCCAGTGGGGGGCATGCAGGAGGCGGCCAACAGATGTTCTCTCTCATCGATGTTTCTATCTCTCTCTCCCTCTCCCTTCCTGTCTCTCTAAAATCAATAAAGAAAAATATTTTTTAAAAAGCCCTGTACATGAATGTTCATAACATCATTATTCATAATAGCTAAAATGTGAAAACAGCACAAACATCCACATACTGATGAATGGAGAAACAAAATTTTAAATTTATACAATGGAATATTATTTAGCTATAGAATGAAATAAAGTATTGACCTATGCTCCAAGAAGCCAGTTGCAAAAGACTACATATTATATGATTATAGTAATACAGAATATGGAAGACTACACATTATGTGATTACAATATTATATAATATGTACGTAATCATATTATATGATTCCATTTACATTCAAATCAAGAGCAGGGAATCTATAGAAACAGTACAGATCAGTGGTTGTTTAGAGGGAGGGTGGTAATAGTGGTGGGACTGAGGGAACAGGTAATGCAATGTTCTAAAGTTGACTCTGCTGATGTTTGCACATATCTGTGGATAGGCTAAAAAATCAAACGTACGTTTAAAATGGATAAATTGTATGATATGTAAATTATATCTCAAGCCATCAAAAAAAGAAAACATGAACTTGTTAGTTTCAGACCATTACTAAAAGCTCTACCTCAACAACAACAAGTAGAAGGGATTTACACCCAGAATGAAAGACAGACGAGGAAGCAATGGTCAAAGAGGAATTTGTAAATACACTAAAAACTATAAATAAGGATTGACTATAACAAAAAAGTATGATAAGAATTAAAATAGTCTGTGGTAAAACTATGATTTAGGAAGAGAAAGGAGACAATAATTCTTTTAAAATTAAGTTAAAGATTCACATAATTGTTTAATATCATTATATGCTAATATAAATATTAGATATTGATATTAAATATTAATATAAATAACATAATATAATATTATATAGTAATACAAATGTAAATACACAACTTATGGCTGAAAATGTGGTTTGTTTTTTTAATGTGTTAAAAATACTTGAAGAGAATATACATTCTCTGAATTTGGGGTAAAAGATCTTAAATACATTCATCAGAAAAATATTGTACGTACACATAAACACACACATCCAGCAATATACTATTTACAGAGATGTATATGAAATAGAGATCTTGAAGTTTACAAAAGGAAGTATGAGAAGAGTCAAGTAGTTTTAAAGGTAATCCGGTACAGCAATGCTAATACAGCTGAAACAACCACATTTCTGAGCGTTGACTCTGTGTCAGACTTCCTGCCAAGCCCAGTCACTGACTAACTCAGGGAGCCTTGGAGGTACATCTTAGCAGAACTGCAGGGTGAAAGTGAAGAAGTTCAAGATCGCAGTGCAGTTTCCAGCACACCGCTCCCAGAAACCATTACAGCAAGCACACAAAATATAATAACCACGTCGACTAAATAAACATTTGTAAAAACCTGCTCCCCAAACTTATAAACTGCATACTTTCTTCAAGCAGATCTGACACGATTAAAAAGTCTGACCATGTTCTAGGACATGAGCTTAATCTCGAATATGTAGCCCAGAATCACCAGCATGCAGGTCATGCAGTGTAAACAAAATGAAATACAATTGCTAATCAATAAGTAAAAACTGGTGAGAAGACTCAGCCACAAGCATACGTTTGCATACTATAAAACACTTCTCAATAATCCATGGGTCAAAGTAATTATGGTGAAAAGTATAAAATATGTAGCTCCAAATGACATTATAAATTGTACATATAAAACTACTTGAGCACTATACAGAAAGAAATGTATAACCTGAAGTGTACACATTAAAAACAATTGGTTATCTAAATGTTCATGTCATCAAATTAGGAAAGAATACTACAGTAAACCTAAAGAAAGCAGAAGAAAGGAAATAAAGGTAAGAACATGATTTATTTGTTATTTATATAATAATAGACTTAAACATTATTTGTATTGATATTACATTTATATAATATGATGTGATTTATTTATAGAAGCATTATAATATGGATTCTAGCACACCAGGGAACTTAATAAGCAGATTCTAAAATTCCCATGGAAAACCAGTGGGCCCAAACTGTTCAAGACGAATTCAAAGAAGAAGAAAGAAATACTTGTGGGTCATGCCAAAATCTAGAAATACTTTAATATACAATTATATAAAGAGTAGATACAGGCATATAATAAAAAAATAGAGCAATGAAACATAGAAAACTGACATAGGTCAGATATGGCATTCAAATTCAGCGTGGGAAGGATAGACTACTTAATAAATGGTAAGAGGGAAATTTATTTTCCATGTCACAAAAACATATTAGATCCTTAGCTTAAACCATTCACAAAACATTCATCTCCTGATGAAAGGACGAGTCCTAAGAGGTTAGAGGAAATATCGATGACTGTATATCGACAGGTAAGTCAGATGACCAGCCTTGAAATGTGAGAAGATACTATATATATCCTTCCTAAATACATATCTTTATAGTATTGTATATTTGTATTTTGTGTATGTATACAAAAAGATAAGCAGAAGAATACACTTGAATAGACAAAAGTGATATCCAGCTTCACAAGGAAACACGGGAACGTAAATTAAATCAAGAATGAGTCACATTCAGAAAAAGAAAAAAAGGTGGGGGAGGGAGCAAGGGTGGGAAGGAGATTGGGGTGCAGAGGAAGGAAAGAAGGAGGAGGAGGAGGAGGAAGAGGGGGAGGAAGAGAAGAAGAGGGAGAAAGAGAGAAAATTAAAGGGAAGGGAAGGAAGAGGAGGGGAGGATGCAGAGATAAAAGGAAAATGTCTCACAACACCAACTGTCAGAAAAGGTATGGAGAAAGAGGAAATCCTACATGCTCCTTTTGAAAGAGTTAATTAGTTAAAAGAGAAAGAGCCACTTTAGAGAAGAATTTGTCATTAGCTAGTAAATCTGAAAACACTCATACTGTCTAAATCTAATAGTTCCACATCTTGGAATATGCCCTAGAGAATCTATCACGTACATGCCGTGATAGCCTGCACACATGTATCATATGTCCAAGGCCTGTAAAAGATGGAAATTGCTGTACTCTTTGTAAGAGCCCCAAGTCAGAAGTATTCTAAATGTCCATCAATAGGAGAAAGGATTTAAAATAAATGAACCAAACTTACCTGTCAAATCAACCTGACAAAATCATAAAAATTATAATGAATGGGAGAAAAAGGGATTACAAAAGATATGTATAGTTTGATGCCAACTCAATGCAATATACTATTCATGGCCACATGAATGTCCAAAACAAGAAAAACATGGATGAGAAGGACACATACCAAATTCAGGAGAGTGGTAACATTTGGAATAAAATAGGGGAATAGAGTATGGAAAGGGCTTCACTGGTATCTGTTCATCTTATTTTATTTTATATACCAATGAGCAACAAAACTGGGGACGGGGCAGGGAGGGAGGGGGAGGAGGGTGTCAATGGGGGAAAAAGGAGAAACATCTGTAACAAACATAAATTAATAAAAAAATATTTATATTATATTATATTATATTATATTATATTATATTATATTATATTATATTATATTATATTATATTATATTATATTATATTATATTGTATTATATAAAGACGTGAGGTGGAAAATACAAGAAACATTAATATTTCAAATATCTGAGTGATGAGTACATGGATTATAGCTGCCATTTCTTTCTTTGTTTTTAAAATATGTTTTTATTGATTTTACAGAGAGAGGAAGGGAGAAGGAGAGAAGAAACACTGATCTGCTGCCTCCTGCACACCCCCTACTGGGGATCGAGCCCGCATCCCAGGTATGTGCCCTGACTGGGAATTGAACAGGTGACTTTCTACACGGGACAGTTCAACCAACTGAGCCACACTAGCCAGGGCACCATTTATTTCATACTTGAATTTTCCATATCTTTCAGATATTTCAGAATTTTAATGATTTGGTAATGATTAATTTTAGGTTAGTCTTCAAAGGAATAAAACTTCTGTTTCTCACCGGATCAGTTTTATTATCATAGAATTCACCCATCTAAACTGTACAGTTCACTTTTCTTAGTATATTCACAGGGTTGTAAATCATCACCACAGTAGACTTTAGAACATGCTCTTCTTTCCCAGAAGAAATCCCACGCCACTGAGCAGTCACCTCCCGTTTGCCCCCACTCCTCCCATTCTCCGCTCTAGGAAACCATGCATGTCTTTCTAGATATTTCATGTAAATGGAGACACACAATGATGGGTATTTCTGACCAGCTTCTTTAACTTAGCATACTGTTTTCAGGGTTCATCCATGCTGTAGCATATATCAGTATCTCCTTTCTTTTTATGGTTAAACAATATTTAATTCTATGGATATACCAAATTTTACTTATCCATTCATTATTTGATAGCCCTTTAAGTTGTTTACACTTTTTGGCTATTATAAATAATGCTGCAATGAACATTAGTATATACATTTTGTGTGGATATGTTTTCAATTTTCTTGATATGGTAACTC
The DNA here is from genome assembly GCA_030848825.1 of Tadarida brasiliensis. Classification (NCBI taxonomy): domain Eukaryota; kingdom Metazoa; phylum Chordata; class Mammalia; order Chiroptera; family Molossidae; genus Tadarida; species Tadarida brasiliensis. Next base: position 31,090,093 of record CM061277.1, read on the forward strand.
TATGTTTAACCTTTTGAGAAACTGCCAGATTGTTTTCCCAAGAGGTTGAACCATTTTACCTAATTACTAGTAATAAATATATGGGGATTCCAATTTCTCCACATCCTTGTCAACATTTGTTATCACCTGTCTTTTTTAGTATAGTCATCCTAGTGGGTGTGAAGTGCTATCTCATTGTTGTTTTGATGTGTGTTTCCCTGATGGCTAACTCAAGGATCTTTTTATGAGTTTATGGGCCTTGTATATCTTCTTTAGAGAAATATCTATTTTAGTTGTTTGCCCATTTTAGTTGGTTATTTGTCTGATTATTAATGAAAAGTACGAGTTTTTAATACATTCTAGATAAAAGTTTATTATCAGTATATGATTTGCAAATATTTTTTTCCCATTTTGTGGGTTTCCTTTTTACTTTCTTGATGATGTCCTTGGAAGCCAAAAGTTTATGTTTGATGAAATTCAGTTTATTATTTTCTTTTGTCACTCGTGCTCTTGGTGTTATATATGGAAAAAGTTTTTCTACCTGTGATATTGCAATAGAAGAAACATTTTTTGTCTTGATGCAGGGCTCCTTCTGGCAGACACCTCCTAAAACCCTTGCAATTTCCCAAGTGATAAGAGCTACAGGAGCATCTTGTTATAACTTGGTTTTCGTTCCCAGTTCCTGAAATAACCAGAGTACAAAGATGAAAGGAGTGTCCTTTATTATTCATAACAAGCCCCTTTCAATAACACCTAAGTGCGTTTGATGAGTTGATTTTTGGAAAGCCCCTAGAAAACCACTGGTGGGGGGCTTTTACCAGGGGGACAAAAACTGTGAATAGATGGTTGAAAATTTCAGCCCTCCCTCCCACCTCCAGGGAGGATAAAGGGGCCATAATTGCCAATGGCTAATGGTTTAATCAATCCTGTCTATGTAAGGAAGCCTCTATAAAAATCCCAAAAGTACAAGGTTCAGAGAATTTCCAGGTTGGTGAACAAGAACACATCCATGAGTAGGGAGTGTGATACTACCCCAAAACTCCTTGGATAGAGAAACTCTTGTTCTTGTGACCCTTTTGGAATCCACCCTTTTTATCTCTTCATCTGAGTATTCATATGTATCCTTTAAAAAACACATAATTTGTAATACACTGGTAATCTAGTAAGTAAATTGTTTGCGTGGGTACTGTGAGCAGTTCTAGAAAAAAACTGAGCCTGCTCACAGGAGAGGTCCTGTGAGCTCCTGATTTGTCCTCCATTTGGCAGAGGTCATGCTTAACTTGAAGACCCATCACTTGCAATTGTTGCAGAAGTGGGGAGCAGTCTTGTGGGACTGGGCCCTTAACCTGTGGTGTTTGCACTAACTCCAGGCAGTTGAGTGTCAGAATTGAGCTAAATTGTAGGACATCCAGCTGATGTGGGGAAAGCCCACACATCTAGGATCAGAAATGTTCTGGAAAGTAGCAGGTATGAGTAGCGTGGTAGGTAAAGGGAGAAATGGAATTTTCCTTTAACTACTCAATGTCATCAAGATTTACTCCTTTATTTTCTTCTAAGAGTTTTATAATTTTAGCTACTATGTACAGGTTTGCTATCCATTTTGAATTATATTTTTGTGTGTTGTGTGAAAATATTCCAGCTTCATAATTTGTGTGTGCATATACAGTTGTCCCATTCCCCTTTGTTGTAAAGATTATTCTTTTCCCCATTGAGTAGTCTTGGCAACCCAAGTCTGAAATCAATTGACTGTAAATATGAGAATTTATTTCTGGACTCAATTTTATTCCATAGATCTGTTGTCCATCTGTAAGCCATAATTGCATGTTCTTGATTATTGTAGTTTTGTAGTAAGTTTTGAAATTGGAAACTCATTCCTCCAACTGTGTTACTATTAAAGATTATTTTGGCTATTCTGAGTCCCCTATATGTCTGTATAAACTTTATGATCAGCATACCCAATTCAGAAATGGAGTCTGCTGGGATTTTGATAAGAATTGTGTTGAATCTGATCTTCTGCTCTTTGGGAAAATTTCATGAAGAATTTATGCTATTTCTTTTTGACTGTTTGGTAGAATTCACCAGTGAACCCCTCTGGACCTGGACTTTTCTCTGTGGGTTGTGTTTTGATTACTACTACATGTTATGGTTTTACTCAGATTTTCAACTTCTTGAGTCAATGTTAGCAATGTGTGTCTTTCTAAGAATTTTCCCATTAAATCTAAGTTATCTAATTTATAGGTCTACAGTTGCTCATCATATTCCCTTACAATCTTTTTTATTTTTATTTTTTATTACTGTAGGGTCTGTAGTGATGCCCCTCTTCATTTCTGATTTTAATAATCTGAGTCCTCTCTCTCTTTCTCTTTATCAGTCTAGCTAAAAGTTTGTCAATGTTGTTGATCTTTTTAAAGAAGCATCTGGTATTTTTGCTTTAGAAAGATTTTTGACACAGAATTCTATCTGATATTTTTTATATCAGAACTGAGGAAAATTTTAAAGATGCATGCCTAAGGTGAATATTAGGTCTTTCAGGGTGAGAACTCCAGTTCTCTTTCACTCTCACTATACACCAGCAAGAGATATAACCAATTCCTAGTATAATCAAATAAGAGGGACTCTAATTGTGTCTCTTTCCATAATTATAAGAAACTTTTCAATCCAAATAAATAAATTGCATTTAATATGAACATTTAAGAAAGCTCTGAGATTATCATTTGAAATTGATTTTTAAAGCAAAGGAACTGAGACAGATAGATAACATTCTCTTATGTTGAGCTTTTTCTTTCCTGTGTTTAAAATGGATGCTGATGTCTCTCACATTCAAGTCCCAGCCTGTCCGTTGGGCTCTTGACTTGTTAATTTCAGGAATACTAATGGTATGCTGTTGGGTGCCACACAGTATTGCATGTGTTTGTCATACAGGATAGATGATGTCCCTGCCCTCAAAGCAATTGCATTTTATACTAAATCAAACTTCCAACTTTGGGAGCTCCACTTCAATGCTTCTAAGGCATTTCAAAACTATCATTTCTTTTTTTTTTTTTAATTTTTATTTTTTATTTTATTTTATTTCTTTTTTATTATTAATTTACTTTTGTTACAGATGTTTCTCCTTTTTTCCCCCATTGACACCCTCCACCCCCTCCCTCCCTGCCCTGTCCCCAGTTTTGTTGTCCATGTCCATTGGTTATGAGTACATGCGTACAAGTTCTGTGTTCATCGTTCCCCTCCCCCACCCCCTCTTCTGGCAAATGTCAGTCTGTATCCCACTTCCACGTCCCTGGGACTACCCTGTTCCTCACACTGTTATGTTCATTATATTCCAGAAATAAGTGAGATCATATGATATTTGTCTTTCTCTGCTTGGCTTGTTTCACTTAGGATAATAGTTTCCAGGTCCTCCCATGTTGACGCAAAGGATAAGAGATCGTTCTTTCTTACAGCTGCATAGTACTCCATTGTGTATATGTACCACAGCTTTTTTATCCATTCGTCTACTGATGGACACTTGGGCTGTTTCCAGATCTTAGCTATTGTAAATAGTGCTGCTATGAACATGGGGGTACATGTATTCTTTCTGATTGGTGTTTCAGGCTTCTTAGGGTATATTCCTAGGAGTGGGATCACTGGGTCAAATGGTAATTCAATTTTTAATTTGATAGTGTTTTCCATAGTGGCTGCACCAGTCTGCACTCCCACCAGCAGTGTACTAGAGTTCCCTTTTCTCCACACCCTCGCCAACACTTATTGTTTGATGCTTTGTTGATGGCAGCTCTTCTGACAGGTGTGAGGTGATACCTTATTGTTGTTTTAATTTGCATCTCTCTGATGATTAGTGAAGTTGAGCATTTCTTCATATGTCTCTTGGCTGTTTGCATGTCCTGTTTGGAGAGGTGTCTATTTAGTTCCTCTGCCCATTTTTTAATTGGGTTCTTTGTCTTCCTTCCCTTAAGAACAGGAACAAGACAAGGATGCCCACTTTCACCACTCTTATTTAACATAGTACTGGAAGTCTTAGCCACAGCAATCAGACGTGAAGAAAAAATTAAAGGGATCCAAATTGGAAAGGAGGAAGTGAAACTGTCATTATTCGCAGATGACATGATATTATACATAGAAAACCCTAAAGACTCCATCAAAAATCTACTAGACTTAATAAATGAATTTGGCAAAGTAGCAGGATACAAAATTAACGTCAAGAAATCGACGGCATTCTTATACACTAATGATGAACTCACAGAAAGAGAAACTAAAAAAACAATCCCATTTACCATCGCGGCAAAAAAATTAAGATACCTAGGAATAAACTTAACCAAAGAAGTAAAGGACCCATTTGCAGAAAACTACAAGACATTGAAAAAAGAAATAGAGGAAGATATAAAAAAGTGGAAGCACATACCTTGTTCATGGATTGGAAGAATTAACATCATTAAAATGTCCATACTACCCAAAGCAATCTACAGATTTAATGCAATCCCCATCAAAATACCAACGACATATTTCACAGAACTAGAACAAATACTTCAGAAGTTCATATGGAACCAAAAAAGACCCCGAATAGCTACAGCAATCTTGAAAAAGAAGGACAAAGTAGGAGGGATCACAATACCGGACATCAGGTTATACTACAAAGCTACTGTAATCAAAACAGCCTGGTACTGGCACAAGAACAGGCACATAGATCAATGGAATAGAACAGAGAACCCAGAAATTGACCCAAAACATTATGCTCAATTAATATTCGACAAAGGTGGCAAGAGCATACAATGGAGTAAAGACAGCCTCTTCAATAAATGGTGTTGGGAAAATTGGACAGTTACATGCAAAAAAATGAAACTAGATCATCAGCTTACACCATACACAAGAATAAACTCAAAATGGATAAAAAACTTAAATGTGACTCATGAATCCATAAAAATCCTAGAAGAAAATGTAGGCAACAAAATTTCAGACATCATATGCAGCAAAATTTTCACTGATATATCACCTAAGGCAACAGAAACAAAGGAAAAAATGAACACATGGGACTACATCAAACTCAAAAGCTTCCGCACAGCAAAAGAAACAACCATCAAAGTGGAAAGGCAACCCACTGTATGGGAGAGCATAATTGCCTATGATATATCAGATAAGGGACTAATTTCCAAAATATATAGAGTGCTCATACATCTCAAAACTATCATTTCTTAAATGCTACTCTTGATTTCTTTCTCTAAACCTATCACCTCCTCACCGCCACCCCTGCTGCCCTGAACCCAGCCTTTACCATCTCAACAAATAGCACCACCAATCATCAAATTCAAACTAAATATCTTAGAATCTATTCATGGTTACTCCCTTTTCTTCATGACCATCAGAAAACATTTTTGCTTCTGACTCAAATGTATATCTGGAATACACCTACATTTCTGAAATTTCACTAGTACAAATCATTACCATCTCTGACCTCATAACTCTTTCCCTTTTGCCCACAATCCATTCCTTACCCACAGAATAGAGTCATCTCTTCCAGTTAATATACATAAGATCATGTCACCTCTCATAAAGCCTTTCATGTCTTCCTACTCTGTGTTAAATTAAATATAAAGTCTTTTATATGAACTTGGTTATTCTTTCTTTTTTGGCTCCTCCAGCTTCATCATGAGTCACCCCTTACTTACTTGATATGATCTGTGCTCAGTAGCTTCTAGTATGCAGTGAACATTTGTTCAAGGAATGAATGAAGAACCGATCCCTAAGAATTTCTTAGAAATTATTTCTAAAAACTTTTTATGATCCAGTTATAACATCTTAATTATCTCCCTATTACAGAGAGGCTGCATTGTATACCCTGAACATAACAAAAACAACAGCAGGAAATAAATATTAATTTAGAATATACCCCAGAATTGGATTATTCTCAGCATCAGAAAGTGTGGTTTCAATGAAGGGTCTACTTTCCTATCTCGAGCACTAGAACAGTCAAAAGCATTTTAGAGACTAAACTTACTTCTTGTTTCAGAAACATATTAGAACATACATTCCTCAATTCCCTCTAGAAATGAAGTCTGATTTCACAAGTGAATGGGGAAAGAAAGAGAGTGGTCTTTGAAGCAATTCATTGTCCATCTCCCACTCTCTTTTGATAATTACATGCTTTTTCTTCCTAGCACTTAGATTTGACTTAGCATTACAGGCAGAAAAATAAGAACCATAACTTGTTTCTTCAAATGACCATAACAGCTTGATAGAAGGTCTCTAACAAGCTCTCCCTCTAACAAGCTGCTGTGGTTTCCATGTGTTGGAATGGCTTCATTCTGTACATGGTGACATACTCAAACAGCAAGTGCATTAAGCGGTGACAGCTTTCCACTAACCTAAGCAATTGCGTTTAGGAAAACGCCATTAGCAGCTCTCTCTCTTCATCTGTTCTCCATTCCTCCTCCCTACCAGTAAAAGCTATGTCCAATACTACTACTAAATTACCCTTAGAAATACGCTTTTCAAACAAAATCAATGCACATGTGTTTTCATACTTGTCACAGATAGATCAAATGACCAATCTAAGATACATTCCAGCAAAAGCTTTACATTTTAACCTAGCTTCTTTTGGTGCTATATTTATGAGCTCACACCCAAACTAAGAAAGAGAAAGCAATGGGCGGGAATATGGAAGAGAATAAGAATGAATCTTACTATGATTCCCAGCACTTTTTCTGCATTTATATGGTATTTAATGGTGAAGACAGAACAACCTGTTGGAATAGAATAAAAATGGTGGTATTGGCAGCACGAAGCCAAGGCCCCAAAGCCCAAACTTATAATGATTCAACTTATGACACTCATTCCTTTGCTAATGAATTTGAAAGTGCTTCCTGTTCTGCTCATGTCCCCTTGTTTAGTCGTGAGCCCCTTTTTACCGGAAGGCAACATAGTACGGTTTTTAGGGCACCATAGCTGAAAGCAGTGAGTGACTTGATATTTGTAATTTATCAGTTTAGGCAAGTTACTGAACCTCTCTGTGCTTCCATTTCTTTACTAAAAAATAGCGGCAATAAGAGTACCTACATTACAGAATTGTTGTGAAGTTTAAATTATTTTAATAAGTAGGGCATTCAAAGCAATGTAAGCCATGCTATTAACTATTATTATTTAGTATGTTTATTAAGAAGAGTAATGACCCTTCCTGATAAGGATACATGATACAGATTTTATACTTAATATCCACTTCCAGCCGTAATGGGTAACTGTATTAGACTAGCCCTATGGCCATGAACAGCTATCAAATACATGACACAGCTTCTTTCAGACAGTGAACACAGGAAGCCTAAGACTGCAATTGTGGAGAGAAAGGAAGTCTTACAGTTGCTCAGGTTTCTACCTCAGCACAATTTTCCAACCACATTGTAGAAAGTTGGTGTCACAGCGGAGCGCTGTGTTCCTGCTGAGCTGAGGTGGAGAGATCACAGTTCAGGGCAGCTGGAGAAGCTGGGGTCCGCAATTGAGAAATTGGAGAAGAGGAAACTATACATAAAAGAAGCCTCAGAAGCCTCTCCGGGAGTCCCCTACAAGTCTGTGACTGAGGGAGTCCCCACTGCACAAGACAGTCAGATGGCAGCTGCTATGACATTAAGAACAGAACATAGGTACCATAGGCACTGTGGGGGTGTGGGGAGCAATGCCCAGAGATTTGGGAGTTTGGACCCTGCCAGCATGATTAGCTCTACTGCTTAACCCACTGGGCTCCGGCTGACACACCTAAACGGTGGCCTTTAGGATACGAAGCACATAGAGAGCAAGATCTATTCTAGGTCCTTTCAGCAAAGCCGAAAAAGAAGCCCGGCCGGTGTGGCTCAGTGGATTGAGTGTCGTCCCATGGACTGAGAGGTCCCAGTTCAATTCCCAGTCAGGGCACATGCCTGGGTTATGGGCTCAATCCTCAGTAAGGGGTATGCAGGAGGCAGCCAATTGATGTTTCTCTCTCACATTGATGTTTCTATCTCCCTCCCTTCTTCTCTCTAAAAAAAAAAAAAAAAAAAAATCAATAAAGACATATTAAAAAAATAAAAAGATCCAAAGTGGATATAGAGTTTGGAAGCTGAATCTTGATAAATTAGATCAGTGTAATCAGCCAGTAATTGAACTGCCTCCTAAAACAAAAATCAATAGTCTTCAGAATAAGGTAACAGAATCCAGAGAGCCTACAATTTATTATCCATAATTCCAATATTCAATCAAAAATCGGTAGTCATAAAAAGAAAGAGAAGAATGTGATTTATACTTTAGAATAAAAGCAACCAACAGAAACTCAATCCAAGGTACCCAGATGTTGAGTTTAACAGACTCTTAAAGCAGCTATTATAAATATGTTTAACAAATTCAACAAAAAGACATGTTCACAAAATTACAGATAATATGATAAATAAGTAAGCAGATAGGGACTTTCAACAAAGAAATGAAAACTATTAAAAAAGAATCAAATGGAAATTCTAGAACACAAAAGTATATCACTGAAATGAAATTTCACTGGATGAACTCATTCACAGATTCCAGATGACATTAAAAATCAGTGCATTAAAAAATAAATACATTTATCTAATGTAAGATTTATGTAATAAATACAAGTTATCCAATTTTTATAACAGAAAGAAAAAGGATTTAATAAAGGTAAATAGAGCTCTGGCTTGTTTGGCTCAGCAGTTAGAGCAGCGGCCCGTGGATCAAAGAGTCACCGGTTCAATTCCAGTCATGGGCACGTACCTTGGTTGTAGTTTGTCGCTGACCCTGGTCAGGGTCATGCGGGAGGCAACCGATCAATGTGTCTCTCTTGCATCAATGTTTCTCTCTCTCCCCCCTCCCCCCACCTCTCAATCTGTCTGAAAATAAATGGAAAAATATTCTCAGGTGAGATTTAAAAAAAAAAAAAAAGGTAAATAGAGCCTGTGGGACACACAGAACACTTTCAGATGGGCTAATTTATATGTAATTGGTATCTCAATTTTTAAAAAAAAGACTTGCCCTAGCCAGTTTGGCTTAGTAATTGGAGCATTGGCCTATGGACCGAAGGGTTGTGGGTTCGATTCAAGGTTGTAGGTCAAGGGCATGTACTTCAGTTGCAGTTTGGTCTCCGGCCCAGATCAGGGTCGTGCAAGAGGCAACCAATTGATGTGTCCCTCTCACATGGATGTCCCTCTCTCTCTCTCTCTCTCTCTCTCTCTCTCTCTCCCTCCCTCCCTCCCTCCCTCCCACTGTATCTGAAGATAAATGGAAAAGTATCCTGAGGTGAGGATTTAAAAAAAGAGACTTATTATGGGCAGACAAATATTTAAAGATATAATGACAAAGAACTTCTCAAATTTTATTTTTAAATCCCCACCAATCTATAAATCTAATAAGTTTAGCAATCATCAAAAAGGATAAATATAAAAAGAACCAAATCTAGTCACATCATAGTCAAACTGCTGAAGACCAAAGAAAAAGAGCCCATTGAATACAAGTAAGAACTATGACAATTCTTTGACTTCTCATCAGAACAATAGAGTATGGAAGACAATGGGACAACCTCTCTTAATAGCTAAAAGGACAAAGTCAACCCAGAATTCCATGACTGGTGAAATTTTCCCAAGCAAGAGTGAAATAAAGAGCTTTTCTATGAATGAGATCTTTGCAAATTAGTTCTCAGCAGATTTATACCGCAAGAAAGGTTGAAGGATATCTTTCAATTCACAGGAAATGTTACCCGTTACAAACTAACATTTGTAGGTAGGAATGTAGAGCACCAGAAAGGGTAAGTACAAAGGACTATGCTTACTTTCCTTTCATGATTTATTTAAAAATCGTTTAAGGCAAAATAATAACAGCATAAGGTAGAATTAAAAACATATGTAGAGGTAAAAGATAATCACCCAGGAAACAGGACAGGTAAATGGAATGGACAGCGGGGAGTGAGTACCAGGAAGTGTCAGATGTGAAGTGTAAAAAGCTAAGGATACATATTGTTCACTGTAGAAAAACCACTAAAAGAATAATAATAATAAAGAGTTGCAGCTAAAAAATCAATAGAAGAAATAGTCTGAAACTCTAAAAATACTGTAAAAGAGTGCTAGTAAGGAAAAATAGAAAAAATGTACAAATCAAAACCAAATAGCAATAGTGTAGACCATAACAATCATAAAATCAAACCATAACAATATCAACAAACGATAAGTGCTGGCGAGGGTGTGGAGAAAAGGGGGCTCTAGTACACTGTGAGAATGCAGACTGGTGCAGCCACTATGGAAAACAGTATGGAATTTCTTTAAAATATTAAAAATGGAACTGCCATTTGACCCAGTGATCTCACTTCTTGGAATAGATCTGAAGAATCCTGAAACACCAATCAGAAAGAATATATGCACCCCTATGTTCATAGCAGCACTATTTACAATAGCTAGGGTTTGGAAACTGCCCAAGAGCCCATCAGCCGATGAGTGGATAAAAAAGCTAAGGTAGCCCTGGCCGGTTTGGCTCAGCGGTTAGAGCGTCGGCCTGCGGTACAGAGAGACCCGGGTTCGGTTCCCGCTAAGGGCATGTACCTCGGTTGCAGTTTGTCCCCGGCCCTGGTTGGTCGTGTGGGTGGCAGCCACTCTATGTGTCCCTTTCACGTCGATGTTTCTCTCTCTCTCTCTTCCTCTCTCTCCCTCCCACTCTATCTGAACAAAAAATGAAAAGTCCTCAGGCGAGGATAAAAAAAAAAAAAAAAAAAAAAAAGCTAAGGTACATTTACACAATGGAATACTATGCAGCTGTAAGAAAGAGAGATCTCTTACTCTTTGAGACAGCATGGAAGGACCTGGAGAGTATTATGCTAAGTGAAATAAGCCAGTTAGAGAAAGACAAGTACCATATGATCTCACTTATATTGGAATCTAATGAACAAAATAAACTGGCAAACAAAATAGATGCAGAGACATGGAAGTTGGGAACAGATTGACGAACCTCAGAGGGCTAGGGGGAGGGAAGAGATAAACCAAAGAACTTATGTGCAGGTATGCATAAACAATGGACACAGACAATAGACCAGTGAAGACGGGGCTGTGGGGGAGGACAGGGGTAGAGGGGTCAATGAAGGAAAAAGGAGGGACATCTGCAATACTTTTAACAATAAAGATACATTTTTAAAAGAACCATAACAATAATTATAGGAAAGTAAATGGATTTAAAATCCTAATTAAAAGGCAGTGATTATCAGAATGAATAAAAAAGTAAGACTTAACTCTAAGCTATCTGTAAAAGAAGCATTTTAAATATAAAGATCTAGCAAGTTGAAAGTTAAAGGACAAGGAAGATATACCATGGCAAAAGAGTAAGCGTAAGAAAGCTGACATGGCTATATGAATAGATATCAGGAAAAAGAATATTACAAGAGATAATGAGACATATTGCATGATAAAAAGAATAGTTTACCTGGAGGACATACCAATGGTAAATATGTGTTCATCTAATAACTGAGTATCAAAATCCATGAAGCAAAACTGACATAATTGAAGGGAGACATAGACAAATTTACAGCTAAAGTTAGATATTTTAATTTCACTTACTCAGTAATTGCTAGAAAAAAAAAAAGAGGCAAAAAATGAGGGAGGATGGAATATCTAAATGTTACCAAGCAACTTGATGTAACTGACATTTTAAAACATTGCTCCGGACAATGACAGAAAACACGTACACATTCTTTTCAAATGTATGTGGAGTATTCAGCAAGATAGACCATATCCTGAGCACAAAATAAGCCTGCATAGATTTTAAAGCCTAATTTGGAAATTAAATGAAAAAAACACAAATATTTCTAAATAACCCATGGATCAAATAAAAATCACAGGGAAATTACAAAATATTTCCAACTGCATAATAGTTAAATATAATATATCAAAATTTGAGAGATGCAGCTAAAAATGCTCATGGGAAATTTATAGCTTAGAAATGCCTTCACTAGAAGATAAGATGAAGTAAATAATCTATGTTTCCCCCTCAAAAAGTAGAATAAGAACAATCTTAAACCTAAGTATAAAGACATAAGGAATAATAAATGTAAGCTCAAAAATCAATGAACTAGAACATAAGCACTATGGAAAATTAACCTAAAATGTGGTTATTTAAAAAGATTAATAAAATTCACAAAAATTCCCAGCAAGAATAATCATGGAGAAAAGAGAAAAGAACAAATTATCAGTATCAGGAATGAAATTAGGATATCATTAGAGATCACACAGATATTAATAGGATAATAGAGAAAGCATTAACTTTATGTTCATAAATCTGATGTTAGATGAAATCAACAAATTCCTTGAAACAAACACACACCATATTTTATAGAAAATCTGAAAACCTCATGTCAATTAAAGAGACAGAGTTCATAAATTTTTTGTGACTTAACTTCCCACAATGAAAACTCCACTTTCACTGGCACATTCTACCACTAACTCAGGAAGGAACTAATGCTAGTCTTAGACAAACTCTTTCAGAAAATAGAGAAAATAGGAATGCTTCCCAAATCATTTGTGAAACCAACAAAAAATCTGATTCTTAAACTTGAAGCAATTAAAATTAAAATATTACATATCACGTGAAGAGAGAAGGATTTTTCATTCATTCATTCACTCATTCATTCACTCATTCATTCGAAGTATTTTAATGGTTTTTATGCCAGCAGTATATCATATTGAACCATATTAATTGCTGTAGCATACAGCTGTAGGTTTAACAAATATCAGCAATTTCTTTTGATTCAGTTTCATATTAGGTGCTGGGAATGAACCAAATATAGTTCTGTACCTGAGGAGAGGTGTGTCTCTCAGGGTAGACAGACATCTACAGAGATGATTATAAGAAAATGTGATAAATGCCAGAGCTGTAACAGGACAGGCACTCTATGGCACCATGACAGCATGGGCAAGAAATCTTCACCAGCTTTATCTTTAAAACATTTTTTTTTCTTTATTGATTTTAGAGAGAGAGGAAGGGAGGGGGAGAGAGAGATAGCAACATTGATGAGAGCCCTGGCCGGTTTGGCTCAGCGGTTAGAGCGTCGGCCCATGAACCAGAGAGGCCCGGGTTCGGTTCCCACTATGGGCATGTACCTCGTTTGCAGTTTTTCCCCCGCCCCGGCTGGGGTCGTGTGGGTGGCGACCACTCGATGTGTCTCTCTCACATCAATGTTTCTCTCTTTCTCTTCCTGCCTCTCTTCCTCCCTCCCTATTTGAAGATAAATGCAAAAATGCCTTCGGGTGAGGATTTAAAAAAAAAAAAGAAACAAACATCGATGAAAGAGAACATCGATTGGCTGCCTCCTGCATGCCCCCCACTGGGGACTGGGCCCACAACCTGGGCATGTGCCCTGACTGGGAATCAAACCGGCAACCTCTTGGTGCATGGGTTGATGCTCAACCACTGAGCCACACCAGCCATGCTCCACCAGCTCTATCTTGACGTAACATATGAGTAGGAGTTCAGCAGGCAAAACAACAGGAAAGAAGTTCCTGGCTGTGGGAACAGAATGAGCAAATGAAAGCATAGCAGGTCAGCATAATTTGAACAGATGGATACATCTTTAAAAAAACACAATGGAAATGACCAAGAGCAGTGATGGGGTCTTGGCACAGGCAGTGAAGCTGGAGGAGGGATCCAGAAAGAGGTCACATGTTTTTCCAAAGATATTTGTTAAGTTTGTGACCATATCTTCCAGAGTGGGTGGAACCAAGCAATCAGGCATCCACTGCACTGCTTAGTGAGAACAGAGCACTAAGCGGCAGGCAGGTGCGCTTGTCTTCTCTTCTTACCTTATTTTCTCCTGCAGTATACCTGCTGCCGACCAATCACTGAGACAGATATGAAGCAATTTGGATTGCACAGACTTTCTCTTGGACAAGTACACAGAAACACAGAGCTAAAAGGAACTCTCCTAACACACAGGAACACATTATTGACGATCCCATTAATACGCTTTTGCACCTGCTTTGAGAAGGTCTCTTTGTGATAACCAGAGCTCCTGGACAAACCACTATCTCAGCTGCCTAAAGCGCAAACTTTCAGTTCTGAATACAACACAGATGTCAACACCTTGTTAGTCTAAAAGCCGAAACGAAAAGCTGGCTTTGTCCCTGTGTCACCACCCTACCCCCAAACTGCAGCCTCCAGAAGTCCCCACCAAGCTGCCTGGAGTGCTTGAAGAGGAAGTGCTGCTCACTCGTGGGATTTAAAAGGAAAGACAAAAGAAGCAAAAATTAAGGCTACCATCATTTTAGTCAACAATACTAACCATCTTCCTTACTAAACCATTCCCTGAACCTAGGAATCAGCAAAAATAACTAATTAAAGGTTAATTTCCCTTGTCCATTGTGATTGGGGTGTTGACAGGCAGTAAAATAGCGAAATAAGGTGGGGAGAGGGTGGAGAGCAGTGACCAGAATTGTAAAGGGACTAATGTCCCCTATGGTCACCACCCAGCGCCATGATCTGAGACTGACTTAGGAACCTCCAGTGGACAAAGCAGCTACCTACAATAATTAACACCTGTGCTGGGATCGCAACGTGCCAGGCACTGGGCTGAGTGCTTTGCCAGGATTATTTCATTTACGTTCATGTGGGCTTATGGAGCTTATTTTTTATGCTTCTTGCTATTAGATTGTAAATCTTAACAACATGTTTAATATTATGTCTCTAAATGTTCCCTATCATTAATAAGAGACTGGATTATTCAATAAGTGTAATACACTGGTAGTCCATTTATTTAAAATGTCATCTAAAAAAATAAAAACTTTAACTTAAAAATGCTATCTCTGAGTATCTATTCATGATTTATAGTTAAATTCTATGACACTGGTCTGAATGATCTTATTCATTCCAATTTAACGCACACTGATTCTGAATGGGGCTGGCTGACAAGCCAGGTTTTAAAGTTTTGAGGTTTTCACCTGTGAGAACAGGTATACATGCTTTTCTCTTTCCATTTGCAAAAGTGGGTTTCCAAAGGCCACTTCTCTGTGTGGGCTTAAAATCAAGAAAACATGGGCTCAGGTAAATTTTTGCCTTGGGAGCCCATTCTGCTAGGTACTCAGAATTCTCACGTGCAGGTAAATTGTCTTACCTTGATACAGGTGTGGAAAGAAAGGAAGGGCTCTAGTGATGGAGGGGTCCAAACACCAGCATGTCTAGACACAGATCTGAAGAAAACACCAAAGGGCATGTTGAATGTGGAAATGGGTGGCCATATCTTCAGAATGTCTACTCTTGATACCTCAACTGCTTCGCACCTGACGATGGAGGGTGGGAGAGGGTCACCTGTCACCCACTGGGCCGTCCGATTCTTTACAGAGTTAATTTTCCATCTCAAGTCAGGCAAGCTCCTTCAGCTCATTTGGATGGATTTCCTTCTTTTTTATAAAGATCTCCAAGGGGAGGGAAATCATGCAACTCATACCTGAAAACTCAGTCTAGCATTTAACAGCCTTCAGAGTGCTTCCTGGAAACCCATGTGCTCACTTCACTGTCAGCGTGAGGAGGGGATTCCCAGTGGCACAGTTTTAGGTACTTACATGACTTGCTCACCAACTACCTACCAAACCTTTACACAGGTTAAGAATTTTATAAAAACCCCCAAAATATTAATTAGTCAATCAAACTATGCCCAGATGCAATCTAAACTAATTTCCTCTCTTGTTTGGGAAATGGAGAATATGGTCATTATTCTCGCTATTAAAATCCTGCCCAGACATAAAGATTATTATTAAATTTGTCTTTCTTCCCTTTTCAACACCAAGAAACTTTAGTTCTTTTCAGTTTTCCTTAGACGTGCTATTTATAGAATCACAGGTTCAGGAGGGACTTGACAATATAACCCAATCAATAATTACTTGCAGGACTGAGTGAGACGCCCTCAGATTTCTCCCATGCGGTGTCATCTCGTCCACATGCCGTTCCCTAGAAGAGCCTGATTAGGCCCCAGGAGAGTGAGAGGGAGGAAGTGGGTGGCTGTTTTGGTGTAAAGACCTGCCCTGGACATGTCAACACCTCTTTGTTTGCTTATGGTTTTATGTTTTGTTTTTTCATATATGGCTATATTTACAGCTTTGTTAGATATCAGCATGAGGACAGAAACAAATCCTTTGCTGTCTAATTAGAGCCCCACATGTTAATGAACCCCCACCACTCGACTGCCTTGGGGTGCCAGCATCCCTGCAGGAAATTACTAAGAGCTTTAATCACTCAGAGACTGGAAAGGTCAGTGCCCACTAAGGGTTCAAACGCAGAGACTGCAGCACAATTTTACAAGCATAACAACAATAAGCCATGGGTTTTTAAGAATATTACACTCCATCAACAGGCAGATGGATACGAGCATCGACTTGTCATAGGACTAAAGGGACATAGCACAGAACAATGAGTCGCTTATGCTCATATGATAGATGCGGGGATTTTTGCCATGTCTTCTATGTCTTAGGGCATTTCTCCAACTTAGGGGCAATGACATGCAGCATAACATACCTGAACTAGAACGGACCCCAAATTTTGCCCAAGATTTATCATTGTTATCTGTGTGTCAGCCTCCACCAGTGGGTCCTTGAACCCAATCTCAGGGATTCAGAATCTTAAGGAGAGAAAGGGATTGGGAAGAAGCATATTCAGATTGAGGCCATTTCCCTGAGCAGCCGAGAGTGAAGATCATTGATCTAAACATCCTCCGGCAGTCTATCAGAACAGTCCTTACACCAGTCATTGCAAATCGCGATCCATCCTTAATTCTACCACCTGTGTCTGAGGGGTGACACTGAACAACAGGAGGTGATAAAAGGTAGGAATAGGCATACTGTAAAACGTTGTTCTAAATGTTCCTGACCCACATCACAGCGAAGAAAACTCAGCCAAAGAAATAGCATTTTGTAGGCACTTTAAAAAAATTAATGTTACACAAACCGGGAAAGGAGGAAGTTCTAAAGTCAAATTCTGCAAAGAGGATATAAACTGAAAGCTAAGGAAAGCCTATCAGAGAAACCAATTAGGAGGTTATTGGAGCTGTTTTACAGTATAGTTTTAATAGCATGGCATGTAGAAAACCAGATGGTCTTCTCCCTTTTCTCTGCTTATTAAAAGTGGATCCAAGATTTAGAACCAGCGAGTATTCCACTTCCGGTTACATTTAATAGTCAGTGATCTTGACTATCTTATCACTAATTCGTTTCTTACTCTGCTGTTACAAAGATTGTGTTATCTTCTTGCACATGTCTCCCTCGCTGGCTTACACTTCCCTATGGCCAGGAGTCCATCCTCATCAGAGTCCCTCTGTGTTCTCCAGAAACACGCGCTGAAAGCAGGACGGATTCCATCTCCGTGGAAATCCTGCAGTTAGAGTTTTGCTCCTCTGTGACTCAGTAAATGAAACCCTGAAAATACTAAGCTGTTCTATGTAAGATGTAAGCGCTCAAGTTAATTTAAAATAAAGCTTTTACAAATATCAATAAAATACTCCTTTGCTGAGTCATATTAGAGTGGGCCCTCGTTCCTCGCGGTGAATCAGTTCCAGACTCTGCAGTGATAAATTTATAGAATTTATAGAATTTATAGCGTCTTTCCCCAAAGTCTCCGCGGAGCAGGATTCTCTGTGTACCCCGGGGCCCTCGCCGCCTCGCGCTTCACTGCCGCGGCTCACTCTGCCGCGGTTTTTTCGAATACAGTACAGTATTTGAAATATAGTGTAGTATTTGAAATATAGCATAGTATTTGAAATATAGTGTAGTATTTGAAATATAGTATAGTATTTGAAATATAGTATAGTATTTGAAATATAGCATAGTATTTGAAATATAGTGTAGTATTTGAAATATAGCATAGTATTTGAAATATAGTGTAGTATTTGAAATATAGTATAGTATTTGAAAAAACCGCGACAGAGTGAAGCCGCAAAAGTCGAAGCGCGAAGTGGTGAGGGACGACTGTTCTTTTTTTATAATTTGATTGCTTTGGAATTTAATTTCTGTGACTTCAGTACAAGTTTCTCTTTAGATATCTTTACGTTTTGATGATGTCTTAAGGAAATCTTGGTTCTGACTTCATATAGGTCAAAGATCATGTTCATCTGTATATACAATTAAAACTTTTAAAATCTATGATATACCTAGACATAATGTTTGAATTACAATTAGGTCGCATTTCTGAAATCCGTTTTTAAGTTGCCAGTTAGTACTCTAAACATATTTTCCCATAGAAAGAATATTAAGAAACTTGATTGATTTAACAGGTGACCCTACAAACGCTTCTTTAATTCTACAAAATTATCAGGACGATGATAGACACTAACCACCTAACCATGTCATTGTACCATATACAGTACAAATCCACCCTTATCAGAAGCCACGCCATCAGCGCCACAGCACCACAGCCTGCAGTAGGAGCTCGGTCTTCTCTTCTGTATTCGTACTTTAAATCTCACTCTTATCTGAATCCTATCTTCATGGGAGGGAACCTCTTCAAAGGTTCACCACTTTCAGTCCTCAACATCGAGTCCAAACTCCTGGGGACAGAAAATCTTGTTTTGTCTTGAGCTGCATCTCTTACCACTGACCTTTTAAACTCTTCCTTCCAGCAGCAATGCACTACTTCAGTTTGCTAAATCCCCCATCTCTCTCTCTTCTGCTGCGCCCCCCCCCCCGTACCTTCGCTTTTCTAATTACTATTTGCCCTGAGCCTCAGCTTAAATGCAGTTGTGTTCGAGGAGCCAGCAATCCCCTCTTCCCTGGAGGTATTCATTTATTTACATCAATATCACCCTGTCACAGAACACATCCACTGTACTGACATCATCTAGTTTTTATCTCCGAAAACTACACCTTTCACGTACGCAAGTTTGTCATCACACTCAAACCTCAGAACTCGAGCACAGTTCTGAGTACAAAACATGCATTTCACAGATAATTCAAAAATGTTGATGGATGACAGCAGTCACTTCTAAGTCCACAGGTTCCTTCATGCATTCTTTTATTCAAAATATTGTTGAATGCTTACTGTGTACAAAATGATATTAGGCACAGGAGTGATATGGGCTAAGCACTGGAGAGTGGTAAGTTGGATTCAGTGTCTGCCCTAATGGAGTTCACCGTAATGGGAATTTGCTATGGCGCACTATGGGAAAATGAGGATTTTGAACTTCCTACTTCAATGGAATAGAGGATCTTGTGGCAACAGCTTCACAAGAGGCATGAATTCTCACCGATGCAGTGAGACAGGTCCTGAAGACACTGCTTCCAACAGCACACTTACTCGTAAATGCCCTGAACCAAATGGGATGTGACGGCTTTGGGAGTGAACAGGTTATACTCAATCACTGTGAAGCCTTTACTGTGAACTCGAAAAGCGTCTTTCCCCAAAGTTCTCGGTTTCATTGCTTACCTGATTTTAGTGACCCTCATAAAATCCTCTGCTATACGTTGAAGTCTTTGGCCCAAGCTATCATGATTGCCCACCTGGACTGTATTAATAATTTTCTACCTTATCTCTTTGCTTCCAAGTTCATCAAATTAAATTCACTCTTTATTCTTTTGTGAGTCATTTTTATAAAACATTTATCAGATTATGTCTTTTCTTTTGATGACCAACTAGGATTTTCAAGTCTTTCTAGAAGAATACAAGCCTCATCATCTTGACCTATTGATTCACTGAGTATTTGCAGAATTCTTTATTATAATTCATATGTCAGAGACTTCTTATGAAGTATGAGAGGATGTGAGGGGGGCACAAACATTAAGTGCATTAGAAAAAAATAATAGAGAAGAGATAACGGCTGAAATGTTTCAATGACTGTTTTCACTCTTAGGATCAAGTTCAAGTCCCTAGCAATGGCATTTAAGTGCTTTGGGACCTGACTCCTCATCCCCACTTTGGATTCTTTTCCCCCAAATACTTGATGCTTTTTCTATGCCTCTAAAATTTCTGTGGGTTGAGAAGGGAAAGGGATGATTTAAAAAGATGAATAAAGAGTACACTTTCAAGTAGGTTAGTTGTGAGGAAAACAGGGAAAGAATGATGGTTAAAAGAGGATTTTAGATAATTAAAAAAATTCTTATTCTTGAATTTATATGTTATGACATAGTAAACAGTAGAGGGTGGCTCTGTAGAGAAGGAAAATGATTTTTGATGGCATGAAATTCCGGAGGAGAAAAAATTAAACGAAGGTAGAGGGATATGTCTTAAATGCTAACTTGGGAACTACAGACGAGGGAGAAGATAGGTACCAAATGCAAATAAAAGAATGAGAGAAAGAAGCCACTTGAGGTTGTTCACACACCTTTCTTCTATGGAGAGCAGGAAATGAGGGTGGCTGGTGAGAGCGCTAGGCTGGTAAGTGCAGGTGGGCCCTGAAGCGTTTGGCGTAACTGTGGTCCAAGGGGAGACAACTGCCCTGAGCAGGCACAGGGCTCTAAGCACCGTGAGGAACCATGTGCGATGGTCTGTATGTCGATCTGCATGGTGCTGTGATTTAACATGATCACAGACCTGCAGTTTCTCCCAGGTCAGAACTGAGCTAGGACAGGGATTGGCAAACAGCTTCGGTAAAGATCATACAGTAAATCTTTAGGCTTTATGGGCTATGTGGTCTGTGTTGCAAATACTCAATCCTGTCATTTGCTAGCATCCATAGACACTATGTAAACGAATGAGTATGTATCAATAAAACTTTATTTGCAGGCACTGAAATTCCATATGATTTTCATGTATTATGAAATATTATTCTTTTTTTTTTTTTTTTGCCTTCAGATAAAGTGGGAGGGAGAGAGGGAGGAAGAGAGAGAGAGAGAAACATCGATGTGAGAGAGACACATCAAGTGGCTGCCACCCACACGACCCCAACTGGGGCGGGGACAAACTGCAACCGAGGTACATGCCCTTAGTGGGAACCGAACCCAGGATTCTCTGGTCCATGGGTCGATGCGCCAACTGCTGAGCCAAACTGGCCAGGGCTGAAATATTATTCTTTATTTGATTTTTCAATCATTTGAAAATGTAAAAACCACCCTGGCTGGTGTGGTCAGTAGGTGGGTATCGTCTCATATACCAAGAGGTCACCAGGTTAGTTGTTGGCCAGGGCACGTGCCCAGGCTGTGGGTTCAGTCTCTGGTCGGGGTGTGTATGGGCAGCAACCAATCGATGTTTCTCTCACACATCAATATTTCTCTCCTTTCCTCTCTTTCTAAAATCAATAAAAATATATTGTTTTATTTTCTGCTTTTATTTTTTAATACTTAATTTATTAATTTTTAAATTATAAGTGTCCCTCCTTTTTCCCCCCTTGACACCCTCCTTCACTGCATTGTTGTCTGTGCCCATTCATTGGTTATGCATATATGCATATAAGTTCTTTGGTTTATCTCTTTAAAAACATATTAAACATTTTTTTTTCTTTATTGATTTTAGAGAGAGAGGAAAGGAGAGAGAGTGAGAGATAGAAACATCGATGAGAGAGAACATCAACTGGCCGCCTCCTGCATGCCCCCCACTGGGGATTGGGCCCACAACCTGGGCATGTGTCCTGACCAGGAATCAAACTGGTGACCTCTTGCTGCATGAGTCGATGCTCGACCACTGAGCCACACCAGCTGGGCAAAAACATATATATATATTTTAATGTGAAAACTATTAATGCAGGACATGACACAAAATCAGGAAGTGGGCTGGATTTGCCCCTGGGCCGTGGTTTGCTGACCTTTCTCTGGCACCACAAGTGCTTCTGTTTGTTCGTGGGCTTCTACTTCACATCTGTTTAGTAACTCTGCTTCTACTTGCTTCTCATTCAGTTCTCATGGATGAACTTCCCGACAAAAGATATATGCATTTACCTCTAAGTGCAGATCAGACTGCTTGCTTGCAGCAGAAAGAAACACCTGACACCTGGGCTTCAGGGAGCAAGGCTACTACTCATAGGAGATGAATTAAACTGGGGACCACAAAACGAGTTCAAGAGCCTTGAATGAGTTGTTAGTCTGTTGTGGGATTGCATTGTAATATTTCTATGACCTGGATATAACACAGATATACAGACTGCATTTTCCTTCATCCTAGGCTACAGATAAAAATCTCCTCTATCTATAGGTATATTTCTCTTTCTCAAAATCAGGGGGGCAAGGGAAAGAGAGGTGCTGGGAGTCAACAAGTAAACAAGGGGGAGATTCAGTTCTTTACGGATCTCATAAAAACCACAGGTGAGTAGGAAACTGACTTCAACAGACTCCTAGATTGGAGAGAAACAGTTTCCCCTCATAAAACAGTTCTGTGCTCCTGTCCCTTCCCTATAAACGGAACAGACCCTTTAGCTGACTTTCAGACTCACTGAAGAGCGAGCCGCAGCAACGGATGCTGGCTCAGGTGGTATTAGATGTGGGGAGCACTTGTAAAGATGATGGATGTCGCCAATGGTAATTTTCTCTGTGTGGTGGCTATGATTGATCTGTGGCTTGATGTGATGGTTGAGGTTTTCACATTCAATCTTAAAGAAAAAATATCATGTCATCATACAATGGGAGTTTCAAATGACTGGGGTGGGGGACAGGGCTGGGATATTGCTTTGCTTCGGAAGAAGGCTCAATATGAAAAGAGAATATTTGTTTAAAACAAATCCACCAAGCCAGTGGTGGCCAGTGTATATAATTTCATTAAGATAAAGTTCCAAAGAAATTTGCTTGCATCTCTTTTTACCCTGCCGTCCTAGGCAGGAAACCAAAGGACCGGGGCCACGGTCGGCATTTTCATCTCTTCTTTTTTGTTTTAGAAAAGAAAATAGGACTTGTGAAGCAGATGACTTTCTAGGTAGATGACACTAAAGGAAAACAAGGCCTGTTTTCGTGGACAGATACCTGTACTATCTCAGAGGGGATCCCATGACAAGCACAGGCAGCTTCTCATAATTCCTAGAAATAGAAAATGAATGTGCCAGGAGACAACTCCGCTTACCAGGAGAACTTTGAATTTAAATTTCAGGAACAAGAGGGAGGAAATTAGATACATAAAACTATATTTTAGAAGATAATCAGTGCAATCTAACAAAAAAGTGTCATGAAGGAAGTGCCTAGCAATTATCAGGAGAAAATAGTTGTGGTGACAGATGCCTATATTAATCAATGCAAGGAATACTTGTAATACACAAAATGAACTTTAAACTTCAGTGTAAAGAGGTAAACTAAAATAATGTAAGTATCACCAATACAGGATACATTAACGACCATGATACATCAGTATAAATGTGGAAGTTGTTTTAAGGCAGCGGTTCTCAACCTGTGGGTCGTAACCCCTTTGGGGGGTCGAATGACCCTTTCACAGGGGTTGCCTAAGACCATCAGAAAACACATATTTCCGATGATCTTAGGAACCGAGACACCGCTTCTCTATCTGTCTCCAGGCAGGTCCGCCCACATACAACATGAGAAACTGTATTAAAGGGTCGTGGCATTAGGAAGGTTGAGAAACACTGTTTTAAGGTAACATGAGATAGAAGAGGAGGTAGAGAGAGACATTTTTTATTAAGAAAGCATAAACCTGAGAACAAATATTTCATGATAGCTGAAGCCCCATAAGTGTATTTGACCCTGCTGAGAACTAAAAGCAGAGGGTTCAGGACTCAACCTTTAATAGATGAAACATGGTAGAAATTATAAGCCTAGAAAAGTGAACTTCAAAATAAGTCTAAAGAATTTCATTCTGTGCAAAATTTTTTACTCCTCCATCCTGACCTATAGTCAGATTTATCATGCCCTCTAGCATGCTCTGTTCTGTCTTATATATCCAGCTAGTAGTTTGTAACACTTCATTTTGTGATCACTTCTTAAACAGCCATCTACTTAGCTAGACTGAGTTACATGCCAGTATTATTTTATTCTCTTAAACCCATTGTCAAGGATATGTGTAAAAAGTGTTCAATAAATGCGTGTTAGACAAATGGACAAGAGAAAGGAAGGGATCAAAAAATTCAGCCAAGTTGGAAATAGGAAAACATTGATTTGTGCATCAGAATTGTGGGTAACAAAGCACGGGTGAAATCTATCGATCAATAAATTGTGGCTCCTTTCTTTGTTGCTAAAATAGGCCACAGAATGTGGGTGTAGGAAGAGGACAGAAGGGAAGACAGGGCATAGGTTTACACATGAAATGTATGTATATAGAGAAAAAAAGTTAGAAATAATAAGTCATTGGTCAGGTAATCTGGAAATTCTAGTTTGGGTATATCTGGTGTGTGACCTAGACTTTGCATGTTTTGTAATTTCATATACATGGCTATTATGAGCAGTGATAGTCAAGAATCACTGAATTAGGTGAATAAAATACGTAAAACTTATTTTTCTGGGTATAATATCATAGTCATAACAGACTAATGTTCTTCCTAATATAATTTTAAAAGCTATATAAATTACATTAAATTATATCTTTAAAGATAACGAGAGAGCTACAGACATAAAGACTAGATCATATCAATTCCAGAGAGGAACGAACCATTTAGAGAATCATCAACTTCTGTCTTTTCACTCCCACCCCCACTTGCAACTTGGGTGAAAGACTGAGCTTGGTTCATGCTGAAGAACTCCATAGGGATAAAGAGAAGCAACAAAGTTTTTACCAGTAATGGGAGGCTGGAGTGACAAACTGAAACCCTCGGGCATCTCAAATGCATGGCTAGTTCTTCCTGTGCAATACCTGCTGTATCCTAGGTCTGTGCAGGGAGCTGGGGAGCTAGGTCAAAGCTTCTGTCAGGCCAAGCAAGGCAACATGTAGTCTCATGTTAATGAAGAAAAGATAACCCTCAAGGTTCTTGATTCATTTTATGGATTTTAATTTTTCTATTGAAATTCTCCATCATTTCATCTAGTTTGTTTACTTCTCTATTTTTCAAACATGTTGTAATGGTTAATTTCATGTGTCAACTTGGCTGGACCATAGTACCCACATATTTGGTCAAACATTCTGGATGTTTCTGTGAGAGTGTTTTTTTTTTTTTAGATAAGATTAACATTAAAATCAGTGGACTGTGAGTAGAGCAGATTGCTCTCCATCACATAGGTAAGCCTCATCCAATCAGTTGAAGGCCTGAATAGAACAAAAAATTTACCTCCCTGGAGTCAGAAGGAATTCTTCAGCAGACCACCTTTGCACTTGAATTGCAACACTGCCTCTTCCCTGGGTGTCTTCCCTGCAAGCCCACACTGCAGATTTTGGACAAGCCAGCCTCCACAATGTGTTGAACCAATTTCTTAAAATAAATCTCTCTTCCACTCTATTTATATATATAATATCTATATAAATATGTAATATATATTTAATATATTCTGTTCATTTATACATGATAATCATAAATATAGGAGTCATATGTGGGTTTATTTCTATTATTATTTTTTCTCTTGATTACCAGTATATATGTATACATACCTTTTCACACATCTAGTATTTTTCTTAATGCAAGATATTTTGTTCATAACAGAGAATGAAAATCTTCTCGGGAAGGAAACAATAGCTGTAGCTTCTATGGTTCCTTCATACACCATGTATGATATGCAACACAAAATAACTAGAGGCAAGAAAATAAGACTGGATTTCCAAAATGGTGGCAGAATGAATGGAAACTACACAGACCATCTCCCAGGACCAAACTGGAATTACAACTAAAATAAAGACAAATTGTCGGGAAAAAGCAACAGAAAAGCAGGTGGAGAGGACTATATAACCAGGGACAGGAAAAAAGGACACTGAATTGAGCCTAGTAGGTGTGTGGAGGCACGAGAGGGTGGGCTAGGAGCCCACGGGCAGTAGCTGTTTTAACTGTGAGAAACTCCCTCGGGGTTAAAATCCCAAGCCAGCTCCACAGTGCAGAGGGCTGGGACAGAGCACTAAATTAGCTACAGCCACTCACCTTGGTCTCTGGCAGAGGGAGGGCAGACTGGACTGGAACTCTGTGGGGACACTTGGGATTTAGAGGGTGCTCAGAGCTTTTGCTGGGTAGCTGCCACACAGGATGGTGACCATCTAGCTCCTTTCCGGAGCTCTAGGGAGAAGCAGCAGCCCCACCCTTGGAGATTTAACCCCACCCAGCTGAGCCAGAGAAATTCAAATTGAGGCTAATTAACAATCAGCATCTGCCCCACCCTCTGGTAATCCTCTTATGCTGAACATAAGGAGTTTTTCATTCAGCTGAGGGCTACAACCCATGGCTCATCAAGTAACTGAGACTAATAGCCTCCAGGCAAAGCGCTAGAGGATAATCGAACCTTTTTGGGCTTGCAAATCTACCCAGGAAAGTAAGACTTGACAGTGGTGTTTAACATGGGTCCTCCCACACTCATCCAAACCCAGTAGAGGGAGCCACAAACACCAGAACACCAACACCCACAGGGAAAATTTGGCAGCCTCCAAAACCCACTGAGATAGCCAAGTGGTGAAACAAAGAAACAAATCCCAAATGAAAGAACAAGAGAACTCTACTGAAGATGAGATAAATGAAATGCAGTTAAGCAAGTTATCAGAGGTAGAGTTCAGAGCCATGATCTTGAAGAAGCTCAACAGCATGAGTAAGGACCTCAACACCACGAATAAAAATATAAAAACACTGAAAACCAACCAAGTGGAAATGAAGAATGACATAGCAGAAATAAAGAACATATTGGAAAGAATAACCAGCAGAGGAGAGGAAGCTGAGGACCAGATCAGTGAATTAGAAGATAGGGTAGAAAAAAATCAACCAATTAGAGAACAAAAAGAAAAAAAAAAAACAGGAAGACAGCTTAAGAGAATTGTGGGACAACTGGAGACATAACAACATTCGCATCAGGAGTTCCAGAAGAAGAAGAAAATGAGCAAGCGTTAGAGAATATATTTGAAGAAATAGTGACAGAAAACTTCTCTAACTTGGTGAAGGAAGAAGGCATTCAAGTTCAAGAAACACAGAGTGCCTCAAATAAGAAGAAAACAAACAGGCCCACACCAAGACACACAGTAATTAAAATGCCAAAAATTAAAGACAAAGAGAGAATCTTAAAGGCAGCAAGAGATAACAACAGGTTACCTACAAAGGAACCCTCATGAGGTTATCAGCTGACTTCTCAACAGAAACACTACAGGCCAGAAGGGAATGGAATGAAGTAATCAAGGTCATGAAAAACAAGGATGTGAATCCAAGACTAGTGTATCCAGCAAAGCTATCATTCAAAATAGAAGTGAAATAAAGAGCTTCCCAGACAAAAAAAAAAAAAAAAAAAAAGCTATGGGAACACATTAGCACCAAACCAGCACTGCAAGAAATGTTAAAAGGACTGCTGTAATTAGTGGAAGAAATAAGAAGGAAAATATAACTTCAATAAACAAAAATGGCAATAAATAAGTACATATCAATAATAACCTTAAATGTAAATGGATTGAACGCTCTGATCAAAAGACACAGAGCAGCTGATTGGATAAGAAAGCATGACTCATATATATGTTGTTTACAAGAGACCCACTCACAACAAAAGACACATAAGTTGAAAGTAAAGGGATGGAAAAAATCTTCCAAGCAAACGAAAAGGAAAAAAAAGCTCTGGTAGCAATACTCATAACTGATAAAACACATTTCAAAATGAAGGTCATAACTAGAGACAAAGAAGGGCACGACATAATATTGAAAGGATCTATCCAACAGGAAGATATAACCTTGATAAACATATATGCACCCACTATAGAAGCACCAAAATATATTAAAAATCTTTTGGAGGACTTCAAAGGAGAAATAGACAGCAATACAATCACAGCAGGGGACTTTAACACCCTGCTGACATCACTGGATAGATCCTCTAGACAAAAAATTAACAAGGAAACAGAGACTGTAAATGAAGCACTAGATCAAATGGATTTAACAAATATCTACAGAGAATAACACCCCAAAACTGCAGAATTCACATTCTTCTCAAGTGCACATGGGACATTCACAAAGATAAACCACATGTTAGGACACAAACTAAGTCTCTACAACTTCAAGAAGATTGAAATCATATCAAGCATCTCTCAGATTACAATGGCATGAAACTAGAAATCAATTGCAACAAGAACATGCAAAGACATTTAAACACATGGAGGCTAAATAGCATGTTATTAAACAATGAATGGGTTACCAAGGAGATCAAGGAATAAATTAAAAACTTCCTGGAAACCAATGAAAATGAACACACAACAACACAATATCTATGGGATGCACTGAAAGCAGTTCTGAGAGGGAAGTTCATAGCACTACAGGCCTACCTCAAGAAACAAGAAAAATTTCTAATAGACTATATAACCTCACAACTTAAAGAACTAGAAAGAAAACAAAAAGAAAGCAGCCCCAGAGCAAATAGAAGTAAGGAAATAGTAATATCAGAGCAGAAATAAATGACATAGAGACCAAAAAACCAACTCAAAGGATCAATGAAACAAAGAGCTGGTTTCTTGAAAAGATAAACAAGATTGATGGACCCTTAGCTAGACTCACCAAGAAACAAAGAGAGAGAACCCAAATGCACAAAATCAGAAATGAAAGAGGAGAAGTAACAACTGACACTACAGAAATACAAAGGATTGTTAACAAATACTATGAACAATTATATGGCAACAAATTCGACAATCTAAGCAAAATGGACAAATTTCTAGAAACACATAGTCTCCCAAAACTGAACCGGGAAGAGAAAGAAAACTTAAACAGACCCATAACATTTAAAGAAATTGAAGATGTAATCAAGACTCTCCCAGCAAACAAAAGCCCAGACCCGGACGGCTTCACAGGGGAGTTTTACCAAACATTCAAAGATGAACTAACACCCATTCTACTCAAACTATTTCAAAAAATTCAAGAAGAAGGAAGACTTCCAAACTCGTTTTATGAGGCCAGCATAATCCTAATTCCAAAACCAGGTAAAGACACTACAAAGAAAGAAAACTACAGGCCAATATCCCTGATGAACATAGATGCCAAAATCCTGAACAAAATACTAGCAAATCAGATCCAGCAATACATTAAAAAAATTATTCATCATGGCCAAGTAAGATTTATCCCAGGGATGCAAGGCTGGTTCAATATACGCAAATCAATAAATGTGATACACCACATAAACAAAATGAAAGATAAAAACCACATGATCATATCAATAGATGCTGAAAAAGCATTCGACAAAATCCAGCACCCATTTCTGATAAAAACGCTCAGCAATGTGGGAATAGAAGGATCATATCTCGATATAATGAAGGCCATATATGAAAGACCTACAGCCAACATCATACTCAATAGACAAAAAATAAAGCATTTTCCTTAAGAACAGGAACAAGACAAGGATACTCACTTTCACCACTCTTATTTAACATAGTACTGGAACTCTTAGCCATAGCAATCAGACATGAAGAAAAAATAAAAGGGATCCAAATTGGAAAGGGGAAAGTGAAACTGTCATTATTTGCAGATGACATGATATTATACATAGAA
The DNA here is from genome assembly GCA_030848825.1 of Tadarida brasiliensis. Classification (NCBI taxonomy): domain Eukaryota; kingdom Metazoa; phylum Chordata; class Mammalia; order Chiroptera; family Molossidae; genus Tadarida; species Tadarida brasiliensis. The sequence continues at coordinate 31,119,539 of CM061277.1, forward strand.
AACCCTAAAGACTCCATCAAAATCTGCTAGATTTAATAAAGAAATTCCGCAAGGTAGCAGGATACAAAATCAACATCAAGAAATTGACAGTCAATGGCATTCTTATACACCAATAATGAACTCACAGAAAGAGAAACTAAAAAAAAAAAAAAAAAAAAAAATCCCATTTACCATTGCTGCAAAAAAATTAAGATACCTAGGAATAAACTTACCAAACAAGTAAAGGATCTATTTGCAGAAAACTACAGGACAATGGGAAAAGAAATAGAGGAAGAAATAGAGAAGTGGAAGCATATACATTGCTCATGGATTGGAAGAATTAACATCATTAAAATGTCCATACTACCCAAACCAATCTATAGATTCAATGCAATCCCCATCAAAATACCAATGACATATTTCACAGAACTAGAACAAATACTTCAAAAGTTCATATGGAACCAAAAATGACACCAAATAGCCACAGTAATCTTGAAAAAGAAGGACAAAGTAGGTGGGATCACAATACCAGATATTAGGTTATACTACAAAGCTATTCTAATCAAAACAGCCTGGTACTGGCATAAGAACAGGCACATAGATCAATAGAATAGAACAGAGAACCCAGCAATTGACCCAAAACATTATACTCAATTAATATTAAACAAAGGAGGCAAGAGCATACAATGGAGTAAAGACAGCCTCTTTAATAAATGATGTTGGGAAAATTGGACAGTTACATGCAAAAAAATGAAACTAGACCATCAACTTACACCATACACAAGAATAAACTGAAAATGGATAAAAGACTTAAACGTGACTCGTGAATCCATAAAAATCCTGGAAGAAAATGTAGGCAACAAAATGTCAGACATCACATGCAGCAGAATTTTCACTGATACATCACCTAAGGCAACAGAAATAAAGGAAAAAAATGAACACAGGGGACTACATCAAACTAAAAAGCTTCTGCACAGCAAAAGAAACAACCATCAAATTGGAAAGGGAACCCACTGTATGGGAGAGCATAATTGTCAATGATGCATCAGATAAGGGGTTAATCTCCAAAATGTATAGAGTGCTCATATAACTCAACAAAAGACAAAGAACTCAATTAAAAAATGGACAGAGGACCTAAATAGGCACCTCTCCAAACAGGACATACAAATGGCCAAAAGACATATGAAGAAATGCTCAACATCACTAATCATCAGAGAGATGCAAATTAAAACAACGATGCGGTATCACCTCACACCTGTCAGAATGGCTGCCATCAACAAATCATCAAACAACAAGTGCTGGTGAGTGTGGAGAAAAGGGGACTCTAATACACTGCTGGTGGGAATGCAGACTGGTGCAGCCACTATGGAAAACAGTATCATGTTTCCTCAAAAAATTAAAAATTGAATTGCCATTTGACCCAGTGATCCCACTTCTAGGAATATATCCTAAGAAGCCTGAAACACCAATAGAAAGAATATATGTACCCCTATGTTCATAGCAGTACTATTTATAATTTCTAAGATCTGGAAACAGCCTAAGTGTCCATCAATAGATGAGTGGTTAAAAAAGCTGTGGTATATATATATATGAATACTATGCAGCTGTAAGAAAGAACGATCTCTTATCCTTTGAGAAGATTTTGAGGGACCTCGGTAGTATTATGCTAAGCGACTAAGGGAAATAAGACAATCAGAGAAAGACAAATACCACATGATCTCACTTATTTGTGGAATATAATGAACAAGGTGGGCTGATGAATGAAATAGACCCAGAGACATAGAAAGGAGTATGGTTCAGATTGACAAACCTCAGAGTAGGTGGGCTGGGGGGATGGATGAGATGAACCAAAGAACTTATATGCATGCATGCATAACCAATGGACGTAGACAACCATGATAGGGGGGTGGGGGAGTGGGATGGGGAGGAGGGGGTCTAGAGGAGAAAAAGGAGAAACATCTGTAACAAAAATAAATTAGTAAAAATTGGGGGGGGGAAATAAGATTGATTATAGAGAAAAAGAAGACACAGAAACAAAGCTACAGATGATACGTATATTGAAGTTGCAAAGACTTTAAATAACTATAATTAGTAAAGAAAATAGAGGAAAAATAGACGAAATGAATAGAAAAATTGAGAATTTTAGCAAAGTATTTGAATTTAATAGAAAAGAATGACATGGAGATTCTAGAACTGAAATATACAATAGTGAAGTCATTAATAGATGAATTTAATATGTGGTTGCACATGAAATTAGTACCCTGGAATTTAGGCCAATAGAATAAGATCCACATTGAAGGACTGACAAGAAAGAATAGTGTAATATAATATGTTACCATTTGAGCAAATACAGAGAAAGATAGATGTTTTTTTCTATGAATAAGATATCTCTGGAAATACACACCAGACCAAAAAGTGATAACACAGATTGTCTCCAGTAACTGGGTTGGTGAAAGACAGCAGTAGGAGAGAGTCTGTTCACTATTTGCACTGTTTTCCTTTTGAATTTTTACCCCACTGCCTATAGAAGTAAAATGAAACAATAAAGTAAAATAAAACTAAGCGAAAAGGTTTGATGTGCTTTTTTTTTAGAGGAGCAAAACTGTCCTTAAGGAATTAAGGAAGGTGGAGTAATGAAAGGATTAAGAGAGAAAAATGAAAGAGAGGGAAGCTACAGCTTTACGGAAGGGTACTGTACCACCCACGCTGGCCCAGGAGGCTTATGGCACAACCAGGTGGCAAACTCATGGCGTTCACTCTTTCATCCATCAGTTCGGCAAATATTTATTAGGTGCCTATAGTGTGCCAGACACTATGTGAAGCATTAAGAACACAGGGGTGAAAAAAATATGCAGGTCCCTGACCTCAAGTCAGGAAACAGCGATTCTAAAAACGATTATAAGCATGTATTGAGGGGGAGGGAAGGAGGGAGGGAGCGAGGTGTGTACGTGTGTATTCTGGAGACCTAAGAACAGTATGGATGTGCTACTTGGAGCTTCATTGTGTTAAACGAGGTCTATAGGCTATATTTTGGATTAATCTTGAAAAACGGGTGTGTTTTTGAAGAAGGAGAAAGTACTGACAAAGTTATACGTGGACAAAATGAAGGCATTAAATGACAGGGAACTGTAAGCTACAAGAGAACAGGGACTTTGTCCCTCTACTTCTGCCTCACATGTCCAAAACAATGAGGCAGGGGTAGATGCAAAATCATATGTGAGGAATACCTTAATCAATAAGAAAGCTTTAAAATATGGGTTGCAAAATTAAAAATGATAAAATTTGCATTACAAATGAACATTTCAGCTATTCACACGTTGAGCCAACATTGGAGCAGGGGAAATGTGATTTGATGTTATAAGGATACTTCTTATTGTTTACAATAGTAAAAATATTAATTAGGAACTAAATGAAATATAGCATAGCCATATGGTGAGCTGCTGTGCAACAATTGCAAATTATGCAGTAGAAAAATATTTAAATGACACAAAAATACACATTCTATAAAGCGGTTCAATTTCTGGTTAGGGCACATACTTAGGTTGTGGATTTGATGCCTCGTTTGGGTGTATATGGGAGGCAACTAATCAATGTTTCTCTCTCACACTGATGTCTCCCTCTCTCTAAAAATCAATAAAAATATATGCTCAGCTGAGGATGAAAAAAAAGACACAATCTATGTATGATTATACTTATGATACCAGTGTGTTCAGTTTGAGTTCTATGATTAGTGAGTACTACAGCCCGCAACCCGGGCGTGTGCTCTGACTGGGAATCCAACGGGGCCCTCTCAGTCCACGGGATGACGATGCTCAAGCCACTGAGCCACACCAGCTGCGCTTAAGCGTATTTTTATTTCCAAATAACCACGCAAACAACTTATATAACAAAGCATGTTTGTAACTAGGGGGTTGCTATGCTGTTTATAATGATCTGGAGGGAAAACAGGATCAAAGTTCCTTTAATGACATGTGTGAACCCACAATCTCCAGAGGTTGTTCTGAATGCTTACATTCCTGCCCTTATTCCATCCCCCCCATCCCCGGAGATGTTAGAGGGTCTTACACAGAGCCTGCACACAGTAAAAGGTGAAAATGTATTATACAAAGGAAGACATATAATGAAATGTGAGGTATGAATTTCTTTCCTGTCATCTTGAGTTCTCAGGGGCCGAAAATAGGCAGGAACTCTAGATAGTGAGGGCTTTGAACCCTGAGAAAAAGAGACCTCTACTAAGAAGGACTCCTGGTGGCTAACTGGGCTCCAATGTTAAAAAACAGAGCCTGGCCCTGGCCAGTTTGCTCAGTGGTTAGAGCGTTGGCCCTTGGACCAATGAGGCTCAGGTTCAATTCTGGTCAAGGTTGCTACCTTGGTTGTGGTTCGTTCCCCAGCTCTGGTCCGGGTTGTGTGGGAGGCAACTGGTCCATGTGTCTCTTTCACATCAATGTTTCTCTCTCTCTCTCTCTCTCAATCTCTCTCTCTCTCTCTCCTTCTCTCCCTCCTTTCTACTCTACCTAAAGATAAATAAATATCCTCAGGTGAGGATTAAAAAAAAAATGAAAACAGAGCCTAGCCCCGCTGGTGTGGCTCAGTGGATTGAGCATCATCCCATGGACTGAGAGGTCTCCGTTCAAATCCTGGTCAGGGCACATGCCCAGGTTGCAGGCTTGATTCCCAGTAGGGGGTGTGCAGGACACAACCAACTGATGTTTCTATCTCTCTCTCCTATCCTCTCTCTCTCTCTAAAAAATCAATAAAAAACATATTTAAAAACAACAACAACAAAACACAGTCTAGCAGCGATTTCTGCACAGGGATCTCTCACTCAAACTGTACTTCACAGAGTAGCCAGCCCTGAACTGCCTGCCTGCACTGTGTTCCTGCCATCTGAGCCAGCTCTTATAAAGGAGTTTCTAGAATTCTATTTCAACCAATAAGACCGCAGTTTTCCCCATCCAATCACATCTGCACAGTTATAGCAAATCAGAGTAGCTCTATTCTGACCAATCAGGACAGTGCCTTTTGGGCCAATCAAACAGTGAAGTTTAGGAACCTTCATTTGCATAAGGACAACCAGTCAGGGGCCAAGGGCAGGGACTCCTATCCCTATCAGCCAGCTGCCCTCTGGCTAGGAGAGCACACTCTCCTTTTCCACCAAAGACTGAAGACTGAGCCCTCCCGGCTGAGCTGGAACACTGAAGATGTCTGCCAGAGCCACGCAGAGCGCACCAGCGCAGAGCAGAGCAGCCGGGCACGGAGCCGAGCGGAGCTGAGCTAGAAGAGCCGAGCGGAGCTGGCCCGGAGGAGCCCAGCGGAGCTGACCCGGAGGAACCGAGCGGAGCTGACCCGGAGGAACCGAGCGGAGCTGGCCCGGAGGAACCGAGCGGAGCTGGCCCGGAGGAACCCAGTGGAGCTGACCCGGAGGAACCCAGAGGAGCTGACCCGGAGGAACCCAGAGGAGCTGACCCGGAGGAGCCGAGAGGAGCTGACCCGGAGGAGCCGAGAGGAGCTGACCCGGAGGAGCCCAGTGGAGCTGACCCGGAGGAACCCAGAGGAGCTGACCTGGAGGAGCCGAGAGGAGCTGACCCGGAGGAGCCGAGAGGAGCTGACCCGGAGGAACCCAGTGGAGCTGACCCGGAGGAACCCAGTGGAGCTGACCCGGAGGAACCCAGCGGAACTGGCCTAGAGGAACAGAGCGGAGCTGGCCCGGAGGAACCCAGAGGAGCTGACCCGGAGGAACCCAGTGGAGCTGACCCGGAGGAACCCAGAGGAGCTGACCCGGAGGAACCCAGCGGAACTGGCCTAGAGGAACTGAGAGGAGCTGACCCAGAGGAACCCAGAGGAGCTGACCCGGAGGAACCTGGTGGAGCTGACCCGGAGGAGCCGATTGGAGCTGACCTAGGGGAACAGAGCAGAGCTGACACGGAGGAACAGTGCAGAGCTGACCGAGAGGAAGAGAGAGGAGCTGGCCTAGAGGAACAGAGCGGAGCTGACCCGGAGGAAGAGCGGAGCCGACCCGGAGGAACAGTGCAGAGCTGGCCTGAAGGAGCCGAGAGGCGCTGTCCAGCCAGAGAGCAGCCTGGCCCTGAGGCTACCTGGTCCCAGAGCTATTCCATAACCACAGTTTTCACAGCTGTGCTATACCACAATTAAGCTGTTTTTCACTAAATAAAGGTTCCTTCTTCACTGCACCCCAAATTGGAGATTCCTGTTGGCATTGAATTGGCACCAACTATCACTGGTGGACAGGGCACTATGATGTGCAAGTCCTGATAGCCCTATTCCTGTAAGTTCTTACTGTCTACCTTGTCATCATACCGAAACCACAAAAGTAGAAAAAGAAGCAAAGCAGTTCTTCCTCCATGTAGATATTTGAGAATGAATCTAATTAGGTCACCCACTGTCTTACAAATACCTAGATAGACATGCAATCTCCCATTTCAAGAAAGCAAAAGACATAAAAAATAGAGAGAGAGAGAAATGGACAGAGTCTGCTTTTAAAAATATATTGTCCAGTGCTGCACCATACACGGATTCATTGAGAAGCTGTGTGCCATTGGAAACCAGGGAGTTTAATGGGAGATGGGGGCAGGGTTTCTGGAAACTGCTGAATTCACTATACTCATCTAAACAGTTCAAGTCCATATTTCAGGAAGTTTGGGGACAGGAGGAAATGCTAGCAATAGGACAATTAAAGCTTTTGCAAAATAAAAAGTAAGAAACCATGTTTAGCCTGTCCTTGCCTTATGGGAGCATTCACAACATGTAGCTGATACTGTCTTTCCCCCACCAGCGCCACCCTGTCCTTCTGAGGGCGGACCACAGAGTGCCCTCAGAGAAGCGCAGCCCAGCCATTTCAGGCTTCTGGATCAAACAGCAGTAAATGCTGAACAAAAGCCTCCACTTGTCTAATCAATCTCATTGCATGTCACTTAAACTTATCACAAACAAGGAGTCCCTGGAGGCAGGTCCCCCGAGCTGCGCAGGCACAAAGGAGGGTCCGAGCTCCGACTGCTCTTTCGCCTGGGCTGGGATGCAAATGTGTCAGAGTCACAAGTAAGTGCTTCAGATGCATCTTCAGTCCGAGCCTCACGTTCGAATGATTTCCAGTGGTAAAGGCTTGTTCGCACAGCATAGGCAAGATGGGCTGAGCTTCTCTGCGAGCTGAGACAGCGTGGGGCTGGCAATGTCCCTGGAGCCCTTTCTCTCTCATTGCTGCTGAGGAGATCGGATGTTCCTTAGGCACCAGGAAACAGAGGGGAGGCCCCTTGGGACCAGCCACAGGTGTCCCTGGATGTCAGTCCTACCCATGCATTCCCCACTGCCTCTGGAAGGAGAGGTGGGAAGAGCAGAGAGACTCCATCTGGAAGAGGATCAGCTCCCATGTGCCAGACGGAGCAAGAACTTGGGATAGCGGCAGGCGAGAGGAACAGCCCATTTAATGTGCTCTGATCCCCTCCTGTAAAGACAGGAGATTATCTGCTTGCCTCGAATATCTTCATTAAAAATGCATTTAAGCTGTGAAGCTCTATGAAGGAGAGACCTGTAATACATGAAAGATTAGCCCCAGATTGCTGATTGGGCTATTTTACATCATTATGGTAATTAAGCTAGCAAGGCTGTTGTGCTGACTTCAACACTTTCCTCCATTTGCCTTTGTCCCCAATTCAAGGTATTTTTTTCCCTCTCTTTCCATCTTTCAGACTTCATCCTTTCCTCCCCTCCTCGCCCCTCCCCACCACACATCTCCGCAGAGCCTGAGCTGGTCCTGTCGCACGCATATGCATCTGACTTCAGTCTGACTCAGCCTCCCATGGCTTCTCCGCCAGCTCTGTCCTGACTGTGCAGAGAAAAGGGAAGAAATTAATGGTAATTACAAGGTGTCAGGTGGATATTACAGCTCTCCATCTGATTGCCAGTGAAACCAAATAAAAATGGAACATAATCAGCCAATTATTACAACGCAGAGTAAACAAGTGGAGGCTTGTCTCTTATTCACCTTTCTTTGCTTACTTCCAATCCTCGGGCTAGCAGGCCTGGCTCAGGGTGTGGGTAGAGGCCCCGACAGAGTATTCTGTGTAGGTCCCTGGGACCGCACTAGAGCTAACACTACCCAAGATGGTATGCAAAGCTGCCTTCTCCAGCGAGGGAGACCAGGAGAGCCGGGTCAAAGACGCTTGGCAGCTGGGGACCCCTCAGCCCTCTGTGGTCTCAGAGATCACCCCATCCTTGCCCCTGCCACCCCCTGCCAGAGTCCATGGTGCTCCTAAATTTCCCCACCTGAGGCGGTGGTTTTATATTTCTTCCTACCATTTGTAAATACCACGGACAACTTCTAGCAGTGGATGTAAAACCCTGCTCTCAGACATAACTGGTAGATCTGAGACATTCCCTTGAGGAATCAGGAGTCTTAAGGCAGTGGTTGGATTACAAGGAGAAACAAGAGAAAGGCTTTTCATGTGTAACAGAGGATATGTATACATGTTCTGTCCTGTGCACGAGCAGTTCAGGGGCTCAGGCGACCTCCTCCCCTGTGCTAGGGACCCCCAAGTCCCAGATCACTGATAGTGGAGGGAAACAGACAAACACCAAAACCAAGTCCTTCGCTTGCCCTAATGTTACTTGCGGTGCAGAGTGGACAGTTTCAATAATATAAAGGTAATCTATGTATATGTTCCCACCTGTGTGCAGCCTTCACCCAGTAACAGCCCCACTGTGCTCTTGGGGGCAGCTCAGCACAGGGATGTGAGGACCACACAGCCCTCTGATTCTACCCTGCCCATCTAGGTGCCCAGTTAGGAGACCTCTGTGTGCAGTTCACCGGCTCCTCCACAAGTCAACCGCCTCATTTACAGATGAAGGCTATGAGAGTATTCCTCCCACGAAGTCCTAAGGATTAAACAAAATAACACATGCCAAGGCACTTAACAAATATCCATGGTTATCATACATCAGTGCATGTAAGCTGTCAGCTTTAATCTCTGAATGTATTCTTTGTAAAGTATATGCTTTGACAGTTATTTCAAGACAACACTGTATTATATGTTTAGGACCCTGACGGGCACCCACCTCTGCCTGGTCACCTGCCGTGTCCCTGGTGTGTTTGCTTCTCTGCTCACCCTGTCTCCACCACTTTTTCTACTGGCTTCTCCAAACCTTCACCGCTCCACACACCCTGCAGCCCTGCTTCCCTAGAACCTCACTTCATAAGCTACTGAGAACACAGAAGCCTTCCTTGGGGACCGCCCTTTCTTCCCATCAGCGTACTTACAGAACTAGGAGCACTGCCTTGCACTCCCTCCCCCTACCTGTCGGAACAGATGCCATGTCTCAGCCACTGCCCGTGACCAGCACCTCGCCACCCTGTGCCCTGGATTCCACCCTGCTGCCTGCCTGCTCGAGGGCTTCGCGACTGCGGTCCTTGCCTCTCACCTGCACCCTTTCTTTGTGCCTCCTGCTGGAGGGCCTCCACCAGCACCCACACCTGGCCTGGGGGATCTCACCTGACAGAGAAACCAGCAGAACAGACAGTGTTCCCTTTAGCTTGCAGCTCTCTCCATCCCCATCTCGGTTCTTTGCTCCGCCTCTTAGCAAAACATCACGAGATAATTTTATGCACTCTTGGCCTCCACTTACTCACAGTCTATTTTCTCTTTCCTCTCCACCACTCCTCTGAAATTGTTTCTGAAAGTCACCAACGACTTCCCTGTTGTCGAAACCATTTGTTCCGTGACGGGCTAGCAGCTTCCCTCCCAGATCACCCTCTTCTTTCTGAAGAGCCCTCTGCGGTGCCCGGGACACACTGCCGTCTGGACGGCTCCCTCACTGACGCCTCTGCTCTGTGTCCCCTGCGGGCCCTCCCCTTCTGTTGGACAGTTAGTTATGGGAGTGTCTTAGAATTAAGTCCTGAGGCTCTTCTGGACTACATTCTCTCCTCATGGATCTCATCGGTACTGTTAGCAAACATTATGCACACTGGAGACTCCCCAACTTAAATCTCAGCCCTAAATGCTAACGGCGTACTGGACCTCCTCCTTTCGATGTCTGACAGGAATCACCAAGTTCATCTAAAAGCTAGCTCTCTGCACCATCACCCACCTCCTCCAAAAAGAACTGGTCCTCTCCTCTGGCTCATTCTCATGGAAGGCAACTATGTGGCTCTTCCATCTACATCCCATCATCGCCCTGGATTTCTTCTTTCTTTGTTCCACATCCCATCCATTAGATGCACGCGCTCATTCCAGCGCCAGCGCTTAGCTCGAATCTGTCTGCTTCTTCCCATCCCCTCGGCTGCCCTCCCCAGGCCAGGTGAGCCTCAGGCCCCGCCTAGACACTGCCTGGGTATAGCCAGTCATGCTGCCTTCACTCACCGCTGTGCATAATTTCCTCCCCAGAAGCAACCTTTCTCATCTGAATATCAGGTAACATTTCCCTTCAAAAAACTCTTCCAATGGCTTTAAGCTTCTACTAGGAAAATAGATCAGACACCTATGTGTGCAGAACGTTCCTCTGTGTGCGGAGTGTCCCTCTCGTCTCACTTGCTCTCTGCGTTCCCCTCGCACTAGTCTTTGGTCGATTCCGCCTGCCTCAGGCCAGTGTAGTTTTCCTTCCCTGAGTCTGGAAGACTCTTCCTGTGGGTCTATGATAGGACCGTGCTCGCGTCTTCCTTTATCTCAGATCAGAGAGGCGCCTCTGACTCATAACCTGAAGGAGCAATTCGTTCCACCGCCACGGTCTTCGCCACATTTATGTGCTCCCTTCCTCACTACCCTTATCATCAGTGGACATTACCTTCTAAATTATTTATATACCTGGTTATTACCCATGTCTCTTTACCAGACCATGAGCTGTATGACAGTACTGGCCTGCCTGTTCTATTCCTCACTACATCCTCAACAATTATTTACTGATTTTTTTAGAAAGAGAAGAAGGGAGAGATAGAAGCGTCGATGAGAAACATCGATCAGCTGCCTCCTGCATGCTCCCCTCTGGGGATTGAGCCCGAAACCCAGGCATGTGCCCTGATCAGGAATCGAACTGGGACCTCTCAGTCTGTGGGACGATGCTCCATCCACTGAGCCACACCGGCCTGGAAATCCTAAACAATTTAAAAAATATCTGGTGTATACTGCCCTGGCTGGTTTGGCTCAGCAGTTAGAGAGACGACCCTCGAACCGGAGTCAAGGGTTCGATTCTGGTCAAGGGCACGTACCTCGGTTGTGGTTCGGTCCCCAGCCCTAGTCATGATTGTGGAGGCAACCAGTTGATGTGTCTCTCTCACATCAATGTTTCTCTCTCTCTCACATACACTCTATCTGAAGATAAATGGAAAAATATCCTTGGTTGAGGATTTAAAAAGAAGCACCTGGTGTATAGTCTAATTTAAAACATATTGACTTGGTAAATGGATCAATAAATTACTTAGAGTTTAACTTTGACCATATATGGGTCTCTATATACCAAGCAATCTAAGGATGCCCATAGCCCAGGCTCAACTCTGCCTACCTGAGGATTTCAAAACCCACCCACCCCATCTCTCTCCGTCAATGCTCCCACTCATGACTAGGAGGACACATCTGGATTTAAATGCCACCTCCTCCATTTGGCAAGTGTCACTGGACAAGTCATTAAATGCAGGCTTCTGTTTTCCCAACAGTAAAATGAGATAATACGTACTTTGAAAAATGATCGTAAAGGTTAATGAGCTAAAATTTATAATGAGAACAGGCCTGGCATATAGTAGGCTCTCAATAAGTGGTAATTTCCTTCTCCTTCCACAGTGTGGATGGTTTCAGCTTGCCATTTGGAAAGGGGGTCGGGGAAAACAACTCTAATTAAACAAACTGACACCGACGTGGGAACCTCTCAGCCCTTCGGCCATCCCAGAGGAAGCTCATTAACCTAAATGCATTACTAATTGGTAGCATTTCTGTTAGTTTAACAGTGAAGAGAAAAGTTCAGGCAGAGAAGGAAACACGCCTTTGAGCTGCGATGGAGGCCAATGGGGAGGACGGTGACCATGGCCCAGGGGGGTCACCTCCCATGAACTGCTCTTGCTCTTTTCGTTGTTTAGGTTTTTGGTTTTTTTCTCTCTTTGTCCATATCTGAACCCACGACCTCTGAAGCGCTCAGGTTTTTAATTTTATTTATGTTTTGTTAATCCTCATCTGAGGTTCTTTATTGATTTTTAGAGAGAGTGGAAAGGAGGGAGAAGGAGGGGTGAGGGGGGGAGAGAGAGAGATCAATTGGTTGCCTCCCGCACATGCCCCTACCAGGCTGGTGATCAAGCCTGTAACCCAGGTATGTGTCGTTGACCCAGAATCAAACCTGCCACCCTTGGGTGCATGGGCCAATGCTCTAACCACTGAGAAACACTGGCCAGGTCTCAGGATTTTTATTTTTGAGGGTTTTTTTTAATGCTCTCTTAAGAGGGCAATGGCCACAAATATCCAGGCCCAGAGGTGTGTGTCTGCAGCGTTCTACGCAGTGCAGGCCTGCCTCTGGGAACAGGGTGTGGGGTACAGTTCCCGGTTCGGTGACTAGATGCACAGGTGCGCTGTCCTGTGTGCTTGTACGTACTTAATATGCTTGCTTGTCAGTCACATAGTCAGCCAACCACCTGGAATTTCAATATACAAGATCATTTTGGCCTGGAAACTGAAAAATGCATTTGAAAGAGCAAGTTTTTGGTGACAGTTGTCACTAACAACTTTATTTTCAAATACATTTCACAGGGTGCTTCATGCCAGAAAGCGTTTCTTATCTTCTGAACTTGCTGTCTGCCGGGCAAGTGCATTGGTGACAGTTTCCTTTGGACACAGATAGTGAAAGAACCCCCATAGAATGGCAACAGCAGAGAGAAAATGCAAAACGTGAGATGCAAAAGGCAGCTGCGTGGGCCTCTACAGACACATCCAACTTCCAAAGGCCCGTGGCCTGTCCTTCTCCCTGCTCTTGTCCCAAGATTATGCCACAGAGCAGAAGAGCCTAGATGATAAAGCCAGAGCACTTCCAAAGTGACTTCAGTTGTTTCAATTAGCAATCGTCCACCGGCCTGATAAGTAGATAATCCTCTTAACTTACCTCTTACTGCATTTTTCCACCGAATTTCTCTTATTTGGTCCTGATTTTTCCAAGTCTTGGTAATAGATAAGGGGGTTTGCTGTCATAGGAAAGATGATTTCTGTTGTTACTCTTTCTCTAAGAAGAGGGAGGGTGGGACAAGATTCCCTGGTATGAAAACACGCAAAGAGAACTTATCTGAATACTTTTAGTGACTATAAGTAGTCTTCACCAGGATTGCCACCCTTGAAGCCAGAGCGCCTAGGATAAAATGTAGGTAAAAAGACGGAAGAATCAAGAAAAGAGAAAGAGGAACAGGCCTGTAAATCACCAAATATCGGCCCATTCAACATCAGATTCTTTTTAAACACTTAATGTAAGATAAGATAAAATAAGATTAAAATAACGTAAAGATTAAATATTATCTTTTTCCACTTTTGTTCCTTTTTTTAAGAACATAAATTTACTTTTTGAAAAGGTATTGATTTGAGAGAGAAAGGGAGAGAGAGAGAAAACAAAAACAAAAACATCAATTTGTTGTTCCACTTATTGATGCATTCATTGGTTGATTCTTGTATGTGCCATGACCAGGAATTTAACCAGCAACCTTGGCATATCAGGACAAAGCTCTAACCAACTGAGCTACCCAGTCAGGGCTGAAATTACTTTTTTAAGTTCCATGACCCATCAAAAGAATGTGTAGACAAGCCACAGAGTAGACAAAAACATTTGCAAAAAAAATTTTCTTATAAAGGATTACTTTCCAAAATATAGAAAGAACTCTAAAAACTTGACAATAAAAAGTGAACAACCCAACTTAAAAACTGGGAAAAAAGATCAGACATCTCAACAAATATGATCTACAGATGGCAAATAAAAATATGAATAGACACTCAAAAATAATCCTTATTAGGGATGCAACTGAAAAATCAAAACAACTAAATACCACTATACACCTATTATAATGGCTAAAATCTGGAACACTGACAACACCAAATTCTGACGAGGAGGTGGAACAAGAATTCTTATTCTTACTCATCGCTGGAGGGGGTGCAAAATGATGCAGCCATTCTGAAAGACACTGTGGCAGTCTCTGACAAAACCAAGCTTACTCTTATTGTAAGATCTAGTTATCTCACTCCTTGGTATTTATCCAAATGAGTTGAAAGATATGTCCACACAAAAACCTGCACATAAATGTTTATAGCAGCTTTATTCATAATTGTCAAAACTTGGAAGCAATCAAATGTTCTTCAATAGGTGAATGGATAGATAAACTGGTATATCCATAAGAAGGAAATATTATTTAGTGAAAAAAGAAATGAGCGATCAAGCCTCATCGGAAAAGGCCACATGCTGTGCAATTTCAACTCTAAGATATTCTGGAGAAGGCATAACCATGAAGACAGTAGAACAATCTGGTTGCCAGGGGTAAGGGGGAGGAACCATAAGTAGGTGAAACACAGGGGATTTTTAGGGCAGCAAAACTATTCTACATGATACTTAACAGTGGATGCATGTCGTTGTACGTTTGTGTGAACCCATGGAATTAAGTGAACCCTGGTGTAAATTCTGGACTTTGGTTGAAAATGATGTGTCGTTGTTGGTTTATCGGTTGTAACAAACGCACTGCACTAACGCAGAAGGTCAAGGTAAAGAATGCTGGGGAGGGACGTGTGGGAACTCTGTATTCCCTCCGCACTCTTTCTGTGAGCCTGGAACTGCTCTAAAACTGAATCTACTAATTGAAAACAACAAAAAAGTTTCATGAACAAGAAAACAAAAGTATCCTATTGTTTAGCAATAGAAAGAAAAAGTGAATTTTTCTGCCATTTACCATTTTTTCCTCATGCCTTATACAAATGGTAAAGTTTTAGACCTAAAATTTTGTCTAGAAAAATTCTGCAATCACTTTGATGTCATCTAAAATGTCTGGCTACTTATTATTTGGAAATGATGGAATGCTCAGTGAAGAAAGCACCAAGAAGACAGGCAGCACTGGGCAGAGAACCGGATTTCAGTGACTGACTGTGTGCTGGGCCACACGCCCAATGTTGGACAGAGTAGATGACCTTGTTTCCATAAAGCAACACTATGAAGAGTCCCCTCCTTTGAAAGCGTTTAAAGAACATTGTCAACAATGACAATGAGAAATTGGAATAACTGACATTAAAAATACAGATTACTCCAACTCCAGAACTCGTCTCCTTTCATCAGAAACATTAGGTAGGATGTTGTTCCGCTGAGACGAATCTGGTCAAACTGTAGCGGTCCCTGCTAGGTAAGTATTGGCCCCCAGTGATGACGATCCTGAGCCAGTTCACACTAAAGTTTTATCTAAAACGAACAGCGGCCGGGTATCCTGGGCGCTTATCAAGTGCAGCCTGAGGGTTAGCTCATCTAACCTCCCTGCAAGCCTCTGAGAGCTGCTCCTGCCTCCGTCCGACAGGTGAGGGAACTGAAACAAAGACAGAAAAACCTAAACGTTTTGTAGTAAAGGCTGGAAATAACACACGGAAAGCCCAACGACACAGGGTGGACATGGAGTAAGTGCTAGTGGTTATCATGAATCAATGAGAGAGTAAATATTGCTGAACTAGTTAGTGAGTGATGGATAGCAGGATAGGCCCAGAACATGCACAAGACTGGAACCTTACGTACAAATAGCTACCCTCGCCAGCTGGTGTGGCTCAGTGGTTGAGCATTGACCCATGCACCAAAAGGTCGCCGGTTCAATTCCCAGTCAGGGCACATGCCCAGGTTATGGGCCTGGTCCTCAGTGGGGGGCATGTGGGAGGCAGCCAATCGATGTTTCTAACTCTCTCCCTCTCACTTCTTCTCTATCTAAAATCAATAAGAAAGGACTTTTGGGCTCATCTCCTCAGGAGAAGCAAAGCCAGCAGAGAGCTAAAGAAATAAGACCAGGCCTCCGAGCCTGCTGCTGACGTTGGCCAACACTGACAGACTCAACTCAGCCCGGTGCCTCCGTCCCGTCTGCTGCTAAACACCTGTCTGTTCTGGAATTAGAGTTCACAACTGCATTTCTCTCTCGTCTTTTCATAAGTGGTCTACCCTGCATTTTGGGACTCTGTTTTTTATACCTGTTAATATTAACTGTATATTGATGATATGCCTTTTAATAGTAACTCTAATATTAACCGTGTATAGATACCCAAATGGTAGTGCAGGCAATAGAAGTAGAGAAATGAAACATCCTCCATTAACAGCAGCTCAGTGAGTCTGGGTGCCAGGGGCAAAGCTCTGGTTGGCAGCAGCAGAACAAAATCTGTATTGAATCAGGCTCTTCCCCACTCTGTGTCATTCTCACACGCATATGTTGCATTTATATTGACACGTGTGCGGCTCCTCTTCTCTGTTCATCAGTTCGGCTTGTGTAATGTTTCCCATTAATTGCCCATAAGGTTACTGCCCATCTGGTGCTCCTCCCAGTTCCCACAGAGATCACAGCTGAGCTACGGAAACTTCTCTGTGTTTTTAGACTTCCCCAAATGCTAAGTACGTGGTTTGTGATTTCATCTCATCATATTCATCCGTCTGTGTTGGACTCTGACTTCTAGATAATGAAACCACCCCTGCCTTGACATGTCAGACTGGGACTAGAAGAGCCTGTGAAACGCCGAGTAGTCGCCTTGGCTTGATGGACCAGCTCGCAGCTTCAGCCTCTCCCGGCACTCACGCATTCTCTCCGGAGTGTCGGTTCACCAGCATCTCTTCAGCTCCCACTTTATCGTCAGCCCCTTTATTTGTGCTCTTCTCCCAAAGAATATCAGAATCACACGTCATCATGCCCAACTGCAGACATCACCAGGAGGTGCTGGCTCACGGATGGGACCCGCAGGGACTTCCAAGGGACTCCTTTATGGAGCCTAACTCACCACAAGCAGAAGGAAGGGAGTCATCTTTCTCTAATGAATTCTGCCTCTCTACTTCTGGCCTTAAATTGTACACGTGTCTTACCTTTCTCAGGACAAGACACATACAGGGGTGTTATCCTCTAAGTAAAAAATGGAAATATGTTTTAATTTAAAACTACAAGGGAATGCATTTCTTTACACCCAGCAATCTTGATATTCAGCAGTACTGGCGAAAGAAAGTGCAGAGAAAGCATAACTAAATTCAATAGTTTTGATGCAATAGGATATATTTAGAATATGTCTGTGTGAGGCAAGGTCTCTTTAAGTTCAGAATCAAATTTTTCCCACCTGCAATTTCTTTTTCATAACTGAGCTACAATCACAGACTCAGATAATGAAGGCTTAATTTCGCTCACTGACTCGTACATCCCAGTATCATAAACCTGTCTCACGACGTGTGCATGAAAGCAATTGGGCAAATCACAGCAATTACACTTGGTATTAAAAAGAATCCACACAAAATACAAGAGGACATTTTAAAAACATAAGGTTAATACCCCTCACTATCACCCAATGAACAGAGGCCCAAACTCCAAACAACAAATTGGCGTTTAAATGTTCATTTAGCAGACAATGGAAGGCAGGGATTCAACGGCCCTGGCAGAAACTGGGGAGAAATGATTCTCAAAGGAAGCAGTCTGCACCCGCAGGCCCACAGGTGAGCAGACACGCTCCAGCACAGCTCCATCACCCCAACGAGAACGGCTATTTTCAGCCACATTAATGCAGCTGTGTCAGTGTGTAGGTGAATCAGTCCTGCCTCATCAGACACATCAACAGCCAGAATCGGAACTGCCATCTTCTCTCCACTTAGACATATTTTCTTAATTGCTGTCTTTAAATAGACGCCGTTCCTCCTGCCTCTCCCACCCATCCATCATCACAGGTAATAGGGCCGGGAACGACCACCGCAGTCATTTTCTCTTGACCCTCTCTCCTGACTCCCCCTCCTGACCACGCCACTGCCCCCACACAGCGGCTCCCTCTCTGCTTTCCTCCCTTGGAGTTTTAAACGCTTCAAAGTTAGGCTGGCAAATCCGTGTGGGCACTGGAGCCCTGCACAAACCTTGTGGCAATGGAGACCTGTATTGCCATCTGAAGAGTTTTCTTTTTTGTTCTGTTTTACAAAATATGGTCACTAAATAGCGGTTGCTTGTCTTTCCAAATGCACATCCTATCTGCCCCCTTCATTTTCCTTTCTCACTTCTGCCATCTCTTCGTCTCCAGCACCCTCTCACCCGCCTCTCGGAGAAGCAGGCATGCCTCAAGTCCTTCCCTCGACGCTTACCTCTCCTGTGGGACCTCTGCAGCGTGACAACGCTGCACCAGAGAAGGACCTCGCACCTGGTGGTCCTGTTGAACCACAGGCTTCTTCTGCAAGGCTTTAAGTAGTTGAAGAATCCCCAGTCACCTGCCCTACCCTCATCAGATGGCAATTAAACCTCTAATTGCATGTTCATTCCCAACCACTTTTTTATATATATGGTACTTAAACTTCAAGAATGAACAGTCCAAAATAAAAAAGGGAAGATCAAACCAACATTCTTTATTTTTTTCTTTATTGATTTCAGAGAGAGAGTAAGAGAGAGGGAAAGAGAGGTAGAAACATAGAGGAGAGAGAACATCGATTGGCCGCCTCCTGCATGCCCCCCACTGGGGATTTGGCCCACAACCTGGGCATGTGCCCTGACCGGGAATCGAACCAGCGACCTCTTCGTGCATGGGTCGATGCTCAACCACTGAGCCACACCGGCTGGGCCAAGCCAACACTCCTTAAAACTGGAAGCCCAAACTTCAAACCATAACTGAAGGAGACACAGCCTATGTTAAAGTTTAATGTGTGATTTCTCACTGACTCCTTTACCCCAGACAAAGGATAGATACCCAGCTTTTATGAACAATTATTCAGCCCATATAGACCATGGACAGGCTCAGACAATATCTGGAGGTATGCAATTCATACTTACATACAGATACACCCAACACCATCACATGCACACACAAATTTATCTATCTATCTATATCTATATCTATATCTATATCTATATCTATATCTATATCTATATCTATATCTATATCATCTATATCTACACCTATATCTATCTATATCTATATCTATCTATATACACACACACACATATATATGCACCGGCATTAATGGGACCCTCAAAGGAGTCAATTCTTTAAAAACAAAAATCTCTAACAAAAACCTGAAAATCAGTGTTTCATACCTATCCTATCAAGTATGGTTTTAACAATTTGCAGTGAGCAGGACTTTTCAAATATTTGAAGGCGTCCTTATAAGAGTATTTAGAATGAACTATACTTCGGGAAGAGAGGTCTAATAAGAAAAAGAAATAAAGTATGTAAAGGAAAAACTGCCTGTTTATCCTGGCATAATCAACAATTTAGAACAACAAAAACAACAACAAAAAACATTATTAACTCTTGACCTATCGGTGCTCTGCTTCCAGATAAATTTTTGAGTAAAGCTTCTGAGATTTAGTAAATTGTTGTTTTACATTTCCAGGTCATCAAATCCCAGATCATAGCCCCCTTTTCAGAGCTGTCTGATGTTGGATGTTCCCACTCGGTAGGAATTGGCCTTCTTCTCTTCTTCAAAGGAAGAGAAGGCTATATTCAAAGTCACGGGAGATAATCTTTGAGATTCAACTTTAACCTTCTCCTTTCTGAGAAGACACGTGTTGAGAAAAACAAAACAAAACAAAAAAACTGCCAAGTCAAATTTGAACTCTAAATGAACTCTAAGTCCAATTAGAAAGCTAGCCATAACTTTTTTATGTGTTTCCTAAGGCGGCTGTAAGAAAGCGCCATAAACCAAGGGTGGGGGTGGGGAGCCCACCTAGAGGAGGGTCCTCCCTTGCTTCTTCCGAGGTCTGGAGGCCCCGGCACTCTGGCTGTGTCAGCACACCTCCTGTGTCTTCACCTTCACAGAGCTGTCTTTCCCGTGTCTGCATCTGTGCATGGCATTGCCTTCTTTGTGGCTGTGTTCAAATTTCTCTTCTTAGAAGGGCATCAGTCATTTTAGATTAGTATGCCCCCTAATGACCTCATCTTAACTTGATTACTTCCGCAAAGATCTTATTTCCAAATTAAGTTGCATTCACAGCAACAGAAGTTCGGGCTTCAACATATCTGGGGGTGGGGTGGGGATAAAATGCAACCGGTAATGCCTTATTAGCTTGAAATTTGACCAGTGCAAAGACATTAACATTAAAAAGACAATTTGGAGTTTGAAATGTTCTGCCGTGATGTTTGTAATTACTAGAGGTCAATTATCCATTTTAGGCAGAGTCCCCTGGCTGGCAGCCCTTGGAAAAGGGGCAACCAGGGGGGCCGCCACCTTTACAGAGCCAGAGGCTCCACTCTGCGGGATCATAAAATCAATGTCATCAGCTCTACCAAAGGTGCTCAGGCTCTGAAGAATTGATTCCTGCCCTCCTACCTGACAGAAGACTGATTTATTAACCTGCATGAGTGTGTACTCGTCACCATACCTAGCATGAGGGATAAGAAGTTCATTGGCACTGCTCATGCCCTTCTGGGCAAATCCATTTGGGAGAACAAACTGCAGATGCAAAGATTAGTTAAGTGTGGGATTTGCACAAAAGGTGGTAGAAATATTCTTAAAGAATACAACTGAGTGGTTAAGACTCATGAGTTCCCATTCTCCATTTCAGGAATGTTCTAACTAAATAACTGTGTACATAGGAAGTGCTTACTGATGCCCACTGAACGAGATAATGGGCTGTGACCCACGATTCAGAGCCAGAGTCTCTCTCTAGACAGTACCAGGGACATGGTGGCAGGTTCCTATTCTGAGTTTGCTTTTTCTAGATTCCAAGCGTATTTTCTGTTCGTGTTATAGATGGATGTTTATATATCAATGTCCCCTGGGAGATTATAAACCTTCTCCTGTAAGATCCCCATGTGTTATACTCATTTGTCAACCCCCAGGCCCTAGAGGAGATCAGACACACCGAAAACATCTTTTGGCATCTTGCCTTTGATGACCACGTACAACTCAAATGCAATACGTCAACCCTCAAGTGAATTATCGTCCGACTTAAAGCCTGCTTTCTCTGTATGCACTCTCTTTGAGGGGGACACCACTTACAGACTAAAACACCCACCCTAAAAACCCAAACACTATTGTTTAAATGAGTTAAGCTTTAACATGCACCGTCTACATACTGTGGACCCCGAGAAAGAAAATACCTACTAAAAGGGGCTCCTGATGGCTAACTGGGCTCAAATTAAAAATACATACATGCATACATACTTACACACACACATCATACAAAAACAGAGCCTAGCAGCCATTTCTACAAGTTCTTTCCTGGAGAAGTCTGCACTGAACTGCCAGCCTGCCCTGTGTTCCTGCCCTCTGAGCCCACCCTCATAAAGGAGTTACTGGAACTCTATTTCAACCAAGAGAAATGTGATAGGAATGAGGCTTTCCCCATCCAATCAGAGCTTCTCAGCTATTTGCCCCATCAGCTTCTTTACCAACCAATCAGAGCTGCTTCTCCATTCTGACCAATCAAGACAGTGCCTTTTGGACTGATAAACTGCCAGGATTTGGAGTCCTCATTTGCATGAGGACAGACCAATTAGGGACCAGTCAGGGACCAAGGGCAGGGACTTCTGTCTTTATAAGTCAGCTCCCCTCTGACTCTGGGAGGGAAATTTACCTTTTTTGTTTTATTAATCCTCAGCCAAGGATATTTTTTTCCTATTGATTTTTAGAAAGAGAAAGGGAGGGAGGAGAGGAGAGAGAGCGGGAGGGAGAGAGAGACATCAATGTCAGAGAGACACATCAGTTGGTTGTCTCCCTCACATGTGGGGTGCAGGATCAAACCTGCAACCCAGTGTATGTACCCTTGACCGGGAATTGAACCTGCTACCCTTTGGTCCTTGAGCTGAGGCTCCAACCCCTGAGCCCACTGAGCACACCAGCCAGAGCCACAATTTCCCTTTCCACTGAAGACTGTTTCTCTGGCTGGGGCTGAACTGCCAAAGTGTCTCACAGGAGCAGAGCGGAGCAGACCAGTGCAGGCCAGAGCAGCCCGGCACACAGTGAAGCAGAGCACTACCGGGCAAAGCAGACCAGCATGAAGCAGAGCGGACCTGTCCAGCTGGACAGGGCTCAGGCCCAGGGGTTGTCTCGACCAGGGATGCCTCACCATGCTCTTTTCATACCCATGTTGTATTGCAATTAAGATGTTTTGCACCAAATAAAGTTTCCTTCTTCAAAGCACCACAAATTGGGGATTCCTGTTGGTGTTGAATTAGTGCCAACAATCACTGGCTGACAATAAAAATGCCCACCCTTCTGTTCCATAGTCTCTGCCATGTTTGGTTGGAAGGTGGAAGGTCAAAAGAATTCATTTCTACCATTGACTCTTAACATGCCCACATATGGGTCTATATGCTGGCTCACCACCTACTAGGATGAGTAACGTATTTCAAAATGCAAAATTAAGCAGTGATAACACTAACTGCCTACATTTTGTTAATAGGGAACTTAGGCAGACATACCTAAAAGGCTTAACTCCATGGTGTCTAATCCACATATAAATATTATGTTGGCCTTTCCCAAGTAAAGAAAAATACACAGAGGAAAACACTATATAATGTCATCAGTTTCAGAAGAACTAATATTCTGTCTGCTCAGCATTATCTACTAGGTTGACTGAATGTTTTGCTAAGAATCATTGTGCAGGGTGAGCTTTAATAGCACCTGTGACTTCTGTCCCCTTAGGAGTCTCTGAGAAATAACATATCTGTTTCAAGACTCCTAAGTTCAAGATGTATATGATGTATGCATATGAGATTTTAATGGCAGTCATTATGATATTATAACTTCTAGGGGAAACTCTGGTGTTATTTCATCTGTTTGAGGATAAATTTAACCTCATTGGATTATGACAGTTCAAATCAAGAGTTTTATGAATATTACACTAGCATGAGTCCTCTTTTCATCTTGTGGCCACCGATATATTATCTGCTAATATTTGTTCTATATTAATACAGACATCAAAAGACAGATAGGTTCAACCACTGAGAGCTGGAAGCAGGGATGTGCATGGCATGACTGAATAAGACCTGAACTTTATTTAAGCGCTAGCAGGAAAATCAGCGAGAAAGGGCAATCTAGACCATATTGAAGAACAGAGTGCAGCATGTGTAGGGATCAGGAGGAGAGGAAGCCTTGCAATAACTGAAGGCAGAACTAAGTAACTTAAGAATCTGTGTGAGGACAACATCTGTGGGCCAGTCATCATACATGCAAACACAAAAGGAGCCCTGAGACAATCAAAAGAACGGTTATGGAAGAAGAGTTTGTGAGCTGGGGAAATAAAAATGGAAGGTTTTGTTATTTTTGTTGTTTATATCCTCACCTGAGGATATGCTTTTTTATTTATTTTAGAGAATTTTAGAGAGGAAGGGAGAGAGAGAGAGAGAGAGAAATGTCGATGTGAGAGAGGAACATCAGTCAGTTCCCTCTCATCTGTGCCCCAACTAGGGATCGAACTCACAATCCTTTGGTGCATGGGACAGTGCTCCAACCACCCGAGCTGCCCGGCCAGGGCGAGAGTGGATGTTTTTAATATAGGAATTATGACATCCTAAGAATGGAAGAGACTTTCATTGGTGTTCTGTGTTCTTCACTTATATATCTATCCACTAGTGCATGTACCAACTTAGCCATTAATCTAACAAATAATTACCAAGAACCTAAACTTCTTAATGAAGTCTGTGCTAAACTGTAGGTATAAGGGAGAGGAGCCTTGTGAACAAGGCATCAGGGGCTACCTGGTGTCTTTGTACCAACAAAGACTTCTTCCACCCTGCCCTGGCACTCTGCTCTTCTGTGAAGGCTCAACCTGTCCACTTGCCTTTGACTCAGAGCACCTCAAGTTCAGCGACCACTGTCACACCACCCCGTTTCATTCTCTCCTTCGACTTTAAGTTGTTCTTTGCTATGTCTCTGATTTCTTTCTTTCTTTTTTAAAATAATTATCAATATTCTATTTTATTTTTTCAAATTTTATTTTATTTTTTATTGTTGAAAGTATTATAGATGTCCCCCTTTTTTCTCCATTGACCCTCTACTTTCTGCTCCCAACCCCCTCCTGCTTTCCCCAACCTAATGTCTGTGTCGATTGGTTGTGCATAAATGCATATAAGTTCTTTGGTTTATCTCTTCCCCACCGCCCGCCCATCCCTCTGAGTTTGTCAGTCTGTTCCCTGCTTCCGTGGCCCTGGATCTCTTTTGGTCGACAGTTTATTTTCTCCATTATATTCCACAAATAAGTGAGATTATGTGATACTTGTCTTTCTCTGACTGGCTTGTTTCCCTTAGCATAACACTCTCCAGGTCCCTCCATGTCACCTCAAAGGATAAGAGATCTTTCTTTCTTACAGCTGTATAGTACTCCATTATGTAAATGTACCACAGCTTTTTATCCACTCATCTACTGATGGGCACTTGAGCTGTTTCCAGATCTTGGTTATTATAAATAGTGCTGCTATGAACCTAGGGGTACATATATTCTTTCTGATTGGTGTTTCAGGCTTCTTAGGATATATTCCTAGAAGTGGGATCACTGGGTCAAATGGAAGTTCCATTTTTAATTTTCACCATAATGTTTTCCGTAGTGGCTGCCCCAGTCTGCATTCCCACCAGCAGTGTACTAGAGTCTCCTTTTCTCCACATCCTTGCCAGCACTTGTTGTTTGAGGATTTGTTGATGGCAGCCATTCAGGCAGGTGTGAGATGATATCTCATAGTCATTGAGATATATGAGTACTCTATATATTTTGGATATTAACCCCTTATCCAGTGTACGTTGGCAAATATATTTTCCCAGAGAGCAGGTTCCCTTTTTATTTTTATTTATTTATTTTAATTTTTTTTCCTTTATTGATTTTAGAGAGAGAGGAAGTGAGAGGGAGAGGGAGATAGAAACATTGCTGAGAGAGAATATAGATTGGCTGCCTCCTGCATGCCCCCCACTGGGGATCTGGCCCACAACCTGGGCATGTGTCCTGACTGGGAATCAAAACAGTGACCTCTTGGTTCATGGGTCGACGCTCAACCACTGAGCCACACCGACCGGACCCCTTTTTATTTTGATGCTGGTTTCTTTTGCCATGTAAAAGCTTTTTAGTTTGATGTAGTCCCATTTATTAATTTTTTCTTTGCTTCTCTTGCCCTAGGTAATGTTATCAGTGAAAATTCCACTATGTATTATATGATGTCTGAGATTTTTCTGCCTACATTTTCTTCAAGGATTTTTATGGTTTCACGGGTTACATTTAAGTCTTTTATCCATTTTGAGTTTATTCTTGTGTATGCTGTAAGTTGGTGGTCTAGTTTCATTCTTTTGCATGTAGCTGTCCAATTTTCCCAACATCATTTATTGAAGAAACTGTCTTTTCTCCATTGTATGCTCTTGCCTCCTTTGTTGAATATTAATTGTGTGTACTGTCTTGGGTCAATTTCCGGGTTTTCTGTTTTGTTCCATTGATCTTGTGCCAGTACCATGCTGTTTTGATTACATTGGCTTTGTAGTATAATCTGATATCCGGTACCATGATCCCTCCTACTTCTTTCTCAAGATTGCTGCAGCTATTTGGGATCTTTTTTGATTCCAAATAAGGGTTCTCTCCAGCTGCTCTTCAGATGATTTTTCCAGATGACGTGTCTTTATTTTAGTTGTAATTCTAGTTTGGTCCTGGGAGACGGTCTGTGTAGCTTCCATTCATTCTGCGGCCACTTTCGATCTCTCTCTCTCTGATTTATTTCTTGTTTCTTTATTTACCTGATTGTGAATTGTCCACTTTGCCCTACTAGCTTGTATACTTGATGAGAGAAGGACCTTTGTCATCATGCTCACTCCCATGCTTCCACGCCTAACTAGCTAAATGGGAGGTCTCTAGAAATACTCGCCGAAGGACTAAACAAATATTTACTAAATGCCCAGTATGAGCAGGCACGAGGGATAAATTCCCTGTCCTCAGGGTATTAACATTCAAGAGGAGCAGTTAATAAACAAACAAAATACACGATTATTTTATTTATTCGTTTTTAAAATATGTTTTTTATTGCCCTGGCCAGTTTGGCTCGGCGGTTAGAGCGTTGGGCCATGGACCAGAGAGATCCAGGTTCGGTTCCCGCTAAGGGCACGTACCTCAATTGCAGTTTGTCCCCGGCCCTGGTTGGGATTGTGTGGGTGGCAGCCATTCGATGTGTGGCTCTCTCTCTCTCTTCCTCCCTCTCTCCCTCCCACTCTATCTGAAGATAAACGCAAAAATGTCCTTGGGGGAAGATAAAAAATATATATATGTTTTTTATTGATTTTTTTAGAGAGAGAGAAAGAGAGAGAGAGATCAATGTGAGGGAGAATTATCAATCGGTTGCCTTCTGCACCCACCTGGTCCAGGGATGGAATCCACAACCTGGACATGTGCCCTGACTGGGAACTGAACCAGTGACCTTTCAGTGCCTGGGATGACATCCAACCAACTGACCACACCAGCCAGTGCATACATGACTATTTTAAACAGTAATAAATTCTATGAAAAAAAAATAAAACTAATGGAATAAAAGGAACAGAGGTGTTGGGGACTGCTAAGTTACATAATGTAGTTAAGACAAGCAGCTCTAAAATAATATTTATCGCATTGACATGTGTCTTGAGTAAATGACAACACAGATCCTGCTTACTTCATAGTAGCATCAAAGAATCACCTGTCTCATGGCAATGCTGGAGACAGAGGAACTATTGTGATAATGGACTAATAAATATATTATATAAAGGTCTTGAAATTATTATTAGCATAATTTTTAATTTCTGATTGCATATAACACAATCACCATCTGCTATATTAAATTTATTTTCAGACATCAGACTTTCCAAAATTAATTTTTGTATTATGCAAGTACTACATTAATGCATTCCCCCTCCAAAGATGCAGACACCATAGAAGTATACAGAGCAAGAGAGGAGGAATTTGGAGATTAGAATCATTAGCTGCAGGAGCTCCCTGCAGACGGCCTGAAGAGGTTGCGTACCTGTCGAGAGTATCTGAAGAGCTGACTCAGCACAAGGATACAGCAATCATTTTTCAGCATCCTCTGAGAAGGGGGAAGAAGTATAGCCAAGTATACAGATGTTAATTTGTGGCAGGAAGAGGATTCTTCAGAATTTATTCAAAGACATTACCAACCACATAGCAACAGCGAAAAATGTTGCTGAAAGACTTTTCTGCAATACACTGTTCCGTGAACAGCAGAACTGGCCTCTGGAGGACACGGGGCACGAGCTGCTTAGCCTCCGGAACACCACATTTTCCTCCAGAGAAGATTCACGGAGACATCCGCTTGTATTGTCCACGGGGAAGACATTTTCATCAACTTCATAGCCCTGGAAAACCTGTTTGTCTTGTCACAAAAAAGATATCTTGCAAAGTTATGATCAGAATCTTTGAATGGCCTTGGGAAATCAGGAGGGACACAGGTCTGAGCACTACTCGCTCTGCATGACATTTCATCTCAGCAGCCGGCCATTGGAGGGCAGCCACAGAGGAATGCCACTCACTACAAACAGCGAAGCTGGGACCTGGGAGCTCTCAAGGCTGAGCACCGGGACCCAGTGACACTTCCCGACTCCCTGCTAGGACGCCCCCTTGGCCCTCCCACACACTGCCTGGGTTGCTGTGCCAGCATGCTTGAATTGGAGTTGTCAAAGCACTATGGTAAGTGTGTGTAAGCTGTTAATGAAGTGCTCCTTGCCACCCATTGTATATTAATTCCACGAGGAATCAGGGCAAGGCCATAGTCTCCTGGGCTGACCGACCACACTGCTTTTGTTGACCCTGGTTATTTAATCTGAAATCCTTCCCCCACCAAGCTCCCCTCCTCCCTCTCACCCCCCGAATAAAATATGGATCAGATGCTACAAAACTGCTATTCTTAGGAGCAACGGATGCAAATATGGTTGCTTTTTCAATTATTCGGCAACCGATCCAATGGTTCCAAGACAGAAGCTAATTAAAGTCTAATTGAAATAAAATCATTTCCAATTTGGTTTCCCCTCATCAACTGCCTGAGTGGAGGGTTTCTTGCTTTGTGGACAAATCCTCTCCCATCCTGTTACTTCCTTCTGCTTTGTGAACAGCCATCCCGGATTCTGTCCCAGAGATCTCGGCTGCTGGGAGGAGGCAGAGGCAGGGATGAGGAGGAACCCGGGGAGAGCAGAGGGAAGGTGTTTACCAGGAAAATGGTCCTCTCAATGACGGAATGAGGATGGGAAAGAAAGGGAAATGGAAACAGTGGTCAGAGCAGTCACCAGCTAATTTGGGAAGAAGGGACAGAAAGAGGGGGAGGCACAGGCTCTGTGGAGCTGGTGACACAGTGTTCAGCTTGCCCGTGTGTTCTGCTGGCCTCCCCTGGGGACTTGTTCTGCTTCGTGAAGCAGTAACTGACATTTAGAGATCATTTTACTTAAATATCCAGATTTCTGGACTTCCTTCAATATTGAAAAATGCAGCAACTCTAGGTTGTCTTTCTCATGGCAACAGGGAGCAGGGCTGAAAAGCAGTTCCTTTCTTGGTGAGGGGAAAGGTCTGAGTCCCAGATTACCCAGTTCCCACTGGATCTCTTCTGCTCATTCCCACTAATGTTGGCTCCGAAGGATTCGATGGTGAGTGGAAAGCCCCTCCGAGTCCAAAGACACAGGTTTGAACTTGACCTCTGCTGTTAATGGCAGCACGTGGGACCCGTGCTGTGCTGTCCTTAATTCTCATTCCCCTAATCCTTAAAAGAAGGATGTGATAGAATCATTACATACAGTTGCTCAAAAGTACTAATCTGCTTTTAAATGCTAAAAAAATTCTAAAACATTATTCACATTGTCTTTATAATTTTATCTTTTTTTCTAATAAACTATTCCAATTCTTTTTAAGAAGGACAGTATAATGTATAAAGAACACAGGACTGGAGAAGTCTGGTTAGAGAAATGCTGATAAGTGTGGCAAAAGAACACAACACAGTAGTAAAAAGGAGCCCGGCCGGTGTGGCTCAGTGATGAGCATCGACCCTGAGAGGTTGCCAGTTCGATTCCCAGTCAAAGCACATGCCCAGGTTGTGGGCCCGATCCCCAGCGGGGGGCATGCAGGAGGCGGCCAATCGATGTTCTCTCTCATTGATGTTTCTATTTTTCTCCCTCTCACTTCCTCTCTCTCTAAAGTCAATAAAGAAAAAAATTTTTTAAAAAAAGGAAAGGAGGGGAATCGAAGAGGGAAGGATAGAGAAGGATGGGCACTCAGCCTAAATGGAGACAGGGCCCAGGTGGGGTGGGGCCTCATGACCCACTGGAGACTGCACACAGATGGTGCCCTCCCCAGCCCTGTGATCTTAGGCACATCTCCAACTTCTCCTACTCTCCTACCTCAGCTCTTTATCTTTTTTAAAATATGTCTTTATTGATTTTTTAGAGAGAGAAGAAGGGAAAGAAAGGTAGAAACATCAACGTGAGAGAGAAACATCAATCGGCTGCCTCCTGCACACCCCCTACTGGGGATCAAGCCTGCAACCCGGGTATGTGCCCTGACCAGGAATTGAACCAGGACCTCTCAGTCCACAGGACAATGCTCAATCCACTGAGCCACACCAGCCGGGCTCAGCTCTTTATCTTTAAAGAGGGGAAAGTTGTGCATAATCTATAAGGCTGTTTGAAAACTGAGAGAGAAAAATGCCTATAAATTACCTGGCACAAGAAAGGGCTTCGTAAGCATTAGCCATTAAACTAGATATTAAAGCTGCTGCATGTAACTATCCAGACTTCACACTGTATTAGAACAGGTGTTTCTGTTTGTTTGCTTGTTTACAAGCCAAACTGCTACATCCTTGTCCCTTTTTAATTATAAAACAGAAGCTTAGAATTCATTTGCCTAGCTCCTACTGACTCACTGGCCCTTCCCACGGGCCCCACTAAGTATCCCCTTGACCGAAGAGAAAGGAAAGGGAGCTTCCAGGGGACAAAGAGTGTAAGGAGATGTGGAACTCCCAGGACCTGATGAGGAGGGGCTGGCTAGCAGATCACGAGTAACTGGCCTGTGGGAGGTAGCTGCCTGGCCCACAGGGGTTTCAAAGGAGGATAAAGGCTTCTTTGGAACTGTCCATGGAAAATATTCAAAAGTTCCCCCGAGCTGGGAGGGAAGATTGAGTCCATTAGGAAAAGAGTGTCCCTCAAAAATACAATGTAACTTAGATGAGGAGGAGCAATCACATGAACAATGTATAATATTTTTTGTTTAATATAACGGGCCACAACAATGAACAAGATATTGTCTTAGTTAGAAACAGGCCAACCTCTCCGCTTGGTATAGAAAGAGAACATTTAAAATGACATCCTCAGGGGAAGGTTAAGGGACAGCCTCTGACTAATACGTGAGGAATTCAGGAGCATGGCAATGGGGCGGGACTACAAGAATTGGAGCGCCCAGCCATTTGCTCTTTCCTGTTCATGAAATCTGCTCATTCCCTCATCCAGGGTCCCTCAGATACAACGTGTTTTTCTGGGACGTATTTGCTCTTCTCCCCTTCATTTTCCTTCTCCAGTCCCCCAGCCTGGTCCTGTCCAGCTCCCACAGAGAGGCGACAGCTGAGTCTCCCTCTCATCATGCAGTGTCTGCCTCGAGTGAGCCACTCCCCATTAATAGTCCTTGCAGAGGTCGTGGGATGTCACGCTGACGCAGGGACTCGGGAAGCTGTCCCTGCGTTACTCTGACCACAGCTCCCCTTCTCTCCAGCAACATTCCAGTGGCTCAAGGGCTAAACAAACGTTTTTGAGGACCAAAAACAAACGGAAGAAATTTGCCTCTGCCCTGTTATTAGCAGTAGGATTTGGGAAGGCAGAGGCCCGCTCAGCCCTACGGGGGAACCCTGCTGATCCCAGCATCAAGTTCATGTCTGCTCATTGGGGATTGTCCACCTCCAGGCACTGTCTCCAACACCTCGCCCTAGAAACAGAAAAGGTTTCCCCCACCAGATCCACTCAAGGGTTTACTCCAGCCCCAGTCAGCATCCACGCGGAGGCATCGCCGAAACTGCCTGTGCCAACACACGAGTGCTTGGCACCGACCCTCTTGCCAGCAGCTCTCCACCTTCCCATTCGATGCGGGAGACTCACATTCACCCTAAAATGTTAGGTGATGATAACACTGAGGCTTAGAAAAGGGATGATCTGCTTATGTTCATCAACCCAAGGTGCCAGCTTCCAGGTTTATGGACGTGTCTACCTATTCACACTTGGGTGGTTGTTAGCTTTTAAAAAGGTGTTCACCGGTTCATCTAAGCCATTACAATCATTTGTGGAAATAAGTTGCCAGGGACCAAGTCCATTCCTGTATTATACTTTCAATGTTTTAAACTGTAGTTTTTAATCAGAGGTGTGCATCAAATTCACCTGGAATAAGTAAGTGTTACCATCAAGATTCTGATGCAACAGAACTATTAGAGGGTACTTTGGGAAAGCTGATAGACACCGGGAAGGAGAGCCTCTGTTTAAAACACAGCACCGACAGTGCTTTAAATGTACATTTTTGGAACTCAGAACCGAGCCAGGCAGAAAGCAAAAATGAACAACAAAACAAAAAGACAGGTACTCAACAGATTCTGTTAAAAACAGAATGAGGAATGGCTTCAGAACAATACTTCGGTTATTTAGATTGTAGTGAAATGTCTCCATACGTCAAAAAAATCTATCAGGTATGTGAGGGACAAAGGTGCCGCTCTAGATCGTGGTGCACCTGACCACACCTGTTGAAGTTTTGCAGAATCTGGGTGATAGTTTTAGAAGAACATATATATGGAAGGATTAAAGGAGGGTTGCTCAAGTATCTTAAGACTTAACCTTGCATAAAATCTAAATACATGATTTAATTATCTGGCAGGGGGCTCCCAGGTACACACAGCAGGCATAGGGGAAAAGCAGTCATTAACCAATTCTTTTCGTGCATATTTCTCCAGCCTGTGGCAGAAACTCTGGTAGCCGAATATGCAAGGATCCAGGCTTCAAGAGCTTATCATCTACTGGTGGACAAATGAAGTAGGAGACAAATTACAAGATAGTGTCATCAATGATGAAATTGTGGGAAAGGTGGGTGGCATAAGCATATTTAAGTTTTAAGAAGGTTTTGCAAAAATAGATTGTAAGTAAAAAGATGAAAGACAAGACTAATATTGGACTTCTTGTCATTGATCCAGATGAAAAATGATGATAATCTGGACTCTAACGTCTGGATCAGGCATAGAAAAATGTTTCTATAGTAAACAAATAGTAAATATTTTAGGCTTTGCAAGACTCTGTCTCTAGTGCAACTTAAATTTTGCCGTTGTAGGTAGAAAACACCCATAGTTAAGGTGTAAAAAATTGAGCAAGACTGTCTTCCTAGAAAACGGGGTTTACAAACATGTGGAAGCCAGGTTTCAGCTGCGGGCCTTGTTCCACCTGCGTCCTAGGCCAGGGGACTCCTCCCTTCTGAGTCACTGTGTACTTCCTACACCCCTCACAAGCACGCCTAGAAGCTCGATTAATTGCTACCCACATTAGGAGATGTAAGGAACATATGTGGATAAAAATGATGTTAAAAAAAGTCCATTATAGTTTTGGAAAGAAACCAAAGAGACTTACACCTGTACAGATAACACACAGGTACGCACTTGGGCCCCCCTGACCCCTTTGCTGAGCGGCGCAGGACCAGGCAGGTGGGGAGCTCCACAAACGCCGTGGCTGAGACACCACCAACAGGGCATCGCATGTGACTCGAAAAGCATTACTTGGCCTGATTCCTACTGGTTTTCCTTTAGCCATCAGTACCCCACACTCATGCTAAATTTATTTGTGTGTGTGTGTGTGTTTTCTCCTAATAAAGTTAACACTTGAGTTTCTGCACGCAGAATAGGCCTTCACTGCCATTCACTGTGCTCTTGGGCCATCTCAGTTATTTATAAGAGGTAAAGGCAAACTCCTTTTAACAGGAACTTTAAGAAAGCATATTTAGGAAAAAATATGGAGCAAAGAGCATCGTATTTCAAAGTCCAGGACCCTTTGCACACTTGGAGGACGCCATGACGGCATTCTGCACTGACTGCCCCCCTCCCAAGTACACTTAGGGGGCCTTCCATAGGGTGAGACTCCAGAATTGTGCTAATGTGTACATTATTATTAGGATTAAAAACAGCAAAAAGTGATCTGATCCAGCTCACGTTTGTTAACTTGGACTTGAGGGACTACACGGGCCCTGTCTTTCTTAGATTATAGTAAATGTTAGTATCAGTGGTTTGTAATACTTATTTTTTCTTCTCTATGTGTTAATTATTCTGGGTATCTCTCTTAATTCCTAGAGGGAGATGAAAGAGTAAAGTAGGAAATTCATAATTTAGCCCTCATAATTTTTTCTCACTTTTTTCAGGAATCTCAGATACCACTAAAAACACTGATTTGGGTCAGGTATTCGAGCCTGAAATTAAACTTTTGAAGTATGGTCTTTGGAAGATTCTGTTTCTTTTCTTCTCCTCTTTTAGTACTGATTTTTCTCCATTCATTTGTCGATGCTACTTTTCTTGTTGCTGGGGGTTTATTAGAACCACATCTGTACATGAGTTCCTGTTGATGTTTGTTTTGTACATAAGCAGGAGATGCCTCAACTTACAGCTCCCCAATCAGTCAAAGAGGGCCCTGTCAGTCAGGCTGCCCCTCAGGCAGAATGCCGAATCCCCCCCTCCTGGTCCCAACACAATGCATCAGACGAGCAGGTTAGGCTGCCCTGCCCGGGTCGATCAAGCACTTCTTGTATTAGGAGGGAAAATATATAAACACACGGCACTAAGTCACCCAAAGCAGCATCTGTGGAAATCAGGAGGACTAATGGAATTTTATAACTTGGCAGTAGGATATTTTCTAAATGTGTGTGAATATTCCCATGTGAAATCGTCTTTCAACAAAAAACACCTACTCCAGGTCTTCCACAAGAGCTTGTATTTATTTCTGTAACAAATTATGCTGCTATTTTACAGGCATGATGCCACCTTCAGGGAACATCCTCCTGTCATGAACAAGTTTTATACAGTTCTGCAAAGGCGGCGGATGATGGTTTGCACTGTGGCATATCATATATTCACCTGCCTTTCCACTCACCTTGGAAATAGCAAAGTCCCTTAAGACATTTCAAGCAAGCTCATCATTTCAGATTCCGTGTGTGTGTGTGTGTGTGTGTGTGTGTGTGTGTGTGCTTGGCGTTTCCCTTGTCCTGAGCTCACTGTGCACACTTGCTCTCTGACAGCAGCATCTCTGAGGAGATGAGACCAGAACTGCAGGCATTTTCCCAACAGACCTGTAATTTTTATGAAGGCCGGAGGAGGAGGACATTCTGACTGGGCCAGAATCGAACGGGGCACTGAGTTTTGTGAGCATGATACTCTAACAACCCCAACACAAGACTTTTCCTAATTCAAGGTAATACGATATAGTAAATAAAATATTGGAAGGGACAAAGAAGATCCAAATTATTGTTCTTATTATCTATGTGATCAGAAAAGCACTTAATTTATCTTCCATTTTCTATAAAATGGTAATAATGATCGTTTTTGTGCTTAGTAATTGTGTAAACTAGCAATTTTAAATGTGTCCTGCAAGAATTTTTAAAACATGCAATACCTGATCTATTTTCCCTTAGATTGTCAAATTAAAAAATGACAACAGTCAACAAAACAATAGCCATCCGGCGTGAATGCCCTGTCTGGAACCATACATACATAGATCCTATAATAGAGTTGCATCTTACTGGTCACATCTCATAATAAGGCTGCATCTGATTGGTTAATCCTTGGTACCAAAAATCCTTATATACAGATATAGGCACCTGACTTTTTAAAAAGTGACTTTAGAGCAAAAAGGGTAGGTAATTACTACTTTTTTAAAAAGCAATCAAAATTATACCTATTTTTTGTTAGATTGGTATACTGCAGAATTGTAGTAATTAGTTTATATGTGCCATGAGATGAAAGAGATTGAAAATCAAACCAAATTAGATCATGCCAACAAAAAACTTTATAATGCCCTCTATAACTGCAAGGCAGTTGTTTGGCAATGTTGGAAGGAAAATGATAAGCTCCCCTTCTTCCATCCTTGCTTTGTCCTCACACAGTCACAGCCCTGGGTAACTGATATTGCTTGATGGGACCACAGCACGATGCCAAAAACAAATAGAATCAGAACTTCTTGGGACTTGGTTCTTGTCTAGTACAATACAGTTTGCATGGTGCTAAGTAGTTTGTAATATTCTTTCACCTGCACGTTTTATCTTATCATTCTGAAGACATAAATACTACTTTCTCCATTTCACAGTCAAGGAATCTGATGCCGAGAGGTTAACTAGCTCAGTTACACTGTTGGCTGTTAGGATGACTAGATCGAGCACTATCATGTACAGATACCAACTGCCTAGTCAATCCATCTATTTATTCAACATGTATTTATTGAGCACCCACTTCTAGGCACTAACTGAAACAGGCAATGCTTTTGCCTTCATGAAGCTCCTCTTCTACAGAAGGTGGCTGACCACAAACAGATAAACAAACACATCGCTGTACAACGCGTCGAACATGGGTCAAACAACGCGTCAAAAATGCTAGGGAGAAGCACGAGCAGGGTTGGGGGAATAGAGAGGGTCTGGATGCGTGAAGGTGCTACTATTCTATACCTCGGGGAAGTCCTATGTGGGGAGATGACTGTGTGAAGAACCTGAGTGAGGTCAGGGATTGAGCCATGCAACTATGTCAGGGAAAGGTTCTCAGCAGAGGAACCAGCAAGTACCAAATGAATGAGAGCCCTGAAGTGGGGCCACGCAGGCCTGTTCAGTGCTGTTCAGGAGGGCAGCGTGGCCCGCGTGGGTCAGCTGAATAACAAGAGCATCGTGGGTACAAATGAAGCTGCACACAGAGTGGGGAGATGGGTTTCGGCCCCGTGTTGGCCTATATTTTTATTCTGAACGAGTGAGGGCTGCGTCATGGAGCTCTGGAGCTGTTCGCTGTCGTCACGTGAGCGGGTGAGCAGTCAGCTCTCTTCCAGATCCACAGCTTTAACCCACGTCTATAAATAATGCCCTTCGATATGTTCATCTTTAATTGTAAAGGGAAGATGGAGAGAAAACATTTTTCTTTCCCAACTAGGAAATTCAAATTGAATTGTGGGCATTTCATCTAAAAGATTGCATTTAGTACTCCCTTTTGGTGGGATAACCCTCCAGAGGCATCCTCATTAATAAAGAAAGTCTGAAGTCCCTACACAGGAAAACTCCCCCATCCATCAAGAGTTGCTTCTCACTGGAATGAGAATAACCCCTCTTACTCCAAGTGGTTATGGATGACTGTTCTTACCTCATCCCAGTACACCAATCAGGTGCCACTTAACATATTCCCCAACCATCTTGAGAAATTAGATCAATCCCCCCTTTGCCCATTAAAAGGCTCATAAACAGTTGCAGCATCGAATTAGTGCTGGTAGATTTCTCCAACTTGGAACATGTTAAAATGCTCAGTTGGGTAAGGAGAATCGATTAGGGCCAGACAGGGTGTTGGAAGCTAAACAATTTGTCTGTCTTATGATTATACACTGCGGAAAGTGTGTGTGTGTGTGTGTGTGTGTGTGCGCGCATTTACATTTCACTTCAGATTTAAAATCACAGATGTGTATAGTTGGCATAATCCAATGCATGGGTGGAGCAGGATCTAGCCACAGTGAGAAGTTATTGCTTGAAGACTCAGAGAAGACTTGTGTGGATTACTAGCCTTGTAACTCGTAGGTAAGCATACCATAGTTTTCCTACCTCCTGAAGCTCTGTGAACTGA
The DNA here is from genome assembly GCA_030848825.1 of Tadarida brasiliensis. NCBI lineage: Eukaryota > Metazoa > Chordata > Mammalia > Chiroptera > Molossidae > Tadarida > Tadarida brasiliensis. Next base: position 31,156,459 of record CM061277.1, read on the forward strand.
GTTTAAATTTATATGGAAGATGAGTAATTATTCAGGAAATAGACTGTTCGTCCAAATAATTGTAATCCTGGTAAAAACACCAGACCTGGCTAGATGCCTCTCCCCACAAATTCATCATAGATTGAAAATTCTTCAGTATGTGTGTGTGTGTGTGTGTGTGCGTGTGTGTATATGTATGTGTGTGTGTGTGTGTGTGTATATATATATATACCTTTAACACCCTTTCTAACTATAGACAAAAAGAAAAAAAATGCTGAAGGAAAGAATACAGAATACAGGCTATCAACTTAGGGTCCATGGCCCCCATGGGGCCCATGCATAGAATTTAGGGAGCTATATCAACTTTATGGAGAGGAGATGAACACCCTCATTTCCACTGCTCCCTGATTGAACTGTCGCGTAGCCTTCATTGCGAAGAGCGAGAACCTCTCACAAGAGTGGCCGCAGTCCCCGTGGCTGTGTCACCGAGAGTCACAGCTATTGTCACATCACAGTACACTGTTGCCAATACCTTGAAATACCCTCTTTCCACGAGACACTTCTTCAAACTGATGTTAGTTGTTGGACTCACTGCCAGACTTTATTTAATTCAATAATCACGAAGCACACTACACCACATTTTAAATACTGTAACAACTGCACGTGAACGCGTGGGTTTCCTTTGCAATTCTGTGTGTGTGGAAGGTCGTCTGGAGCTAGACGTGAGGAAGGAGCGGGGCTGCCTCCCCAAGTGCCTGGTGGAGCGTCCACGGGGGGGCGCCACACAACAGACTGGCCGTCCTCCCTCCCCACGCCTCAAAGTCCGCTTTGAGTGAGATATTTCTTTTATGTATTTAACTAACAGCACAGAGGAAATGAATTCATGATATCAAAAGAAGAATATGCCTTGGGCCGTTTGGCTTAGCGGTTAGAGCATCAGCCTGTGGACCAAAGAGCCGCGGGTTTGATTCTGGTCAAGGGCAGGACCTTGGTTTCGGTTGGGTCCTGGCCCTGGTGGGGGTCATATGGGAGGCAACCAGTCGATGTGTCTCTCTCACATCGATGTCACTCTCTCTCTCTCTCTCTCTCTCTCTCTCTCTCTCTCTCTCTCTTTCTCTCTCTCCCTCCCTCCCACTCTATTTGAAGATAAATGGAAAAGTATCCTCAGTTGAGGATTTTTTAAAAATAAATGAATAAAATAAAAAGAAGTATATAATTTTCAATAAAGTAATTACTATTCCCAGCACTCTGCTATGTATTTTACTTAAAATCTCATTTACTCTTAAAAAAACAACAACAACCCATGAGTACTATATTCCCCACTTGACGGACAAGGAGACGGGTTCAGGAAGGTCAAGTACCTTGCCCAAGAACCCTGCACTGGATTCTTCCTAAAGTCCCAGCTGGACGCTGGAGTGCTGTTCATGTGCTATTTTGTCACAGGAGAGGGGGAGGGGAAGGTGGATGGCGAAGGTTTCTAGGTCAGTCCAGCGTGGACTGCAGACCCCTGGAGGTCCCTGAGACTTTTTCAGGGGGTCTGTGAGGTCAAAACCTCTTCTCACAATAATTCCACAACATTATTGCCCTTTTCATTGTGAGCATGCGCAAGAGCAATGGTGAGCAGAACTGCTCGCGCCTCAGCCGGAGTCAGAGCAGCGCACCAGGGAGGTGGTCGCTGCACACGTCGACCCAGACTGCCCTTGTCACTGAGAATGTCCTTGATGAAGCAGTGGACGTTAATGACTCTAATACATCTGACTCTATGTCTTGGCCCTCAACTCTACATGTTTTTAATATTCCATAGGACAAAATAGGAAGCATCACACAGCACTTCTGCATACAGCCTGACATATTTACTCTCTGGCCCTCACCAAAAAAATGGCCAGCAGAGAAAAGCAATTGTGTGATCGCTTGAATTGTGAGCTGGACTGGGTATGTTTTTTAAGACACACAATTTTTCCTTGAATGAACTACAGACAGACTATGGTTATTCAGAATTGGTATCTCACAGGCATTTTCTCAGAGAGGAATGAAGTGTCACTTCAAGGAAAACAATTGGTAGTATTTATTGCCAGTGATACAATTTGAGCTTTCATGGGGAAAATAAGGATTTTGAAAAACTTGAATTTATCACCATGAACTTGACAGCTTCAAAATATTTAAAGACTTTTCAGATGAGATCGGTGGTGTTAGTAATGAATGTCATTTTTTAAATTGTATAATGAAAAGTGTCAATACTTGGAAGATCTGCATAACTCTTTAAACCAATATTTTCCAAATGTCCACTGTGATTTTACAGAATTGGAAATGGTAAAATATCCAAGTGCAAGATCGACCAGTGGACAGATATTGAGATAAAACTTACATATCATCAAATATCCTTTTTAAGTGTACAATTCAACACATTTAAGTATATAAGCAAACGTATGCAATTATCACAAGAATCTCATTTTAGAACATTTCTATCCATTCACTAGTTCATGGACATGTGGGTTGTTCCCACTCTGGGACTATTGTGAATATTGCTGCTATCAACATTTGCACACAGTCTATGCATGGACATGTGCTTTCATTTCTTCTGAATGAATACACAGGAGTAGAATTGTTGGGTCATATGGCATGTCCAGGTTCAACCTTTGGAGAAACAGCCAAAATGACTGAATTGTTTTACCTTCCCACCAGCAAAAAATACAGATTCCACTGTTTTCACATTCTTTCCAACCCATGTTATTGTCCAACTTATTGTAGCTATACCAGTAGGTGTGAAGTAGTATCTCACAGTGGTTTCAATTACATTTCCGCAGTGACTAATGATGATTTTCCATGTGCTAGTCACCATTCACGTATCTTCTATATTCACGTTGTTTGCCTACTTTTAAGAACTATTTAAACTATTTAAGACATTCATTTTGAAGTGCTCACAGATTCACAGGAAGTGGCAAAGATAGTACAGAGAAGAGCAGTTGGTTTTAATGCAACGAGACAATTTAGTGAAGACAGTTTCAGATTTCCCATCGCAGCTCTCAGAAATTGCCACTTGTTGAGTTTTGGTATAGTGTCCAAGAAGAAAATCCACAATTATCTCAAAATTCTATTAAAATATACATTCCTTTTCCAAATACAATCTGTGTGAAGGCAGATTTTCTTTATTTACTTCAAACAAAATGATATATTGCAACAGATTGTAAAAGCAGATATGAGAATGTAGCTGTTTGCTAAGAGATTTTTTAAAGTGTAATGTCACTCTTCTCATTAATGTTTTTGAGAAAAATATAGCTGGTTTTTTTTAATAAAAACGTGTTATATTAACATATACTAAGCTTTTACTATCAATTAAAAATTAATGAACAAGACTTTTTCTCAGTTTTAATGTTCAGTATGGAAGTATTAACAGATATAACCCTCACAAACAAAATCTCTTGGGCTTCTCAAGCATTTTAAATATGTAAAGGGGTCCTGAGACCAAAGAGTGTGACAGTTGCTGATGTAAGCCCCTGAGAAGACAGGTGGGTGGGCACAGGGCTGCCCTCCTTAGGGGAGAGGGTGGGTTATCTGAAGGGAGAGAGCATTACTGACGTGTACATGTATACATGTATACAAACAGCTATTCACGGAGAGGAGCTAGGAAGGAAGACATCACGTTTTCTGTGTACTAAATGCAGGGCTATACAGATCATGAAAATTCTCGTCCATAACTGACCCTACACGACACTCAGGCTCGGGACTCGCCATGGAAGCGCTGCACTGGGACCCATCTCTTGCTGTCCTGATGCACCCTCCCAGCTCAGTCAGGGTCCCCGGGTTCCCTTGTCCTCTTTTGCAGCAGTCCTGGCCATTGGGCCCTTGTCACCTTCCCCTGACATTCCTGCTCCTGCCCCTGCCCCCGCCCCTGCCCCTCCCATTTGGCCACAGAAGCATGCATCCTCTTTAGCTGTGCCTCCCTCATTCTGCCTGAGGAAGCAGGTGCCCTTGAAAATTGTGGTTTATTGCCAACCACTGCTGGAAATAGGGAAGGGCAGCAAAAGGAACCCACGTGGAAAGGTTGTAATCCTCCACGTAGGGTCTTTCTTCACCATGAGAGAAAAAAAATATTGCCTTTGGCATCAGAAATCTCAATCCAGTTTCCTGACTCTGTCAGCTTCATTTAGCCTTTGGAATCTCACTTTTCTCATCTATGAAATGGGTGCTATGACTTCTTAGATCAATTGAAAGAATGCATATGCAAGTATTTTGAAATAAAAACTCTATCAATATAAGTTCTTGTTATTAAATCTAAAGCACTTTTTCATACCCAACCCAATGGATCATTATGAGTATTTCATAAACTAACATAAATGTATGTATTTGACTGCAGGGTAACACAGCATAGAAATGTAAAAGATTCTAAGTAGCAATGTTAACATCTCTACTTGGAATAACAAAAAAAAACCAGCATTCTAAATCGTCTTCATTTTGGGAGCTAACAATACTTGACTTTGATTAATCTCAATATTGAATATGTGTTTTTTTTTTTTATCCTCATGGTTAGATTTCTCTCTGAAATATGAATACTTTCTTTATTTTATTTCGTAATTTTCTGAGAACCACAATAGAAAAATAAATTCAATAAAGCAGCTATAATTCTTGTTATTTAAAACAACAGTGATGATGAGGATGGTGATAATGAAGACGATGACGATGAATGAAAGCTCGTCTCGCTTTTGGGGACAGCAGACTGGAGGGAGCCGAGGAAGGGAGCACGCCGCAGAGCAGCACGCGTGCCTTGTACACCGTGCCGGGCTTCTTCCTCTACCCCCGAGCATTAGGACTAACGGTAATAGATTGTCAGAGATATGACTTCTCAAGGGAACACTTTAGGTCACCATACCTTAAATGTGGGTGACTCTATTGAAAGAAAACACTTCAGTTATTTCAATTGCCTGGACTGTGCAGAGGAAGAGAACCAATTTCTAAGTTAACTGGGTCCCAAACCACATACAGCTGTGTAGATTAGATTTGATATGCTGAAAGGCATTCTCCAGTAATGAGGAAACTCATTCGAACTTCGAAAATAAGTGACATCTTCTCTGTCAAGAAAGCTCTCAGTGTGGCACCTGTGTCCTGTGGACGAGGCAGAAGAAAGCCAGGGCGGGCCGCTCGACAATGACAGACTGCCCCTGCGTTGGCAGAGCTTTCTTGAATGCCCACGTAAAATTCCCCCAAAGCTGGGGTCAGAAACAGGATTATTTTGTAAGAGGCGATTATGAGAGAAAACCACAAATACATTGCTGCATTCCTATTACACTTTACATTTCAGAGACAAGTCTCAACATTATATTTCCAGCATTTCACGTGTTCTTAATTTTGTAAGTGTTTGCTGTTTCTGCCATGACTACTCATTTCCCTCCTTCTCTCAGCTATCCGATGAGCTTAGCTTTCTAGCACCAACACGAACCCTTTTATTTTCTGCTTTCCATTCATTAAAAAAATAAGGGGCAACTGCAGTATAACACTCAAATAACTGCACCAGCAAACCCTGCTCTAAAGACGGGAAGATGGCTGAAAGTAGACCATTGGCCCCCAGACAATACTTCATAAGATCCCTCAAAAGGTTAACTCATCAGCTGCATTAATACAGAAAGGCCTGAATTGGAAATGCACACAGCGGTTTAGGAGAACCAAGGCACAGTTATATAAGTTTTTGGTTTGTTTTTCTCAGGCTGAAGGTGTGGAAGTCGGCGGTACTCTGCTGGATCGTCTGCTGGCGTCATTCTGCTTCTACGGCGGACTGCCTGCAGACAGACAGACAGCCACAGGGCTCCGCAGGATCCGACGCCGAGGCAGAGCACAGGCCCACAGGACCCGTTTCCGTCTCGAGACTTGAGTTATACTGCATGTCCGTGGATCCGATCTCACTTGCCTTCGTAACTGATGTTTAAACGAAACACCATTTGACATGACTTTTTTTTAAGGGTGTTCTTGAGTCATTGTATAGAGGCAAAATATGATAACCTTATTAAATTACCTGCCCTTGTGGTCGGGGTAATGTAGCAGGCCTGTCCCCCGAAGGCCTGCGTCCAGACAAGATTCATGGCGAGAACGACAGCCATCTATTGCGTGCGCGTCAAGGTGAGTCCGCTGCAGGGAACGTTCCCTTCCCAAGGCCCAGGAGGAGGGCGGACTCTGGAGCCAGAGAGACTGAGGCAGAAGGAAAGGCGTGGTTTCGGGATATTTTTGGTATCCCAGAGTTCATTTTTTTAAAAGTATTTTTTCTTTATTGATGTTAGAGAGAGGAAGGGCGAGGGAGAGAGCGATAGAAACATCGATGAGAGAGAACATGATTGGCTGCCTCCTGCATGCCCCCCACTGGGGATCGGGCCCACAACCTGGGCATGTGCCCTGACCGGGAATCGATCTGGCCACCTCTTGGTGCATGGGTCGGCGCTCAGCCACTGAGCCACACCGGCCAGGCATCCCAGAGTTCATTTGAACAAAAAGGCAGTTTGAACTCTTGGGGACATTGAAAGACCGGGATGCATGTACGTGAACTTGGCAGTGATCACCACATCTCACACACCGGAGCCCATCATCATTACCTCAACCAACTTTGAAACTTGACACGTTCAAAAGCTGTAACTTCATACAAGGTTAATAAATATTTTCTTACTTCTTTGAGGTGGTAAGCGAATTTTTCTTTTTCCTAAAATGATAAAAAAGATCCAGGTCTCAAAGGGGTTGGAGAAATTGTAACTAATATGCTTTGCAAGCTGGTGATCCGCCGAACTTGGTAGAGTTTTCTTTTACTATATCTCCTGTAATCCTGACAATGGTCCCCTGAGGTAGACACTTGTATTCCCCCTTTTACAGATGAAGAAATCAAAGCTCAAAATGTTAAATGACTGCGGCCACTTATTTAAGTTAAATGTAACAGTTTATAAATAGCAGGCCCCGGGATGTTTCACAACAAAGCCCTTACTTGAGAAAACAGGGCATCACATAAGTTTTCTTTCGAGCCAGGCATTTGTCTTCCATTCTGAGCTTCATTTACTAGCTGAGGGTCACCAGGTGAGTCATTTCTGAATCTTAATTTCCTTAACTGAAAAATAAGATTATAACTCTTATATGTTAAAGTTGTATTAGGTCTTCAAGATAACTATGTATTGTTACACATATACAGATACAGTTATATACATAAACACAACAAATGAATACACTCGCACACACAATACATGCACATGTTTGCATGTATGTGTACCACAGACTGACACAGAATAGGAGATCCATGAATTAATGCTACTTTAGTTCTTTTTTCTCTCCCTGAGCTAGCTAAGTTCGTTTGGAAAATGAGTGTACTCCTACTAGATGCTGACATGTGTTAGCCTTTATTTTTTCCTTTAAATTATTTCTTCAAGTTAAATAATATTGATCTGAATATACTGTAAACATGGGTTGGTAATCATCTCCAATTCACACGCTTACCAGCTTTGCAACTTAGAATGAAAAGCAAAGGCAGCAAAGAAGTGACAGTCCAGGTGCTCAGTAGCGCAAGGGAGCACTGTGCTTTCAGGAAAGAAGAGCACGCACCCCAGAGGTAGCTTCCCTGTGCACTAACTGTTAACGGTGATCATTTAAAGCACTCAACTATAGTTAGCACTTATCGATTGACATTCTTTGTTTGTTTGTATTTGTACCACAGATGGAAACTGAGGTTGGATAATCCAGGCCCATCATCTCTTTCCAAGTGGGCTTTGTTTTGAAATGTCCCAAGGTGTCTGGGTTTCCTACCAATGAACGTAGTGTAGCAGATTTCTCATAGAGTCACATAGGCAGGCGGGAGAGGTCTTAAAGCCCACCACAGCTAAAGCCCTTATTTACACACAAAGAAAGATACAATGGCTTCTCGTAAGTCAAGCTGCTAGTTGGGATCAATTCAGGACCAGACAAGTGCCAAGTTGCGGACTCTTTTCCCTGCTTATGCTCAAGCATCCTGGCTAGGGCAGAGGTGGCTAAGAAGTCTGTGGCTGGGAGAATATTTCAAACCTGCGATACTGTAACTTCAAAGCATGTTAATAAGGTATTTATTTATTTTTTTATCCTCACTCGAGGATACTTCTGCATTTATCTTCAGATAGAGCGGGAGGGAGAGAGGGAGGAAGAGAGAGAGAGAAATATCGATGTGAGAGAGACACATCAAGTGGTTGCCACCCACACGACCCCAACCAGGGCCGGGGACAAACCGCAACCGAGGTACATGCCCTTAGTGGGAACCGAACCCGGGACTCTCTGGTCTGCAGGCCGACGCTCTAACCGCTGAGCCAAACCGGCCAGGGCTGTTAATAAGATATTAATGGAGCTTCTCTCCTGGACTACACAAACCTTCCTCTGCCTCATCCCTGGCACACACACACACACACACACGAATCCTTCACCGGCTAAACTCTTCCCGGAAGCTTTTCTCTTTGGATTAAATATTTCAAATCCTTAGATGCAAGTGTGACCTAAAGTTTCCAGGTTATTCTTTCGTAAGAGAAGATTATAAATCATAAAGCTAACCCTTTCTACAAAACCTTACCTTGCATAGATACACTAAATACTTCTTTGACGTTAAGAACATATTTTATCTAGAGAAAGCATTGCTCTGAGTACTTTCCAGATGACTCGCAGCACACCACGTCTGCGCTCTGTGGGGCTGTCACCACAGCTCAGACACTGACTGTGCAGTCCGTGTGCACTGGCGCCATTCGCCTTCCGTGTGCTTGCCGCAGGGAATCCTGACCCTCCGAGCTCGCCGGCACCCGGTCCAGCTTCTGCAGTGACCCGGAATACAGTTGCAGACGCTGACATACCCGGGAGTGCTCAGCAGAGGGGTCAGTGAACACACGCCGAGGAAACGGAGACGCAGTGAAGAGATGGCGCAGTGCGGGCATCCCATTGCCCCTGGGGAGGTGACTTTAAGTCCCTACAGAGAAAGGGCTAGTTTTGAATGAGTTGTTTTTATAAGAAACTTTATAATAGTCTGACCCAAGCAGTGTGCTCGGAGACCCAGGTGACACTGGGCTCAAAGCTCCGTCTTTCCTATCTCCCCAGAGGTTGTCCTCATAGCAGTGTGGTGTGTGTGTGGTTCTCTGTGTCCCAGTCAACCACCAGCAGAAAACGGCTGTGGCCCCGGGCACGACGTGGTGACAGAGGAAAGTGGTAGCTGAAGAGGTGACCTGCCGGGACAACAGGAGAACAGGGGAAGCTCGGTGGCAGAGCACACATGAGGGTCCCCTGGGACGGCCCCGAGGACCCGAGATGGCCACATGTGGGCTCCAGCAGGCAGCGGTCTCATTGTATCCAGACGTGGGAAGGTCCACAGACATTTGGATTTCATGTCCAAACACAGGCAACAGCAAATGGAATTGCGGACAGCGCTTCCACAGCGACACAACTTCAGTGAGTGAAGGTGATGAGCTGTCTCCACCCTGTGAGCCCCACACGTCGTTTGTTGCAGACATTTCGTTGAGCAGCGCTGGTTCTTGTGATTTTATTTATTTTGGTGCAACAGTGAACTGGAACGTCTCCACTCCTCTCGGTTCTTCATGCATCTCAGGCCTCGGGTCCCCATCGCGTCCCCATCGCGTCCCCCCTTCCTCGCAGTGTGCCTCCACGTCCTCCCACTGACACCCACTCCACTGGGGCTCAGTTCCCTTCTCCTCAGTCTGGATGTTTCCATGTCCCTTCTTCTTCCACCTTCTCTTTCTTTCGTCACGTCTCTGCCCCTGGTCTCATTTTCCAGTCTTCAGAGAACACGGCTCTCGTAGCTTCCAGATTGAAGCCTCCTGACCACCCCGGGCATTCTGGATGGCAGACTGTATTCACTGAGGAGGAGAAGGAACCCAGCACCTCGAGGCGTTCAATAACGTGTTTGAATTGGTTGGTTAACTGAAAGTTAATTTCACATACTTTGAGCTGGGGGAATTTCTAAGTCAGAGCAGTCCAAGATGGCAGGTCGCCAGGAGATGGTGAGTGCTCCGCCATGCGGACCTGGGCAGGTGACGGCTCGGGCAGAAACGCTGCAAATTGCATCAAAGAGCCAGACACTGCCTTGCGGCCATGTGGCCTCACAGGTCTGTCCACTGGATTGGAGTCAGAGGTGAGTTTAAGGCTCAAATCTGTCACCAATTCATTGTGTGACTTCACTCAGCTCATTTCATTCCTACCCCGAGCCTATGCCCATGTCTAGAATAAACCACCATGCCATGCCTCCACTTCCCAGGGTCCAAGGGGCACTTTCCATTATGCAAATGAAGCATTTCACTTCAAAGTATGGTGTAGACACTGGGTCCAAAAGGTACTGCCATCTGTAGAATCTAATAGAAAGTGCCAGTAGGAATACTTCTGAATGAAACTGGCCACAATGCAGGGCAGGAAAACACTTCAGATTCAAAGGGAAAAGGAAGCTTACATTCTCACATCACCAGGTGAGGCGGGACCGCAGCACTTACCTCTCAGGTCAAAATGTTCCCTAATAAAACATACAACAGTTTCTACATAAGGTTCTTTGAGATCCTTTCCTAGAATGGTTTAAGGAAATGAAGAAAACATAGTTGGAAAAGCCCTCAGAGCTTATTACTATTTTTTTTTATTCCTGACCTGAGGATATTTTTTTATTTATCATCAGATAGACTAGGAGGGAGGGAGAGAGAGAGAGAAACATCAGTGTGATAGAACCACATCAATTGGTTGCCTCCCGCATGATTTGACCAGGGTTGGGGACCGAACTGCAACCGACGTACATGCCCTTGACCGGAATCGAACCCGAGACTCTTTGGTTATCAGGCCGCCACTCTAACCGCTGAGTCAAACCGGCCAGGGCAGAGCTTATTACTTTAATAGACAATTTTTGAACTCTACTGTGTGCCAGGCACTATGCTAAGAGCCAGAAATAGCAGGATGATGAAGCCTGGCCCAGCTTCACGAAGCCAGGAGCTGGTGGAAATGGGCCGGTGCCCGGCTGGGGAGGGGAGGAGCCGAGGCAGCCAGGAGCCGCACCCAGCCAGTCACTGCCTCTTTCTCACACAGGCCATCATCTCAGCTCTTGATTCACTAAAACAGCCAAAGTTACTCCTTTTTAATGTAAAACAAAACAAAACAAAAAACCTTAATATTATTTGCAATTCTGAAAATTAGATTTTTTTGGCAAGTAGATGGAGGAAGTAGAATTGTAAACATGGTATGTCTATAAAAAAATATCTTTGGGGGAATTTCTAACATCTTCCAGAGCCCAGCCTTAAAATTTTGTTTTAGAACTAAATTAAATAAAACTCAATTAAATAAAAAGTAAATAACATTTGTAAATATCAAACAGGGTTTGTTTTATGAAAAGTTCATCATTCCTCCATAAGCATTTTTTCCCAATTCAAAAGGTGTATTTTTGAAAACTATACAAAGAAGAAAGTGTATTTTTCATTTTTTGCTTAGAAGGCATTTTTGCAAGCACTGCAAAAGTCCGTGAAAAATGTTTACTACAATGGAACAAATAGGAAAACTGGATCATGTGCTCAACTCAGCAGAGGCAGCGTGGCGCCTGGTCCAGCCCGTCCCCTCTGAGGCTCAGCATTAGCGTTTCGGCAGCACAGCACCTTCATGGTGCATCTGAAGGGGCCTGCGTCCAGCTCACCATTTGGAAAGCACAGTAGCTCAGCATGTGGGATGCACGCAGAGGTAGTAGGGACACTGACATAGCCCTCTGTAGATGCAGACCTAGCAACGAACAGACTGGAGGAGCGGCCCAGATCAAGGCCAAATGCAGAGGGATTATCTCAGAACACGGGCAGCCATAGGATGATACAGCTAGAAACATATACGTGAGTGATTACAGCACTGTTGCCAATTTCGGTCGTTTTATTATTATTAGAAAAAACTCATAGATAATGTAGAAGGAAACGGCAGGTCATCTGACCCCTGAGAGTACTTTATCCAGTTGAGCAGTAAATGTTTCTACCACTTCCTGAGAGAGGCAATTCCACCATCTAATAATGGTTGTTGCCAGGAATGTGTTTATTCCTGGTGGTCAGCTGACACTTTTCATATTTCACATCATCCTGTTCCTCTTAGAAGTTGTGCCCTTGGAGCACACTTTAGTCCAGCCCTAGCCATGCTTCTCTCTGCCCTGCAGGAAGAAGGAGTCTAAACATGATGGCACATAAAAAGCAAGACGTAACCTTAATGGGACCTTAAATTATAGTGAGCATTTCTGCATGCTTGCACATATAATTGATTCCACGACATTTGTGGTAAAGATACAAAAGGGTATAAATTGTTTTATTCATGAAGAAACTGAGGCAAAAATACAGGTTAAGTCATTTGTCCAAGAAAAGTCATTGTGCAGCAGGAATTCTGCAAAACCAAGGGGAAGCTATACAGTTCGAATTGTCCCATGCTCATTCTGATGGCGTGGAGTGTGGATGCTCCTTTCCCGGTGTTCACGCGGTACTGTCGAAGCAGTCAGTCAGCTAGAGGGCTCATTACTTCTTTGCCAATTTTGACTTTTTCCTCTCAAGTTGTACGAAGAGAAGGGCGCCATCATAATAGACAAGGGACACTGGTGGACTGTGAAATGTATTTTCTGTTTGTGCTTTGGAGGCATTACACATTTTTCACTGTAATCAAGTTTAGTTTGGGCTAACCATGTGAATGACTATTTTCATCACATTTTAGAATACACAAAGGACTTTTAAATGTTCTCTTTCCAGTTATCAGTCCCACCCTATGAGACAGATGAACCCGATTTCATTAGCCTCAATTCAAAGATGAGTGAAATAAGGTTTGGGGATTTTCAGCAACTTTCTTCAGATCACACAACCAAACCCAAATCCACGCATTTTGACATCAGCCCCCTTGTCCCTGCTGCCGTGTTCTGCCCCTGCTCACTGTTCTTCACCGATCGGATTCCCAAGGCGCGAGACAGATCCAAAGCTGGTGTTGCGAGAACCAAGCCCGGGTTTCAATGTTGTCTTAACAATGCCTTGCACACCCCATTTACTTCCCTTGTTTAGGTCCTTTGAGGTCTAAAAGCTCTGTTGTAATTGGTGGTAATTTTGTTCCAATTAGAGGGAAATCTTAAAAAGTTAGAGATGAGCCCAGTGATGTCTCCAAGTCTTTTCAGCCACACAACCCAATAGCAGTCAGGACTGCCTTTGCCGATCGCTGTGCTGCGACTGGTTTCATTCTACACCTGACATATTGGTGGGTATGGAAATGGGCTGGTGGGAAGGGGGGCACTGGAAGGGACCCCATATGTTAAAATGACAACAGCTTCTTCTGTCATGTACTCAGTCCCTGGCACTAGGACACCATAGCCAAAAAGTGCTGAGAAGAACTGGGGACAGGAGATTAGCTAGCATGGGAACCTCACCAATACATAGAAGTTAGTTTCATTGAGGACGGAATAAAATGGTTGTTTTGTTTGGGGCTGTGGACGATGATGTAAAGTTAAACCCTCTGCCAGGAGAACTTCAGGAAAAGTAGACTGTCGGACAAATTTAATTGATTTCTTTGTGAAAGTGGCTGAATAAATAAAGCGTTCCAGAGAAGCTTGTGAGAAGGGAGGGGGAGACCCACAGAGCTGAGGGTGTGCTCGTTTCTGGAGTGGGCACGGAAACCCAGTGAGTGGGGCTGGCTCCAGCAACCAGAGCCCCTTCCTGCCCCTGCCTTTCCGTTTCTCTGATCGCTGTACCCTCCCACCTAAGTGTAATGGTACTTGTCCCACCTTAACCTACACATAAGGATGCTTGATTTGATCATGCTAGCGAGGCATTTGGAGTTCCCTGAATGAAAGGCAGTGAAAATGTACAAAATAGTGTTATTACCTGGGTTAACGAGCAGGTTGTAGGCAGGCAAAGTGAAGGAGGTCATGGAAAATGACACCTGATTTGCATGCCGAGAAGTGACAAAGGCGATCTCTTGGGCTGTGTGCTCAGGCCAACCCTGTTTATTAATAATAGGCACAGCCCGGCCGGTGTGGCTCAGTGGTTGAGCTTCGACCCATGCACCAAGAGGTTGCCGGTTCGATTCCCGGTCAGGACACATGCCCAGGTTGTGGGCCCGATCCCCAGTGGGGGGCATGCAGGAGGCGGCCAATCAATGTTTTCTCTCATTGATGTTTCTATCTCTCTCTCCCTCTCCCTTCCTCTCTCTCTAAAATCAATAAAGAAAAAAAATATTTGTAATGGTTTTAATAATAGGCACAGCAATACGTTGACAGTCTTTAGTGAAAGGTACTCTGAGAGTGCCAAGTGCTTTGTTAGCACTCACTTATTAAGCCTCTCTACTTCTGTGGGAAGCAGGGCAGGGTGAAGTGTTATTTTTTTGTCTCCTAAATGGAGAAACTGAGGCACCAACAGCTGCTTTTCCTCAATTTCTGACAATCTAGTAATGAGGCCAAGGATAAAAACAGCAGAGGGAAGGGGTTTTTTAGCCAATGAAATCAAGTTTGTTTCCTAAACTTTTTCTCTGCGGCGTTGATTTAAAAAAAAAACACAAACATGACATATGCTTAGGGTCATGGGATGCATCTAATTCAGTAAAAAGAAAGCCATATACATAATCAGATGATTTGACAAACAGTGTCGGTCTTGGAGGCACCATGTGGTTTTGGGTAAGTTACTGACTTTTCTCTACATCAGTGCACATGCCTTTCAAATCGTTGGACTGAACTTCCTGTTCTCCCTTTGTTGTCTCAAAGGCCTAAGACAGCAGCAGTCAGAGTGCGGCTTGAAGCCAGGGTAAGACTGCGTTCTGGCCCGCGAGAAAGAAGGCTGTCAAGTTGAACTTCTGTGGATGAAGATGCTCTAAAGGGCCGTCGTTTCTGGCAGCCTCAGGGCTCGAAAACGAGGGGAGGAGGAGAAGCCTGGGCCAAGGCGAGCGGGGCTAGATGGTGCTGCTGCGAAGAACTGGTGTCTGTCACCCGTACGGATTTAGGCTGCAGTGCCTTTGAGAATCATCTCTGATTTTGAGAGCGGGCATTCAGGTGTGTGCACACACAGGTGTGTGCATGTGCACACGTGTGACCTGGACCTCGCATTGACTCGGTGCACAGAGGGCAGCTATGGGAGGCGTGGTGCAGGGTCACGTGGCTCGATGTGGCCTCTGTCGGCAAGGGTGCTCCTGTCGGGCGTTTCCCCGGAGGAAACGTATCCCTCCACGAACACGTGGAGCACAGGCTCCCTCTGAGGAAGAGAGAACTGGAGCCCAGAACGCGGGAAAGACGGCAACCTGGAGCACGGGGGGTCACATCATTTTTTAACGACAGAGAGTTTAAGCCATTTTTTCCTGTAGACTCGGATCCTAATATTTAACATCACGTTGCTGTTTTTTTGTGTCTTTTCCTGGAAGCATCCCCATAGTCCTCGCTGAGTCGGTAGTCCATGCGGTGGACACACCGTGGACACGTAGGGGCGTGTCTGGCCAGGGTGCAGCCACTGCTTGCTGAGGCGAAGGCTTGGGTGGGTCCGTTTCCTCCTTCCACGGCAGACTTCGCGGGAGGGCCCAGCAGCCGCAGCACAGTTAAAAGCAGACCCAGGCGAGGGCCTCACGAGCGGAGAGAGTTGGAGCGCCTGTTTCCCCTCCCCCCAAGTACTCAAGGAGGGGAACCCCAGGGTCACATACGAGGTGCCTGGGTGCAGGATGCAAACTTTTTGAACGGTATGTGTGTAAATACGTACATACATATATGCATATGAAAAAAACACCCACAATCTGGGAGGAATGACCCAGAAATGGTAAAAATGGGGCAGTGGAACAATGGGTCTTTTTCTTCTAACAGAATTTAGTAATTTTCTGGTACTATTACCTTTATGACTATATATACAACGAGTTCCACAGCACTGTTTGTACCCTTGTGGGTGCACGGACGGCCTTGCATTAGCGATCTCGTGTGCACTGCCATTTCCTCAGGGACACTCTTGGTGCAGAACTGATTCGGCCACATCTGGACATCTGTTGGAGTGCCCCACCTATATTTTGCAGGAAGTAGGTCGCAATGCACATGGGCTACTTGACAGCCTCAAAGATGCAGAAAAAAACCAGGCGGCATTGGCAAGTCTGAGCACAGGTGGACTTCTGTGTTTCTTAGGTCCACTTACAAAGTGTGACAAAGTGTGACGAGCAGTAGTGACCAAGTCTAAGGAAAACCAATCAAGTAGTCTATATTTACATTAGTGTGGTAATCCTAATTATTACTGTGTTCTATACTATTAGGTTAATTTTTTTTCTTTATTGATTTAGAGAGAAAAGAAAAGAGACAGAGAGAGAGAGAGATGGAAACATGGATAAGAGAGAACATTGATTGGCCGCCTCCCGCATGCTCCCCACTGGGGATTTGGCCCACAACCTGGGCATGTGCCCTGGCCAAGAATTGAACTGGAGACCTCTTGGTGCATGGGTTGATGCTCAACCACTGAGCCACAGCAGCCAGGTGATATTATTGAGTTAAATAGTAGCATCTCTAGTTTCCTCTCTATTGCCTCCTCCCCATTGCACACCGCACTCATTAGCCACATGGCAACATTCCAGCATCTACATAGGAGAGGTATTGTTAATGCTATTTTAAAAACTAAGAAAGCTGCCTGGTCTGTGTGGGTCACAGGTTGAGCATCGACCCATGCACCAAGAGGTCACTGGTTCAATTCCCGGTCAGGGCACATGTCCAGGTTGTGGGCCCGATCCCCAGTGGGGGGCATGCAGGAGGCAGCCGATCGCTGTTCTCCCTCATCGATGTTTCTCTCTCCCTCTCTAAAATCAATAAAGAAGAAATATTAAAAAAAAAAAAAAACTAAGAAAGCAGACATTAGGAGAATTTGAATACTTGCTCAAGGATGGAGGACTAGTAAGGAGCTACCAGAAGGTCAGCCTGATCTCGAAGTCCTGATGCTTTTTCCACCAAACGGGGCGCTACTGCCTCAATACTGCCATGCTACTTGAGGACAATGAAATTAAGCCAACGAACACTAAGTCATTTACTTATTCGCTTTGTCCACTGTTTACTGTCTGCTTCCTCCACGGGAACGAGCACCGTGAGTGCAGGGTGCTTGCTGTTTCGACCATCCTTTCCACAGTGCCCGGCTCACAGTGTACACTCGACAACCACATTTTGTTTTGATTCCAGCTGCTGTTGCTGAAATCGATCGCCTTCAGCTTTGCAGGACACTCCAGAAAAGTAATGATCCTTCCCACTTCGTGGCTATGTCTCATTAATGTGCGTGTGTCTTTGCTTTGTCGTTTATTGTTAAACCAAACCTGCCTCACACAGGATGGTTTATCAACTCTTTGCCAAACTTGGTTCTGGCAGACTTTTTGTTGTTTCAAATTCATTCTCATTCAAACTAAAATGTCATCATTTTTTCCAGAACTTCCCACCCCTTTATTTTTCCTCATTAGCATTGTTTACTTTCTAACACATTAAATGGCTTTAAACTGTGTGTCTGTTTCCTTCGAGGGCAGGGTTTCATTGGTGTGTTTGCTCTCTCTTTCTGAGCTCCCAGAAGAGGGTCTGGTATATACCTGTGCTCAACAATTACTTGTTGAGAGGATGAACAAAATGAAAAATTCTTTCCATCTCTAAGGACATTCCAACGAATATAACCTCTACTCTAAAGCATTCTAAGAGTGGAGTTGTTACTGTTTTTTTGTAATATTCTGCTCGGCCATTAACTCAGCCTTCTCAACGTGGCTGTTTTCTGGGAGGGTAGACAGCAGGCTGCTTCAGATCTGGCCTGTTGGTAAACTAATCACGGGTTTCAAAGGCTGACAAGTACACAATCATGTTATGACCCCCTCCTGACAAGCTGTAGTGAGGAGGGCAGGGCGCAGAGTCTCAATGAGGACCCTGAGACTGGGCAGGCTCCTCTGGCTGTTTTCAGAGCTGGTAACTAGCAGGGCAGAGATTTGCATTCTAAAGACTGGATCCTCAATAAGCCCAGGGGAGGCACCGCGCACACCCCCAGTTCATAGGCAGAAATCTGAAACCCACAACTGTTAGGTAACTTGCTGCTGGTCAAATGCAAAAGGTATGAGATCCCTGGTTTGTCTGACTCCAGAAACTTATCTCAGCTGCTGTTCTTAGGTGCTAATTTATATCTGTAAGGTGATAATGAGTGAATAAAGGAATGTAAAGAGGGCTCTGCATTCCTGATGTTGCTACCATCCTACCTCACTCAGCTTTTCCTCTTGCCTGGCCCCCTCGCCGCTGGCTCTCTGCTCTGTGTCTTAGTTACACCTACGATGAGAGCTTCCTCCTTCCAGGAAGAGCTCCGATGTCTGTGAAGTCCTGTGGCCGGCAGTGCGGAGCCAGTTAACACTCACACACACCTTCCTGCAAGGAAATGCCAGCTCCGCTGGTCATCCTCAAAACCAACGCCGGCAGTGCACAGGGACCCACCTTACAACCCTGTGCCTCCTGGTCCGGGAAGCGCTCAGACCACCCCTCAGGCTGGGCTCCTTTTATCTTGTCCAGAAAGACACACTCCTTCCAGGAGTGGTCAGAACCCCAACCGATGGGTCCCGCGAGCCTTGTGCCATCTGGGCTGAATTTAGATTTCATGAAAATTCCATTTAAATCTCTTCATGATTCCACTCATTAATTCCTATTTCTTCTCTGTTTGATGACTGTTTCTGTGCATTCAGATTAAAAGGAAACGTCCCCGTAGATTTAAACAGTGCTGTGATGACGTATCTGGAACCAAGTTGGAGGGCATGCTTTGTGCCAGGAAAGCATTTCAGTCTCTCCCTGCGGTGGGGCTGGACACATGCCCTCAGGGCCCCCTGCTCCACAGGCAGTCCTTGTCCTGGGGGAGAGAAAGGGTTAGGAGTCCATGCTGCGAGGTTCTGGGATGGACACCAGGCATCCTTGGAATCCAGTTCCTGGGGAGGGGTACAGCTCGGGAAAGGAGGGGCGTGTGGCAGCAAGGCCAAGGCCAAGGGGAAGAAGAGAGAAAGCAGAAGACGAATAAAGAACAATAAAGATACAAGAAGGACGACCAGAAATTCACCTAGAGGCTGGGGTAAACAGTTACAGGAAAAGTTATTGATGTTTTTGTTCAAAGGCAGTGAAAAGGAGCAATGAAATTTGAAGAGATGGGACAGACTAAAGCAAGTCTAACTTTCTCAAGAGGCAGTAAGAGGCCAGAGAGAGGAAACTGCAATCAAAGCGTTTGTAACTCCGATGTGTATTTTTGTTTAAAATAAAAATATGTCTCAGATACAACAACTTTACCTCTCTTCTTTGACCCAGTGGCATTTTAAAAATCGGTAGCTGAAGAAATAAGTGATTAGCCTGTCACTGTCCGAATCAGGCCCTCACTCTCACGGTGGCCCAGGGCCAGGTTCCCTGTTATGCTCCATTAAAAGAGGGATGTGTCCTTTCAGGGTACAGGTCCCCCTCCTGACTACAGTCAAGGATATCCTTCTTTTTTCCCCATGACATTTTGTCAATCAGAATGAGGGTGGGTACTTTTCCCACTACTAGTGTATCATGATTATCTTCAGTAACGAACTAGGAGAGCTGGCCAGGTTGGTGGGAAATCCCTCTGCGTCCTGGATGCCAGCACGGCACTGCTGATTGGTTGGAAGAAACCGGAGAAAATAATCACTGAAATAATCCAAAGGAGGAGAAACTAAAAAACAACCTTTCTTTTTTCCTTTAATTGTCCTAAAGGACAAACGAGCTTCCCTGGAAAGAGGTATTTCAACCACAAGCTGTTTGGGAACATTCCGAGTGACAGTCAGACTGTGCTCAGGAAATGGCCTCTGCCTGTTCATGTCTCGGGCCGTAGGAAGAAACAAAGTCGTTACCACGGATCAGACCAGACAGGTACAACCACCAATAGATGGGCCTTGGTCAGGAAACACGGAACTGAAGGAATCTTACAAACGAAGCCCTGCAGTGGATGAGTGGGAAAAGTGCTTTGGCAATCTGTCTTCTGGGAAGTACCGGTGCTGTGCGTGTCTGGAGAGCTAGGGTAGGCGTGAAATCTGAAGATGCTTACTTCAAAGTGAGTCAAAGTTTAAACAAAGTTTGAGAAATCTGGGTTCATCTCTTAGCACAACTAAAAATGCCTTCCTTAGTCAACATCGAACAAAACCTCCCCCCTCACCAACTACCAGAAAAGATGTAAGATAAATACCAGCCCAAGCAAATATTTAAGGAAGAGCCTCAGATCCTAATGGAATGTTAGGATTGTCTGACATATAATCTATGTAAGCTTTTAAGCGTGCCGAGTATTATAATTTGAATATTCCCAAAGAAAAAGGAATATGCATTTTGAAATCCATGAAACTTTCCATTTATGCAAAATACATAACTATTTGCTGTATGTAAGATGGAAAGTACAGTGTGCCCTTGAAGCACACCCATGACCCCACCTCTTTGCTGTTTTAGATTGAAAGGTGAAACAGTTTCGAATTTAAACCCTGTCTCCATCACCTCGGTCAAGTCACTCTGAGTCTTGGTTTTCTCCTCTGTGCAATGAGAATAATAATATCAACGTGCAATTTGATACACACACACACACACACACACACACGCACGCACGCAACATTCTAGGTACTTTAACACAGTAGCTTCAATTCATTCATCCATTAGTCCATCCATCTATGCATTTACTTATTCATCTAATAAATACTTATTGAAGTATCCATGGTAAACACTATTCTGCATGGTAAGAATTCATCATTTATCAAGACAGTCTGGGCTCCTTGATCGCTTTGCTGAAGGGATTGGTTTAGTCTTTCAAGCACCAAAAAGCATATCAGCATAGGTACCACATTACTGCAGCCTAGGTGACAATAAAGAATTGTTGGCATTTGCATTCACGAACACAGATGGGACCAATTTTAACCAATAAAAGAAAACTTGAGAAACGATGAAGATTTTGAAGTGTTTCGTGTAAGATTCGGAAAACACTGAGAAACTAACCACGGTTCTCGCAGGCCCTGTCGGGCGTTGTTCTCAGGATGCTTGCTCCTGTCCCAGTCTGAACAAAGTCTAAGGCCAGGAGGGAGAACTCCCAGTGGCTTCACAGAAGGTGGGAATCAATAGTTCTTGCCACTCACTTCTTCTCGATGAGCGTAAGTCCAGCAGCCCCCCGTGAAGAGGACACTCCAGCCTCACGGATGGACGCAGGGGCGTTCTGTGGGCTGATATGACGTCTTTCAAAGCACGACCTCTGAAGTGTCCTAGCAACTCCTTGGCACAAATCCTTCACGATCTGAGTTCAGGGCCATCCAGTTCTGTCACTTTAACACTGCCAGTCAGGGCTCCACGGGAAACACCATCACTCAGAATTTCACCTTGCAAATAAATAGCTCTGAACTGCAGCCAGAGGCAATGGAATCTCTGAGACATTATCTGGAAATAGTCAGTGGACGGCACCTCCAGTCCCATTAATCATTCTCGTGCTTACAGTACTTCTTAATGGCTTTTATGGTTTATCCTTTGAACGCCAACAAAGTGTGTGATTTTTCCTGGCTTATTCTATTAAACAGAAATCAATATCAAATATAAATGTGCCGACGGTAGGATATTTGGCAAGGCTAGAAATGAGCTAGTGGCCCAGTTTTATCTTGCCCTGCCCAGAAGGGAAGGTGGGGGTAGAAGATTAGAAGAGAGAGGAAATATTCTCAGTGCCTTCTGAGGAATCAGAAACAAGGGCGGTGGGAAAGGGATGTGGGTGCCACCAATCTGGATCTTTGGGGGCAAAGGATGCGGTTTTACTTTTCAAGACAGGTGAGGCTGAGGAGGGGCCTGTACCCACAGGCTATTCAAGAAAGTGAACAAGAAGATGCTCAGTTTTCTCCGGGGAGTAATTTTAAATAAGGAAACGTGACGGGTAGCAGTTGTTCTTGTGGGGAAAGAAACACGGTTGGCCTCCGAGTCCCCTGGCATCACACGATGGAGAGCTGGTGGCAGCAGCCTTTAAAAGTGACGTGTGTCCCACAGAGTGAGAGGCAGCAGCCCCGCTCCGCAGAGGTGGATGTGCCAAATGCGAAATGTGTCTTTTCAACCTGCAGAGAAGGTTTGAACCATTCAGTTCTGGAATTCATGTCCACGTTTTTGATGGGAACTATTGATGAAAACGAAGCTGATCAGTAGGGGGAAAAAGCTTTTTTATTATAACAGAAAGCCTTCACTGAAAAGATGGTTTTCTTCAATGCTGATGACCTCAGATAATGAAGGATTCAAGCATGGTATCAGATAACGACCTTCGCATAGAGCCGCACCTGGCACCAGGCACGCCGCGGTCAGGACCCAGGCTACCGATTTATGCCAACCTCAGGAGCTCATTCGACTGCTGAGTTCTTAACTCCTTATTTCTAGAAAGGAGCATCAATAGTTGTCCTACTTACCTCGTGCATTTGTTCAAGAGTGTTAATAGATAATATGTAAAAAATTAAAAGCAAGGACCCCTCACTCTCAAAGCCCAGAGTGTGTCCTTGCTGGAGAGCTCAGGCCCTGGGGATGTTGCTGGAGCAGAGATGTAGCCTCTTCTTCACTGCACCCAGGCAGGTCCTCTCAGCATCTTGGCTAATACTCAACCCTAGCCCAGCCTCAAATCTGCAGTCATGGAAACAACTTTTCCTCAAAAAGACTGAGGATATAAATCTGAGTACTAACGTGAGTGATTATCAGGTGTAGACATGTGGTCATAGGAATATCATCTAGAAGCTTCTGTTTCTAACTGTTTGCATTTTATTTTATTCTCCTTTCCTCTGAGAAATGTAAATAATGACACTAATTTATGCACCATGTTGGTAGATTTTTTTTTTTTTATTGGCTGGTGGTATTTCTCTGATGATGACTGGCATAGCAAGTGTTGACTCTAGCCTTCAGGGCTGGGATGCTCAAGCATTCTCTCCAGGTATTACAGTGAGTACAGCATTGAGCACGATTAAAATTCAAGGAGCTGAGCATTAAGTGCTTCTCATTCCACTTTGCATACTCTGGTTAAAGGTCAACTCATCAAACGCTCAAAGGTGAATGAGCAGCTCATGCACTGGGCTGGAATCATGGCTTAGTGCAGGTGACAAGAGGTATCAGAACAACACTTTTCAACACACTTCACTTCCTGTGGCTGAATGGTAGAAGCTTTATATATATGAAATTAGAATAAGTAAACTATTCTTATTAGAGCTAGAAGTCTAAAACAAAGCAAAATGGAAATTGCTGATTCCATTTTTATGCTTGTTCTGAAGATTTTATGGACCTTCTACTGTATGTCAGAAATTGATACTAGGCAGCTAGATAAAATATATGAAATCTTGGTAGTAGAAGTATCAAAAGCACACAGCCAAGGCTACAAAGACCTAGATGAACCTGAACACAAAGGAAGCAAAGGGTGAAATCACTGAAGGCCACCCTAACCTTCTCTACTTCGTAGATTTTCAGAAAGCAACAAATTAAAGATAGGCAAAAGTCATGAAACTTCTATATGTTTCAAAAACAAAATGAGGTGTTATTAGAAAGGATGATTTAAAATAGAAGTCCCACTTTGCAAGTTATTCGTGGCAGCCCGTGAACATGTCAGAGTGACATTCTGTGATAAAAATATGAGGGTGAGAATAACAAACTTCGTGTGAAGTTACACTGAACAGCTCACACCGAGAACCTGCAGAATGACTCCCACGTGAGAGACGTCCTCAGAAAAACCCGATGGGCTAACTATCAGAGTAGGTCACCGTTAGTAAGTAGACTTTTCTCCCTTTTGTAGTTGCAATAACAATGGGATGCATTCTAAAAGCCTAGTTCATACATGGATCATTTGGGGAAACGAAGAAACACACACAGTGTCCCATCACACCTCTTTATGGTAACTCTCCCATTTGGGGTGTTCTAAGTCCTATTTCATAGAAGGATAGAGTAAGGTTTCAGAGACATGCTAATTATGTTTTCTTCTTTCCTGAATTAATCTGCACCCCTAGTCTGCAGAGTTATAATCCAGCTCATTCTTGGATGGACATTCAATACTTTCTACTTTCCCTTACTCCCTTTACTTCCAAATCCTATGCCTCATCATTTCATTATATCTCTTCATCTTTTCATTGTTTCTTAACTTCTCTCTTTCAGGTCCCCAGACTTTCTCTACTCAATTTGTAGTCACTAAAACTATGAAATTAAAGATTGGAACCTGTGCAACGCACATACACAGGCAGACAACACCTGGACTCTCTTTAGAGTGTCCATAACCCATCGTTAAAACTCGCACACATCTAAGGCATCTGTGCTGTGCATTGCTTCTGATTGCAAACGCAGTAGACCTTATCATTTGATTAACTTGGTATCTTATTTCCCCCATTATGTGATCACAAAGATATTTGGTGTTCAAAAAAATGCCATAGTTGATTATAACCATAATTGAGACACACAGGGATTTCTTTGAATTAAGCAGCAACTATACAGATGCTCAAAATAAAAATAAAACACTGGCTTGCCTTTTTTGACTCTCAGCCCTAGGTAATACAGCTATGGAATGTAAAACATTGTTAGCACGTTTTACAAAAAGTCAATTAAAATGTACGAAATAAAGTGAACACTCAAAAGGAAATATGATTTAGGAAATGAACTGGTTAGCATTTACAGTAATTACTAGATATTACTACCAAATTACTAACCAAATTACTGGTAGAATGGTCATATTTTCTACTCCTTATAATAACGTTGCATACCAATTTCAAGTGATTATACATAATTTCCTTGACAGAATCGAGATAGCAATTTGAAACTGATACCCATTCAGCCTCCATGTCTCCCCCCACCTCTGCAACAAAGTATGATATTGCTTTAACCTGCAGGCAGCCTCCCCGCCCCCACTGTCCACGCCCAGCTTCTTGCCACTTTTGGCCACAGTGATATCAGAATAGGACACAAAGCTAAAAGCAGTGTTGTTAAAAGTCTGATCTTCCAACTGTGTGGTCACTCACATGACAAGATTTGAGAGAGGCTTCGATGAACTGTCCTTGCCACTCTGGGGTCCTGACAGACTGAAGTGCCACTGTTTTAGTTTCAGTTAGGGTGGAGAATAGGGCAGTAACTTACTAGATCCATTTTCAGGGATATTTGAGAGAGGAAGAGATCTCTAGCTCGATTCAAAATTCTTTAAAATGTTGGGTAAGGGAATGAAGGTCGGGGTTATAGATTTGGTTTCTGGAAGCAGATGTGATTTGAAATCTGGGATTCGAGCTCTTTATTAGGAATCCACACCTGGGAAAGGAGGAAGGAAGCAGGACCAGGAAGAGGAAGAAGTCAAGCAGCTCAGCAGCCCTCACACAGGTCTGGCCAACCCTGTCCATTAGAGTGGTCTCACCATGTGCCAAAGTGGCCCGAGGCTTATACCTTCACCTGGCTTGGGCACAGGATGTGAGCTGCCCTGGGAAGTGGGCATGATGCGACAAAGCAGCGTGATTGCCGCAGCTGAGAGGGCCCTGCAGGAGGTGACCAGTGCAGGCTGTGTCCTGGCCCCCATCCCTGCGGCTGGGCAGGAATCTGGGTAAGGGGACATCTGTGTGAACCACAGTAAGGTCGAGGGTATTCCCAATGCACTTCAACTCTGTCGTTGCTGTGCGGCACCGACATTGTACTAAAGAGCTGGGCAAGAACCCAACTTAAAAAAAAAAAAAGCTGTCTTCAGAAAACAAGAAACGGCTCGACGAGCTCTATCATAAAGGCTACGCCAGTGATTGCAGAAATGTTGTCTTTTCAAATCAGCCTGAACCAGATTTCTAAACGAGCAGCCCCAACTGTGGCTGCGCATTCACAGTGCTGAAAGTTGTGTTCGCGGCTAGGAGAGAACATCCACCATAAGGCTTCCACAGTTCCCCTTCTCCGGATCTGGGAAATGTGGCTGATTTGCATATTTAGAATACATTTGCATTCTGTGTTCAATAGCCCCTAACTCTAATTATGTAAAATAAGATAAATTAGTACATTTTACTGTCATTTTATTCTAGCCCGGTGGTTAGGGGCTAGGAAGACTTAACCCGACTTCTTCCTCCTCCTTCTGGCTCATTCCCTTCAGGGTTAGAAGTCATTTTGGTGTTCCAGCTGCAGACATTTCAAGAACAATCCACAGGGAGGGAGAGGATGAGAAAAAGGAATGACCAGTAATATCTCAAAACAGGGTTGTGTATTTCTTAATATGACAAGTAAAATTAAAATGTCAACTTGATAAAACAGTAAATAAAAAATGAACTATGTAAATATTTTTTATAAGTAAATATAAAGCAAATGATTTTTAAACAAAACAAAAAGTAGTACAAAACCAAAGTCGATGCATTATGTTTTAACTTACAAATTCCTATCAGGATGGAAATGAGTGGTTCGCAGACAGGAAGCGGGCCCGGACAGCAGCAGAAACCTTGGAGAAGGGCAGCGAACGACCAGGTGAAGGTTATCTTTGCTTTCCAGTCTTTCATTTCAACCCATGCTCTCTTATTTTGAGTGGTCTTCATATCCCTCTGGAGAGATACTTGATATTCTAGATCATTCTGGAATCTTGACATCCGTTAACATGCCCTTGCCCGTCATTCTTCACTGGCTCCCCCCACCCCACTCTTTCCCTCACCTAACCTATGTTTATGAAGCACTTTCTCTGTGCTGGGAAGCCCACTGGGGTTGAGTGTGTGAAGACTAACAAGAAAGGCAGACCGGAATTGTTAGGAAGGCAGGTGGAACATGGGCAGAAAAAGTTACAATGTAAGTTCTGAGAGAGAGGCCCGTGAACATGTAATGCAAATGTAATGAAATGTAACCATCTGCTTGAGGAGCGAAAGCAGGGGTGAGTAGGCCATCAGAGCTTTTCAAAAGGAGAGAATCTTTCACTTTTCTCCAACTAGAAGAGCAAGAAATTCACTGGCTCTGTAAATGGGGGCAAACTTTCCAGTGTGAATTATGCACGTAGAGGCATTTGCATCCAGGAGTTTGAGTGACCAATGCATGGGTTTACGGAAGTAAGAGAAAGGGGCTCCAGCTGTGAGGCCTGGGCACTCCTGTTACTGCCAGAATGGTCGGGTTTGAGGACAGCCACACCCATCAGGAAGAAGCTGCACAAACAGAGACTGTATGTGCCTTAGGCAAGAAATAAATATATTGCTTTACCTGAAGCCATGGAGAGGCAGAAGTAAAATACAGATCAAGATGCCTAAGGAAAAGGCCTCATACATAACGAAGGCAGTTTAAGGTCCTTCTTTTTTTTTTTTTTTTTGTAGGTCACACACTGTGCTTGGCACACACATTTGGCGATTCTTCGTGACAAACACAGACGGTTGAATCGGGATGCTATATGGAAGGAGGTGCCGCATTACCTAGCCCTGCAAAGGAGAAGGCTGCTGGGGCGCAGCACTCCAGGGGTGAGGGGAGGAGGCACTCTAAAGGGAATAAGTATAAAGGACAGCGATGAATGGCATCCTTAAGAGGCCCTTACAGAAATAAGATCTGATTTAGGTTGGGGTGATAACCCAGACTGTTGTTAAAGTTTTGAGTCTGGCTAACTAGGAGACAGAGAAATCAAGGAAACCAGCAAGAGGGTGTAAGGCCAGGGGAACTAACGTTTATTATGTGCCAAGTTGTATTTCTAGTATTTACCTATCAGTTTTACATTCCTTAGGTCATTTGATCATTATGAAACTGCTATAAGATACAAATCATTCTCCCATGTGAAGAAACAGCAATCGGGAGGTTGCGCAAATTTCCCAAGTAAACTGGGCAGCCCACACTGAATCCAGGGCCACTGCCCATACTTCAGATTCCGCCCTGGCTCCTTTCAGTGTGCCACACGTGTTCCGAAGAGAAACTCGATGTGTTTAGTCTTAGACATGGTGACTTGGAGGTGGTAGTGGCACATCCGAGAGGGAATATCTAAGTGTGCAGCCACACATAATAGGATCATAGATTTACAGGGCTAGAAGGAATCTTAAAAATTATATAATCATAGAGCCAAAGTCCCAAAAAGAGATTATAGTTGAGGTTATCCATTTGGGAAAAGTGACACTAGTACCTGAATGAAATCACCATATGAGAGAAAATATATATTAGAAGTCTAATGACTGCCCTTCATGTGTCCCCTTTTCTGGAAGAGGGAGGGAGAAATGATGCTCATAAGACAGCTTCGTGAAAAGGGGAGGTGACACGGAGGTAGCTCTCAAGTCAGCACAGGCGAACTGTTAAGAAGTGGACAGTCAGAAATGTTGAATGGTTTTGAGAACTCCAAGAAAATTAGGTGATTTTCTCTGTCTGTTAGTAGAGTGCTGGTTGCCTTAGAGAGAACGTGTAAAAGAAGCCAGGAAAATAATATGAGATAAATACCAGGGGTGAGAAAGATTGTCTGGGTTTCTTTGTTTGACTAGATCTTGGAAAAGAAAAGAAAATGTACGTGGAGATACACAGTGGGAATTCTGTGAAGCCATGTCTTGGTTTTGCTGTGGTTTAAAGAGAGCATATCACAATTTACACAATTTCACAGGGTTTTGATTTGTTGAGATGAAAACTGTTGACAGTTACATACAAATTTAGAGCAATCTTCATAGTTTTGTTCAAGATTTCAACAGTGGCTAAAAAATATCTACAATATTTTCCACATACATACACACACAAAAGAAGTGAAGAATACTACAAAATTGTTTCTACTAAATATATAGGTAGATATACCCAGTGGTGCTTTTTCACAGAACAAAGAAATGGTTGCTCAGATCAGTGACACATTAGTTTAAAAATGAGGGTCTCTAATAGGAGATTGTTTCCAAGGGAAAGGGCTTGGTTACATAAGTCATACCCCACTGAGCACTGGTGAAAGGACACCAGAGTCTGAGCCTTGTCTGAGCTGTGCAACTCTAGCTAGGACAGGTGTCCTGGCAGTTCATGGTGACCACCAAGATCATCCCTTCTCCTCCACTGCCCCCTTCCACTATATACACCAACTTATCAATGAGCCACGCATGTGCTCCCTGCCAAATGCCATGGCATAAGCTCAATTCCTGAACGGACTATGACCCAATCTGCAGAGCGCGGTCATGGATGCAACTTGAAAAAATGTCCAAAATGTGGGGAACTGGTGAGGTCTGCACTTCAATGGCTGCAAAGCACCATGCGAACACCTACTAGAGAAGACCCGGCCTGTCCCATCACCTCAAACCACATCTTGCTAATTACCATTCTGTTTGGGTGACGGAGTTGATTTCTGCCTGTGGTCAAGCATGCTGTTTGTACTACTTTGGTTGGGGGTCAGGAGGTGCAGAAAGAAAATACGATTAATTCTTTAATAATATCTGTTTCACATGGCATTGCATTTTCTATTATTTTGGACATAACACCTAGAACTTAGATACACAGAAAAGGAAGTCAGTATTCGGGATAAAAGAGTTTTCTTAGAAATAAAAAAATAATAAACTATTTTTAGTTGTCATTTTGCTATAGTTGAAAACATACAATTTGAGCTAGCATATGCAATAGAGAAAAATGTTTTTCTCTTTGGAAGTAGTATGTAGGATTTTCATTGCCTTAAATTGTTTTGGAAGTGTTAACCAGAATACTACAAACTCATGATAGAAGGTCAAACAGTAGAGAAGGGGGTAACCCGAAAAGAAATTTCATCTTGGCACTAAACACGTCTACCCGGACTCTTCATTCCCACTATCCAGAATTAACAGCTTGAGAGTTTCTTGCGTATCCTGCCAGAATTTTCTTTTTTTAAAAAACATTTTCCCTTTATTGATTTTAGAGAGAGAGGAAGGGAGAGGCAGAGAGAGAGAGAAACATCAATGAGAGAGAACATCGATTGGCCGCCTCCTGCATGCCCCCACTGGGGATCGGGCCCACAACCGGGCATGTGCCCTGACGGGGAATCCAACCCGGAGCTCTCAGTCCATGGGGTCGACGCTCAGCCAATGAGACACCCCGGCTGGGCTCCTTCGTTCTTTCACCGACAGCCGCAGCACACACCCTGCTTTGCATCTAGTGTTTTTCGCCTTGCAACGTGTCTTTGACATCTTTTCATAACAGGTATAAATGGATCACACTCCTTCAGGGTACTCCATTGTTTAATTACCATAATTTACATAACCTTCAGTCCCATATTCATGGAACTTTTAAAAATTATTTTTCTTTACAAACACTTACTTTAAGAGTGTTATTATAAATGTGTATTGCTGTTCAGTTCTACCTACATAACAAGCCCCCTCAGTAGACTAAACTGGAACAACCAGGCCATGTGTCCCTGGGCATGCGGGTCAGGAATCTGGGGAGAACAAGAATGTGTTTCTCTGCCCCCTGATCTCTGAGGAGCTCCGAATGACCGGGGGAGGGTGAAAACCGCTGGGCCTGCAATGTCCAAGAAGTCGTCTTCCTTGGCCGCTCTGACACCCGCAGGAAGGGCTGGAGGACGGGCTCCATCTGGGAGCCTCTCCTGCGTGGGCCCCGGCGGCTCCTGCAGGCCACTGCCCCAAGCCCGCTGGGCAGGCGCTGGCAGCCTTTTCTGACCGAGCCTCGGAGGCATGCGGCATGACTTCTGCCATCTGCTATTAATTCTGAGCGAGTCCGGGGGCGGGACCATGTTCATGAAAGGGGAGCTGGGGAACAGTAGTGAGGTCAGCTTGCACAGAAGTGTGTGAGACGGAAGATGTCATGGAGCATCTTTGGAAATACAGTCTTCCACAGTTGCCTCAGAAGCGTGCCCCTTCGCCGGTGTCCTTTGCAAAACCCTTCCCGCCATCACAAACAAGCTCTCTCGGGAAGGTCCCCAGAGCTCCCGGCATGCATTCCGGAACGTCGCCAAGCTCTGCTCAGAGCGCGGACAGTGAGCGCGATGGAGCAGCACGCGCCCCGGGACAGAGACACGGGCTCCTGTCGTGAGGCCGCTGACGCTCCAGTGTCATCGTGAAAAGGAAGGGTTTGAAGTACCCTAGGTTCAAGCCCCACCCTTTAGAACGCTCTATTGTTCTAAGACCCTACCTTTATAGTTCATCTTCTAATTCCTTATTTGGAGAAGAAGCAACAAGAGATAGACCGAGGCAGCTCTGGCTTCCCGTCTTTGTCGCTTTCGTCCCAAAGCGAAGGCCCAGCGGAGGGGAATGAACTGCAGAGCGCCCCGGCCCCTGAGCGTGACTCCGCCTGGCCGCCGAGCAGCCAGTGGGCTGGAAATAGTGTCGGGAGGTGTCCCAACTTGCACACGAGAGTGATCAAACCCACGCTGAGACCAGCCAAAGGAGATATTGGGGGACTGAAATTTACTGTAGGGAGTCCTAACTCCTCTCCCATTTTAGAAGAAGGGATTGAAATATGAGAGAAATGGGTAGAGTTGGTGTGCTGTTTTCTACCTAAAAAAGAGTGTCACAGACACGAGGGACGGCTCCTCCAAAGGCCCCCGCGCACGCCAAGCACCTCCGCTCTGTGCTTGCTGCGCCTACACGGTGTCATCTAAGATAGGTTTCCAACCCAGAGACAATCTCTCTTAGGGATTCGTGTTTACAGGTCTTGATGCTCCCACGTCGAAGATGGAAAATCCTCTTCCCAGGTACAGTAGGACTTGGGTGTCTGGAGGAAAATGTGCCCTGCGTGCACCACTGAGACAAACTGCTGGCGAAGCTGGAAGGAACGCGGCCGGCACCGGAAGAGCAGGTGCCGCAGCGGGTGAGCGCCAGTCCGGGCAGTGGTCTGGCTGTCACTGCGGAGGGCTGCCCGAGCCGCACCGAAAGGCGCTCTGCAGGGAGAAGGCAGCGGCCAGACCAGGGAAACATAGTCCAGGCGTCTCCTTATTTTCCTAGCCCAGGACACATTTATTATTTGGGCCAGACTAACTGGAATGGATACTATTCTCCGGAGGTCAGAGGCCATGCACCATCTCTGACATGGGACAAGAAAGAAGAACAGCCATGCCTCCAATGTGCTCCGTGAAGGATGGGCAGTGGAAGGAACCAGAAGGAGTCTAGGATTAGCCTTTCTTTTTATTTACTTCACTTTCTCCCCCGCCCATCCGCTGTCCTTGCAAAGCTGGAGAAGGGAACCGAAATGTCATTTCTCTGGAGATGCGACAAAAGGTTATTTGCTTTGGAAAAGGCTCTATCTTAAATAAATGAAAGTTGTCTGTGTTTTTCCTGTGTTTGTTTAGGGCTCCTCTTTTTTTTTTTTTTTCTAGCTCCTTCTTAGCCACCCCATAAATCACTGAAAATCACCGTACCTCTCCCCGAGTTTGTGGGAGTTTGCTGCTGCATCGAGCCTTAGAGTGGGCCAAGCAAACGTCTCCAATGTCTTCCTTCAAAACCAAAATGCATTTTAATAATTTAAAGCTGAAGCTCTTTCAGTCACTTGATAAATTATTCACAAATTTTACAACAACAACAACAACAAAAAGGAAAAAAAATCTGTTCCCTTTACAAGTTCTGGAACATTAAATCATGTCAGAATAGATGAAAAGGACAAATCAGTCCTAAACTCTTAGAAGTCATACATTTTGTACTTCGTCTGAGAGCAGTGCCATCGTTTTTAGGGCAGCTGGCAGCTGGCGATGGGTTTTCCGGAGTTATGTCCAGGCACAAATGGAGGGTGACAGTGTAGGAATGAAAAAGGGGTCTACAGGAAACATCTACCTGTTTGCCTCAGAACCACAATTTTAAATGCCATTTTAAAGAAACACCCCAGATTAGAGCAATGCAGAAATCTGATTTGCTCAAGAAAGCTCATGTTAAATTCTGGGGAAAGTTGCCCTGGCCGGTTTGGCTCAGCGGTTAGAGCATCAGCCTGTGGACCAAGGAGTCTCAGGTTCGATTCTGGTCAAGGGCACATACCTCAGCTTCGGTTCATCCCCTGCCCTGGTTGGGGTCATGCAGGAGGCAATCAGCTGATGTGTCCCTCTCACATCAGTGTTTCTGTCTCTCTCCCCCTCTCCCCTGAGTCTACCTGAAGATAAATGGAAAAATATCCTCGGGTGAGAATGAAAAAAAAAAAAAAAATCCTGGGGAAAGGAGAAAGTTACAATGATGCAGGCTCTTGTTGCTCTTGAGTTGAAACACCCCTTACACCTCCCTCCAAGCATGGTTATGGACCAGGAGGTCACATCCTCTTCAAATGTCCATCAGGCATAACCTGTGGATACTTAGCAAGCAGGTGCTTCTGACTCCATGGAATGACATACTTGAACTTAGAAGGGACTTTTAGGTTTGTACATAGGAGGATAACAGTGTGGTCACCTTCCAGCTGAGGACCTTGGGATCTTTGCAAGTACTTCCCATCTCCTGAGAAAAACACAGTCACTGATGAGTAAAGTGATGTGTAGCAAAGGGCAGAACAGAACTAGTAGACTTTCCTTCCAGACGTTTCCTACCAAAGATGTTTTCTTCCTGTCAGTGCCCAGGATGTCACTGGCATTAGTACATTTTGTCGTCCATATGTTTGTCCTCCAATTCCATGATTTCTTTTTTGCTCTTCTGTTGCTCTGAGGGGTGACAGTCGTGTAGGAGAACTCATTACTATGTCATACTTCAATTAGAACGGGGTTGAGGTTCATCTGAATAAATGCAGCCCATATTGGCCTAACACAATGCTGTTAGAAATTGCAGGCAAAAGTCAAGAGGCCAATGTCATGAGTGTAAAATGGGAGTAGAAATCTTTAGCTATGCACAACATTAGTAGGCAGTAATGGGTTACCTTTTTTTTTTTTCTCTTAATTTGTAGTATCAAAACTTGAAATTTTATATTTTAGGCAAGTAGATCTGGATAAATCTTCCATCCTCATTAACAAGACAACTTTTTTATTTTTGAGAGGCTTCTGTAATTTCTATTTTCCACCCCCTCTTCCTTTTATAATCTAAATTTGTTTTAATGACCTAATATCTGTTTTAAGGAAATTCTGTTGTCAGAGGTATTCTTGGAGGCATCTGAGTTTTTATTAAAATATCTTATTTTGCACTTAAAAGAAGTCCTGTAACAGGAGAATCATCCCCACAGACAATACCTTTCTTCACCCTGCAGACCTGGTGCTCAGCTTCGGAGAGAATGGAGTAACAGAAGAGGCCTCCTTCAGAAACCCATGGTTCTTTCATTTTAACTCAGTGAAAGCGATGCAGGCCTCCTACACCGCATTTGGAGATCAGAGACGTGAGAAGCAAAAGAGGAAAACAATTGAGTTTCTAGAGTGTGCTATTTATTTATTTATACATACAACTTTTACCATAAGGAAAGTAAGGGGCTTATTAGCAAAAGACCAAGATAAAATAAATTAAAAATGAGAAAGAACAATGACCTTAGGATAAGACATAGGAAAAACAGAGTCAGAACTTAGCAATCACTACATAACATTCTTTACATCTCCACCCCTTCCTTAACTTCTCCCCCTAAGTATGTCAGCATAATCTTGCCTTGTCTTTATCTCAGATTGGTAGGATTATGCAATTTATAAGCAACTTCTAAAGTGATTTGCCTTAAAGAGAAATAGAATATTTAGAATATTTAAATCAATCAGTGAAGGTAGTCTAGGTGTTTGTTGGTTACTATTTTGGAAGTCTATGCTACAAAAGTTATTTTAGTTTCCTAAAAGTGTCGGTGCAGTTGTCAGCTTCACTGACAATTATCTTTACATTTTCGGAGCTCAGCACCGAGGCTCCTTCTCTTCCACTTCAGCTCCGGCTCGCATCATCTCCGGAAGATCTTCTCTGACACTGTAGCGAAGTGACTGTTCCACTTCCACCTCGACCTGTCTCTTCCCGTTACCTTGTATCATTTTCCTTCAAACCCTTGCCAATATTAAAATTGAGTTTATTTATGGGTACATGGTCTCCTCTTACCCCACCCTCACTAGAACGTAAGGTCTAAGAAAGCAGAGTTTGTCTCTCTGATTTACTCTTATGCCTCCAGTGTCTATAATGTGGCCTGGAACACAGTAGGTGCTCAACAAAAGGTTGCTGAATGAATGATATTTAGGGCAAAATCTTGTCTCCACTAATTTGGTTCACATACTGTGTTCACCACTTTTATGAGCTGGATAAGTAAGTCAGCTGCAGGAAAAAAAAAGTCCCTTAACATCTAGATCTCTTAACTTCAACTTTCACCTACAAAGATCTTTTTTCTCTCCCTCTCCATCCTCTCCAGTCCCCATTCTTACTGCAATAAGGGAAGTATTCTCTAGAGTGAGGTTCCTCCTGCACGTGTTCTGGTCCCACTCTTCCGTCTTCTCAAGCACCTGCTCTATTAACCCTACCAGCTCCACTTCCTCTGGCTCTTTTCCAGCAACAGCGAAGAATATGTGTGTCAAAGCAAACCTAAAACACTAAAACACAAATGTTCAAGGGCTTCTCTTCCATCTCTCCTAAGAGGTAGGAGTTTTGTCCCTAGATTGTACAGAAAAGGACTATAATTCTGTTGAGATAAACAGGAGTTGAGGAGATGGAGAAGACAGAAATAGCTAAATTTACAGCAAAAAATAGAGTTCCCCATGTAGAAGAATACAATACATCCTAAAGTATCCTGAGGTGAGCAGAGAATCGAGATACTATTCTGACTGGTTTAAGAGGAGAGTTTGAGGTGATTGAGGAGAAACAGAAAGCTGTTTGGGATATAGAACAGACACTGCACATGCAAGCTATTAAGAGAAATACGGTATGAAAAACCGTTAAGATACTTTGAATTAGGTCCTAAAGACAGAGACCCTTGAGGTTTTTAAAAGCAATTTGCGTTACAATAATGTTTGTTATAGTTGCTGCAGGAATGCTATGTATTTAAAGAGGACGTTATTTAGGTACAGGGCATAAGCTGGAATCAGGAAAGCCCACCTTTCTCTGGGTAACGCGCCAGTGCCATATTCTTTTTTTTTTTTTTTTAAATTTGTTTCCTTTATTGATTTTTAGAGAGAAAGGAAGGAAGAAGGAGAGATAGAAACACCGATGAGAGAGAAGATCGATTGGCCGCCTCCTGCATGCCCCCCACTGGGGATCGGGCCCACAACCTGGGAATGTGCCCTGACTGGAAATTAAACCGATGACCTCTTGGTGCATGGGTCAACACTCAACCACTGAGCCACACCAGCCAGGATTCTAGTGCCATGTTCTTAAAAAAAAAAAAAAAAAAAAAAACCTTCCTACTGCTATGTCATGTACCTCTCTCCTTTTCCCAAATTCTATAGGGGGTTGTCCTCATCCACTGACTATAATTCCTCAATTTGTACTTATGTTTTACCCTTCTGCCATCAACAAACAACCCTTTCTAATTCACTCTTCTTAAGATCACCAAACGTCTTGGCTAACTCAACTGGATGCTTTAAGACTTTTACTATTTCATGCTATTGAACCGTTTGCCATTCCCTTGCTCAGGATCTAGAAAAACCCCAGACCTATGCTCTCTCACATGGCTCGTATCTCATGCTCAGGAAACACAGACCTTTGAACCACCACCAGGAGGCGAGCTGTGACTCCCCAAATGCATCCCTGCTCTCTGCTGCTTGGGCACTCCGCCAGCTCCATTCCTGTACTCTAGCTTAGTCCCCTGGGCCCATCAAGCTCCGTGTGTGGCCTCACTGCAGGCTCTTCGTCTAGTCCTGAGGTGAGAGGGAAGCACTTTCCACAACACCTCCCCTGAGACGGCGCGACTCAAATCATTATGAGCTCTCTGTGAAAGAAGTCATAAAACATTTCTTTAATTTCCAAGTCTCTTTTTGCCAAGCTCTAGACTTCAAAGGCTAGACTTGAGCAGTTAGCAAGACTGCAATAAGTTTTACAATGGTTTAGTCAACTCTTCTGAAAGTGTTGCCATAGGCCCAGCATCTTGCTTCACAATAGGAACAGAGTCAGCACCCACTGATTTGGGGCCTCAGTCCAAACTGAAAGAGAATCCACATTAAATCAGTTTCCAGGGCCCTGTCTCTTGCCTCCTGGTTTCACACATTGGAGGTGGAGCTGGGCTCTCTTTACACATTCCCATTCATCACGGGGCTATATCCCTGTTTCTGGATCTGGCTCTCTTTATTATGGTGTAGTGTCTAGACGGTAACATCTTTGACTTTATAACACACCTCCACCACCACCACCACTAACAACAGCAGCTTATTTCACTACTCAATTCTTTCTGTCATCGTTCTATTCTTTTCTCAACCAAACAGCCAAGAGTTTCACAAGCATGGTCTTTTTACTCTTTCCACACTTTTATCTACCTCAAATTAGTCACTTTACTCAAACCTCAGTCTGCTGTCATCTTTGACTGAAACAATTTTCATTAATGTCACCAATCATTATGCTCCTAAATCCAACAGGTCTTTGTACTCACTAGCAAGCATTTGGTTCTTTGAACAATCTCTCCTTCCCAAAAGTCTTCCTTAGGCTTCTCACATTTAAAAAAGAGTCTTGCTTTCCTGTTAACTTTCTGGCTGCTTTTTCTCTTTCTCTGATGCAAGCCCAATCCATCGCACACTGAAGCTTTTCAAGGCTGTATCCAAGGGACTCCCCGTCCTTAAGCTCTGTCTCCCACAAGCTACTCCATGCCCCCATCCCTCACCACTTAACAGCAGACCTTAGGCATTGTATTCTTTTTAGCAATAATTTAAAATAGCCTTGTCCAAGGAAGTTCATAATGGGCTCACGCTGCACTCCGCAAACGGTCTTTTTCAGTGAATGGCCCACTAGCCATTCATTTAGACAAGTTGAAAAACTGGATGTCATCTTTGATATGGCTTTTCATTCTCTCTGATATCCAGTCTATCCGCAAGTCTTAGTGATTTTATCTCCAAACAACTCAGATCTGTGCCCTTTTCTCTAGTCCTACTCATCACTCTGGTGTATACCACCATCGTCTCTCAACCAGCCTGTTGGCATTGCCATCCAAAGGCATCTCTAAGTGCACTTGGCCTCCTCATCCTCATTCTCCACACTGCAGCCAGCATGATCTTTAAACAAACAGGCAAAAAATCTTTCATGTTATCATTCTCCCCCTTCCTCACTGCTGCTTATATTTTCTATTGGCTTTGTAACAAATGGGGCTCCAAAATGTGTCTTCCCAGACTTGGCATTGTCTCCTTGTCTCTGCCCCAGCTGTACTGCTCTGCCTTATGTCCTCCTGCCTTAGGGCCTTGGGACATCCCGTTCCTCCTCTATGAAACCCTCCCTGACCAAATTAACTGTGACTCATTCAGCTCTGTGTTGAGAAGCTTGTCCGCATGCTGACTAGGCCAGCTCCTCTCTCAACCCCTCTCCCCAGCCCAGCCACCTCTCCGTTAACTATGCCGGCACCACTGCAGTTTCACTTTGCTTTGTGGTTTCTTAAAGTCCGCCCTGGTTGCTGTTCCTTATTGCATGTTTGACACACAGGGGAAGCTAAATTAACGTCAGTTAAATCATTAAAACCTCACTCAAATAAGTGAACACAGTATCTTTTAAACTAAATACACGATTGAATGAAATCTTCCTGCTTCTCTGAGGCTCGGTTTCCTAAAGCATACAATGGGACATTTTTATAGGACTGTTTTAAGGGCTAAATAAAATGATGTGTTTAAATAGCCTGGCACAGTAACTGTCACGTAACCGACTCTCAATAAAGGTTAGTTTTCTTTATTTCTCTGCAAACTAGACACATAATGACATGGGGCCAGGCGGTGAAGTAGAACCAGCCGAGGCTTCAGATAAGGGCAGCAGATTAGGGGTGCAGATTCCCCGGTAGCACCCAGGGCTCAGTGGGCAGCTTTTTTCCCCAGGAAAGGCTTTCTCAGCGATGGGCACTGTGCGTCCTTGGCTTTTACTGTCCCTCTCTATTTCTCTGTGACAGCGGAAGAGTCATCAGGAGCAAAGAGAAAAGGTAAAGAGACGTAAAAGAAAACGCAATGACAGCTTTCAGGATGGCAAGTAGAGTATCTGACTGCATCCCAGTGATCCTGAAAATAAATGTAAACTGAATCACACTTTGAATTCTCTAGGGACTCTTGGTGTTTAAAGGAATCCTCCACTGAATCCTTTTGGAGAAAGAATCACCAGCAGGCTAACTAACCTCTCCCCCTTGGGTATGTATCCTAGGCATTATGTAACCCCTTTCTATTCCAGTCTGAACCAAATTCTGTGTGGTTTATGCAAATAAAGATACTTTTCAATGTTAACTTCCGATGGAAAGCCATCAGACTGGGAGGCCAGCTCCGAGGAAGCATTTCATAAATCAAAGGTGCAGGCCCAAGCTTCTGTGGATTACAGTCTGTGGAGCTTCTGACCTTCCTTAGAGACCTGCAAGGGGAACGTTCTTCACCTGCAAACTGAGACTCACTGAGCTCGAGGGACTTGCTCTGACGTCATGTAAGAAGTCGTTATCCTAGCAAGGACCAGGCTCAAGAAGTCAGGGCTTAGGATGAGTTGGTACATAGCTCAGTTAGGTTGGATAAAGTAAAAATGAAGGGCTCTTCACACGAGTTTGTGTGCACAAGCGACTCAGTGAAATGTGCTTAGCAGAGTGTCGGCATGTGGTGGGCGGGCATCCAGGCTATTTCTGTGGCTCAGCTACTCAGCTGCCTATGTTGCAGTTTACCCAGAAACAAGGCACAGAGACCAAAGGACCGGCAAGCAGAAGACAAGAGGAATTCAGAAAGAGATAACAGACATTTTAATGGGCTGTGGAGAGAAGACTAGTGGTGTCAGAGCCTGCCCACATGTGACCAGAGAACAGGAGATCTTCAGATAACATGTAAGCTATACACTAGGTCAGGCTATGACTACACCGAGTAGCTATCATTCCCTTTTCCTATTCA
This sequence comes from Tadarida brasiliensis, assembly GCA_030848825.1. Classification (NCBI taxonomy): domain Eukaryota; kingdom Metazoa; phylum Chordata; class Mammalia; order Chiroptera; family Molossidae; genus Tadarida; species Tadarida brasiliensis. Next base: position 31,196,145 of record CM061277.1, read on the forward strand.
ATGCCCTGAGAAGCCTGACATTGAGGTCAAATGATATGTGGCTTCCAAAATGTGGTGTCAGTGGTGGAAAGAGGAAGAGCCTGGGCAGCAGATCCTGGGTCCCAGGTGTGACCTGCCACCAACATCAGAGTGCCCTCGGCAAATCCCTAACCCCTAGAACCAGTTCTCTCCAACTGGATGGAGAGTGCACATGGATGAGCTTCCAGCTCTAAGAATCTTAGAAATTTCTGGCACCAGACACAGTACCCAGCACCATGGACATTCTTCGAAAATGAGTTATGATTTCTCATTACTGACAAAAATAAAAGAGAAGGTAAAGGATAAACTGGGCTTTGAGGTCAACCCATCACTGCTCTCCTAGGCAAGATTAAAATAATGAAACACTACAGCGGTAAAGCAGGAAATACGGTAGGCAATACTCTTCCCTACCCTCTCCACTCGGTGCTAGTCATTGCAGAGTGTATGCGCGTGCGCGTGTGTGCGTGTGTGCGTGTGTGTGTGTGTGTGTGAGCATGCACGTGTGTGTAGTTTTCATTGGTAGTGGTTGATGGAAATGCTGTTAAATTGCAGCTCAGAGATTTGTCTTTGACAGGTGGTATGCTCTATCTGTATTCAGAACTTGGCTATGTGGCTTCAGGAAACATACCATCTTGTAACATTTTAAGGTCAATATATACTCTTAGGGGACTGGGTCAGGGTCCAGTATTGCCTGGTGATTCTCAGCAGTTTGGCCTTAGGCTGGCAGACACAGATCGGTCCTTCTTCACAGGGTGGGGAGGGAGGGGTGAGGAGAAGAGATGAGCTATACACAGCTGGAAAAAATCTTGGGCACCCCCTAGGAGCTCAGCAGTTATCTGTGGACCTATTCAGGAAACACTTTTCACCCATTTGTCCATTAACACAGCACAAACACCACATAGAGGAGGATGCATTTCTATCTGATCGAGTGACAAATGCCTTCAACTGCCAAGCACTCATCACGGCCAGCTCCCTGACTCCAACAAATTGTAAAATAATAATAAAAAACCTAAATAACAACAGCAGCAGCTAAATTATTTCTCTTTTCCAATTGATTCTTTAGATGGAATGTCATCTTGACAGATCTCTTTTGATCGAGGTGTCTAATTGAATTGAGTTCTCACTGCTCTTGAAGTTCTGACCTCCAGACCGCTGTGAAATAAATGCAATTTGGAGAATTATTTCCAAACAACAACTGCTACTCCTCTGGAAACTTACTATTGCTTCTAGTTTTTGAAATTGTTGGTGAACCACCTACCGACTAAGCTATTAAAACTAGGTGTTTTGTTTGGATTCCAGAGTAATGGTTCTATCAATTCAAAAGCAAGAAATACCACAAAAGCCTGAAGAAGGGAAGAAGGCCATGCACTCAGGAGCAGGAGACACCCTGGAGGCTGCTGCCGGCACTCAGCTGGCCAGACTCCTCTGATCCTGACCTAGTTAGCTGGCTGCTCCCCTGGGCAGTCTGAGCGGTGGTAATTAGTGTGTGGGAGATTTGTATAATGAAGCTCCTTTAGAGGTGGTGAATTTGTCTGCACGAGGATTTTTCACTGGACCTAAAACTCTAGACTTCGTTGGCCAAAATGTTCAACAATACGACAAAACTTTCTGAAGACCCCACAGAGTTTCAGGTGCATTCAGAAACCCAGCAAGTGTACTTCATAGAGCGAGTGTCCTTTCTCTTAGAACCTCTGCTACTTCTCAGCTGTGTGTTTGCTAAGCTGTGGTGGCTGGAGCTGGGTAGGTCCAAGATGAACCAGGTCCCACAATTTTAACGACACTGCTATGGAGTTGGTGGGAATGCAACACCCATTTTATAATCCCTGAGGCTCAGACATATGGAACCTGCCCAGTGTCTCAGAGATCAGCGGGCAGAGCTGGGACAGGAAGACAGGTCTGACTCCAGAGCCCAGACTTTAACCACCATGCCATGCATATAATTTCCAAAGATGAAGGGCTAAGAATTAATGAAACATATTGCCCTTCATGATGCTAATTTAGGGGGCTGACTTTACTTTAGGAAGACTTTAGTCATCTAGAAGGTTTTTGTTTTTTAAGTGGGCACTTGGGTCAAACTGACTTTATAAATCGTAGCTCCGGATCTTTCTTGCTATATAAGTTTGGATAAGCTATCAAATGTTTCTGAGACCTGTTTTTTATATCTGTATAATGAGAATAATATCATGGTTATTTTGAGAATTAAATTAACTAATGTATGTAAAAGCAAGGAGTCATCGCCTGGCCCTTAGCCAATGTTCAATAAATGGGAACCACAACTTGATTAATGATGCATGCCTTAGCATTTATAACCTTCAACAACTCAAATACACGCATTTCGAAACTATAAGAAACATATAAGAATGTGAGCACGAAGCGTCTGCATTTTGGAAGGGTTTCTTGAAATGCAGCCTAAAATGTGACTTTTATATACCACGATTCTCTCCTTTCTTCTCCCTCCTGCCTCTCTGCATTCTCTTTCCCTCTGCCCTGCCAGAACAGGGCACCTTTCATCAATGTATCAGTCCATGGCTAAAATATGACTCTGGGTAGGAATAAAAGGAATATTCTGTCTGTGTAGCCAGCTAAGGCCCGTGGGGCAGATTCTCATTAGAATGCTTTACAATAATATCAATCAGTATTAAAAATGTATGCTCTACTCAATTTTTGGAACATCTTAAATAAATCTTTAAATAAAGCTATTTTGTTTTATCTTCAGGGCTCTGTGAACATCCAGCCCTGAGGGGCCCTTGTCACCCCAAGTACAGTCCCTGAAGTATTTTCTGCAGCGCCTGCCTCTGTGCTGGCTTCTGGGGGGGTCTGTGCTGGGGACCACGTCTTTTGGGTGATGTGAGTTCTTTGATTGTGGCAGCACAGTGCCAGGGGATATAAATAGTATTCCATTAGGCTCATCTACCATTTGGAATTGCTGCACAGGAGGCAGCAGGTTAATCCAGGTTAATCCAGGGGAAGGATGGTGACCTCCATCAAGCGTAACCTGCCTAGCAACCCAGAGATGAACATTAGGGCCATGATGTTATTAAAAACAAAAATTAGAAAAAGTACCCCTCTGCCAGGAAAAATAAGGTTAACAATCTCCTCTCTCTCTCTTTCTCTCTTACACACACACACACACACACACACACACACACACACACTTTAAAGCCAGAGGCCCCACATTTGGGTTCCTTCTGCCAGTAATTAACTGTTTAACAACATTACTTTAGAATTTAAAAGACTTAGTGTATATGAACTCTAAGTTTCATTCTTGTTCTGAAAGTCGATGCTTGCAAGCCCCCTCTTGCAAGGCTTTCCCGTCAGGCGTCTAGACTTCTCGATGGAGCCTGTGCTTGGCCAGGTGATGTCACCGAAGGAGTCCTGACAGACAGAGCATGCTCACTGTCCTGGCAGACCACAGTTAATTTCCTTTACTAGAAACACAGACAAGACACTACTTGTTTTGAAAGAGCTAAGTAATCAATTTATATATACAATAAAATTGCAGATAATTTTGCATATTTGTATTACTAAATCAAGACAGCGGAGTCTCTTAGAGCAGAATCTACTTGGACTCCCTGGACATTGCATTTGGGGGTCATAGCTAAAAATGCTCAGTCTCAGAATGTAAAAGACTCGCTATCTGAAGCCCACGTGGGAACTGGAGGGAGGAGTCCACACCACGCAGGCTCCTGCCACAGACCCGCAGGTTGCCAGTCTGAGTATGGAACTGCCATCGCTACTCCCTGGCTCCTGTTCACGGGGCGGAGACCCCTGAGAGACAGATGTCAGTGCGGGGCACCTGCGGCCACACGACGCAGAGCTGCCTCACCGCGTGCCTTCGCCCGCCACCTTCTGCTCCCTGTGAACGGTCACCAGGAGGAAGGTCCACGCCGCAGGGCACAGCTTTCTAGACCTCACATGTATGCTCGAAAGAACAGCCCGTCTACAGAGTGCGCACGATCGCAGACGCAACCCGGACCGCAGTGCTGCGTGTCCCGGGGGTTTCCTGCAGGGCAAAGCACTCTCATGTGTTCCTCAGGTCCACACAAGGAAGTGAAGCTCCGCTTTAGCTGAAAACCTAGGAGGAGGCATTTCTCAGGAAAGAAGGGCATGAGGCCAGGAAATGCCCCCTGCCTGCCAAAGGGTGCTGGGAGATGGGCACACCTACAGCCCGACGAGAGACGAAGGAGAGATCACCGGCCCCTCGGTGGCTGCACTGCAGTTTGTCCCGCAGACCGTGCAAGAAATGCGTCCCTGCGGACCGCGCAGTGGCACTGTCCCGGAGGGGAGTCGGGGTGCCCGCATGGGGAAAGGCTTCGCCGGGCATTTCTTTCGACTGCCAGCCTGTCGCGTCGTGTCAACCGTGGTCACTGGGGGCAGGAAATCTTTGGGGCCCAAGATGGCAGCGAGTGGGCAGGCGACTGGCAGCCTCCTCTCGGTGACGCGGGCGGGACTTGGCATTTCTGACCGTGGTGCTCCTGCCTCACTTGCCATTTTCTGCTCGGAGGCTCCCAGAGTCTCCTGCATTTAGAGAGTAATGACTGTTTTCAGGGTAAATGCTCTGTTAAATAACCCCGGATTATTGTGTCGTGTTATTACATTTATAAAATGGCATTTCAAAAATAATAATTGTTTTAGAGTTAATTGATGTTTTTAACCGTCAGGGTGTGGAGAATTTTTTATTTCGCAGACAGGGCGTGAGCAAGGGAGAAAGAGATTTCCATCGAGAGAGTCGGTACTGAAATAGAAATCACTCCGGCGTGTGAAATCCCGGTGGAGAAGGCCCTCCTCCTCCCAGCACTGCTTTCAGTGGCTCTTCTCACTGCAATTACAGCAGCCACAGGACAAGGGTAATCTCAGCCCATTCCGAACGCAGTCTGCGGGCGCTGGGCCTGGCCGAGGTCCAAGGGGGCAGCAGGGCCTTGGCACAGATCACCCGGCCATTACGCCCCCTTGTGGGCAAGCCTGGCCCCTGAGAAGCCTGAAGCAATGGCAGGACCTGGAGCTCCGCCAGCACTGACCTTCCAGTGGGAAGCTGGTTCCAGGGTGTCTCAGCACCTTGTACCGCCAGAGGCAGATGGAAGGCAGGGATGCGGCCGAGTGAGACTTGGAAATCCCAGACTCTCCACATTGGGAGAGAACAGAGTGGGCAGCCTGGTGTGGCAGGGATGGTGCCACTTTCTTCCTTTTAATCACATTTCTTCCATCACCACTCCTCAAGCATGCCTGTAAGGGACCACCGCTTACTAGTGCGTGGAAGCTTATCTCATCATATAACTGCCTCTTACAAGTATTTCTGTGAAGCAGGAATTGGGTATTATTGTGATGATAGCTTTAAATATACATCTGTGCATACGCAGAGAACATAAAGCCCATCTTCGCTGTGAGGGAGCCTAACAGAGACCCAAAGTCTGTGTGCGCAGTTCACTCTGTTGCTACTGTGTATTGCATCACCCTGTGTCTTCAGCTCCTCGGGACCGTTGTAGCTGCATGCCACTAGTCAGATAATGGTCGCAAATGAACAAAATACCAGGCTAAGTCAAAGAAAAATAGGAGGTAATGTAAAAGTGAAAATAGGATGTAGATCATCTAGTGTAAACCCCTCATTTTAAAAATGAGATTGATGAGGGGGTGGTAGGAGGGAGGGAAGAGATAAACCAAAGAACTTATATGCATATATGTATAACCAATGGACATAGACAACAATGCTGGGGGGGCAGTCAGGAGGAGGGTGTCAATAGGGGGGAAAAGGAGAAACATCTGTAACAAAAATAAATTAATTAATAAATTTTATAAAAGAAAAAGAAAGTTAAAAAAAAGAGATTGAAACCAATAATGTTAACCAACTATGCAAGATCATGCATCTGGATATTAATCCTTCAATAGGGGTTAATATCAATCTTGACCTCAGAAATCCTACAGTTCTCCCTAATACTATTCTACCACATCTTACAAAAATCTGCATGTAAACAATATTCTCACGTCCACCCTCATTCCCAACCACCATCGGTAATGATGAGCAGGACCAAACTTGGTGAAACATTACAAGGGAATTTCGACTACCTCAACAGCTGGAAATGAGTCACTGGAGCAACAAATATGTATCCCAGTCTCTCGGGCTGCCAGATAACCAGGAGAACCCACAGATAATCAGTCCATGGTGCAAGAAGAGACACAAAAGAAGTTAAAATGCATGACCTCCTAATCAAAGCACAGTTGGCAAAATATCCTGAGTTTTCACACATTCACCAAGACATCCCAAGGAGAGTTTTCCTCGGAGTTTTGATAACTCTTCTAAGAGTAAGCATTCTGACATGATATGCAAAGAAAGTCAAACTCAAAGAGCAATGGGCATCACCTGACAGCAAAGACACCAGGTCAACGTACCAAGAGCCCTGGAGCAACGTGCCTGACAGTGAAACCCTTCACTTGCGTCTTCACACTCCACAGGCTCTTTCATCACAAGCACATCCAAAGGGAGGAAATGTGGCTTAAGGACTGTGTGCAGAATGTCCTTCCCTTTCTCTCCTTAGTGCCTAAAAATGATAATGTTAGCAGTCTTTTCAGTTTATGTAAATAAAGCATTTTTATTATTTCTATATTTGTTGAGAAGGTAAACAGTCTTCCCTTTCTAACACAGGACCTTGCATTCAGAATGTACAGGGCTAAAGGTGTCGGTGACTCTTCCTTTGCTCCTCTTCAGCACAGAGTAAACAGGAGGTAGAGCTTGATCAGCTTAAAAATGGGAACAAATTGAGTCTCACCAGTTGGATACTATGTATCTAGCTCTGAGGACCACCAGAACATTTAGAATCTTCAACATCCCATACGAAGTCATGAGATAACATGGAATCTTTTTCACATAGGGAAGAAATCAAGTCCCCCCAAACTCTAATAAAAAGAAGAAATGACAAATAAATGGTGAGACTGCATGGATCTCAGCTGTAATATTAAAATTCTGACCTTATATTTCATAAAACTAGAAATTAGAGTGGTAAAATATCATAAGGAAAATGTTTATATAATATAATAAGCTATGAGCTCAGGAGGCGAGCAGCCTAGTTTGGAGTAATAATGGAAGAGTTATATTTGGACCAATGTTCACAAGTTACAAGGATGTGACGAGCTCCTTTCCACCTCTTGGTTATGAGAGCAGTGAGCACAATCAGTAATTAACCTCATCCTCAATACCATCATCAATGTCATTACTATAAAAATACACATTTTTATAAAGCACACAAAACAAGTTAAATAAATCTTTGGAAACTGGTAATTAATATACTTAAAAATATTTTTTTTAAATTGATTTTAAAATGTCATATGAAAGACAACGGGTTGGCAAGATTAGTATTTTCAGGTACTGTAGAAAAAAATTATCTATTTCATCCCTCTTTAAATATGATGTTTGGATCATCCAAAACTCAGTGAAGTCAATTATTTCCTCATTATACTTTTGTCCAAGAAGCTAATTTGTCTCCAAAATCTCCTTTCCTTCCTCTTTCCCTCTTGCCTCCTCTACCTCCCTCAATCCCTGTTTATTCTAATAACTTCGATTGTGTATATCATTCCTAAAGCTAATACAGGAATAAATTTCTGGAAATGGCGACAGAGGGGAAGATGGAGAGGAGAAGAGGTTCCACTGAGTTGTGCTGTGCACACCTATGCAGTTAGGTAGCAGAACCACTATCAGGACCCGTTGCTGGCCGCAAGGTGGGCTGGCTTCTCTCTAGCAGTAAATCTAATCTGATACCCAGGCCTGGTGAACCAACCCCTAGGACAGCTTTCAGAACAATCATCGTTTACTTAGGCACACTAACAAGTTTATAACCCAGGCCTTTCTCTCTTGCATCAACTATTTGGAATAACATCTTAACTGGGGATGTTTGCTTTTGCTTTTGACTCTCAGCTCAGCCCACATCACTCCATCTTCCACTTACTGTTGCCAGAATGATCTGTTAAAAACATCATGACTTTGCTAACAACCTTTCAGTGACTCCCCATAGGATAAAAGCCATGCCAAAGTTTCCTAGGGCCTTCTGGAAACAAATGAACAATATGCGAACGATTTTTCACCATATACCAAATTGAGGTCAGAGACTATTTGATGTTTTCATATTTATAATCTTAACTGAGCCTTAGAATAATCCTTTAGAAGAGGTTGATGCAGTTAGAGTTGCCTAAAGATATAATTTGGAAAATGGCATATGTGATTTGGAAACTATTTTACCTATTGCCATAATCTTTTAAAAAATTTCTTCTTTTATTATTGAAAAGTAGACAAGTTACAAGTTGTCACAGCTACATTGATTGAAATTGAAATATGGCAACATTATGAGATTTTATGCATTTGTGTTAGCAAAAGTAACTTAAAATCAATGATTTAGAGAGAAATTATTCAGGAACTCTTAATGACTTATTATAGTAAAAACACTTAAAGGAACGCTTCCATTAATGGATGACAATTACTGGAAAGTAAATTTATTATTCAGGAAATCAATTAACTAGTATTTAATTACTTAAAATTATGATTCCTTAGTAAACATTGGTACATTTTGCTTATAAATATCACTTCTGATTATGGTTCATCAGGAAACAAAATGACTAAGTTATGTCATTGAATGTAATTTACTTCCCATATCCATTTTCTGTCTTTCTCTGTGAATTACTGCTGCAAAAAAGCAGAGGCCATTGAGCCAAAGAGGAGGTAACGTTATGAGATTTCCCCACGCCATTTCACAGGTGAACTGCCAGGCTCAGTGTAGTCAAGTGGGCTGGCTGAGCGGCACAGCAAACTACAGGGGGCCCTGGTGTTTCCGGACCCAACTTGGGTTCAATTCTTGGACAGCAAAGACAAAGATGACACACCAAGGACAATGGTCTCACAGAGCAGGGTTTACCTGCAGCAAATAAAAAACCCCTCCTGGAATAGTTTCCAAAGCCCTGGCTCCCCGAACTGGGGAACCTCAGTGCTTTTACCATCAAACTAATGCATATTCATGATGGAATTTTTGTCATAGTGTTATCAGTGGGGTGCCTTCTGTGTCCCCACCTGTTACCGGTGGCACTGGAGCTCTTGGGGTGCCATGAGGAAAAGAAGTTCCTGAGGCCCCCTTGGGAGGATGAGGTATTGTGGAAAGCTTTATTGATGATGCAGATTTAGGGGGTTCCCCTCAAAGTCTATCTCCCTCCCTCTCGCCATGGAAGAAGTCCCACCTTGTCTTCAGCAGAGGAAGAGTCAAAGCCACTGCCCAGAGTGATCAGTCCATATTAAAGCACAGTCCAGCCCAGCTTCTTGCTAGCTTGTGTTCCCCACTGCAGTCCCCAGCAGTCCATGTGGGGTTCACATGGCCACGGGCCACGCGGCTGCTACGGCCACATGGCGGGCTAGCACTCGGGCAAGTGCGGGTCACGGAGCCAGCGAGAAGCAGGAGCCCAAGAGGAGCATGAGTGAGAGCGAGAACTGTGTCTCAGGGCTACAACACGAACTTAACCAACTAACCCTGCAAGATTCCGCGTGCTTTCAGTGAGTCCACCCCCTTAGCCACTATCTTCTTCGCAGGGTACACTGACAGGCACACGCCTTCCCTCGTCACCGACTTCACTGTGCATGCGCCCATCCCCCCTTTGTTTGATCCTTTCCCGTGCTCCCCAGGGAATGCACAGAGCTGCCCAGGACCATGCTGTCGCGTCTGGCCTCTCCTCTGCTCTCCTGGTATCGGTGTCAATAACTAGCTAGCTAGGAGGACAACGACAGCATGCAGCACGTGGTCAGATTGACACTGGCGCGGCAGCAGGTCATGCTTCTCCATAGGCTGCGTTCAGAAAATGACCTCCAAGTTCCTCCCAGAGGAGGGGACTTCACTATGACAGTGAGCTCTGGGTCACCTTGAGTTCATCATGGGTGCTGTCACCGGTTTGAGCTGGTTCTTTTCTGGCTTCTTTCAGGGGTATCGCAGGAGCTTATCTGGAGGCCCTAGCTACCCCCGGAAAATAGGTTAACAGGACATTTTGTTATTTTTCCAAAACAACCTGATGGTATCCTTGGGATGAGGATCCCCAAAATCCTGGCTTCCAGAGTCCTTTCTCTGACTCTGGTTCTCACAGCTCAGAAGACCAAGAGGTACACACCTTTCCCTTTGCTCTTTGGAGAGAGTAAAAATCCATACCTGCTTTAGAAAGTCATGGGCCCAAGTCATCCCTAAGCCCCTCAGGGGAGGGTGAGTCACTGGCACCCTTGGCTGCCCCCACCTCCACCGCCTCCTCTTCCTCATTTCACTCCGTATCCTTTTGACTCATTTTCCGGTGTTTTCTGCGTTGCTATTGGCATAACATCCTATCAGCCAGTTAATTACATCCACTTGGAGTGTGAAGGACGCCTGAATTGTTCAGAGAGCCAGAGGCCATATGATCTACCCCACTGCTCTCACAAAGCGCGTCCCCAGCTGCCTCTGCTGCAGAGGCTGAGGGACAGCCCCCGGCAATGTGCGGGCGCCCCGGGTCCCCAGTCTGGAGCAATGCTGCGGCTCTTCAATACCGCCACAGCGCTACTGGCCCCCAGTTACAGGGGAACACTGTCTCATCAGTCCCGGACTTGGTAACACCTCAATGTTTGCACATCTGATTGCACACCCTTATTATTTTTGCAACTCTTCTGAAAATTAAAAAAACAAACAAATAATAAACAATGTGGTTGTTTATCTTACTATGTCATCTGGTTAATCCATTGTGACGATACGTTTCCCGTTCCAGTATAATGTTCATGTAATTGTTTAAATTTACCTAATGCTATGCAATTTCTTCCTTCTGTGTGTGGAAGAATGAACAGAGATTGAACTCACTTACTACTGTGGCCTCAATGTCTTTATCCCTTTGTCCTTTGCGTTTGAGAGAGGCTGAGAAACCCAAGGGCCCCACAGAGAGGGGCTGCGGTTCCGCCAGGCAGGCTCCCTACCGGATCCCGGGCTCATGGAGGCTGCCTGCCCTGCGCTAGCTCACTCAGGCTCCTTCGAGACCAGGACACCCAGCTGTGTGTGGTTTGGCTGATGGTTCCTGTGCCAACCCCGAGCGGCTACTGAGTTGTGAACCAAGTGGGCAAAGGGGACGCAGATCCTCCTGGAAGAGGACAGCAGCCCCCCGAGGAGCTGGCTGGGCCGAGCGGCAGCGGAGACCATGCATTAGCACACGTCCGCTCTCAGAAGCTTTGCTGCAGCTGTAGCTTGAGAAACAGTTATGCTGCTTCCTAGCTGCTGACTTATCTTCCAACACTGTGAATGAGGGTGTAACTGGTCACATCACCTCTGCGCTTCCACAGCCACGTGGTCCTCGTATCAGCTTTGTTCTTAATTTCTCTTCATGTGACTACCATTTTCCTTTCTTTCTAAAAAACCCATTTTTTTTTTAATCCTCACCCGAGGACATTTTTCCATTTTTTGTTCAGATAGAGTGGGAGGGAGAGAGAGGAAGAGAGAGAGAGAAACATCGATGTGAAAGGGACACATCGAGTGGCTGCCACCTGCACGACCCAACCAGGGCCAAGGACAACTGCAACTGAGATACGTGCCCTTAGCGGGAACCGAACCTGGGTCTCTCTGGACCACAGGCTGATGCTCTAACTGCTGGGCCAAACTGGCCAGGGCTAAAAAACCCATTTTTAAATGACATCAACTCAAAACAGCTTAGAGATTCATATAAAGAAGGAGGACACAAAACACGGGGACTCCTCTTTCCCTTCCGAGCGTCCTCAGTCACCTCCACAGAGGTCCTGTGCCTGCCTATTTGCAAACATTGCGTATGTGCATGCGCGCACACACGTCTGTTTTATAAACATGTTATGTGTATTGCTGTGTGATCTGTTTTACCTCCTACTAGGACTGGACCGTTGACATTGACCATATGGGCTGAAATACTTCATTCTTTGCAACAGCTGCGGGCCCCACAGAAAGGCTGGTGCGGCTGAGGCTAGGCTGCCCATTAGTTCGTGCCCACGTTTTCCCAGCCATCGCTCTGCATGGGCTGAGGCATCAGGAGCACTTCTGGAAGACTTTTCTGAAAGCCCCCTCTAATTTTTATAGATATCACAAATGGCTGTTTTCATAAGATTCACAAATCTCTGTTCTCACCAATAATGTTGAAGAATTGCCTTTTCCTTGAGTCTTCACTGGCACAAGCTGCTATTTTTTTTATTAGTTTTTGGAAGGTAATTTGTACTTCGTGTTTTAATGTGTATTTCCTTAATTACTCACAAGGTTCAGACCCTCCTCACGTCTACAGGCACTGTTTTACTGCAAGGATGTGCTGATTTGTATCACTATTTTCTATTGTTCATGATCGTTTTCGTGGATGATTTGTAGTTGTTCTTTATATAATCCGGATATTAACGTTATAAATATTGCTAATCTTTTTCCCAGCCCACCACTTGCCTTGTAACTGCTTATATTATCTTTCTTGTTTTAGATCTTTTGTGTTTAATAAGGCCAGGCTATCAATACATCCATCTTTTCCTTCATTGCTTTTGGGTTTCCCATTCCATTACAAAATGCATCCCCATTCCCAAGATTATGTGCATGTGTATGTGTAAAATTATTTTCTTGATGTTGTCAGAATTTCTATCGTTCTATTAAAGCTCAGGTCTCTGATCCATCTGCCATCGCTTTTTTTATTGTAGTATGAGGTTTAGTCTTACCAACTTTTAATTTATGATAACATGATATTTTTGTATCTTCATAAGACTCCTTTAAAAAAGGACACTATAAATAAGTAATTGAGAATCATCTTTTTGCCCTGGCCGGTTTGGCTCAGAGGTTAGAGTGATGGCCCGAGGATCGAAGAGTCTCGGGTTCGATTCCGGTCAAGGGCATGAACCTCAGTTACGGTTTGGTCCCCTGCCCTGGTTGGGGTCATGCAGGAGGCAACCAGTTGATGTGTCCCTCTCACACCAGTGTTTCTCTCTCTCTCTCTCTCTCTCTCTCTCTCTCTCCTCCCTTCCACTCTGTCTGAAGATAAGTGGAAAAGTATCCTCAGATGAGGATTAAAAAAAAAATTCACCCTTACAATGTCATCACTACCGAGAGAGACAGCCTCTTAACAGGGTTTGTGTTCACAGCCCCCTCAGGCCCCTTTCGTCTGTGATTTGGGTTCCCATGACCCAGCCAAGCCACGCCCATGTGAAACATGAAAGCCAGAGGCATGTGCTATGCTTCTGCTGTTCATACACCAGCATCCTGGAGAGTCAGGGCACCATCCACGGAATCCTCGTACAGTTGTCAAGACAGCAGAGATAAATAAAATTCACTGTTTCTAAACGTGAACACACAATCTAAACATACAAGACAATAAACCATCCAAAAGGCAGGAAAAACATACATCGTGAGGACAAGAAAATGTATTCAAAGTAAGGAGTATACTCAGGGCGTCAGGTAGGAACTGGAGGAGGAGGGGACTGTGCTGTGGGCCTTGGGCCGGGTGAGTAACGAGAAGGCCGCTGACCACTGTCCAGGACCTGCAGGGGGCATCTGCAGGGAAAGCAGACAGACGGGAGTGGGGCGTTCTTCCACCTGCCTCTGCCCTTAGTGTAGGGGTTTCAAGAGGTCATCGTGGTAAGGTGGTTAGTAAGCAGACGAGAGACCAGATCCTTCCAACAAGTGGGGAATCAAATGGAATCTAAGGCAGCATTGTTCTTCTCGTTCATGTTCTCTTGTAAAATGTGAGGTGTGCTTCACATGGTACTCCAAGGTGGTTTTGCTGACCCTGGACTCTGGAGATTAGCCCCCCAGTACATAGAGAATGCACCCCACCCCCGTAATGGGCTCCAAGGCACTAGCACTAATCCATCATCTGTGGCCAGCAAGGCTAGCTCCTGAGCAGTGATGTGAAGTTAATTAGACAAATATCGTATGCTGAAGTCCAACTGATGACTAAGACACCATAAAGAGGATTAAACACCGCGGCGTGTTCTGGAGACGCTATATTATACCTTGGACATGCCTGCTCACCCTTGGAAACTGTGCGGAGCCATCAACTGACAATTAGCATTCAGCAACAGCCATGGCCTATTTTTATCACTGCCGGCTTAATAAGACAGTTATTGTTCTCTCTGTTACTATCTATTGATTAAAGTTTAAGGCTGGCATCAGGCATATATGCTCCTAGTTAACTATGGGGTAGTTAGCATGCTTCCCTGTTGAGCTGACCCAATCTTGCTGACGCAGGCCGGCAAGGAGGTGCTTCTGCCTCGGGAAGGAGAGCCTGGACGAGAGCATCTGCCTAGCAGCTGAGGGGGTATAGAGCAGGGTGCTGCTTCCTGGGAATTTGGGAAGGAAGAAACTCATAAAACAGTGCCTGGTTTTCGCTAAGAAAATCCTAAGTCTAGAAGCTGTAGGTTTCCAGGTTGCCATGGTACCTGGGAGGAGGTTGGCCATTCTCCCCGGAGCCTGGATGAAGAGCTTCCTCCTCTGCCCTGGGTGGTCTAGCACCGCACTGCGCAGGCCGCCGAGGCTGCTCCCGGCATCTCCAGCACTGGGGGCCCGGCTTTGGCGTCCGGTGGCAGCGGGTCACGGCATCCAAAGGCCTGCTCCTGTCACTTCAAACTCCTGCACCTTTGTGCTGGGGTGGACCACATGAGACTCAGACCCACTGCTTCTCTGTATGCAAAGCGAGCCTTTACTCTGTGCTACGCCCTGACTTCTGAGACAAGCTCCCCTGCTTCCACCCCCGTCCCTCAGTGCAGTGGACGGTTTTGTTGTTACTGCTTCAGTGTGTTTCCGTTTCACGAAGGTCAGTTCTATGTCATTGGTCTTAAAAATAATTTGGCAATACGGTAAAAGATTAGAAGATAATCTTTAATTAGCTAATTTAATTAAGTAAAAAAATTTCCTTTTGCCTTTCTTACAATGCTGTTTGAACATTCACCTTTTAACTGCTTTGTGTCACTTTTTTAGTACGTTCAGTGACGTATACATTCAAAAAGTAAAGTGCATGAAGGGCACCGGTATTAAGAGCACAGCTCAATGGTTTTTATAACGTACGTGCTTGGGTGACAACGCCCAGATCAAAACACAGAGCATCCCCTTTGCTACCAGTCTTCCTCGTGCCCATATTCGGGCATTGACCCTCCACACTCTCCCCATCACCACCCGGGGTAACTCTGCTAACTTCTACCATCGCTGATTTGTTCTGCCTGTTTTTGAGTTTCATAAAGTTGGAGTCATACAGTGTGTATACTTTGTTGTCTGAAACACATCTCTTTGTAAATGTAAAAACGAGTATATCAAAGTCATGGGTCTTTGATTTATTGTTTTCAAGTCAGTTAACTCCACTTGGCACCATCTCCAAAAATCAAGTCCTGTTTTCTGACATGTTTAGTTGAAGTTTTTGGTCTTTCTTAAGTTCTTAAGAACCTAGACATTCTGTATTGTGACTCTATAGTCACCTTCGATCTCGCAAGAAGATTCACATGAGAACATGTAGACTATAAAGGCTAAAGAAGTATTTATTGCACATCTTCCTTTTCAACTTAGAAATGCCAACAAAGTGTTAGAGGTAAAAAAAAAAAAAGTCATATTTGTCAATCCTATTAAATAGGAAAGTTGAGAGGAGGAAAGAATGATGACATCTTGACTTGACTGGTGTCTTGTCTTTGGACATTGTTGTGTCTGGCTCAGTTCGCTGCAGGGGCAAGAATTCAAGCTGGATTAGTCCTAAGAGCTAACTGTACATTTTGGTAAGATGTACACTACACAGAACTAGATATACATGAAAAGTGGCAATTTTCAGTACATCAGAGTCAGTGTAGTTGGCATCAGAGAAGAGCATCAAAGCCAGAAATAGGCCACGCTGAGACAGTGGGCAGGAAGGTAGTCATCTTGAACATGTATTTAATTGCAAGTCTTGGAACCTAGATAAGAGACTAGCAAGAGAAAAGAAGGGCCTCGTTTTCAAAGGATTAATTTACTAGGCAGGCTGTCAGGACAGAAACCAGCAAGGAAAGGGCATATTTTCTAAGACAGTGGGTCTCAAAGTGTGGTCCTCCAACCAGCAATTGGTCTCACCAGGAAACTTGTAAGAAGTTCCTCTCCCCAGACCATCTGAATTGGAAACTCTGGGTTAAGGTGCAGAAACCTGTTCTAACAAACCCTCTGGATGGTTCCAATATTGGCTAAAATTTGGGAACATGGGAGCCAAGAGGTGAGAATAGGGCGCTATGTAGAGCCTGCTTCTCAGGAGTTAGGGAGGAGGGTCAGAGCTGGGCTACAGTCGTGGAAAACAGTGCTGAGCCTCAGGCCAGTAGACTGCAGAACCTAGGTTTCAACAGTGTGAGGGCTGGCCTTAGGCATGAAGTCACTGCTCAGACAGACCGGCCACATCAAGTAGAGCCTGACAATACACATGTACCTTGTCAGAGGACATGGAGACTTACCTTAGCGTCTTGAGCTGCTTGCTTTTATCTTTCCCTACCTTAACATGATAGCTTTGGAAAGGTGGAGCCCATGCTTGGTCATCTCCACCACAGACTGATAAAATGCTTGAACTGTAATAGGAACTCAAAAAGTATGTGTGGAATGGATGGGAGAGGGAGTGAGTGACTAGTGAAAGAATGGATACGTAAAGGAGAAGTTGAACGCAGAGCGTAGCTACTGTACAAATCCATGCACATGAAATGTGCACAATGGGCAAAATCATTGAGACAGAGGACAGGGAGTTGCCTGGGGCAAGGCAGAAATGGGGAGTGACTTCTGATGGACACAAGGTTTTCTGGGGGGAATGAAATGTTCTGGAATTAGATAGTGGTAATGGTTGCACAACCTTGTGAATGTACTGAAAACTACTGAATTGTACACTTTTAAAGGGTGAATTTTATGGTATGTGAATTATATCTCAGTAAAAATAATGACATTTTTTTAAAAGCTGAATGTGTGAATATCAAGTAAGGCACTTTGGAATACACATTTCATAAAGAAAAAGGTATTTTGGAAAGACACTGGGAGTCTCACACAATGGAACTTAACAGGACAGAGTGAGCCCAGAGAGTCCTCTCGGCCTGCCCCCACGGAGGCAGGTTTCTCTGCACCAATCCATCAGTGGACCAGGCCCCACCGAGGCATGTAGCAAGCTGAACCAGATGCATTATTGCTCCTAAGTTAATGTTTCCAAAAATGGTTACCCTGGTAGCAGCACAGGAAAGAACATAAGGCCAAAGACAGACAGTATTAGGAGAAGTAGATTCTAGGCTAACTCAGCCTCTTCATCTGTAAACTAAAGAAAACAGTAATGGTCAAACCACTCCCCCAGGAGTTTTGTGAAGACTAATTTCCTGCGAAAATACTCTATTTAGTCTAAAATATAAGAAATCATAGTTGTTGCTTGCAGATGGAGAGAAAGCCTGAACAAGAGCGTCACCTGAGAAAGGTGATGTACTCTTGCTCAGCTCTGGAATCTCAGGACCAGGGGAGCAGGAGAAGGTTCCCTCCAGACTCACTGGCAATCCCTCCGAAAGTAGGTGTGCAAACAGGGGACCAAGTGCGGGCAGGCAGCCAGTGCCCACGGCCAGAGAGCTGCAGCCAGCTTGCTGGGCCTTTCTGGGATCCGAGCTCCTTTTACGAGCTCTCCCTGTTATTACCACCTATTTCTTTTTATGCTGCTCCAAAACACCACCATTAATCTTTTGCACTCCCTGAAGGCAAAACACAGGTAATTGGATTTATCTGGTTTTAGAATTTGTTAGGTTCCGTTACAAAATAAATAAATAACTGACCTCAAAAGAGAGGAGAGCCTTCCCGGCCCTGTGCTGCCAGGTCGAGCCTGTGCCCGCAGGAGCCTGGCACAGCCCGGCCTCATTAATCTCGGCTATCTCCTCCCTGCACCTTCTCCTCCTGTCTCCTCGCTGGTCTCTCGGTTCACCTGGACTTGATTTAAGAATTGTTACCACGCTGACCCACTCAGCTGCAGACGCGGCTCACTGTGTATCATTTCCCCTGAGGCTTCTCGCCACAACTGGTTGTCTCTCTCCCATCTCCTTCCACCATGGCTGTTTCCTTTCCTGATTTTAGTGTGTGGGGCTGTTTAAAACTTCATCAGCCTTGCATCTTCCTGTTTCTCATCCCTATCTCTTTTCGGCTTTTGTATTTTAAATGTGTATTGATTCAGAAATCATGGATGACCACGTGAAGTAAGCTACTCTCAGTGTTTTCTTTTTTCAGGGTTGGACTACCACAGAGAGCAAATTAGACACACAGCTTTATTCCATCAACCCATGTGTGCTAGAGCTGCAGAAAGCACCTCGTGGGGATCTGGCCAGGCTACACCTACCAATCCCTGATGAATCTGACCACCTCCGCTGTCCTGCCACTCACATCAGTAAACCATGTGTATATCATCGGGCCTATGCACATCAAATTCGCCAACCCACCAGCACCTGCCCACCAGTACCCTGCTGATGGGAACTGCCTCCCACTATAAGGGCTGAACATACCAGAAACCCACTTTCCCAGCCCATTTTTCCATCCATGACCTGAATCTATAAACGTAATCCTGGCCAATGACATCACAAGGCAATCTACTCGGAGGCAACTTCTGGAAAATATTTTCAAAAGAGACCCCCACAAACCCATAATGACTGCTCTTAGAACTTTGTTCTACGAGAATGTGATGCCTGGAGCTGCTGCAGCCATGTTGTAACCAGGAAAGCCAATGATCTCAGCACTCTGGTTCATGGAAACCAATCCTAAAACTGCCTCCTTTTAGCATCTGATTAAATGAGATTATAAAGTTTGCCTTATTTACATCGCTTTTAATGTTATGTTTTATTACTTGAAGCTGAAAGCATCCTGATACATGACTCACCCCCCGCCCCCACCACCATGGCTTGATTGTACCAGGGGTGGACACTCAACCCAAGCTGGGACCATCAGATTTCATCTCCTGCAAATTTGGAAATAGGAATAAAGAGATGCTATACAACCTGTAGAGACTTGCTTGGACTGAGATGAGAGACTGTGAACTCAATATGCAAAATGGCCACCTTATTCCTTGTGAAAATGGAAAGCGGGTAGGTAAAGGGACAAGGAAAGCAGACATTCAGGATCAGTAGGAATAAGAGACCGTGTGAACATACAGAAAGGCAGATGACAGAGTGACTGCCTGGTTCCTCTTCCCTCAGACGCCGAAGCTCTCCACTCCTCGAGTCCATGGTCCTTACTGCCTACTTGTGCGTTTAAATAGTTTGAATGGGTTTTTGTCAGATTTAACAAAAAGACCAAGGCAAAAAATTATGTTGTACTCAGAAATATAGATAACAGAGATGAACGGGGTATTTTAGCTGGCTTCTAGGAACGCACGTTCTGTGAATGCTCTTGGAGAAACTGGCAGACTGTCACAGCTGGCGGAGGGGGAGTGATGAGAGGTGAGAAGCGGCCGGTTTGCTCCCTCAGCCTGCTCTGCAGGAAACACTAGGAAGTCAGAGGCAATATTTCCGAAGAATGGGACACAGAACTAGTTTCAGTTGCATGAGAATCAGATTCTTGGATGTACGTCTCAGCAATCCTATTTCTGTATGTCTGTGGCTGAATAGAAATTTGTAGTCCAAAAAAAATCTTCCTGGGTCACTTTGATGCCGATTAAACATGGAAAACAGTGAGATAAAGGAGACCAAGAAAAACCAGAAAACATTAACAGAGGAAGTAACATTTGAAAGAGGCCTGGAAGATGAGTAAGACCTGCCATGCATACAAAGAGGTTGGAAAAGAGTATCTCAGGGAGAAGAAGAGTAAACTGAAAATCACTACACAAATAAAAGTTGCTTATGTTCATTATTATCGCTGCCTTTGTTATGGTCACAAATATATAAATGTCTGATTGTACCTACTTACACAATCTGGAAAGGGATAAGGACAGAGAGATGCAATCTACCTACCTCTTGTCAAGCAGACGTCGATGACAGGCATTGTTTGCACAGCTTATTAGGAGGTACTTGAGACAATTAAACTGAAATCCTCTTCCTGCCCTCAAGAAACTAACATCCAATTAAAGAATAAAAAAATAAAGTATGTGGGTGTGCATGACACAGAGAGAGAGAGAGATAGACAGTGAGCAAATAATTTGATTCCCAAAGAGCAAGGTACACCTGTAAATATGAGAAATGGAGTGAGACGCAGGTTGATCAAAACCAGCTTGCATCACACAAAGCTTCCCACGAGCCCTGGTCCATGCTCCTACTCTCTGAAGACCTGCTTTTACATTTGTTTTGCACGTCAGATCAACTGGAGACAAGTACCAATAATATTTGTTTGACAAACTCTTCATCTAGGTTGGGATTCTTTCCTTTTAACACTTTAAATATTTCATTCCACTCTTTTTTTTTTTTTTTTTTTTGCTTGGCTGGTTTCTGAAGAGAGGTCTGATATCATTCTTATGCTTGGTCCTCTATAAGTAATCTTTGCCCACCTCTGGCTTCTTTCAGGAATTTTTTCTTTGCCTTTGAATGTCTTCAGTTTGAATCATATGCCTAGGTGTAGTTTTGTTTGTCTGTTTGTCCGGCGTTTACCTTCCTGGTGTTCCATGAGCTTCTTGGATTTGTGGTTTGGTGACTGACATTAATCTTGAGAAATTCTCAGTCATTATTGTTTAAAATATTTTTTCCATTCCTTTTTCTAACTTCTCGTTTTTCCATTACATGTATGTTACACCTTTTGTAATTACTCCACAGTTATTGAATATTCTCTTTCTGTTTTTTCTAGTCTTTTTCCTCTCCTTTTCAGTTTGGAACATTTTTATTGATATATCATCAAGCTCACTGATTCTTTCCTCTGCAATGTCCAATCTACTAATAAACCTATCCATCAAAGGCATTCTTCATTTCTGCAACAATTTTTATACCATTTCTTTTCTTAGAATTCCCATTTGTCTGCTTACAATACCCATCTGTTCTTCATATTGTCCTTTTTTTTGTTTTCCATTGGAGCTCTTAGCATATTCGCCATAGTGATAGTATTTTATTATTATTTTTAATCCTCACCTGAGGATATGCTTGTATTGATTTTTTTTAAATCCTCATCCGAGGATATTTTTCCATCTATCCTCAGATAGAGTGGGAGGGAGGGAGAGAGAGAGAGAGAGAGACACATCAACTGGTTGCCTCCTGCATGACCCCGACAGGGCTGGGGACCGAAGTGTAACCAAGGTGCATGCCCTTGACCAGAATCAAACCCAAGACTCTTTGGTCCGTGGGCCAATGCTCCAATAACCGCTGAGCCAAACCAATCAGGGCTTCTTTTTTTTTTTTTTTTTTTGAGAGGGGCAGAGAGAAAGAGAGAGAGAGAGAAACATCGATCAGTTGCCTTTCATATGCACCCTGACTGGGGATTGAACCTGAAACCTAGGTGTCCTGACTGGGAATCAAACCCACAACCTTTTGGTGTACAGACAATGCTCCAACCAACTGAGCCACCTGACCAGGGCCATCATAGTGATTTTAAATTTCTGGTTGGATAACCCTAACATCCCTGCTTTATCTTAGTCTGGTTATGACACTTGCTCTTCTCTTCAAGCTGTGTGTTTTTGTTGTTGTTGTTGTTTTGTTTTGACATTTGGCTAGAGGGAGCTTTAGTTGGGTATTTCCTTTCCGCTACATAAAAAGCTGGAGGGTTGGAGTTGGGTACTTCCCTTCCCCTAGTAGTTTAAGCTCTAGTAAAACGCAAGATAGCTAGGCTCTGGTAAAATAGTTTCCATTGAGAGCAGGCTTTTGTTAAGGAGAATAGGATGTTCTGGGTGGACTTCTCAGTGGTTACCTTCCTCCTGCCAGTTCCTCTATTTTCACCCTGAGAATCTGCTGTAGCTCCTGGTCATAAAACTCACAAAAGTGTGAGGGCTCCACCTCGGTCTTCTGCTTGGAGTTACTTCTCAAGTTAATTCACACTTGGTCTCTAGCAATCGGTCAATCAATTGCCCTTGAAGTATTTCTAGAAGAACCTAACTACAATGATGTTTTCTCCTCAGAATAAACAGTGATTCTCTGTATTCACCTGTCTCCAGTTTTCAGGGTGGTGGTTTATCTTGTGGACTCAGCTCTCTAATGGATCATCAGTTTTCAGCTCAGATGCCAAGGCATCAAACAAGTAGTTCTTGACCGTGACAGTGAAAATACAGCCAACTGTTTTTCTTGATTCATTTACTTTATTATTCTTCACAGCACACATCACTGTATAATGCTATATTCTATTTTAATGAGTTAATGAGTTTATCATGTTAGATATAAGCCTTTCTGCCCTAGAGCATAAGAGCTACGATGGCAGAAGCTTGGCCTCTTCTGTCCATGTAAACCCAGCTCCTGCAGCACTGCCTGGAGAATAGCACGTAACATACAGTGTTCTACAGATATTTGTTGAGTGAATGAATGGATAAACATATAAATCACTCATGGTCTACAAGAAGATAAAAACACATGAAAAGACATCTAATATCATTAATTCTCATGAAAATGCAAATTAAAATTTTACAAGGGTACACTACTTCATACATTCACTAAAATAGCTAAAGTTAAATACTAAAAATACCTACATTGTCAAAAGTTGGCTATGTGGAGCAGGCGAAGCTCTCATACATCACTGGTGGGAATTTAATTTGGTATTATAACTTTGGAAAACAGTCCAGCTATTTCCTTAAAAGTTAAACTTATACTTTGACTCCACAATTCTATTCCTAGGTATTTTCTAAGAAAAAAATAAGAAGCATTTACTCATAGACTTATACTAAAATATTAATTGCACATTTACTCATAAAAAAATAGAATTGGAAACAATCTTAATGTCGATCAGCAAGGAAATGGAATTAAATTATTGTATATACACACAATGGAATACTATTGAGCAATCAAAAGGGAATGGACTATAAGAAATAACATGTATGAATATCACATACATTATGCTGAAGGAAAGATGTATATATAAAATAGTATATAGTATTCCATTTATAGGAAATTCTAGAACACACAAAACTAATCTATGGTGTCAAAAAGAAGATTGATGTCTGCCTATGGCTAGAAGATTGACAACAGGAAGGAAATAATAAAGATTAGAGCATAGATCAATGAAATAGAGAATAGAAAACTTAATAGAATCAATAAAACCAAGAGCTAGTTCTTTGAAAAGAATAACAAAATTAACAAATCTTTAGCTAGAATGACTAAGGAAAAAAAAGACTCAAATAACTAAAATCTAAAATGAAAGATAGGACATTACAACCAATTTTACAGAAATTAAAAGGATTATAACAGGATACTATGAACAACTGTATGTCAACAAATTAGATATACTAGATTAAACAGACAGATTCCTAAAAACACACAACACATATAACTGAATCATGAAGAACTAGAAAATCTGAACAGATATATAGCTAGTAAGGAGATTGAGTTAGTAATAAAAAATCTCCTAACAAAGAAAAGTCCATGACCAGATGGCTTTACTGGTGAATTCTACCAAGCATTTAAAGAAATATTGACAATAATTCTCCTCAAAGTCTTCCAAAAAATTGATGAGGCTGGAATTACCCTGACACCAAAGCAAAGACACTACAAGACAAGAAATCTATATACCAATATACTTTATGACCACTGATGCAAAAACCCTCAATAATTTTCAGCAAACTGAACTCAACAGGATATTAAAAGATTATACACCATAATGAAGTGATATTTATTTCTGAAGTGCAAGGATAATCCAACATACAAGTCAATCAATGCCATATACCATATTAACAGAATAGAGGGAAAAGCCATCTAACTGATGCAGAAAAGGCATTTGACAAAATTCACCACCCTTTCATGATAAAAACACTCACAAACTAGAAATAAAGGGAAACTACATCAACATAACAAAACCCATAGATGAATATCCACAGCTAATATCATACTTAATAATGAAAGAATAAATATTTTCCTCTGACATCAGGAACAAAGCAAGAATGCCTGCTTTCATCACTTCTATTCAACACAGCACTGGCAGTTCTAGCAAGAGCAATTAGGCAAGAAAAAGCTCTGAAAGGCATCCAAATTGTAGAGAAAGAAGTAAAATAATCTTTTTTGCAGATGACATAAACTTATATGCAGGAAATCCTAAAGATTCCACAAAACAATTGTCAGAACTAATAAATTAATTCAGCAAAGTTACAGGATACAAAATCAACACATAAAAATCAGTTGTGTTTCCATGCACTAACAGTGAGCAATCCAAGAAGGAAGTTAAGAAAATAATTCCACATATAGTAACATTAAAAACAAATACTATTAATAAACTTAACCAAGGAGGTGAAACATTTGTACACTGAAAACTATAAAATTTTGCTGTCAAAATTAAAGAAGACAAAAAGTAATAAAAAGATCTCCACTTTTGTAGATGGTAAGTTTAATATTGCTAAGATGTCAAGACTACTTAAAGTAATTTACAGTGTGATCCCTATTAGCACTCCAATGTTTTCTGCAGAAATTAAAAATCCATCTTAAAATTCCTATGAAATCTCAGTTGATACTGATTCGCTAAAACAATCTTGAAAAATAACAAAGTTGAAGGTCTCACATGTCCTGACTTCAAAACTAACTATAAAGCTACAGTAATCAAAACAGTGTGGTACTGATAATAAAGACAGACTTTAGACCAATGAAATAGAATAGTCAGGAAACAAATGCTTGCATATATGTTCAAATAATTTTCAACATATGGTGTGAAGACCATTCAATGTGGAAAGGATCGTCTTTTCAACAAATGGTGGTGGGAAAACTGCATATCCACATGCAAAAAAAAAAAAAAAAAAGAAATTTAATTCTTACTTTATACCATATACAAAAATTAACTCAAACTGAATCAGAGAACTAAACATAAGAGCTAAAATTCTTAAAAGAAAACATAGGGGAAATCATCACGACACTGAATTTAGCAGTAATTTTTTTATATATATAACATCAAAAGCATAAGCTACAAAAGAGAAAACATAAACTGGACTACTTCAAAATTAAAAACTTTTGTGCATCTAAAAAACTATCAACAGAGTAAAAAGGCAACCCACAGATGAAAGAAAACATGTGCAAATCATATATTTTATAAAGGATTAATATCCAGAATATATGAAGAATTACTACAACTCAACAACAGAAAAACTAACAACCTGATTTTAAAATAGGCAATTAACTTGAATAGACATTTCTCTAATGAATATATATATATATATATATATATATATATATATATGCCAATAAACACATCAACATCACTAATTGTTAGGAAAATGCAAATCAAAATCACAATGTGATACTACTTCACACCCATTAAAATGGGTACTATCAAAAAAAAAAAAAATGAGATACCAGCATCATGGCCTCGTGAGAAACCCTGCAAGGCTCTCCCCTTGAAGTCACAAGCTAGACAGCTATAATTCAACAAACGACTCCCTGTTCAACACAAAAACATGTCTAAGAGATCTGTGTTTTGAGACATCCAAAGGTGGGCATATCGGAGCAAACAGGGTACACTGGACAGGCAGAAGAACAAAAACAGGAGTTGCAGAAACAGTCTGGCACTCATTGCAGCCCAGAAGATGGGGGGTCAAAGTGCGACCCCCTCTAGGCTGACCTAAGGGGTGGAGGCAGCAATCTGCCCCTAGTGATAAGTACACATTGTGGCTGAACCAAGGACCAGAGACAAGGGAGTGGGCAGAGTGTGGCAGCCATCACCAGGCAGACAAAGCCACCGAGGTGGGAATCTGCCCTCTGGCCCTCTTCTGTAACCTGCCAGCACTGCAACCCTTCATTCATGGACTGCAACAGGGCAGAAGCAATGTTTCAGCCTGGGTGGTCTGCACTCACTGCAGTTAAACACAGCGAAAAAATGGAGCTACAGATGCAAGAGCCCTCCCCCCTCACCAGCACCTCACCAGCCATTGTGGCAGAGCCTCCTAGAAGCAGCTGGGCTGTGGCTTCTGGTTACAGGAGAGTAGTGCCAGGAACACACAGGTGCAAAGCCCCATCACCAGCTTCAAACCCCCATGGGGGTAGTACCCTGAAAATGAGGTGACTGGGTAGTAAAGGGGACATCCACCTTGTCATGTAATACAGGGCATTTCCCACCGCTGAGGCAACATTGCCCCACGGACATCCCTAAGTCCCCACTGCGGAGGTAAGAGAGGACGAAACCCTGTACTAGAGCAACACCTTCAGGAGAACAAAGAAAAGACCCTACTTACCACGCTCCTAAACAAATGAAAAAATCAAGTACTCAAGAAAAAATCAAGTCCTCAAATGAATTAGCAGAGAAATAATCTACCAAATACCATGAATAACCAAGATAACAAGAAAGTACAGGAAGAAAATAAAAAATCTTCAGAAAATAAAGACATGGAAGACTCTGATTTCAATGACAGATAATTCAAAGTTACAGTTCTGGAAAAACTAAATGAGTACACACACACACACACACACACACACACACACACACAAATAAACCTCAGTGAAACAGTTCAACAGGCTCAGAAATAAAATCAAAGAACAAAAAATGTACTTTACCAAAGAGATTAAAACTATAAAAAAGACCAAACAGAAATTCTGGAGCAGAAGAACTCAAGAAATGAGATGAAGAATGAACTAGTAAGCTTAGGAAATAGAGCAGACCAGATGATAGAAAGAATTAATGATATCGAAAATAGAAACAACTCAGGTGGAAGAAGAGAGACATTTAAGAGTAAAAATAAAATGAAAAAACTCTACGAGAACTATCTGACTCCATTAGAAAGAGCAATATAAGAATAATGTTATGGAAAGAATAATGGGCATCATAGAAGGGGAAGAGAGGAAGATAGGAACAGAAAACTAACTTAAACAAATAATCGACAAGAACTTCCCAAACCTATGCAAAGAACTGGAACTTTAAATCCCAAAAGCTAATAGAACACATAATTATGTCAACCCAAAAAAGGCCTTATCCAGGGCATATTATATTAAAGCTGTCAAAAATTAATGACAAAGAAAAAATTCTCAAGGCAGCTAGAGAAAGAAGACTGTAGCCTATAAAGGAAACCCCATTAGATTATCATTGGATTTTTCAGCAGAAACCCTACAAGCTGGGGGAGAGTGGAATGAAATCTTCAAACTATTGAAAGAGAAATCATCAGCCAGTAATAATATAACCAGCAAAGTTATCTTTTAGATAGGAAGGAGGAACAAAGGCTTTTTCAGAGAAATAGAAGCTGAGGAAATTTACCACCACAACACCTGCATTACAAGAAATGTTGAAAGGTGTTCTTCTGCCTAAAACAAAAAAGACAAAGGGATACAAAACTGTAAGATGAATAAAAGACGGACAAAAGAGGAAACTGCAACTCTTGTTCAGAATAAGGTATTAAGTATTTAAATATCACATAAAGTTTAAAGGAAATAAAAGCATTTCATTTCTTTATTTATTTTGATTCTTCATGTATTTATTTAAGAGAGGATGAGAGAGAAAAACATCGATTTGTTTTTCCACCCATCCATGCTTCTTCTTTTATGTGCCCTGACCGGCAATTGAGCCTGAAACCTTGACATACCAGGGCAACACTCTAACCAACTGAGCTACCCAGCCAGGGCACATGAAAGCATTTTAAATAAAGAAGACAATAGCTACTGGAATTTGGAAAGAAACACACAGCATAAAAAAGGATAATTTGTGACAATGGAGACATAACAGGGGGTGGGGGAAGAAATGAGTGAATGGAGATAAGATGTAATCAGAAGAAAAAGGATAATTTTACAAATGGAACTTTTCTTGCACAAGCTCAACGTAAACCAAAAACAAAAATCTAGAACTGAGAAATGTGAGTGGAGCCCTGGCCGGTGGGGGTCAGTTAGTTGGGCGTCGACCCGTGCACCAAAAGATTGCTGGTTTGATCCGGTCAGGGCACATGCCTGGGTTGCAGGCTAGATCCCCGGTAAGGGGCACACAGGAGGCAGCTGATCAATGTTTCCCTCTCACATTGATGTTTCTCTCTCTCTCTCTCCCTCTTTCTTCTTCTCTCTCTAAAAATCAATAAAAAACCTTTTAAAAAAAAAGAAAGAAAAAAAGGAAGTGGAGTATAAAAATCATAGAACATCTCTAAACTAAAATAACAGACAGAAACAAGGGAAAAGAAACAACGGAGACATGGAGCTACCAGAACACAAGAGATAACATGGCTATAGAAAGTTCTCACGTATCAATCATCACCCTAAATGTAAATGGACTGAACTCACCAACTAGGAGGCACGGCGTACTGGGGTGGACTTAAAAACGAAACACAACTGTTTGCTACCTTCAGGAAACCCACTCATCTCAGCTGCAAAGACAAACATAGATTCAAAGAGAAGGTGTGGAAGATGATACTCCAAGCAAATGGCACCTGGAGAAAAGTGGGTATGGTCATACTTACATCAGAAAAAATAAATTTTAAGATAAAAAAGGAACAAGAGACAAAAATGGACGCTTTAAAATGATAAAGGGGAAAATACATAAAGAAGACATGACACATTAATATATATGCACTCAACCAGGAAGCACCAAAATATACAAAGCAATTGCTAACCGATTTAAAGAAACTAACAAAAATGCAATTGTAGCAGAAAACTTAAATACCTCATTGACAGCAATGGATCGATCAACCCAACAGCAAATCAATAAGGAAAAATCAGCCGTAAATGACACATTAGTCCAAATGGACATAGTTGATATTTACAGAGCTTTCCACCCAGAACACCAGAATATGCATTCTGTCTCGTGCACAGAGAACATGCTCAAGGATTTGTTGGGGCACAAAACTTGTGTCAACTAACTTGAGAAGACTGAAAGCGTACAGAGCATACTCTCTGACCACAGTGCTTTGAAACTAGAAATTCACTGCGAAGAGAAAGCTGGGAAAATCAAAACCTGCTACTGAAAAGTGACTAGGTCAAAGAATAAATAAGAGATCAAGAGATTTATAGAGACAGATGAGAATGACAATACGATGTGGCAAGAACGTCGGGACGCAGCAAGCGCTCCAATCAGGGGGAAGTTCGCAGCACTGCAGTCCCACCTCAAACACAAGAACAATCCCAAATAAACAATCAAGTAACTCGCCTTAAAGAAATAGAAAATGAAGAACAAAGCCCAGTCAGAAGAAATAAGATTAAAAAATTAGAGCAGAATTAAACAAAGTAGTGAAGAGAAAAACAATAGAAAAATTTAATGCAACCAAGAGCTTGTTCTTTACTATATTTCTATACTGTACAAGAATACTACGAAAGGTTATATACCACCAAATTTGATAACCTAGAAGAAATGGACAAGTTTTTAAAAATACATGACCTTCCCAGATTGAATCATGAATTGGAAAAGCTCACTAGCCACGTCAACAATAAGGAGTCATTCAAAACCTCCCCCCAAAACAAAAGTCCTGGATAAAACTCATATGATCATATCAATCTATGCATAAAAAGCATTTGACAAGATACAACATCCCTTTATGATCAAAACATTCAATAAAATGGGTAGAGAAGGAAAGTATCTCCACATAATAAAGTTCATATATGACAAACCCTCAGCTAATATCATACTAAATAGTAATAAACTGAATGCTTTTATTTTAACATTAGGAGCAAGACAAGGATGCCCATTCTCTCCACTGTTATTCAACATAGTACTGGAGGTCCTAGCCAGAGCAATCAGGCAAGAGAAAGAAATGAAAGGCATCCAAATTGGGAATAAAGTAAAATTATCAGTGTTTGCAGATGACATGATTTCAATTCCACACAAACAAACCCTAAAGATTTCATCAAAATCTGTTAGAAACAATAAACAAATACAGTAAAGTTGCAGGATACAAAATTAATGTACAAAAATCTGTTGAATTCTTATAAACTAACAATAAAATATCAGAAAAATGAAGAAAACAATTCTGTTTGCAATTATAGAAAACAAACAAACAAACAAGCAAACAAAAAACACTTAGGAATAAAGTTAACAAAGAAAGTGAAGGACCTACACACTGAAAACTACAGGATGGGGCAAAAGTAGGTTTACAGTTGTGAGTACGCAAAACACAGAGTTTATTCTTGTATTACTATTTATTAATTATTGTATTATTTTCCGTAAAAACAACTGTAAACTCATTTTTGCCACATCCTGTATAAGGCATTGTTGAAAGAAATAGAAAAGGACCAAAAGAAATGCAAGGATTTTCATGTTCATGGATTAGAAGAATTAACATAATTAAAATGGTCATATTATTTAAAGCAATATACAGATTTAATGTAATCCCCATCAAAATCCCAATGACATTTTTCAAGGAAATCAAACACACACGCACATAAAACCCATCAAGTCTGTATGGAACTATAAAAGTCTCTGAATATCTAAAGCAATCCTGAGAAAAAAGAACAAAGCCAGACCACACTCTTTGACTTCAAATTATTAATATATTATAAAGCTATGATAATCAAAACAGTACACAGACCAATGGAACAGAATTGGGAGCCCAGAAATAAACCCACATGTATACAGGCAATTAATTTTCCACAAAGGAGACAAAACATACAATGGAGAAAGAAAAGCCTCTTCAATAAATGGTGTTGGGAGAATTGGAAAGCCACACATGAAAGAATGAAGCCAGACTGCTATTTGGCACCATACACAAAAATTAACTCGAAATAGATTAAAGGCTCAAATATAAGCCCAGAAACAATAAAATATATAGAAGAAAACCTAGGTACTAAACTTATAGACTTTGGTCCAAGAGAGGCTTTTATAAACTTGACCCCAGTGGCAAGGGAAATAAAAGCAAAAATAAATGAATGGGACTACATCAAACTAAAAAGCTTCTGCACAGCAAAAGAAACCATCAACAAAACAAAAAGGCAACCAACTGAATGGGAGAAGATATTTGAAAATAATACGTCTGAGAAGGGGCTAACACCAAAAATTATATAAACAAGTCAACAACAAAAAACAAGCCATCCATTTAAAAATGGTTAGAGGACCTGAACAGATACTTTTCCCAAGAAGACATACAAATGGCCAAAAGACATATAAAAAGGTGCTCAAAGCCACAATGAGACCACCTCACACGTGTTAGAATGGCCATCACCAACAAGACAAGAAATTACAAGTGTTAGAGAAGTTGTGGAGAAAAAGGAACCTTCACACATGCTGGTGGGAATGTACTATTGCAGCCACTATAGAAACAGTCTGGAGGTTCCTCAAAAAATCAAGAATTGAGCAATTCCCCTTCTGGGTATCTACCTGAAAAACTTGAGAACATATATTTGTAAAGATACATGTATGTACCCCTAAGTTCATTGTAGCATTATTCACAGTAACCTAAGTGTCCTTCAGTGGGTGATTGGATAAAGATGTGGCACATATATACAATGGAATACTATTCAGCCATAACAAAAGATGAAATACTGTCATTGGCAACAACATAAATGGATTTTGAGAGCATCATGCTAAGAGAAATAGATGGAAAAGGACAAGAACCATATGACTCCACTCGTAAGTGGGATATAAAACAGAAAGCAACAAATGAACAAACAAAACTAACAAACTCATAGACACAGACAACAGTAATGGTTACCAGAAGATGGGTGGGGAATGATGAAGAGGATAAAGGTGTCAAATATATGGTGGCAGAAGGAGATTAGACTTTGGATGGTGAAGATACAATGCAATATACAGATGATTTATTACAGAATTGTATACTTGAAATTTACGTAATTTTATTAACCCATGTCATCCCCCAAAATGTAATTAAATAAAAATAACTGAGGGCAAGGATGTGAAGAAATTACATAAAACCTTTATTCATTGCTGGAAAGAATGTAAAATGGTGTAGCCACTATGGAAAATGGTGGTTACTCAAAAGTTAAATATGATCCACTACTGAGTATATACAAAGGAACTGAGAGCAGGAACTCGACCAAATATATGAACACTCATTTATAGCAGGATTAATTACAATAGCCAAAAGGTGAAAGCAACCCAATTATTCATCAATAAATGACTGGATAACCAAAATGTGGTATGCATATACAAAGGAGTATTATTCAGCCTTAAGAAGAAAAGAAATCCTGACACTTGCTACAACCCTGATGAACTTTGAAGACATTGTGCTAAGCAAAATAAGCTGATCATAAAAGGACGAATACTCTATGATTCCAGGTATATGAGGTCTTAGTGTAGTCACAGAGACAGAAAGTAGAATGGCATTTGCCAAAGGCTATAAGGAGTAGAGATGGGAGTCAGTGTTTAATGAGGACAGAATTTCAATTTGGAAAGATGAAAAGATTTCTGGAGATGAATGGTAGTGATTGTTTCACATGACGTGAATATATTTAATGCCACAGAACTATATACACTTAAAAATGGCTAAAATGATACATTTAATGTTATGCATATTTTACCACAATAAATAAAAAGGGGGAATGGAGAAACTCTTTGAGGGTGATAAAAATGTTCTGTACCTTGTGGAGTGGTGATTACATGGATGAATATGGATGTCCAAGTTTGTCAAAATGAACACTTAATATGATGCATTTTAATTTAAGTTAATGTTCTTCCCCCCTCCTCCCTTATTCTCTCTCTCTCTCTCCTTTCCTCCTCTGCTTCCCGATCTCTGGGCCCTTTGCTTTGCGAGTTCATTCACTAGTTGTGACTGTTTAAAGAGGATAGTCTAAGATTAATTGGACTTTATAACTTCCACACTGCCAGAACAGTGCTTGGCACAGAGTGGGCAGTCCAAGCTGCTTGTTCAAATTGTAAATTCAATAACGTATATTTAAAACAAATAATGCTACTGTTTATTGCGAGCTTGCTACATGTGAGAATTTAATTTAAGCTCTTAGAAACTTAATGCCATGCATTCCTTCCCAACAACCCAGTGAAGTGGGTATATAGTGCCTATCTCTTTTTAATCAGAAAATTGAGACAGAGAAATGTAGTCACTTGTCCAAACTCATACTGCCAATAAGTACCAGAGCTAGGCTTTGAAGTGAGCTTTTTTTTTTTTACTGCAAAGCCTTAGCCTGGTAGCCTCTTGATAGAGGTTATATTTTATCTCATATATCACTAAGCATCCATTGACTAGGCAATTGTAAAATGGAACATGTAATCAAGAATATCCCACAAACTGTTCCCATTGCCCAGGTACATCAGGATACATGCTGCTGAGACATATTCAGGGACATCAGAGTGAGAGCTTATCACAGATACAGCTGTATTTCAGAAGGTCAAGGAAATGGGTCCATAAATTCCTTCATTCTGAGATGC
Source organism: Tadarida brasiliensis (assembly GCA_030848825.1). Classification (NCBI taxonomy): domain Eukaryota; kingdom Metazoa; phylum Chordata; class Mammalia; order Chiroptera; family Molossidae; genus Tadarida; species Tadarida brasiliensis. The sequence goes on from CM061277.1 coordinate 31,229,450, forward strand.
CCTCTACAAAGTTAGGAGTCATCACATTGGCTTTCTCTTCCTCTAAAGTTGGCAGATATACTTACAGAATGTGCCATCCTCTACTTTGTAACCTTGACAAAAAGGGGAGAGGCAGGCATAGCTCCCTTGCAACTGCTCAGAATCTCCTGACTTTAAGAATATCGTAAAATTCACAAATACTGCCATGATAATAAGCAAGAGAAGACAGCACAAGTTAAATATCAGCTATGTAGGGAAAGATCATTATCTCAACTAGGATTGAAATGCCAGAATCTCTGGTTGTAATTTCAGAGACTACCATTGCTTCCAAATGGGTGAAAATATCATCATTAGAAAAAGCGCATAAGCAAGGAGGGGAAGGCAGCATAGAGCTAGGGATAAGGCATAAGCATGCTAAGCATGCATCTCTTCAGCAAACTTGGAGCACCTGCTACATGTTAGGTATTGTGTTGGGTACTGATGACATACAAATAAAGAGGGGTTTCCATATAGTTAGCAAAAGACATGAAGGAAATGAAAGCAATAGGGAGAGGTTTAGAGATGACATAGAACACACAAGACAATACAAAGTTGAACACTACTATTTCCTCTTATACAAGCTTCTTATAGGCAAGTATCTCAGTGTGAGCACGGCCACCCCAATGAGACACCTGATGGTTTCAATTCCCTGTGTAACAGATGCTGGTTCCTCCTTTGATCCATCATGGGGAGTTCCACACAGAGAGCAGGAGACCTTTTGTTGTGATGGCATCAACTGCAATAAATCCCAGTCAAAGTGGACAAATATCTGACATGGAGATTCACGTATCTGAGAATGACTGAGAATACACAGTTTAGTTCCAGAGGAGCAAATGTGAATTGGGCTAGACCTCCCATGAGATGGTCTCCAAAAGTTAAGCACTGGAAAGTCAATGAAGCACTAGGCTGGGAGGAGTGGGATCAAGGGTGGACCAGATCTCTTGGAGAAGAGGTCTTGTCAGGACAAGGCAGTTCTCCCAATCCCCAGGGCCTGTGGTAGATCCAACAGAGAGCAGTAAGAAATGGATGAGCACTCCGTGACAAGAGGGGGATTTCCAGCTGTGGGACAACTGGGAACCAAAGGTCAGAAAAGAGTCAGATCCCAGCAGCCAGTGAGCACCTGAGCCTCAAGGTGCTCTTTGCCTTGACTTAAGATGGGCACTGGACACCTGTGCATGTGGGATCCTGCCATCTGGATAGTCGGGCATGAAGACATTCACACACCAGAAACTCAGCAGGTAGGACATGGCAGTTCTTGTCCACCACTTTCTTCCGTCCTTCTGATTATTCAGTGATTCCACTTTAGTCTATTTTTTCTCTCACGTGTATATGCTTTCCCCATCTCTCTAGTTCCTGTGCCTTCCTTCAACTCTTAGCTGACAGGTGGGGACGACCTGCCTCCTACTCAGATCTTCCCTTTTTTGTCTTTCATTCCCTTTATCTATCTTCCTGTCTTCATTAATATTTATGACAGTATCCCCAATCATCTGAGAAGTGGAAACGTATACTTGAATCAAATAAAATGAGAGCAACGCATCATAAAATTAAATTTGTCACAACAAAAACAATACAAACTGCAAAACTTTTAGAGTTTTCTCAAACTGTCTTTGAGAAACTGTTTCCATATTCTCTTCCTCTAATGATGCCTACTTTTCCTCAGCATCCACGATAAATAGAAAATTATCATATTCATTTTTTTTCTCTTTTGCGTAATTACTTCTCCGACAACAATGTTGTTTTCTATTATTCTTCATTGCTAGTATATGGCATCTTGGGTAATTATGAGTTAAATTACCTTCTGTGGGCTAGCCAGAAAACTTAACAACCACTTACAACATCCTCTGTTCTTATTATGGGATAGAAACTTAGTTAATCGAGATACCATAAATCTTCAGACTCACTGAAAATGTTTAATATTCAAAACTAACTTTTAAACATCTAATTGATCAGCGCTTTTATGGGACGCCAGGTTAAGTCCTGCAGCCTCTTTGATTTAAGCAAAATGTACCAGCTGCAGGGAAGAGGGGGCCAGCAGGGGTCGCGTGGTTTCTAGGGTGTGGAACAACAGCAGGTGCTCTGTTTTCACAGCCTCAGTGGTTTAAATTGAAATATGAATATAAGGATGGGGAGGAGGTTATAAGGTGACATATATTTTAGGATTTACAGAAAGTACGGAAGTACTTCTCTCTTCATTCCGTACTTCCATAGTGACTGTCTCTGAAATGCTGTCACACTGGTGTTCTTGTGGACACACTGCTGGCTTGCTTTGTCTTGGTTTGCACGATCCTCTGAGATGCTGTGTGTGCTGTGGGAGGCTGAGGAACCGGAAAGGACAGCCTTTGGGGAGGGTTCAAAGCTAAGAGCACTGCTGATTGTGTAGAAGCACAGGGGACTGTCCAGTGACTACCACTCTGTGCACTGCCCCAGAGGACCGAGCCGCATTTACTCGAGAGCAGGTAAGCTCCAGGAGGCAAGGGGACTGCCAGAGGCAGGGAGGACAGCGACAGCCCTCAACCAGTGTGCCGATGTCCTGACCTGTGGTCCAACGTAGGTCCTGGGCACAGAGAGGGGGCTTTTGGATTTGTCTGCTTGTGACACATGCAAGCTTTCTCTGTTCTCCATATTTGGGAGGGGGTACTCTAAAATAGAAAAGAAGCAAAAAAGGTCTTCCAGGAGCAAATCCAGACTCTGACACAGAATAACCGTGTGACCAAAGGCATGTGACTTAACTCTTCCAAACCTCAATCTCCTGGGCTGTTATTCGGGGTCATAATATTCTGAAAATTACTTGAAATAGTGAGAAATTGGTCTGTCACCTGACACATAGCACACCATAGCTAATAGGATCTGTTTGCTTTAAAAGGACCTCACCCTTGCACATTTTGTTAAAGGGTCCATGGTAAGATCCTGTAGACGCAGGTATAAACCCTTCTCCTCTCTAACTTCTCCACCAAGGAAATGCAGGCCCAGCGCTGGGCTGCAGAGACATCACAACTTTCACGTTCACTTGGGAAAAGCTACACCAGGCTCCAGGAAGCTCCAAGGAGGTATCACTTCCCGGGAGGTGGGGGGCAGAGAATGCAGCCTCTCCTCCCAACAGGGACTCCATGCAAACTTTCTCTCATTCAACCAAACCCCATCCGCAAAAGCAGATCCTGCAGGGTACGTCATCAACGCATGAACCAGCCTGAAATCATGTGGTGCTGTCTCGTCTGGATTTTGTAAAAAATAAAAAACAGTTAACACTTAGTTCCTAACTTAATAGGCAATGCAATTTCTGCCAACACTGAAAATGTATTGGACCATAATTCCCTCTACACTGGGAACACTGCTTCCTGTTATTAAGTAATTTTAAAAGTCCTCCCTTGGGAAGGTCAAATAAGACCTATCTGGCTCTTCCTCTCGGCATCTCAGCCCTGCACCCCATCGGGTCTGCACCCCACTCTGCTCCCCTCCCTGACTCCCTCCGAGCCAGGCACACAAGAAGCACAGGGAGCAGGCCAAGGGCACAATCCCTTTGTAGACGCTGAAAGGCAGGGAAATGAGAATGATAACTAAACTGAACCCAAGGGCCAGATTCAGTTAAAGGCCAAAAACTGAACAAAAAGGCCGAGGTAAGAGCTGCCGAGTTTCCCAGGGCAATTGGAAAGCCAGGAAGCAGATATCTTGAATGCTTTAAAGCGTCACCTCCCACCCGCTTGGCCTGTGGTGTGGCAGGTGGCACGTGCGCTGGGGACAGGCGCATTCCTGCCCATCAGTGACCGCAGGGAGTCAGAGCGCATCAGCCCTGCTCTGCCAGGCCAGCTGAACCCTGCAGCACACCCCAGCGCTGACACACCGGGCACACGCTGGCCAGCCCGCCTGCCCACTGCCGCCTTGCCCTGCGCATGCCCTGGTGTCCCAGGCAAGGCGAAGCGCACGGGGACAGCCTCACTCCAAGTACAGGCTCTGTGTGACTCAAGGAGGGTCCCTCAGCACGGCTGCCCCGCTCAGTGCCTTGCCCTCAGGCACAGTGAAGCCTTCTGCGTGGTTCCAGATCTCACCGAAACCAATGGGGGATTCAACTGTCCCCTCTGGCAAACGATTTAAGCAGAATCCAAAAATCCCTCAGGCCTCCAAGATGTCTAACCAACTGCTCTGCTTCAATGTCCCAGTATCATCTTTTGAAGAGAATACAACCCTTCAGATAGAAGCTGCAGAGGTAATAATATATTATAAGACATTGATTCCAGTTAAGATGGATGAAAGCATTCAAGCAATACGTGTTATTTTAACCCCTAGTACCCACCGCAGTGTCTGCTCAGCACAGCAGACCCGGCTGCTAACCCCAGAAGCGCGCCGTGCAGCCCTCACCGCACAGACGCAGGTCGCCTGCGCCTGTCAGAACAGAGAGCTGTAGTGAGTGTCATCGGAATCCAGGTGACGGTAATTCCTGACAACAAGCAGAAAGCAGGATGCTGAGTGGAACTGGGGAGAGACAGGTACATTTTCAAGGTGTGTGTGGGGGGTGGTTAGGAGGGGCAGCAGGTAGAGCAGGTGAAACTGGAAGAGACTGAGAGCATTGCAGGTAGTCATCGAGGAGTTCCATGGAGCACTGGTCACACCTTGCACATATATACTGCTTCACAGTTAACAGAAAATGCATTTATTTTATCTACCTGATGCCATAGACTGGGCACATATTGTTCCCATGTGTATGCAACTGAGCTGAGGTGCTCACAATCATGCGGTTATTTGATGGTACAATAAGAATCAAACCCAGGTACTGATGCCCCCGAGCCCAGTGCTGTTTCTAGAGTGCCAAGGCCGGCCGTGGTGAGGTACATGCAGGCATGGCGGAGACACGTGCGTGGGGTGGGACCACTGCAGCCCTGCACAGCTGCTCTGGGGCTTCAGAGCCGTGGGTCTCAGCTCTGGCTCCACATGAAAAATACTGGAAGAGATTTGTTAAATGCTTGCACTTACGCCCACTCCAGAGATTTTGATTCCATTGGCTGGGAGCCTGGCAGTGCCTCTGAAAAAGCATCCCGGCTAGTGCCAGTGTGCAGCCAGGGCAGCAGTGCCATGGGAGAAGCCTCTGTGCACCTGTCCCGAGTCAGTGCCTCCTGTGCCCTCATCTTCCCAGACAAGAGCAAAGCCTTTGCACGTCCCCAAGTCCTTATTCCACTCCAGCAACTTAAACTCCACAATGCAAAAGCATGCACTTGTTTTCAATAACCTGTTGACTCTTCTGAATTTCTGAATTTACACAAAAACAAAAGCTGCTGGTGGTGAGTGCAAAATACAGAGAAACACCCAGGCAAACCACAGGAAGTTGTCCTCGGGAGCTCGACTGCCCCACTGCACTGGCAAAGTCCTGCTGCTCAGATTATTCATCGGCAGTCGGTAATCCTCCAATACCAGGTTCCGAAAGGGTTAGCTCAGAACTCCTCATACAAATCCAGGGACATTCTAGAATAGAGTTATTAAGCATAATCCCAGATCAGCCATCCTGGATCTGCAAAACTGATTATCCTGCCATATAAAGAATGGAAAGCACCACCACCGTATGTTGGCGGGGACTTCCCCATTTATTGGAGCAGTTACAGCAACAGCTCCTCTCTCTGTCCTGCCTCGCCCCTCACAATGTTCATGATGCGATCCCAGTGAGGAGCTAAAGCAAACCGAGAGGAGACTGAGGCCCACGGAGAAAGCACATCTGGCCATCATTTGTGCAACTGAAATAGCTTAATAGACACCAGCTGACCACACTGAGCACACCGGGCTCCTTTCCTGGCGTGGGCACTGTTCAGACGCAGGACTTCTGCAGACTTGTCATATCTAATCTAACGGAAAGGCACAGAACATTTTCAACCCAACAGCAGATAATTGTAATGAAGTGATTCTGGCCAAAAGGGCCCATTTGTAATAATGAATTCAAATCAGATTCATAGAAGCTATAACTCAGACATAGTGAATACCACCATCATTTCCATCTCCTCTCTCTTCCAAGAAGGCAAAATAACTCAATTTTCAAATAATTATTTTTACTTTTCAAGTAGCCCTTTAAAGTAATTATGAGAAAGATAATATTGCCTCACTTATAGCAAATGAGTTTCATCCACCTTCAAAACTTCAGGGTCATCTTTGCCACATCACTTCCTAGCATCCTTCAATGCAGTCAAAGACCTCTCACATGAAAACGCATATCACCAAGGAAGGAAATACTCCTCTAAGCCATGCAATTTCTCACTGGAAAATTCAAAGAAGAACCCAGCTCTCTCCATTTCTTTGCTTTTCCTACTCAGTCTTTGGCCTCCGATGTGACTTCGTTCAAGATTCAGACACAGGCTTGGGATACTTCGATCCATAGAAGCCACGTTTGGAAAGACACCCTGTGGCTGAGGGTGTGGGAATTGTTCAGTATGTTTCAATACGTTCTGAACACTAAATTCCCAAACACTGACTTCCCAGTGGAACATCTGTAAGGAGACTAAAGAGTGACCATACTCAAGAATTACGTTGTTTTAGAAACAGAACGCAATACAAAGTAAAGCGTGCCGTGTTTCTCTGGGCTTGAAGCCATGGACTTGCAGACACCGGAAACATGGACCCTCCCTCTGCGCGCTGACAAGTAAGTTCTTCTTTGAGGTGGAAACACAGCTAGTCACCAATAAACCGAAAGAGTGTGGGAAACGAGAGGAGAAAGGCTGAGACCCCCAGAAGTCTGCAGGAGATACTTATGTTGTTTTAAGAAACATTATATTAGTAGTGAAACCAAAATTTGAGATGTCAGGAAATGATAAAAATTAAGTGATGAAGGCAAAAAGGGAGAAAATATATTAGTATTCATTATTATCTTGCCTTTTGGCAAAAACATTTAAAATGGAGGCATTTGGTTAAAAAAAAAAAACCCAAGAGGTAAAAAAAAAAAAAAAAAAGTGGATATAAAGAGATTAAAATGTGGACAAATGTGCTGAATTTCTCCATTTCAGGCCAAATTATACAGAGAAGAGAAGCAAAATCAACCTAAGACATGTGCTTACTTTTTAGAAAATGAAGCATGCAATCAGGTAACAGATAACAGTTACACTTGCGCATGTAAGGTTTTTTTTCCCCCCTCTAAACAAAGCACAAAAAACAACTATTCAGCGCTTCCTTTTTTCACTCCCATTCCCATTACCAAGCCCAGCTGCTAAACATTAGAATTGAAGATCATGAAAACAGGCCAGCAGCTAATAAAAAAAAAAAAAAAAAAAAGGTAGCTTGAAGCTGGCCCTCTGCTGGTGGAGCAGTCTTATTGCATCCTGGAAGGCAGAAAGTTCAAGTTTTATTGCTGGCTTAACTTTTAGGGGAAGGAAGAGGGCAGAGGATTTTGGAAAGTCAGCCCTGAGGTCTTATTCGATGCTGGATCTCACTGCCCCCCCGCAGGAGATTAGAAGATAAAGAGGTGTGTGGCAGCGTCAACATCCTTCACACCTAGTAACAGTGACCAGCATTTCCCAGGTGGACGTGCACTGGACCTACTCTTACTCCGGAGCTACTCGTGTCTTTGAGACAACTGGTCCCCTGCACACGTGCAACCCACAAGTCATTTTGCAAGGCGGGGACTCCCAAAACTTCTCTGAGGCAATGAAGTAGACATATTACACTCTACTCTGAGACAGGCTGAAAGATGCCAAATGACCAGGAGGTTTCCCTCCTGCTATCAGAGAAGGAGATCTGGCTCTATCCTTTTTTTTTTTTTTCAAACTTGGGGCCCCTGAGCACCAGCAGCCAGGGTTCCAGGACCTATTCTCTAGCTCAAAAGAAAATTTAGGTGAGAACCACCAAAGTGACAAAAATCCAACCTTAGCCCTTGGGCTTAGGAAAAAAATAGCTGGTGTCCCAAGGGGCCTTTCTTTCCTTCCCCAGGGAGAGGCTTGTCTAGATGTAGAAAGAGTTCAACCAGGGGACCCAAGGGAAGAATAGAAAGGACACCCCACCCTCCTCTGTTCCTTGGAGAAGCCAGGCTTTTTGGCTGCAGAATCTGGGGCAGAATGTTTTATTTTCACTATAACCATCAAAGTCATAGACAGGGCAAACACATTCACCCTGTGTACACTGTGAGCCAGAGTTAAGCTGGGACGTCCCTGAATCTGTCTCCCAGGACCAGAACTGCCTCATTAAAGGGATAAAAGATGATATCTGCTGAGCTGGTGGAAAGTTGTGGCTGCATTTTTATTAAAGTCTCTGCTGCAGCAGGTCCAGTCCCCAAAGGTTCATATTCCGAGCATTTCCACCCCTCTGCCTGGAGCATGTAAGTGACTCTCTGTAACTCATTAAGGTAAAACAAAAAGCGTTCCTATTGTGTTTTTTTGCACAGGAGTGATGTCCTTGCATAAAAGCTACATGTTTCCTCTCCTTGGCCCGAGCCTGCAAAGATAAAACTGCCCTCATAATTTATGATCGGGGCCCAGGAGCACCACGCCGGGTTGACATGGATGGCTGCATCTAGAGCAGACTCATAAGGGGCCATGGCCCAGCACTAGCAATTCCAGAGCCTGGAAATTTAGGTATCTCTCTGAGAGGGGCAAGTAAGCCTCTCCTGAGCATTTCCTGCCTCGTCACATACCTTCTGGCATGTGAGATAGCCACTAAGGCACCCAGCCATCTTAGACCAACCCGGGGTTTCCATTCCAAGGCTCTCCTGCTCTCTCACCGCGGTGCGGAGGCCGACGTGAATCTAACCATATCACACTCATAGCTACAAAGGACCCCCAAGCATGGACTTCAGTGTTCACGCCTAAGATCCTGGACCGGAGAAGCTGGAGCAAACGACACACCTGTCCAGGAGAATGGTGTCAGCCACCACTGTATGCAAGGGGGCACCTCCTGAGCCTGCAAAGGCTCCTCCCAAGCCTTCTGCTCTCTTGCTCACCCTTGCCCACATTATCACATCCCAGAGCCTCAGGCCCCCGCTGAAGTACAGCTCCCTACCTGAGGGTGGCGCTCTCCCCCTGCCGGACCGTCACGTTGTCCATAGCTTTGGGGAAGGTGGCATCTCCGCTGCGAACGGGCACTCCTGTGGGTACAAGGAACAGCAGCCTGAGAGACACGACCACGAGGCACTTCCAGGGCAGGAACAGGTACCCACAGACCCCCATCCTCGACAGCCACAACTTCCCAGAAGGCCGGCAGCGGCACGGTCCCGGTGCCCCGCCCACACGCGGCGGGTCTCAGGAAGCGGTGCGGGGAGAGAGGACGGGATGGAGCAAGCCAGGCAGAGGGAGAAGAAACGAGTCCAGGCTCTCCGGAGTCTAATGATTCTTCCTCAAATCCTGCCTCAGCTTTCCAGCCTGGCAGGACCAGATGCCCCTCCTGCATCCAAACAGAGCTTTCTTGAGGCTCCCCTGGGGAGGAGGGAGGCAGCCTGGAAGGGAGAGGAGGAAGGAAGGTGCAAGGATGAAGGTCACAGATTGCTCTTTCTCTGCCCCTCTCTTCAAGACGCTACTTTAAAATTCAGTTGGGCACGTTCTGCAGAGGTCTGGCATCAAAAGTTTATAACCCAAAGAAGCCCGGCAAGTGTCTGACATAAAGGAGATGTCATAAAAAGCTGCTGCCTCAAAGAGAGGAGAAATGTTTTATTAGATCACACATATGTATAGATATATTTATAAACAGCCCAAGTCTCGAATCTGGAACCCGAAGGCGGTAAAAAGTTCCACCGCGGCGACAGAGGCCGGCTGAGCGCTGGGATCCCCGGCGCCGCGATGTTCTCCACGCAGCCCGGGCGGCGACTGGCGACCAGCCGGGCCGTGCTGCCAGCCCGCGGAGCGCCGCCCGGCGCAGACTCGGGGCGCAGGGGAGCTGGGCGGACGGCGCCCCCGCCTCCTCCGGGGACGCGGGGACGCGGGGACGCGCGACGCCACGTTCAGGAGCCACCCCCGGCCTCCGCGCCGCCTTCCTCCCCAGAGCAGCCCCGAAGCGCACGGGCCCCGGCCGCCAGGGTTGTCATGGCAGCAGCTCCATCACTGACCGCCACTTTCTCCGGTGCCCGCGCGGAGCGAGCAGGCGGGCGTCCACCTTAACCCCCGCGGCGCCGCGCCCACACGGGCAGGGAGCTCGCAGGGGTGAGGCGACACCTCGCCGGGCTCAACTGTCCCCGACCCGAGGGCCGGTGAGAGAAAGGTGCGCCCTCCTGGTGGCTCAGCTGCTGGCGGGAGGGGGTGGAGTGTTGCGGGGAGGAGGGATGGAGGCCGGGAGAGGGAGTTCTGGGGAAAGCGGCACATTGAGAACTGACGCTCGAACCTTCCTTCCCCATGCCCGACGCAGAAGTTGCCAAACTCCGCCATGGAGAGCCATCTATGTTTCCCAGGACAGGTAGCTGAACCGGTGTAAGTGCAGCCCTGCCGTCCCTGGGCGCGCAGGCCCACAGCAGGGCATCGGGCCTCTGCAGAGAGCTGGAACTCTTCCTGCTCTGATGACTCACTTCGCAGTGCTCACGGCCCTTGCCTTGCTCTGTCTCTCAAAGGGACCGTTCTGGATTTCTTCTTACCACACAACACGCACACAGTCCTGATCCTACTCCATGCTTATTATTCAAGTGTCTTATTTATAAAAAGAAAAAGAAAAAGTGAGAGCTGGGAAAAAACCACAGAGATTCTAAAAAGTATTAGGACCGGTTTTCTATGGCATTATGACCAGAACATGATGTGGTCCCGTAATGGTATTGGGAGGGGACGTGGTGATAGAGCATTCTCAGAGGCCAGACTGTCACTTTGTTTGGGGCTCACATTAACTTCTTTCAGTTTTTAAGTGGAGAACCCAGGCGGACGTCCCCCTTATTGCATATCGTGATTTAATGGCTGTATCATCACTTCGTGGTTGTACCTAATTTAATGATCGCCATGTGCATCTGCTTTACTATATTCTTTCTCACATCCTCTCATTAAATTACACCAGGCACTGACTAATTGTTACAATAAAATTCAATTGAAAATTAAGTTTTAAACTTTTATCATTTGTTACTTCACTTGCTGACTGATACAGTGTCACGCTACCTACTCTGTTGTGAAGGCCAGCACAGATAAATATTGCCCATCTTCCCAGTAAAATGGTAGCCCACACTTTTAGGTCTAAAGTTTTTCGTTAGAGCATCACACCTCAGGAAGAATACTTGTCACTAGTCATGCCACATACGTTTTATATGTTTAAATACAGTGAAAACACATATCAGTTGCTTTCCAGAAAGCAGCTGTAATACAAGCTTCTGGGCTACAGGGCTGCGAGGGGTAATGATGCTGAGGGGAGAGGCTGAGCGCTCAGACAGCAGCCAAACCACTTATTTGGGGTTTTAATGACACGCATTTCCTTAAGATTTGAGTGGCCCTGGGTTTTCTGCACACACATTGCACCTAATCCTCTAAATTCTGAGATGCGCTTGTCAATTATCACCAGACTGGAAAGGCTTTCTCAGTGTGTTAACCTGTGTAAAGCTGAGAACATGAGCCTGTGCTTACGATTTTCTTCAATTACAGAGTGTGTATCCTGAACACTGGGTGTGTGTGGGGGGTGGTAGCCGTGGGGTTGGGTCTGGCTGCCATATAAGTCACGCAGCTCCTTCCACTTGCTTGTTGGGTGCTCACATGGCATTCTCTACTCATGCACCTGTTGGCTCTGGTGTTTGTCAGGAGATGCAAACGGGGCAGCTGCTGAATACATGGGCTCATAGAGAATTGCTGGAGATGAAGGTATCAGGGAAGAAACCAGAGAAGGTCAGGGCATGAGATCCAGGTGGGGAAAGAAGAGCTGGGCAGAAAAAGAAGAGTCAAAGGGAGGGTAAGGGGGTGTTAGGTAGTCCTACTAATATGCAGTGAACCTTGCTGCGGAAGGAAGGAACCACGTCTCATTGTCTGTTTTGCAGGGCTGGGTCCTCCTAACTACAGACCCCTGGCATCCTAGAGAACAGGGCCGTGTCTTTTCTCTTGGGTAAGTTGGTTTCCTAGTTCAACTTTAAAAAAAAGGGGGGGGTTCTTTATTGATTTTTAGAGAGAGAGAGGAAAGGAGAGGGAGAGAGAGAGAGAGAAACATCGATTGGCTGCCTCCTGCATGCCCCCCACCATGGATCGGGCCCACAACCTGGGCATGTGTCCAGACCGGGAATCGAACTGGTGACCTCTTGGTGCATGGGGCAACGCTCAAGCACCAAGCCACACTGGCCAGGCTAGTTCAACATTTTTGAGTGAATAAATGGGCTGAACTCGAGGGCTAGTTAGAGAAATGACTGCAGCAGTCTCCCCTTTATGTTGATCTATGTCCGTGGACAGTTTTATGGGGGGAGACTTTGCAAGGCATTGTGAGGGACCAGTACATTCATTTATAGACTCGAAAGCCAAACAGATTGAAATGAAAAAGAGAAAAAGGGGTGAGGTTCACTGTGAACAAAGTAGTTTATATCAGAAGTTTTTAAGAAATGCTTAGCTGAGGACCACAATAGGGACACCCCCAGTTAAACCCCTTTTGGATATATGACAACATGTATGAAGACAAATCATGCGAGGACAAATTAAAGTACTGATTGTGAATGAGGTTATGAAGTTGGACTCTCTTCAGACTGACTCAACCCGTCAGCTGTGTGGGTGATGCCTTGGAATATCTATCTCACCTACCTCATAGGGTTTGAGGGCGTCATGAAATGTCCCCAAGATTTCATTTTAAGGTATGGTCAGATGACAGACATGGAGACAATGCCTTGGAAGAATAGTTTATTACTTAGCAGGGCCACATGGGGAAGCACCAGGGCGAGTCAGGAAGCAGAAGGAGCAGGAGGAAGCCAGGCTCAGAGCCTTTGCCGTGGTTTCCCCGAGAAGGAGTAGGTGAGGCCGGGCGGACAGCTCGTGTGAGTTCGGGATTAGAGTGCTGGAGTAACTGTGGCATGCTCTTGGCTACAGGGGCGGCCTCTAGCTGCCAGCCCCCGGTCCTGGGGTGAGCTGGGGCAGGGGGCATATTGGTGGGACTGTGGCAGCTGGATAACAGCAGCAGTTGGACATGCTGGCTGGTTTGCATTGGGAGGGGTGCTCGGGGCAGGTTGTCCGCTGTCTCTAGGAGTTAGCTAGCCCTGAGAGGGCAGTCTCTCCAGAATTTGGAGAGATTGCAAGATGTCCAAGCATCATAAAATACAGAAAGTAAGTAACATGATCAATACTGGGTGACAATTAATGAGATGATATATGCAACACATCATCAAAGGACTTGACGCAGTGGACGTTTTCAGTGATCGTACATTATGATCATGTAGCATAGCTCCCACTTTCTTGATAACAAATTGTGATATGTAAAAAGATATCAGTAAAATAATGTAAATGCTCTGTGTATAAACTAGAGCTGTGACTCAGACCTACAGACATCTTTGTAGTTAGGGAGACTTGTAATAGAAAATGCAGACTGGGATCCAGGGCAGTCACATTGGAAAACTTGAAGCAGAGGGGTGACCCACTCTAATTGGTCAAGTTCTGAAATGTCAGGTTCGCTGTTGTGAAGAGAATGCATGCGGGCGAAGGGTGGGAGCAGCGAGTAGAAGAGGGAATGAACGGTGGTGGTGGTAATGGTGACGGAGACAAACGGAGAGGTAAGGTGTGCATTTGGGAAACACCGTCGCGTTCAGGAGTTCCTGAGAGTTTGGATGTGGGAGTTGAAGAACAGGAAGGGATTGAGGATGATTCCTAAGTGTAGTTGGTAACTGGGTGATAGAATTTCCTGTGAATTTCTAGGACTGATGTTTCTGTCTCACATTGATGTTTCTCTCTTTCTCTTCCTCTCTCTCTCTTTCTCTCTCTCTCTCTCTCTCTCTCTCTCTCTCTCTCTCTCTCTCTCCAGAAGGATATGTTTAGAGAGGCAGGGGTTGAAAGAGTGAAGAAAAAAGCTGTGTGAGACAGCTAAATGGAGATGTCAAGTTTGGCAGTGGGAGAAAGAGTCTGAAGCTTACAGTGAGGACTGAAGGTAATGTCTCAACTAAAATCTGCTTTCAAGCTGACTGGCAAAAAAAGGTGCAGAATTCTTTCTGCTGTGTGTGTGTGTGGGGGGGGGGCATGCTATCCATGGAACTCACATCCCAGATATAGAGACCCTTGTTTGTAAAGTTAAAAATAGACCCTGCTCACCCTGGCTGGTTAGCTCAGCAGTTGGAGCATCGGCCGAAGGACCAAAGAGTCCTGGGTTCAAGGGCACTAACCTCAGTTATGGTTAGATCCCTGGCCCTGGTTGGGGTCGTGCAGGAGGCGACCAGTCAATGTGTCTCTCTCAGGTCGATGTTTCTCTCTCTCTCCCTTTCTCCTTCCCTCCCTCCCACTCCATCAGAAAAATATCCTTGGGTGAGGATTAAAAAAAAATAGACCTACTCATCTTAACTTAAGAACCTAAGTTATTCAACTTTCAACTGTCTCTTAACATATTTTCTTTGCTTGGTCACATCTCAGCTTTCGAGAGTAGATTCTAAGACTGTTTGGGGATGAGGCCATGAAGTGATCAGTGTGTTTTGTGCTGCACACTTACTGTCAGTGTGAGTCACGTGACCCAGGTGTGAGTATGGTGTTTACTAACTTACCAGCTAGAATCCCTCCAGGGAAAGCACCTCCCTGTTTGTTCTATAGGACAGTGGGCGGGACTAGAACGTGGGCACTGAACTCAGTTTGAATCCCACCTCTAAAATGTACTCATGTGTGACTTTGCACAGTTCCCTTAACTTTGCTAGTCCTCAGTGTCCCCCTGTGTAAGTAGAGGCAATGATAGTAATGAATGTGTACATTGCGTGTGGCTGTTAAATGACACCCTGCATGTGAAGTAATCAGCATCCCGCCTAGCACTCATTACAGACAGTGGCCTAAATCCCAACGTCACAGGTTTTCTCTCTCAGCAGTGGTTCTATGAGCACATAAGCTGTAACGAGAAGGACAGGCACATTCCCAAGCCGTCTGACAGTTCTGTGTGTGGGCGATACGAGAATCAGGACAGGTCTTTCTCTGAATCTAGAGATGAGCCAATTTTAGAATCTGAAATCACCTACGACTCCAAAGAGGTTACCGATAAGGTTGCATTTACCCTGGAGGGGCTGCCCAGACCATGGTGGCCACTGGGAACTCTGGTTCCGACAGAAGTATCTGAATCGATCTAATGACATTTGTATCTGTTTATAAAAGCGATTTCAAACTGTGTGTTATTCATAAACAAGGAAAACTTACAGCTTGTGTTTATCTGAGAGGAGTTGTGCCCAGCTGTTCTGTGTGCCTTAGGAAGAAGCAGCAAGTGGAAATCCTGTGTGCTGCATGTTTGCATTACGGAACGCTACCTAACTCGGTGAGGACCCAGCGGGTGAGCGGCCCAGGAGGCATGGTGGCTCAGCCTGAAGAAGGCGTCTCTCCTGGGCCCTCAGGACACGGAGGTGGAGTGAACTAGGGAGGTTCGCTTGGGAGCAGAGAAGTGAGGGTTGGCTGGGCCTTCCGTTTTTAGGCTCCAGGAAGCTCCAAGAATGACAACACATGCCAGAACACAATGCTTTGGATGACACCCAAGTAGTGTCCTCTTGAAAACCCAAAGCAATCCCAGCGTGACAGCTGCTCACGGGATCAGTGCCAGGGAAGGACGAGGGACATCGCTGCTCATTGTCTTTTTGCACTCTTGCAGACTGAGGCAAATGTTTGTTAAATGGCTTTCCTAGTCAGCTGCTGCCATGAGGCCAGACTTCAGGTCAGTTTAATCTTAGTCTATTCCACTTTCCATCAAAGACCACATCCCATCCTTTCTAACACAGGGCTCTGCTTCTTGGGCTAGGAAAAGAACTGATACTGGGCCTGAATCAAAAGCCGTGCTTCGTGTCCCAGCTCTGCCCGTATAAGATCTGCGGCCTTGGACACATTACTAATCCTCTCTGAGTCCATACCTTCCGGTCTGTAAACGGGGTTCAGAGAGCTCCTCCACAGGGAGGCTGTGAGAAGTACACACAAGTGGAAACTCCTCTTGCGGTGGCTGGCACAGTGGCAGCTGTCACGGATGGGGAACATTTGATTTCTCTTCTCTATGCTATCATAACTGAAATTGACCAAAACAAAGCCACAGAAATAACCCAGTGGACAAACAAAACCAACAACAACAACAAGAAACATAAGGCACACAGTATTCGCATTATAAAAAGATCTGTGGGAGGTATTCCCAATACCGATAGGGTGATCTACTGAGCGCGGCGGAACCCACGGGACACAACTTCAGCCCCTTATCTTACTCTCCAAAGTGTGTGTACACCTGTGTGACTGTCTCTCTCCCATGAGATTCGCAAGGTCCCCGAGAGCAGGGCGTTTGCTTTGCTCACCCCGACTCCTCTGCTGGGGACTGCGCCTGGAACAGAGTAAATAGCAGCAGATATCTGCTGCACGAGAAACTCGTGCCTGTCTCCACAGTCAGGGAGCTGACAGCAGTCTCTGCCTCCATCCCCACCAGGGACCCTTCTGACGACACACTCATTTCCTCTCTGGCCCTGCACGCCTCAGCGGTGTGACATCACAAGGCAATTGTGTTAAGGCATCTCCTTCCAGAAAGGCAGGAGACTCCTGTAAAGGGACCCATTTCCACAAACCATACAATAAAATCAGCCTCATTACTTTGTAGTCACACTCCATATACTTCTACAAATCAAATAACAAAAAAACATTATATTGAGACCTACAAGCCATAAAATGTGTTTTTTAAATGCTCGATAGGAGTTATTACAGTCCAGCCCCTCCTGAGTCTCACTACAGCTTCCACTGTGACAGATGGATAATGGATCGTTCCACCCGGAGAACCAGAGTGTGGACGAGAGGACACCGTCGGGGTCAGCTTGCCTGGCTCCAAATCTGGACCTGCCACTTAGGACCTGGGACCTTCCTCAATGGACCAGACTTTTCTGACCCCAAATTCCTCGTTGGTTAGTGGGCAGCACTATACTTTTCCTCTCTTTGAAGAATTAAACGAGTTGTAGGTCAGGTGCTTAGCAGAGAGCTTGGCACAGGGTAAATGCTCAATAAGTAGTTTCTCTGACGTTACTTTACCTGGGCTCTGCCCCCTTCCTGCTCAAATAAACTCACTCTCCCAGTGCTAGGGAGGATCGGGGCTTGTCTTGTGTTGGTTACTTGGAATCTTATTTCATTTGCCAAACATTTTTCTATTGTTTATTTATCTTGTTAACTAATTCATTCAATCTTTTTTTTTTTTTTACCAAGATTCATTGAATATCTTGATAGTCTTCTCGGCCTGGAGATGCAAATAATATTATATATTTCCTGACCATAAGGAGTTAATAGTCTAGTAGGGAAAATGAACCAGTAGTACCATATGATAAGATTTAAAATACGAAGGTGCAAGGCTATGCAACTTCTCCGAGTCGGAGCATCTACATGAGATCAGGGTTCTTGGAAAGCTGCTCAAAGGAAGTGACTCCCGAATTCACTGTTAAAGACTCGGTAGAACGACACTGTGTTCAGTTTCCGATGTCGGCAACTGAGTGGATAATGCCACCAATCACACTGACACAGTGAGAATAGTTGATACCAAGTGGGGGGATTAAACGCGGACTGTTGAGCGTCAGGTGATGGTAAAACATCCAAGTAAACATAAAGATTTCTGTTGACATTCGGACATTTCGTTTTGGAGCCTGAGGAGGAGACACTGCCCAGAATGACAGGTTTGGGAATCATCTTTGTGCAGGTGGCTGCCAGGCCCTGGGTCCTGATGAAGTCCAGCAAGGGGAGTCGAAGGAGGAGGAGTTGTGAAGTGTGCGTTCTGGGCAACACAAAGCATTCAGAGGGTGAGTGGAAGAGCTCACGAAGGATCCTGTGGGATAGCCAGGAACTCAGAAGGAAGAGCAGGACCAATGACCCCACAGAAATCAGGGAGGAGACTGAAGAGTGGACGCTCGGGCGTTCAGGTGAGCGAACGATGGCTGTCGGACCAGTGGAAGACTCCGCCTCGCCTGGCAGCCGGGCAGCGCTCAGGGGGGCAGTGTGAGCGGGGGCAGGGTGGCATCCGGGGAGGGAGCGAGCGAGCACGGCCAGACTTCTAAGCTCAGCTTCGGCAGAATGAGAAAGGAGGACGTGCAGGCCCTCGCTGGACAGATGTGAGCCTGAGGGAGGCTGGTGCTGTGTTTATTTTATTTCATCTGCAGCATGAAAGACTTGGACGCTGATATATGGTGACCGAAAATAAGAGTTCCTTGGAGGTCTATAGACCTGCCTGTCTAATCCCAGTATTTTGTACATGGTTAATTACTGACAAATATGCATAGGATGAATTGTTTCAGGTCAGAAGTTTCATCTCTGGATCCACTCAGGGACAGACCAATCAACCAACCCTGAAAAAATAATAATAGTACCCACCATGTTCATTTCAGACTGCTGAGGGCCAGACACCAGGGTACACGCCTCATAGATACTATCTAATGTAGCCCTTTGATACTTCTGTGAGGAAGGCGTCATTAGCGTTAGATTAAGAAATCGATGCAGAGAAGAAGCATTTCCTCTCATTCACAGTGGAAAATGCTAAATCTTTTCCTGTCTCCCTCACAACTCACTGCTGTATCCCCAGCACCCATAGCAGTTCCAGGCATACAGCAGATTTTCAATAAACATGTATTCAATTAATAAAAATATTTGTGTGTCTCCAACCCGTACGCTGCAATTTCACAGATATTATAGCTGTTCAAGATTCACACACCAAGTATTAGATCATTGAAGATATTTGTCCTCATTTGGACATCAGTTCAGGTTGTGTTGATGAGAATTCAGCTTGAGGAGAAGATCAGTTCAGGGGACAAACTAAGGTTTCTGCGCCCGTATCCTTCTGATGTCAGGCCACACTATTTAGGTCCGAAGCTCATCCTGGGAGGACAGCAGGTGCGGGCACGTGGCTGACAGGCAGTGCAGAGGGGCCTCGGGCAGGAGTGTTCTAACGAATAAGGCAGAACCATGTCACTCAGAAACAGCTCCGGACTGACTTCATCATTGCGGTGCTGGTGACTCAGCGGAGAGAGGAAGCCTCCCGTGGAGTATGGCATCGCAGAGTCCAGGCTTTACGCATTTATCTGTACACATTCTCAATTCTCACACGTGCACTTGTGTCTGGTCACATTTTAAAATATATTTGTATTGTGGAGTTTGGTCAAAAAGTTTGGGATACAGTGGACTGGACGATCTCTAAAACCCTGCTAGCCTGTCGGTAGTATCCCGTCCGCCACACAGATATCTGGGGTTTGTGTCTGAACAGCCTCTCTTAATCACCATGAATGCCCCACTCCCACCTTTTAACTTAGCACCAAAATGTTTCTCCATGATCCCAAATTCGTCTTTCACCTCCTCCCAGCTGCTCTAGCTCCTGGTCACCTGGCGGGATAGATTCCGTGTGACAAAGACTGGGAAGCAAAACAAACAAAAATAACACCTCCTTGGGTCCTGAGGCTCTGAACTACCTGTCGCGACAAGAAATGCAGTCCAGAGAACTAGAAATGAAGAAAACAGTCACCTCTTGACTCCCCCTCCTCTAGGCATCAGGAAGTCTTGGCAAAGAGAAAGGGTAAAGATGTGGCAAAGAGAAAGCGGAAGAAAAGGAAAGAAGGAATCATTGCAGCAGAGAGAAGGAGGATGCATCTGAGCACTTTATACTATTAGAATTCTCCAGAGAAATACAACCAACCACATTTTATATTCTCTCTTCTCTGTATATATGGAGATATATTCTATGTATATATCCTCTTTATATTTATAGAGATCTATTATACATATATAGGTGTACACACCACACACACACACACACACACACACACACACAGTCAAACTTCAGTTCTCCAATTTCTCCCATCTTGAACAATTCAGTTCTTGATCAAATTGTTCATGGAAACATGTCTTGGTTGTCGAGCAAAACTTTGGTTCTCAGCCTGCCAGTCCTTTCATGCTGACACCTGTGTGATCAGCCACGTGTCCCTCAGGCGACAAACAAAGGAGAGAATGTGTGGGTGGGAGTTCGTTTGCCGCTAAACCGCACACGGTCAACATCTCAGGAAATTGTGCTGTGAATGTTTTCGTGCTTTTTGCTTTGCTGCTGCTTATTATTATTAAATACGTACAGTAAGCAAGTCACCATGGGTCCTAGGAAGGTTATGACAGCAGCAAAGTGAAAGAAAAGTGGTCAGAACGACGGTAGAGCTTAGACATGCATTGTACATAAGAAAGTTTAAAACGGAATCAGTTGAGGGTCTGGAACAGATTAATTCAATTTTCATTATTTCTAGTTGGAAAAATGATTCATTTTTGTTTAAATAAGTCGCTTCTCCAACAGCCACTTGGAAGGAAGGAAGTTAGGGAGCTGCGGTTCCACTGGGGGCGGGGCGGGAGGGAGACAGAGAGAGTTTAAGGATCGCTGATGGGCCTGTGGGAGCTCCAAGCCGGGGGACTGCGGCAGGCCACCAGGCTGGAGACCCACAGAGGGCTCAATGCTGCAGTTCAAATCTGAGGGCGGTCTTTTGCCATAATTCTCTCTTTTCAGTATTTTCTAGTAAGAAACTGATTGAAAAGGCCATCTGCTCTACTCAGTCTACTAATTTAAATGTAATCTCTTCTTTAAAAAACAAAAACGTCACAGTAACATCTGGAATAATATTTGGCCAAATACCTGGGCACAGTGGCCTGGCCAAGTTCGCACACAGAATTAACTATCACACTTTTCAGCTTCCCTTTGCAGCAACCCTCCTAAAGGATGAAAACACGTATTCCTGCCTGGCCGGTGTGGCTCAGTGGATCGGGCGTCATCCCGTACATCAAGAGGTCACTGGTTCAATTCCCAGGCAGGACACATGCCCGGGTTGCAGGTTCAATCCCCAGTAGGGGGCGTGCAGGAGGCAACCAATCAATGTTTCTCTCTTACATGGATGTTCCTGTCTCTCCCTCTCTTCCTCTCTCTCTAAAAAATCAATACAAACATATTTTTTTAAAGCATTACTTCAGGAACATCATAGAAAAGGAAAGGAGGAAAAAGCCCCTCGACGTGCTCCCCAAATAGTGTTACCTTGGGCAAGCTGATGCCTAACTTCTCTTTGTCATAAAACAAAGCCCAACTAGAATTTTAAAAATTAAAATTGCAAATCACTTGGGAAGAGTTAGTGCTTTCCTGTGAAGGGATTTTATGGAAAGTGCAATTTGGGGTTCCCTTGGAGTAGTGGGGGAGGAGGCTCTAAAACAGGGTGGTGCAGAAACAAGAGGCGAGATGCCTCAAGGATGAGGGGACATGGGTTCAGAGAGGCCACGAGAACGTGGGGAGACTCCTGCGTGTGCACAGGGCTCGCTCGTCCAGCTCTCCTTCGGGCGCACAGCAGAACCTACGTACCGCGACATCACTCGCAGGCACAGATGTGGAAGTGCCCAATGGGATCTGGGAGCCACACAGGGAATTAGGAGAAGGCGCTTCCGGGCAAACCCCTGTCACAGAGGGAAAAAGGAACCCAGCTGTGTCTCATCTCACGTAGTGGTCTCCATTGTTCTTTCAACGTGAGATTGGGTGCCTGTCTGCCTTGTGTTCCAGGACGGAACGCCGTCCGATAGACTGACTGTGCGGCACATCTCCAGTGTCAGCTAAGGGACGGAAGCAGGGACACACGGGCGCTGGCTTCAACCCTGAGCTTAAACACACCGTTCGGGCCTCCTGACCTTTCATCAGAAAGATCGAACTACTGAGTCAAGAACACCAGAGAAAGGATTGAACTCGACTGCTCCTGCTGCCCACAATAATGACACTTCCTGGAAGCACACAGCACGCCAGAGTGAGGTGACTGACTTCTCCGCATCATCTCCTTCAGCTCGTCCACGATCCTAACCCTACAGCAGAAACTGAGGCTCGGAGAGGGTGACTTATACAAGGTCAGTGTCAGCAGGCAGATCTCCCCTTGAGGCCCAGTCCTCTCCTCCTTACCCTGGGAATAGCAGAAGTTGAGTGCTTTTTGCACAGAGAAAGTCCCTTTATTAATTAAGTGGAAATCCCACGTGTGAGAGGCACAACTGTTGCGGTGGAAGTGGGAGGGGTGAGGCCAGGGGCGGGTGCTGTGGATGGCGAGGTCATGGGCGGAAGGAGAACAGTGCGCAGAGCCAGACGGAATCCTGGTACCAGCGCAGGCTCTGCGGCCCAGATGAAGCAGGACTGGGAAGCAGAGCTGTCTTCTGCTCCATTTCCCACCATCCCCTCCCCCTCTCCATCTGGCTGTCTCTTTCCTTCTCTCTCTCCCTCTGTCTCTTTTCCCCTTGCAAATCTTCATCTGCTAATTTTCATCCACCACGTTTAAGAATTAATTCCAACACTTTTCTCTCTGTCAAGATATTCTGCTTTCTAACTTGCCCACCCTTTGGCAACGTGTGCATTTTTTCCCACAGACTGTTCTTCTGACAACTCGCAGACGTAGGTACCTGCTCTGACACCTTTGTGTATGCAGTCACCCATGTCCCTGCGGGTCGCAGAGAAGGGAGCGCAGGCTGCAGCTGGGAGCCTTGTAAGCAGCGTGCGGTGCGCTGCGCGAGGCAGAGGCTGGGGACAGGGCCTTCGGCGGGAGAAGCAGGGGAGCACACCCTGCGCTGCTGGCTGCCAGCAGCACGCATCCCCGCATTTGGAAGTGGGCAGGTGCGACTTTCTTCTGCAAGTGGCAAGGGACGGTCAGAAATGAATCCTCATCATTCTCATCTTAATTAACACAAACTAATGATCCTGGGCAGGGGCTTCTAAAAATAGTTTTCTTGAGAATATATACACTGAGACAAACACACAAACCACACATCAAGCTCCATTCCAATCCTTTCAGCTCTGAGATGCCTGTGATTCTAGGCATGTGGAAACAACCGAAGAATCAATTCTGAGATGTTCACATCGTAAATCAATCAAGAACAAGTGCATTTTAAGGATGAGCAACACAAAGAAATGGGTGCTTCTAAAGAGCCAAAGAAATAAATAACGAGTGTACAGAGTGCTGGACATGGTAGTTTCCACATCCGTGTGTGATAGATAAACATCTGATTGGTGGATTCATGGGTGCATTTAAGGTGGAAAAGCCAACAGAACACTCACTGGGCATGCCAGTGCCAGCAAGCACATGATGTGAGGTGACATGTAGGAAACGTCATCATGGAATTATGTCTGGAGAATGACAGATACACATACGCACAGAGAGTAGGTGTCAAGGGACTGAGCAAATCCGTTTCAGACTTTTGAAAAGCCATTTTGCCTCTCCTGTTTTGGATTCCCTCAACTGTGCATGTCATTGGACTAGATGATTTGCAAACCCCCTTTCAGATGTGTAGCCCATACATCCAGCATCATCACCGGTCCACTGGCAATTCCAGGAAACTGTCCACACATGCATCTCTCTGATTTTGTCCATTCTGCTTCTACTACCTGAACGCCCTCCTCCGCAGATCAGAGTCCAAAACTCCTCTTCAAGGCCAGTTCAAATGTTACTTGCCCTGGGCAGTTTCCAGTTCCCTGGCATCAGCGTGTCCTGCCTCCCGTGCACCTCCTCCGATGCTATCCTTCCCTACTATAATCTAACACAACACACTTGACCTAGTTGAGTCCAAGACGCTTTCTCTTTGCTAATTTATTGAGAATCAGGTCTCTCTCTATTCTCAGCACCAAGCACAAGGCCTAGCAAAGAGGACATGCTCAGTAAAGGTTGCTAAATGAATGAGTGTGACATTTCTCTGCAGGAGGTCCGTCTTCATAGTGGCGTTTGTTTATAACTGGATGAAACTACACAATAGAGGGTGGAGGAGGCTTCTTGATGAATCATCTCAGGAAGAATCCTGAACCAGAGGAAAGCAGAGCTCAGAACCTAGCCCAGTTATCAGACCCCTTTCGGGCGAGCTCTCCCTGCCTGTACACCCCCCACCCCCATCATGGGGAAGACGGCATTTCACAGACAAAGGAATGTGTGCCTGGGAACTCACGTTTCTTTGCAATTAACAAGCTCCCACATGATAAACAGACTAATTTTGCTCATACATCAGCAGTTTGCCTAATCAGTGATTTCCACTCAGAGCTTGAGGAAAAGGTTTTGAGTCTAGACAGCAGTGAGAGAATGGAAAATTGTGGTTCAAAGGAAAACCCAGGCTATTATTCTTGCATTTGACATTGGGGGGAACCAAATGAAGGACATAGTCATTTATTTTTCATAGATACTTCTTCAATGTGCAAATCCATTTTTAAGTGGTGCACGTCAACCCCAGCTTTGCTCTCGCACCTGCACTGTTCGGACCTCAAACATAGCCCACCTTCCTGAGAAGGCCCTACAGAGGTCTGAGGAAACTGCTGATTGGATCCAGTCACTGGCAGGGGCTTAATTGCATTCAGATTTTCAGTCCTTCCCTTTTTGGTACGATATTTACTTTAAATCCTGAGCACTCTGCCCACGTAGGTGTTTGCTTCAGGACCTCTGCCCTCGGGAGCAGCAGTCTCCGCTGCTCTGCCACCCAGGTGCATGAGAAACAGGCGGGCTGTCTCATCTGCCAGACGGAACACAAGCTTGCTTGACAGAGTACATTGGGACCTACACATGTGGAACTACAGCTGTGACGCTTGATCCTTCCCCTGTGACCAAGACGTGGGACATTGACATGACATCCACGCCACACTTAGGACCTCAAAGACATGACAGGGTAGCTTCAGGTTACTTGGGTCATCACTGTGTCATACAATTTTGGATTAGGAAGGGGCCTTAGACATCACCTTTACTAACTGAAGTTAATGCTAAAAGCTGTGTCTACACCTGACGTATGGTCATGAGGTTTTGTTTGCAAATGTCATGGACACGGGGATCACTGCCCTGCAGATGGTCTTACAGGGTTGACAGAAGGCCATGCTGCCTGGATGTTCCTCCCATTCCCATTCACTCCACTCTTCTGACCTAGCAGAAGAGAAATATGAGGCAGGCAAGGATGCCAAGGTCTAGGTTGTCAGTAAATATTAATTCTCCTTTCTATCATAATTACAATATTATAATAAATATTTGTGGCTGTGGTTGTTGTATTCATATTTATTAGTATTTTACATTTGAACATTGTCCTGGCCCTAACTACACCTTTGAGTTAAGCACCTGAGAATTCAGGGCCACCAGCTGTGCCTCAACCCGCTCTGGACACACCTGCACTTGAGTTTAGTTATTTCCCCACTGAAGGTCCGATCAGGCCAGACAATGTTCATGCAAGGTCAAGCCTGGGTGCATTCTGCAGCATGCAGGTGCATGGGCAGAGAGCCTTCCGAGGCTGGCAGGTACACCTTTCTGTGCTGAGTCCAGAGGGCAAACCCCAAGGGTGGAGAAGCAGCAAATGATCAAGTTGGAGAAAAAAATATGGAATAAAAGAAAATAATTCTTTCTGCACAGGCCTTGTCTGCATAATCCTGACTCCAAACACTTGAACAAGAGGAAAGAATTGCCAAGTAAATCTGGACTCACCATCTCCTTCAACGGTGCTGCTTTTCATGAGGGACATGTTATGGACACAGGTAACAGAGATGATGACATTATGGTAAGAGTATGGACTTTGAAGTGATTTAGATTTGGGTTCAAATCCTGGTTCCTCCACTGAGTATATCAACTGAAGGCATATCTCACAGCTTCTCAGAGCCTTAGGCTTCTCATTAAAACCTGAGAGTAGTAATGGCACCTACAGATTTGGCTGGGAGGTGATTTCATGAGATAGAATATGGAATGTTTAGGAGCTCAGCTAAGAGTATTATTGGCCCATTTCAATCACAGCCTTCTCTCCAGTCCTTCCTGGTACCCTTTCTCCTCTCTCTTTTGTCCCCATCACTACTTTGCAAGCTCAGGCTAACTCCCATGCGGCCAAGGTCTCACAGTTCACACTGGGGCCCTCTCAACCCCTCAGCTGGTAATGGGGGTGACCCAGTTTAACACATAACATTGTGGGACGTTACTACTGTTGTGCAGATTCTATGGCCCCTGCTTGAAGGCCAGGCAGGAAGGTATTCTTACACCCATTTGAAAATTTTTTACAAATGAGACTCAGCAAGTTAGTGTGACACAGCCAGGCGAAAAGGGGTGGATCCCAACTTAGGTCATCCGATTTCCAATCCCTGCTTTCCTTCTGTTAAACATGCTGTATTTCACATTCTTGTTTCTCAAAAATGTTATTTTATCTGTCTAATTAGGCGGTCTGTTCTCTCGGATGTTAACCGTTTCTACGTTTCTGCGTCGCTCTGCTCCCTGCACAGGTGACGCGTTGTGGGAAAATGAGCTCGGAGAACCAGAGCTGAAATCTGCACCCTACCACCCCTAAGTCCTGCAACCTGGGGCGAGTTACGTATCCTCACAGGCCTCGTCCTCACTTGGAAAAAGAAGTAGCAGTCCCACTTTATAGGGTTGATGTTAGGATTAAATTAGTTAGTTCTTATTAAGTACTTAATACATTTTAATCCTCACGATGACAGTGGACATGGAGATGAGCCATTTGAGATCTTCTTCAAGGAAATACTTATTGGCCCAGCTGCTGACAGAGCCATCAGGGATGTCTTCATGAGCGAGGAAGTCCCTCCCCACGGCCACACCCTTTCCTGGGGTCCTCCCTCCAATGACTGATCCAGGCAGAGAATGAAGGCTTGGCCATTTCTCCCTAGTATGAGACAACCCTAACTGAACTGGGTTACACCTCGGCCTCTGCTCATTTTGCTTCTGCCCACCCCTTCATAATTGTTGATGCCTTGTGTACTAAATGCCACGTGAGAAAACCCAACTTGGAAAAGCCATAATTATTATCACCGTCAAGTTCAATATCAGCTTTTCCAAGCCTCTGATTATGTAAATTTACCTGACCAAGTTGTTGAGAATTAAATAAAACACTGTGTTCATACCTCGAAGAGCACCCCACACCTACAGACTCCCAGTCTGACAGGGCTGGCACAGCCACCGGCACCTGGTAGAGAGTTCTGTGCACACTCAAGAGTTGATTGACCCGAAGTGACATGGGCCAGAGATAGCACAGTGAAGTGGCCATGCTCTGTGAGGAAGCAGCCACATGACGATCAGGCTTTCTAGGTTCCAGAACGGAGGCATTGTTATCTCAGGTGCCTGCCTGCTGAACCACAACCTGCAGCAACCCCTTTGTTTAAATATTTTATTTATTTATTTATTTATTTATTTATTTAGCATTATAACATTTATTTATTTATTTATTTTGTTTTTTTTCGTTTTATTAATTTATTTTTGTTACAGATGCTTCTCCTTTTTTCCCCATTGACACCCTCCTCCCCATCCCCCCCACCCAATATTTTTTTAAATTATTGATTGTTTAGAGAGAGAGGAAGGGAGAGAGAGATAGAAACACTGATGAGAGAAACATCGATTGGCTGCCTCCTGCATACCCCCTACTGAGGATCGAGCCTGCAACCCAGGCATGTGCCCTGACCAGGAATTGAACCCGGACTTGTCAGTCCATGGGACGACGCTCAATCCACTGAGCCACACCCACCGGGCAACAGCCCCTTTGTTCATACTAAAGCACCACAGTTGTTCAGAGATATTTGTAAAAGTCTTAAAACTATTTTGAATACATGAGTTTTGTGTCTTTAACACATGTATCATCTTTCTCATGGCTGAAATTTTTACTTTTTGAATTACACATCAATATTATGTTCTCATACCAAGAAGAATGTTTTAAATAGTATCCTAAAATCTTTTGTGTAAAGAAGAAGCACAAAGGTAAAGAAAAAAATGAATCATTTGGCCATACTAGGTCCTCATTTGGCTTAGAGAGGTCACTTGTGTCTGTTTAACTTGAGCATTGTAGGGACTCTCCTAACAGCATGTGCTCCAAGAGAAAGCAATACTGACACCCAAAAAATCAATTTCCCAGTGTGTATACCTACCCCCGATCCATCCCACTTTACCTGACAGCTTTTCACAAGTCGTCCCAACCCTCCTTTCTCTCCTTGGGAGAAATGTAGCATCTGTAAGGTCTCTTCACCTTCCTTGTGAAAGGGAAAGCCAACAAAACTCTGCCAGACCCAGCAAAGCTGGAGCTGACCCTGAGCTTTGCCTGACGAAAACAGGTCCCAAAGCCACTGCAGAAGACTGAGCAGGCCAGACTTAAAGCCAATCAGCTGCAACCGCATTTGTGCAATCAAAATACATTGAGCCCTGGTTGAAATGGTGGGAAATGATGGAAAGAAATGAGTCAAGAGATAGGTTTCCAGGATGAATGGACCTAAAGTCAACAAGGGTGAGAAAAGAGACAAGTCAGTACAGTGCATCCATTCTTTCAATATTTGGGGCTAATGATGCTAAATTAAGAGAGGTAGTCTGCAGATATCCAGGATCAGAGTTACTTGTTTCCGAATGGCACATTGCTAATAAGAAAATGCAGGGAGAGTGGAGGCAGAACACAAAACCTTAGAGCACAGCATCCAGGGAATGAGGCAAATAATATTAGCCAGTGAAGAAGATGGAGAAAGCAGCTTCAGAGGCTTAGCTTGAGAACTAAGAAACTGTCAAAGAAACTAAGAAGAAGAGAAAGTCAAAAATGCATGAGGAATTCTGCCCTATGATACCAAATCAAATCTGAAGGATAAGCATTAGCCATTACTGTTGGCAATTAGCGGACCATGTTTTTAACCTTGGAATGAGACGATAGTGCAGGAATGAGAAGCCAGTTATAAAATCAATTGGAGATGGAGTATAGAAGAACAAATAGACTATTATTTCAAGGGGTTTATAATAA
The DNA here is from genome assembly GCA_030848825.1 of Tadarida brasiliensis. Lineage (NCBI taxonomy): Eukaryota > Metazoa > Chordata > Mammalia > Chiroptera > Molossidae > Tadarida > Tadarida brasiliensis. The sequence continues at coordinate 31,258,213 of CM061277.1, forward strand.
AGAGAAAGTAATAGAAGAACTTGAAGGTGAGGAAGTACTGATAAAAGTGTGTTATTGTCATTCCTTCTGTATATTTGGATTTTAATTCATTTTGGAATTTGAGTGTATATGTAGATGAGGGAGGATGAACGAGCAGCAAATAAGTTATTTTTTTAAAAGAGAAAATAATAATGCTGTGACACAAAGGGGGGCGGGGAATGTACACGAAATCCAGGTGATCCACTTGGATACCTTTTGGTTCTCCCTTACCCAATTCTGACAATGAATGGACAAGTGCAGCAGCTCTCACCTGAGAAAAGCTCTCAGGGATGAGTGTTTGGGTCACACCACCAGGTCAGTCACGGACAGCAGCAGAGGGACTAGCTGAGGGTGAGAGTATCTAGAATGGGGTGTGGAGGATAAAGACGAGAATGTCTGTTATAAGCCCAAGACCAGCTGCACAAGTGGGAGCTGTAGTTCATCCTTTTAACATTTATCTTCAGAGTTTCCTCCAGGAAGAAAGTTCCACCAAAATCCTGGAGACGTTCTCTCAAGATATGTGAATAGACCTGAGAATTTTGCAACAATCACTACAGTCAGTTTTAGAATATTGTCATTGCCCCCAAAAGAAAGATCATACCATTTAGCTGTCATACTTAAGAAGGCTTTACCTAAACCTAGGTTACAAAGATTTACTCCTATATTTTCTTCTAAGAGTTACATAGTTTTAGCTCCTATATTTAGGTCTATGGACAATTTTGAGATAATTTTTTTGTATGGTGTGAATAAGGGAATCAAATCCATTCTTTTGCATGTAGATATCCAGTTTTCCTAGCACCATTTCTTGCAAAGAATATTTTCTGCACCCTTATTTCAGTCAGGTGGCTATAAATGGCAGGGGTTATTACTGGATGGTTAATTCTATTCTACTGATCTGTATGTCTTTCCTTATGCCAGTACCACATTGTCTTTACTACTATTGTTTCGTAGTACGTTTTGAAATTGGAAGTGTGAATCTTCCAACTTTGTTCTTAAAGAATATTTTAGCTATCCTGGATTCCTTGAATTTCCACATAAATTTTGAATCACCTTGTCAACTTCAACAGAGAAAAGCCAGGTGAGATTTTGATATGGAATGCATGAATATCAATTTGAAGAATTTTGCCATTTTAACAATATTAAGTATTTTAATCCATGAACATGGGATATCCTTTCATGTATATAGATCTTACATTTCTTTTAACAATGCTTTGTAGTTTTGAAAGTAAAAGTTTTATACTTAACTTTGTAAAATTTATTCCTAAGTATTGTGTTATTTTTGCTTTTATAAATGATACTGTTCTCTTAATTTTATTTTTGGATTGTTAATTTGTAGTATATATTAATACTAATACAACTGATTTTTTTGTATATTGATTATTAATTCTGCAACTTTGCTGAATATTTTTATTAGTTTTATTCATTTTTTAGTAAACTCCTTAAATTTTTCTATATATAAGATGATGTTATCTGCAAACAGAGAGAGCTTTACTACTTTGTTTCCAATATAGATGGCTTTCATTTCTTTTTATTGACTAATTTTCCTGCTAGAAGCTCTAGCACAATGTTGAATAAAAATCGTGAAAGCAGATGTCCTTCTCTTCTTATTGACTTTAGTAACAAAGGATCCAGTCATTTACCATCAATTATGATGTTAGTTCTAGGTTTTTGTAAATGTCCTTTAGCAGAATGAGGAAGTGTTCTTCTATTTCTAATTTAATGAGTGTTCTATCATGAAGGGTATTCAATTTTGTCAAATGCTTTTTCTGCCTGTATTAAAATAGGTCTGTTTTATGTATTTTATTCTATTGATATGGCGTATAGCATTAATTGATTTGGGGAGGTTAAAGCATCATTGCATTCCTGGGATAAATATTATGTGGTCATAGCACGTAATCCATTATATACTATGCTTGATTCAATTTGCCAGCATTTTAAAAATATTTTAATGCATACTCATAACAGATAATGGGCTGTAGATATTTTCTCTGTGATATCATTGTTTCCCCTGGAATCAGAATAATACCAGTTTAATGGAATGAGTCAAAAAGTGCCCCCTCTTTTATTTTTTTTGGAAGAATTTGTGAAGAAGTGGTATTAAGTCTTTAAAAGTTTGGTTAATTCACCAGTTAAGTCACTTACTCTTTGTGGAAAGTTTTAACATTACTAATTCAGTTTTTTTACTTGTCTTTTTAATTTTGTATTTCCTCTTGAGTCAATGTCAGCAGCTCACTGGAAATTTGTCTATTTTATCTATGTTATCTAATTTATTAGCACATAATTGTTAATAATATTCTCTTAAGACTCTTTTATTTTGTGAGGTTATTAGTATTGTCCTTTTTAAAAATTTATTTTAGTAAATTGAGTCTTTTCTACTTTTTCTGTTCAGTCTAGCTAAAGATTTGTTAATTTTGTCAATGTTTTCTAAAAAAACAAATTTTAATTTTATTGATATTTTTCTATCACTTTATATGCTTTATTTTACTTACTTTGAATCTAAACTTCATTATTTTCTTTTTCTAATTGCTTAATATTTAGTTTGTCTCTTTTTATTATTTTAAGAGGGAATGCTATATTATTGATTTAAATTTTTCCTCTTCTTAAATATAGATTTTTATACCTATAAATTTATCTCTAAACTGTTAGCTACATCCCATATGTTTTGTCTTTATTTTCATTCATCTCAAAGTATTTTCTAATTTTCCTTTCCAATTATGAACCTCTTAAAATAATAGTCTATATGTTCTTCTATACTCCATCTCCAAATGACTTTTAACCCACTTCTAATTTTCTTTGATCCACTGGTTATTTAAGAGTGTACATATTTCCACACATTCGTGATTTCTAAAATGTATATCTGTTACTGATTTCTATTTTTATTTTATTATGGTCAGATGTCAGACTTTGTATGATTTAAATCCTTAAATGTATGGAGGCTTGTTTTATAGCCTCGCATATTAGCTATTCTGGAGAATGTTCCACGTGTACTTAAGAGTAAGCTGTACTCTGCTTGGTTGCATGGAATGCTCCATCGATGTCTGTTGGTTCTAGCCAATTTACAGTGTTCATGAGTACTCTTTCTTTGCTGATCTGTCAAGTTTTATATCTACTATTGAGTGTGGGTTATTGAAATCTCCAACTATTATTGATGACTGTTTCTCCTCCATTCAATTTTGTCAATTTCTGCTCCATGTATTCTGTGGCTCTGTTGTTAGGTACACATATATTTATAATTTTTATATCTATCTGATGGATTAACTTTTTATCATTATAAATGTCCTTCAATCTGTAGTGATTTTTTCATTGTTTTAAAGTCTGTTCTGTGGTATAGACACTGCAGATTTTATGTATCTGTTTGCATAGCATATATTTTCCATTTTTTTCCTTTCTACCTATTTTTATCTAATGTGTGTCTCCCATAATTAGTATATAGTTGGATCTTATTGTTTTTTCTGTATAATAGTCTCTGCCTTTAGATTGGATTGTTTAATTTATTCACATCGAATGCTATTATTGATATAATTAGATTTACTTTTTTGTTTTTATATGTCTGTTTTCTTTTTTGTTCTATCATTTTATTTTATTTTTTGTATTAAATTAGTTTTCTTTAGTGTAAGATTTTCATCCCTTAATGATCTTCATTCTACTGTTTTAGATATTTTATTAGTTGCTCTAGGGCTTACAATATACACCTTAATTTATGAGAATCTACTTCAGATTTATACTAACTTAATTCCAAGGCAATATACAAATATTACTCTTATATTGCTCTGTTTCCTCTTCCCACTTTTTGTGCTAATATTCTTGAACATATTACATGTGTCTATATTATAACCCAACAATACATTGTTATAAATTAGGTTTTTAAATTAATTTTATGTCTTTTATAGAAGCTGAGAGAAGAAAGTACAACATGTATATAAGTTGGTTGTATTAACCATTCTATTTACTATTTCTGGTTCTTTTAATTTGTTCGTGTGGATTTGAGTTACTGTTTGGTGTAATTTTCTTACTCCAACACAGCTTTCCTCTCACCTACCTCTTACATTGTTATTGTCAAATGTGTTACATTTTTATATGTTATAAGTACATAAAAACACAGGTATTGTTTATATGATTGCTTTCCTTTTGAAATAATTGAATAAAAGAAAGAATAAGCATTTATAATGTCTTCTCTAATTATATAATTACCTTTATCAGTGATGTTAGCTTTTTGTGTGAATTTGCCTTACTGTCTGGAGTCACTTGCTTTCAGTCTGAAGAATAACGTTAAATATTTCTTGTGAGGCAATCTGCAAGCAATGGATTCTGTCAAAAAAACATTTTTTTTAAACCTAGAAATGTCCTTTATATATACATATTTGCTTAATCCCTTCAAATCCCTTCACCGTCAAATCCTCCTCCCCTTTGACAGCTCTAGTTCTGTTCTCTGTATCTGAGTGTTTCTATTTTATTTGTTAGTTTATTTTGCTCATTAGATTCCATGTATAAGTGAAATCATATGGTATATGTCTTTCACTGACTGACTTATTTCACTTAAAATAATACTCTCCAGGTCCATCTATGCTGTCACAAAAGGTAAGATTTCCTTCTTTTTTACAGCCAAGTAGTATTCAATTGTGTAAATAGCTTTTTCATCCACTGATCTGCTGATAGGCATTTATGCTGCTTGCAAATCCTGGTTACTATAAATAACACTGCAAATACAATAGGCATGCATATATCCTTTCGAATTAGTGTTTCTGGTTTCTTTGGATATATTTCCAGAAATGGAATTGCTGGGTCATTAGGCAGTTTTATTTTTAATATTTCAAGGAAACTCCATACTGTTTTCCACACTGGCTGCATGAATCTGCCTTCCCACCAACAGTGGCTCCTTTTCTCCACATCTTGACAACACTTGCTGTTTGTTAATTTATTGATGATAGCCATTCTGACAGGTGTGAGGTGGTATCTATTGTGGTTTTAATTTGCATTTCTCTGATGATTAGTGACATTGAGAATCTTTTCATACGTCTATTGGCAATTTGTATGTCCTCTTTAGAGAAGTGTCTATTCAGGTCCTTTGCTCATTTTTTTTTTTAATTGGATTGTTTGTGCTTTTGCTATTGAGCTTTATAAATTCTTTATAAATTTTGGATATTTAACCCCTCATGAAATTTATCGGTGAATATGTTCTCCCATACAGTGGGTTGTCTTTTCATTTTGTTGATGGTTTTCTTTGCTTTGCAAAAACATTTTAGTTTGATGTAATCCCATTGTTTTTTTTTTTATTATTATTTCCCTTGCCTGAGGCAATATATGGGTAAAAACATTGCTAGGCGAGATACCCAAGATTTTACTGCCCACATTTTCTTCTAACATTATTGTGGTTTCAAGTCTTATATTTAAGTCTTTAATACATTTTTGAGTTTATATCTGTGTATGGTGTAAGAAGATACTCTAGTTTCATTTTTTTGCACATATCTGTCCAATTTTCCCAACAACATGTATTGAACAGACTGTCTTTAATGCCTTGTATGTTCTTGCCTCCTTTGTCAAATATTAATTTACCATAAATTGTTTCTGGGCTCTCTACTCTGTTCCATTGACCTATATGTCTGTTTTTATGCCAGTACCATGCTGCTTTGATTACTATGGCCTTGTAGTATAGTTTGAGTTAAGGTAGCATGATTCTTCCAACTTTGTTATTCTTTCTCAAGATTGCTGAGACTATTTGAGGTCTTTTGTGGTTGCATATAAATGTTTGGAATATTTGTTCTAGTTCTGTGAAATATGCCATTGGTATCTTGATAGGACTTGTATTGATCCTATTGATTGCTCTGGGTCGTATGGACATTTTAATGATGTTAATTCTTCCTATCCATGAACACAGTATAGGCTTCCACTTATTCGTATCTTCCACAATCTCTTCCTTCAGTGTCTTATAATTTTCCATGTACAGGTCTTTAGGGACCTTGGTTAGATTTATTCCTATGTGGTTTTTTTAATGCAATTGTAAGTTTGATTGTTTTTTTAGTTTCCATTTCTAATAGTTCATTATTGTTGTATAAAAATGCAACAAATTTCTGGATATTTATTTTGAATCCTACTACTTTACTGAATTTATTACCCATTCTAATAGTTTTCTGGTGGAATCTTTAAGGTTCTCTATATACTGTATCATGTCATCTGCAAATATTGAGAGTTTTACATTTTCCTGTCCAGTTTTCTTTTCTTCTTGTCTGAATACTGTGGCTAAGACTTCCAGCACTATGTTGATAAGAGTGGTGAAAGCGGACATCCCTGTCTGGTTCCTGATCTTAAGGAAAAGGCTTTTAGTTTTGCCCATTGAGTATGATGTTGGCTGTGTGTTTGTGATATATGGGCTTTATTATGCTGAGGTATGTTCCCTCTATTCCCACATTGCTGAGAGTCTTTCTCATAAATGAGTGCTGGATTTTGTCAAATACTTTTTCTACATCTATTGATATGATCATGTGTTTTTTATCCTTTATTTTGTTTATGTGGTGTATCACATTTGTTGATTTGTGGGTATTGTACCAACCTTGCATCCCCAGAATAAATCCCACTTGATCATGTTGTGTCATCATTTTAATGTATTTATCGATCCAGTTTTCTAATATATCATTGAGGATTTTAGCATTTATGTTCATCAGAGATGTTGCCTACAATTTTCTTTCTTTGTAGTGTCTTTATCTGGTTTTGTCATTAGGATAATTCTGGCCTCATAAAATGAGCTTAGAGTTTTCCTTCTTCTAGAATTTTTAGAAATAGTTTGAGAAGGATAGGTGTTAACTCATTTTTTGAATGTTTTGTAAAATTCACCTACTTGTCCAGGAATTTTGTATGTTGGGAGTTTTTTTGTTGCTGTTGTTTTTTTATTTTTTTTTTATTACTGCTTCAATTTCATTATTTGTACTTGGTCTATTCAGGTTTTCTGATTCTTCTTGATTGAGTTTTAGAAGATTGTATGTTTCTAGAAATTTATCCATTTATTCCAGATTTTCCAATTTGTTGGCATATAGTTGTGATCTGGGCCCCAAGGCTAAGGCAACTAGATTCCATTTTATGTAGGCCCCTTGGTTAAGGTGACTAAAAGACTCCATTTTATCACCAATAGACATTCCTCGATATTCTTCCAATAACAGGTTAATTACCCCTAGACGGAAAGGAATTTTGCCTAAGATTATAGTTGCCCCACGAATTGGGAGGCATTTGCAGTTTCCTGAGTATAGATATTTGCAGGTATTTGCAGGAACTTGTGCCGTCGGTGAATAATGCTAATTTTGACTTCTGTAGTCTCTGTCACTCCCATTATTGTAGTGGTTTCCTGAGGGGAGGGGGGCAAAAGGAAGAGGGAGTTTCTGTCTTTAAAATGGGATGAGCAAGGAGAATTGGGTCTGTTGATCTGAGGGGAGACTATGCCCTCCGCAGCCCGCCAGCAAAATAAAGTGCTCCTTTACAATTCGGCTGTGCGTCTCTGGTTATCTCGCTGACAGGTTATAACAGTTGTTCATAATATTTTCTTACTATCCTTTGTATTTCTCTGGTATCAGTTGTTATTTTTCCTGTTTTGTTTCTGATTTTATTTATTTGGATCCTCTCTCTTTTTTTCTTCATCAGTCTGATTAAAGGTTTATCAATCTTTATCTTTTCAAAGAACCAGCTCTTGGTTTCATTGATCATTTGTATTTTTTTTTTAGATGCTATTTTGTTCATTTCTGCTCTGATCTTTATTATTTCCTTCCTTCGTCTCACTTTGGGCTTTGTTTCTTGTTCTTTCTCTAGTACCTTTAGGTGTAAAGTTAGACTATTTATTTGAACTTTTTCTTGTTTCTTGAGATAGGCCTGTAATGCTGTAAATTTCCTTCTTAGGACTTCTTTCAATGTATCCCTTAGATTTTGTGTTGTGTGTTCTCATTTTCATTTGTTTTAGGTATTTTTTAAATTATTGCTTTCTTGATCTCATTGTTAACCCATTCATTGTTCAGTAACATGTCATTTGGCCTCCATGTTTTTGTGTTTTTCAGTTTTGTTTATTTATTTTTCTGTGATTGATTTTCTAGTTTCATATCATTATGGTCATAGAAGATGGTAAATATGATTTTAATCTCTTAAAACAATTGAAACTTGTTTTGTAGCCTAACATTTTCTCTAACCTAGAAAATGTTCTAGGAGCACTTGAAAAAAATGTCTATTCTGCTGCTTTGTGGAGAAATACTCTGAAGATATCAATTAAATTCATCTGATCTTCTTTGTCATCTAAGGCCTCTGTTTCCTTGTTAATTTTCGGTTTGGAAGATCTATCCATTGATGTCAATCGGGTGTTAAAAATCCCCTACTGTGACTATATTGTTGTCAATCTCTCTCTTTATGTCTATCAAGATTTGTTTTATAGCCTGGCTGGTGTGGCTCATTGTACTGTGCTGTCCCATGGACTAAGAGGTCCCAGTTCAATTCCTGGTCAGGGCACAAGTCCGGGTTGTGGACTCGATCCCCAGTAAGGGGCATGCAAGAGGCAGCTGATTGATGTATCTCTCACATCGATGTTTCTATCTCTCCTAAACAAAATCAATGAAAACATGTTTAAAAAAAGATTTGTTTTATATATTCAGGTGCTCCTATGTTGGGTGCATAAATATTTGCTAGTGTTATATTCTCTTGTTGGATTGCTCCCTTTATCATTTTGTAATGGCCTTCTTTGTCTCTCTTTATAGTCTTGTTTTAGAATCTATCTTGACTGATATAAGTATAGGTGTTTTTTTTCATTTCCATTTGCATAAAATATTTTTTTTTCCATCCTTTTACTTTTAGTCTCTGTGCATCTTTCATTCTGGGGTGGGTTTCTTGTAGACAGCATTATATACAGGTCTTATTTTCTTATCTATTCAGCTACCATATGTCTTTTGATTGGAGCAGTTAAGCAATTTACATTTAAAGTGATTATTGATATGCCCTGGCTGTTTTTGCTGAGTGGTTAGAGCATTGGCCTGGACCAATGAGTTGAGGGTTCAATTCTGGTCAAGGGCATGTACCTCAGTTGCAGTTCATTCCTAGCCCTAGTCAGGTCATACAGGAGGCAGCTGGTCGATGTGTCTCTCTCACATCAATGTTTCTCTCTCTCTCTCTCTCTCTCTCTCTCTCTCTCTCTCTCTCCCTCCCTCCCTCCCTCCCACTCTATCTAATAATAAGTAGAAAAATATCCTTAGGTGAGGATTAAAAAAATAAATAAATAAAGTGATTATTGATAGATATGTATTTATTGCCATTTTATTCTTTATAGCTATACTGTTGTTTTTATCTTCTTTTCTTCTCTTCTGACTGTTTAACATTTCTTGTAATATTGATTTAGTGGTAATGAACTCCTTTTTCTTTTTTTTCTCTGGGAAGCCTTTATTTATCCTTCAATTTTAAATGATAACATTGCTGGGTAAAGTAGTCTTTATTACAGGTTATTGCTTTTCACCATTTTAAATATTTCATGTCAATCCCCCTTTGCCTGAAATGTTTCTGTTGAGAAATCAGGTGACAGTCTTAAGTGAGTTCCCTTGTAGGTAACTAACCATCTTTCTCTTGGGGCCTTTAAGAGTCTCTCTTTGTCTTTAACCTTTGCCATTTTAATTAAGATGTATCTTGGTGTGGGCATCTTTGGGGTCATTTTGTTTGGGACTGTCTCTGCTTCCTGAACTTGTGTGTCTTTTTCCTTCACCATATTAGGAAAGTTTTCAGCCATTATTTTTTTAAAATAGGCTCTCTGTTCCTTGCTCTCTCTCTTCTCCTTCTGGTACTCCTATGGTGCAGATGTTACACTTTATGTTCCCAAAGATTCCTTATACTATCTTCATTTTTTCAATTCTTTTTTTTCCCCCTGCTCGGATTGAGTGTTTTCTGCTATCTTGTCTTCCAAATTTCTGATTCAAGTCTGCTTTATCTAACCTACTGTTTATTCTAATGTATTCTTCATTTCAGATATATTCTTCATTTCTGACTGGTTCTTTTTTTTGGTTTTGATGTCTTTTTTCATGATGTTCAAATGTTCACTAAATTCCTTGAGCATCCTTATAACCATTTTTTTTTAACTCTATCTCCGGTAAATTATTTGCCTCCATTTTACGTAGCTCTTTTTCTGGAGATTTCTCCTGTTCTTTCATTTTGGGCATGTTTCTTTTTCTCCCTATTTTGGCTGCCTTTTTGTGTTTATTTCTATGTATTAAGTAGATCTGCTATGTCTTCCAGTCTTTGTTGAGTGACCTTCTCTAGTAGGTGTCCTGTGGGACCCAGTGTGCAATCTTTTTGATCACCTGAGCTGGGTGCTCTAAGAAAGTCCCTTGTGTGAGTTATGTAATCCCTCCTGTTGTAATTGAGTCTTGAATGCTATTGGCCCATTTTCACATTGGATTGACACTTGGGCTGGCTGACTGTGAGGATTGATCTCAACCACTGTACAAGCTGCTATGCAAGCTCTGATCACATGAAGTAGAATTTGCCTCAACAGAGTCTGGTAACTGCCAAGATCTCCCTTTGGATGTGCCACTTGTGAAGCTAATTGGATTCTGCTCTGATGTTCTCTGAAGCTGGCCACTGAGTGTATCTGTTCTGGGCCTTTTAGGAGGGACTCTGTTGCAGGTCAATGTCAGATATTGCCTGTGATTGGCCCTGGGCAACCTGTTTGTAGCTACAAAGTGATCCACCATTTGTGGCTGCCTCTGCTGGATCTTGGTATGGGTGGGAAGGACCAAACTGCATACCTAGGCCTTTTCCACCAGCACTGAGCCCAATGAAGGTCAGAAAAATGCCCAAGGCACCTTGATCTGCCTCTGCCTGCCTCTTCCAGCATGTTAGATTCAGTCACTGAATGAGCCTCTGGTGGTACTTGAGTTGCATGAGGTAGATTCACATGAGTCACCAGGAAGGGGTTAGTGGTATTTACCAGGTTGATAAAGGTTCAAACTTGGTACCAATGTTGGGTCTCAGACTACTCAGCAAAAGTCCCAGGGTATACCACGTACAGCTGCCCCCTTCCTGGTGTCCACAAAACTTAATGGTGGGGCACCGTATCAGGGAGACATCAGGGTGAGGACAGCAGAGTTTATCCATCCAGAAAATACCAAGATTTGGCCATGTGAATAGAAGACTGCACCAGTCAGGTATGCAAGGGAAAAATAGCCCCCTGTCCTAGAACCACACAACTCAGTTTATTTCAGATTCTCCCAGGTGCCTGAGCTCAGCAGAGTGGGACTGACAGGTGTCAGGAGGGTGAGGCTAATGGGTCTCCTGTGAAGTGGAGGTGCTGGTCAGGCTTGGGGGATGGTGAGGAAAGTGGTCCTCACCACACAGCCACATAACTCAGTCTGTCTCAGATTCTGCCCTGACCTCCTCAGCAGGGTGGAGCCACCAGGAGTCAGTAGAGTGGGGCCGCCTGGAGCCTGAAGTGTGGGGCTAGCATATCTCCCATGAGGGGGAAACACCAGTCAAGTACACAGAAAGTTGGGGGAATAGCCCTACGCCAAAGTCATACAACTCAGTCAATGACACTGCCTGAGTGGTGTGACATCTGCACCCTGGCCCAGGCAGCTGAATCCTCTGCAGGGTGCACACTCTGCAGGGTAGGGTGACAGGGAGTCCAGAATGTGGAACTATTGCATTCCCCCAGGCTGATGCCGTAAGGAGGGGAATGCATTACCTAAGAAAGATGACATTTGTGGTATAGAGAGGGACTCGGCATAGGGATCCTTGCAGTTGTTCTTTCAGCTCTCTCCAGAGTCACAAACCCCAGTCTCTCCTCACAAAACTCTAGTCTGCTTCACCTTCCCTCAGCTGGTGCCCAGGATGAGTGCCTATGACTGAGCTTTTTGGTGTTGGTCCTTTAGATGGAGCTTGTGTCTCTAGCAGACTTCAGTCTCTCCCTGGAGGACAGAAACCCTATTAATTTTTATAGCCTGATATCATGTGGGCATCTCTTTTTGGGTCTGCTACTCTGGGCTAGGAAGCCCAGCATAAGGTTGAGACCCCACACTATTCATGGGTAACCTTCACAGCTGAGATATTCTCTTCAGGATCTCAACATCGCCTGTGGGAGCAGGGTCAGCTCTTTTCGCATCTATGCCCTTCATACCAGTCTTGATGTAGCTTCTGTAAATCCTTGGTTATAAAACTTCTGTTCAGCAAGTCTTCACTTTGTTATTCAGATCGATTCTTCTATATTTTAGTTGTAATTCCAGTTTGGTCCTGGGAGGAGATGAGTGTATGTGTGTATCTTTCACTTACTCCACTGCTATCTTGGATAGCTCACCTTTCTTTTTAAATGTTAGTTTTGCTGGGTATAAGATTTTTGGTTGACTTTCAAAAAAAATCCTCACCCAAGGATGTGTTATTTTTTATTTGATTTTTTAGGAGAGGAGAGAAACATTAATGTGAGAGAGAAACAAAAACTGGTTGATTCCCACATGTTCTCTGACCAGGGATTGAACTGGCAACCTATGTTCCCTGACTGGGAGTCGAACCCCAAATCTTTTGGTGTACGGGATGACACCTCTACCAACTGAGACACCTGGCCAGGGCAGCTGACTTTTTTAAGAGCATGTTACTGCCTTCTGGCCTTAATTGTATTAATGAAAATCATTTATTAATCTTACTGGGGTTTCCTTTCATGTGATGATTCATTTATCTTTTGCTGGTTTCAAGATTTTCTCTCTCTTTTAACACTTTTCCTCTAAGGTGTATGAGTATGAATATTTTGTATTTACTGTACTTGGAATGTGTTGAGCTTATTGGATATGTAGATTAATATTTATCATCAAATTTTTAAAAACTTCAACCACTATATTTTTCCTAATTTTTTTCTGCTTGTCTCAGATACCCATGTATGTTCATGTATGTTGGTGTGTTTAATGGTATTTCATATTTCTTTAAGGGTTTGTTCAATTTTCTTCATTTTTTTCCTGTTTTCCATATTATATCATTTTTATCAATCTATATTCAAGTTATTTTTCTAGCTGAAATCTACTGTTAAGCCCCTTTAGCAAATTTTTTCATTTTAGTTTTTAATAACAGAATTACCATTTGGATATCTTATTTTTAAAAATTTGTGTATCTTCATTTATATTCTTTATTTATGGAGACATCGTCATAATATCTTCCTTTACTTCTTTTAGCACAGTTTCTTTTTAGTTCTTTGGACATGTTTATAAAGGCTGCGTCGAGATTTTTGTTAAATATAATGTTTGGGCCCTCTCACAAGCAGTTTTTGTTGTCTTCATGTTTTTATTGTATGAACTGTACTTCACTGATTCTTTTCATGTCTCATAATTTTTTGTTCAAAATTGGATATTTTAGATACTATATTGTAGCAACTCTAGATGCTGCTGCCCCCACCTCCTCTCCGAGACTTGTTCTGTTGTCTTACTTGTTCACTGAGTTGGCCATTCCTCTCTTCGTGGTTTCCAGTTTTTATGTTCCTTGGCCTTCCATGTTAAGGGCAGATGTGTCAAGGCATCTTCTCTTCACACATCATTTTATCTTTGAGAATCATCAAGAAATATTATACAGGCACCTACAAAATATTTCAGTCATATTTGTAGATGTTTTGCCTAAAACATAAGCACTCTTTTAGGGAGGGTGTGTTTTAATATAGAGTAGAGAATTATACAGATAAAAATACAAAAGGGAGAAAAGTTTTTAAAATCTAGCTCTTACTTCACTTTAAAAAGAGATCAATCTGTTACCAAGGTTCTGCAAAGTCTATAATTATATACACTTGATTCTAGATAATATTAAACTGATTTCATTTGGAATGTCAATATTCCCAGTGCCTACCGAACATATTTCAAATTATTTCTCTTGGCATTTGTGGCTCTTTATAATAAGATCCCTGCTTGTTCAGCTATTAAAAGTTTTATTTTTAATAAATCATTTTCCCATGAGTATCCTATAAATCCGTATTCTATTCACAAATGACACATGACCTCCCATATATGTTTTTCTCTTTATTGTTTCCCCTGTTCAGGATAATCTTATTCTTTTTCTGCTCTGTCAGAGCCAGATCTTCCCTTCTTTCAAGATTTAGTTTAATTCTTGTTAATTTGATATAGTCCCATTCAGTTATCTTTTCTTTTAATTTCCTTGCCTTTGAGATCAAGTTTATAAAACCCTCTCTCAGACCAGGGTCTATAAGTTTAATATCCATATTTCCTTGTATTTAATTTATTGTTTCAAGTCTTATATTTAGGTCTGTTACTCATTTTGAGTTAATTTTTGTATATGGTGAAAAACAGCAGTCTAGTTTTATGCTCAACTTCACTAGCTATTAGGGGAATGCAAATCAAAAGTACAATGAGATGCCACCTCACACCTGTGAGAATGTCTTATCAACAAGACAAGTAATAACAAGTGTTGGAGAAGTTGTGAAGAAAAAGGGACCTTCACTCCCTGCTGGTAGGACTGTACTCTGGTACAGCCACTATGGAAAACAGTATATTGGTTCCTCAAAAATTAAGAACAGAATTATTGTATGACCCAGGAATCCCTTTTCTTGGTATCTACCTGAAAAATTGAAAAACATTTCTTTGCAAAGATATATGTACCATATGCTTATTGCAGCATGGTTCATGGTGGCTGAGACATGGACACAACCAAAGCGTCCTTCGACAGAGGATTGGATAGAGAAGATGCACATGTATACAATGGAACACTCTCCAGTCATAAGAAGGATAGCCCTGTCCACTGCGGTCTGGGGCTGAGGGCAGGATGCCTTGTCAGTACGCACTCCCTTTTCCTATTCTGTTCTTCACCCACCCTCTCTCTTCTAAACCAGAACAATATTGGATTTATCCTCTATTCACTAATTTGGATGTGTGGGATCCTAAAGCCACCGAACCCTGCCCGGCCAACCCAGGCCCTACACACCGTGTAACTTCCTCTGCTTACACAGCGTGTACGGAGCCATCCTGCTGCCACAGCCGCTGCTGCTGCCCCTCTTGGCCAACATTCCCAGCAAGGCCCTTGTTTGGTCTGGGCGACATGATCAGGAGTTCAGGGGCAAAGGTATTCACTGTCTCAGGTACCCAGAGACAGGGGAAGGATCTGTGTCGGTGCTGGTCACCCAGGCAGGCATGGCGTGGCTTCCTGGCCAAGGCAGCTTCCCGAAGTGGCTTCCTGATTTGGGTGGCTTTGACTGAGAGTGGTGGCAGCTTCTCGGCTGTGAAACAGGATCTGCTGGGGTGCCAGCTCCATGGTGCGGCTCTCTGAATGTCCAACCTGCTCTGTCAGCTCTCTCAGAATGGGCACGCCATTTAATGCCACACACTAAATACCTCTCTGCCAAAACCGGTGGCGGTGTATTCTGCTTCTGCACCTGGAACCTGACTGAAAGAAGGGCCAACCACCGCCAGGGGTTGTCTGGAAGCCACAGGCACACACAGAGCCCGAGGTGCCATTCACCGCTGAGTGAATGTGCTACACTACATGTCAGGATAGGAAAGTGTTTATTTCTTGCTGCCTCTCCTTATGGACTTTTTATTAAAGCCATTTTTTTGTCATGTGAAGTAGCTGTGGCAACATAAAGAGAAATTGTCAAGTAATATGACTTTTGGAAATGATGACATGTTCCTTTTTCCTCCACCTCCCTCACCCTCTGTCAAACGTGCTAGTGCTGCCGTGGCAACGTGCAAGGACTTCAGCCAGACAAGCGGCTCTGTGTGCTGCTGACAGACAGAGCTCGGAACAGGCCATTCCTTGTTCTCAGTGAGCTCTGCAGTCCCGTGAGAAACTGTAGCTCTGCTCCCTCTGTGTGAGGCACCACTCAGTCAGATCGCAGACCAGAGGTTTGATGGCTATGGCACATCATTTTGTCGATGGTAAAGAGTGGCATTCACTCCCTTGGAGCTGCCGGCCACTTGGAACGTGGGTCAGGTCTAAGAAGAGCCTCGCATGACCCACACCTGGCCCTCAACCTCCAGCGATCTCTCTGCCCCAAGCAGGGCCAGCGAGTAAGACAGTTCTCTTTGTTGCTTGCTCCTTCTTAATCAACTTGTCCACCTGTGCCAAAGCCAACCTTGGCGACCATTTTCTACTCATGGATGAAGACTGTTCATCCCCACTTCAGGCTTATTCCTGGCCTAGATTTTAAGACAAATGTCCTCATTCTAAGGCATGATGCCAGCCTGGCTTTGAGCATGCTGGCCTTGTTGGAAAATAGGATTGCCCACCTCCCCACCAATTGCTAATTCAAATACTCCATACTTATAAAGCAATTTCCTTTCTTCCAGGTGTTTGTCCAACTAGTCTCACTGCAATGTATGTTTGACCATGTTGGAACTGCCTCACCATTGACTCTTGTATTTTTATTAATTCCTAAGGCCTCTGCCCTCCTCACTTTCGTCCTAAATAAGCTTGGATTTCATGTTCCATTATTCCATTTGGTCCAACACCTTAAAGTTCCTTGCTCATTACTCTTTTTGTCACAACCTTTTCACCAAATTCCAAGCCTGGATGAATCCAGCTTTCTGCTCTGAGCCTGTGCTGAGTTGTTGGGCACAGCTCATGACACAGCAGGGCAGAATGATTTCTGTATAAGCTCATGTGCGCCAAGGTCAAGGGGCCCCTCAGCCTGAGCCTACAATGTTCCTACTAGTCATTGGTCAACTCATAGTACTACTTTCCACAATGGCTTTTTCACCTTCTCCATCCGCCTCTATCCTTTAAATTCCCATTTCTATCATTTTTCTCTCAGCAGATAATTATTTTTTCATTTTTACTTTAGGGAAACCACTAAATGAAAAGGCCTCGGTCCAACCAGTGTGGCTCACTGGTTGAGCATGGACCCATGCACCAAGAGGTCGCCAGTTTGATTCCCAGTCAGGACACGTGCCCAGGTTGTGGGCCCGATCCCCAGTGGGGGGCATGCAGGAGGCAGCCAATCAATGTTCTCTCCCATCGATGTTTCTATCTCTCTCTCCCTCTCACTTCCTCTCTCTCTCTAAAATCAATAAAGAAAAAAAATTTTTTTTTTTTAAAGAAAAGAAAAGGCCTTAGTCTTCCCTTACCAAGCACGCAAACCTGTCTACATTTGGATCCTCCTTCCCTCTGGTTAATGTAGAGATGCCGTCTCTCTCATATTTGACTAATATCTCTACCTTTAGATTTATTCATTTTGCTTTAAATTTTATCATTTTTATTTTCTCAGGAAAATTATTTTAATAAACACTTTATCTAATGTATATTCAGACTTACCACCTCAAGTTTCTTCTTCCCATTGGCTTTTATATATATGAGCAATTGTGCTGGCCATTGTGGTCCAGTGGATTGACCTCTCAGTGGACTGAGAGGTCCCAGTTCAATTCCCAGTCAGGGCACATGCCCAGGTTGGGACTCAATCCCCAGTAGGGAGAGTGCAGGAGGCAGCCAATTGATGTTTCTGTGACATCGATGTTTCTCTCTCTCTCCCTTCCTCTCTCTCTAAAAAATCAATAAAAACATATTAAAGAAAAAAAAGAAAAATTAAACTAACGTTGAAACAATGAACCTGGATCTATCATCTTTTGTATTACTCTTGTCTTTATTTCAGCCAAGAATCTCAGCATTTCACAAACATCTCTTGTCCGTTTTCATCTCCCCATCACACTTCCATACACACCAGTATATTCTTTAACTTGTCCTTCCAACAAAGCAGTTTTTCCTGTGGTCACCGGAAACCTCAATACTACTATTCCCACTGGATACTCTTAAATCTTTTTATCTCTTGATCTCTCTGTCTTTCAACTCCTTCTTTTCCAACATACACAACCTTGTCTCGATTCCTTCCCACCTTTAAGCCTGTTTCTTCTTTGCTTTCATTGCAAACGTATCTTCTTCCATCTGGCTTTTGAATGTTGGAACTCTTCCAGGCTTTTGTCCAAAGCCCTGTATCTGTTTACTCTATAGAGCTCATGGTTTCAATTATTACTTATATGATAATAACTCAGTAATTTGTCTCTTAAGCCTAGAGCCTCCCACACATATCTATTTACCACTGCCATTTTAACATTACTTCTGGGACTCACGCTTTCATTTTCTCAACAGTTACTGAGCACCTGCCGTGAGTCAGGCACTGTTGTAGGTACTGGTGGTACAGAAGTGAACAGATAGACAATGCCACTGTCACATCTAACAATGTGGGATGAAAAAAGATAAAATGTAAAACACAAAAATAAAGTATAATAATAAGTGATGAGTGCTCTAAAGAAAAGTAAAGCAGCGTAAGAGATTAACAAGTGATGGAAGTTTGACTTTCAATTGTGTGGTTCTGGAGGTCCTCTATGATGAAGTGACATTTTATCAAAAAATGGAAATAAGGGAATAAACCATGGGAAATTTTGGAGGAAAATACTTCAGGCAGAGAAGATAACAAGCACAAAGACAATCGGGTGGGAACATAGAAGGTAAGTATGTAGGCATATAAACTCATCATAAAAATATAACTTAATAGTTCCTTGATTTACCCAATTCCTCCAGACAGGATGCCCATCCAATGCCCATCCAGGTTTTTAAGCAAGAAACCGCACTACCCATATTCAGTTCATTACTAAATCCTGTAAAATGCATTTCTCTGAAAATTCTGCTTTATTTTACCTAGTTAGACATTTCCTGTTACCAGCAACTGCCTCTCTTCTACTTACTCTGCTTCTCCTACCCCATGAGATGCCCAAACATAGTAACCATATCTTCTAGGTAGGAGTGTCTCCTGGTTTCCTCCATCCGATTGCGCTTAACTCATACCAGCCCAGCTATCTCCTGAAATAGAAAGCCAAAGGTGTGTTCAAAGATTTAGTGATAGCTGCCTTTGCCTCTTGTTACTTGCTCAACATACGATGTTATTTATCTGGTCATGAGAGAGGGAGTCCTTGAAGGTATATTCTCATATGAAAATCAGAATAAGGGGAAGAGGTGCCAGCAATTTACAGCTGGTCTATATGTAGTTGGTCATTTGTTCTGTTCTTACGAGGGGTGGACAGCTGCTGTATTTGGATATAGGGCTGGGTAGCACGGAGCTGGGGGAGGGGCCTAAGTTCAGAACACAGAATTTGATTATGTCTCCGTTTCTGTTCTTTTAATGAAGTGGTGTTTGCTGAAGGAAACTATTTCTTCCACCAGGAATATACCCTATAATAAGTAGATAGCCATCTTTTAATCCCTAACAATTGATGTGACCGATATCCTGCCACTCCGACTTGTGTTTATTTTCTCGTTAGAGGCCAGACGTGAGGTTAGCACATACAGTAACAAACAGCTCCAACGTCCCATCAAGTGTTCAAGTTGATTTGCAGAAAAATGGGATGATGATTTTATAATAGCTAATAGAGTTTCTGATTTAATGCAGCTGCTAGAAATTATCAAGGACTCCATTGAAAGCTTCCCAGTCACTTATAATAACAGGATAATAAATCATTCCCAGCACTCCCTGGCATTTATGATTCTATTAGAAACATAGGACCTGGTTCAGCTGCTCTTCTCGGTTATTTATTTATTTGTTATTTATTTATTTATTAAATTACCTTTTAAAGTTGAAGGAAAAAAAGTAGTGCTCTCACTTTGCTGCCAATTATATTAATAAGTAATAGTGTCTCCATGGAATTCCTTATTTCAAAAGGGAGTAGGAAGAGCAAAGGCAGAATCTTCCGATAAAGCCATCGGAGCTTTCTGAAAGGTCCATTGTTTGGGGAGCAGTGTAGTTCACTGTGAAAACACTGGACATTGACTCTGAAGACCCTTGTCCCTTTCACTTGCTATCCTCCTCCCCGCCCGGTGACACTGCCCCAATCTCTCTGTATCTAAGGGCTTTAATTCTCTTGTTCATAGAAGTGGGATTATCATCTCTCATCATTATGTATGTTCAAGGCAGTTGGTATGTCTAATAAAAGAATAAATGTGAAAGTGTTTTATAAATCGTCAGGCTCAATGGGTGTTAGTTATTTTTGTTTATGAGGGCTTGCTTTCAGTCCTGGTTGGAAACACTTACTGAAAATGGGAATACTGATTGCTAAACTATTACAGCTGCGTTGTTGCCCCTGCCCTAGGCTCCTGAGCAAGATCTCTCTCTCTGCTGGATCTCTGAGCCAAATTCTCAGCTGTGTCAATAACAACTAAATAATACCCCAAATACCCAGAATTTGGAACTAGGCCAACTTCCTTCTAGATTTAGCTCATAGACAGCTATCTATTTATACTGCATTTACCAAATCACAAGAAACAATGCATTGCACTCACTGTCCATGAAATCACACAGTCATGCTCATGGGGCCATATATTTTTAAATTCTTATAAATACACTTCGGCAGAACCTATGCCATCTAGTCCTTGAACTGTAAATATCAAGAGGAGATATTTAGGAGCAATGGGAGCTGCTGTCCCGGCAACAGCTGGCAGACAGAATTATACGGAGCATGTAGGCGTCTTTGGTGAGCCACCTAATCTATGAACTTGTTAAAAGAGGAAGCAAGTTCAATATTTTTAATTCAATTAAAAAATAAGTATATAAAAAAAAGCCTCTCTACTTCTTAGTGTTACAAGGAATAGAAATAAATGTGGTACAGTTTCTTGCCCTAAAGGAGTTTATAATCTCATTGGAGAAAGAAGGTATGCACACAGGAAATCACTGGAGGACATCATAGGATGATACCTGATTGATTAAGAGCTAAAATGGGCCAGCGCACACACGGAGGCCCTAGTGGAAGACGTAGAGAGCTGAGCCGAGAAGTTCTTGGACATGGACAGATGCAGAGGAAACAGCAGGAATGGGGAAGTGGCATTGGCAGACTGGTAGAGGCAGAAATGAATGCGGATGCTGGAGAGAGAGCTAGGACTCCTGCCTGAGCAGAGTTGATACAAAGAAATGTCAGTAGTTGACCGAAGTGAGTGGTCAGGTAGGAGATAAAGGCAGGAAAGTAGTTTGGTTCAAGCTTGGAAAGGCTTCAAGAGAACATGACCTTTAACCACTGGTAAGCAACAAGCGGTCCGATTTGCATTAACATAGTTACTATGATGTTATAGTGGAGAGAGGAGGTTGGTAGCAAGGAGACCAGTGAGAAGGCTTGGCCATTGAGAGGCTGTCATGACAAGAACTTGAAATAAACCAGCTGTAAAGCAGGGACAATACTGTTGCAAAATAGGTACTGTCAGGCTGTGGTTGTATTCCAGAGAGGTTGCCTTTAACAGGTAATAAAGTGAGTAGAGCCCCGGGTTGATGCACAGCTTGTGGCTTTGGGTATTAATAAACATTATTTCTGTGATTACATTGTTAAGGTTCTGTAACAAAGGAGACATTTGGGGTGAGGAACAAGGCGTCAGCCCTTGAATCTTTGTTCTGTTGTTGTTGCTGTTAATCCTTACCTGAGGATATTTTTCCATTGATTTTTAGATAGAGTGGAAGGGAGGGAGGGAGCGAGGGAGGGAGAGAGAGAAAATCATCGATGTGAGAGAGACACATGGATTGGTTGCCTCCCACATAACCATGGGGCTGGGGATCAAACCTGCAACCCAGGTACATGTCCTTGACTGGAAATCAAATCTGCGACCCTTTGGTCCGAGGGCTGATGCTTTAACCTCTGGGCCAAACCAGCCAGGGTGAATCTTTGTTCTTTATATGATCTCCCTTGGAGACATCATCTAGTCCTATGGTTGTAACTATTATTATATGACTCAAATTATATATATTTGACTTAAATTTTATTTATATATGCATAATTGTAGATATGATTATAGTTATATATTTATATCTATATATCTATAGCTATCTAGCTATCTTCCTCTGAATTCCAAAATTGAATATTTTTCTACTTATTTGCCCTCTTCATTTGGATTTCAATTAGACACCTCAAACTTGATGTGTCTAAACTCAAACTTCTTATTTTTCTCCATTTCAAATTTATATTCCCCCACGTTTCACATCTCAATAAATGTCAATTTAATCTTTTCTGTTGTTCAGGATCAAAACTTTGGAGTTATCCTTAGACCCTCTCATCCTCTCACATCTCACACCCAATTCATCAGCAAATACTGCCAGACCGCCCTTCAGAACGTATTCACTATCCCACCTTCACTGACACCAGCCTTCTCTAAACCACTGACACCCACCTGCATGGACACCTCCCTAGATCGGCATGATGGCCTCTGGGTGGTCTCCCTCTTCTTCACTGTATGTGGTACAGTAGGTTCCCAGAACAGCAGTAAGAATAATCTATTCAGAACAAGGCAGACCATATCATTTCCTTGCCCCAAACCCTCCACTGACCCCATTGTACTCCAAGTGCAGAGCCTTGCATGATCTGGTTCTTCTTCTCCTCTGACCTCTTCTCTTATCACCACCCCCCACCCCCCTGTGGAGCCACACCTCCTCAGCCAGGCACGCTTCCTGAGGCATCGGAGGCTGTAGCTTCATCTTCGAGATGCTCTTCCTCCTAACATCCCCTGGCCCACTCTCATGAGGCTTCCAGCCCAGGTCAGCCTCTCAATGGCATCTTCACCTATGGTGAGACCCACTTCTTATTTTTCTAGTGCATATTGCCATCTAGATACTGTATTTTTCTTTATGCATTTAGGAAATAATGCATTTATTGTCTGTCCAATAGAACAAAAGCTTGCTTAGTATCACCAACACTCAGGAAAAGGGGGGAGTTGGGTGTGTCGGCTTGTTGGAGCTCAGAATGTAAATGATATTTGAGGCCATGGGAGGGGGTGTTTTAATGAGGAAAAGCTTAGAGAGAGAGAAATTAGTGTGTAAGCGAAGTAGGGAGGAAAGGAAGCTGATGGAGAAGAAGACAAAGGGATTATAAAGAGGAGAACTGGTTATTCAGAATGAAAGAATGAAGACTTTTGAAACACAAGGTTTAGCCATTTTTTCAAAAGTCAGTAAGGGAAAACTAGACACTGAACACCTTGAGTCTGGACTCTGGGAGGATGTTGCTACCCTTAAGAAAGTTTGTTTCAGCGGAGCAGTGAGGGCAGCAGCCAACCTCATTATTGAGCCTTGGGAGGACAACGAGAAGTAAAGAAACATGGATGGGAAGTGTAACTCTTCTCTTTCATGAACTGTGCAGAGGGACAAAGGAAAACAGGTTGGATGCTGAGTACGGAATAGATATATCATCAAACAGGATAATTCTTGAGGTCTCACCAACCTCCAGCTATGATCCAAAAGTAGGAAAAGAAAGCCAGAAACACATCTTAACTGTATAATCAAAAATTGACATACGGTATCAGTAAGAAACTACCTTTACTTTCTTCTTTAGCAGTTTATATTAAATTCCTGCGAGAGAAATTAAAGTTTGCATTTTATGTTATTATTACAAATACTATGTTAATGATAGTTTGATATCTTTAATCTAATCAACTAGAAATTATTTGTTGCCCCTAGAACAAAAGTAGTTCTAGGAGTAAAACAAAGGAGGGTGTTGTTATTGGTTCTAAATATTTCTTATTTTCCTTTGTGTGTGTTTGTTTTCATTTTTTAAATCTGTATTGTAGAGAGTATTACAGATGTCCCATCCTTTTTCCCTCATTGTCCCCTTCCTCCTGGTTCCCATCTCACCCTAGGCCTTCATCATCCTATAGTCTGTGTCCATGGATAATGTGCATATGTGCATGTAAATTCTTTGGTTTGTCTCTATCCCCCCACCGAAGTTTATCAGTCTGTTCCTTGTTTCCATGCCTCTGTTTCTATTTTATTCATCATTTTATTTTGTCATTAGATTCTACATATAAGTGACATCATGTGATACTTGTCTTTCTCTGACTGGCTTATTTTGCTTAGCATAATACTCTCCAGGTCCTTCCATGCTGTGTCAAAGGGTAAGAGGGCCTTCTTTTTTACAGCTGCATAGTGTTCCATTGCGTAAATGTACCACAGCTTTTTTATCCACTCATCTACTGATGGGCACTTGGGCTGTTTCCAGACCTTAGCTATTATGAAAATTGCTGCTATGAACATAGGAGTGCATATATCCTCTAAGTATTTCTTATTTTCTTAAAGAAACATAGGCCCATCCTGGCCAGTGGTGCTCAGTGGTTAGAGCATCAGGCAGGCCTCAGATTCAATTCCTGGTCAAGGGCACATACCTGGGTTGCAGCCCCGGGTCGGGGTGTGGGAGGCAACCAATTGATGTGTCCCTCTCACATTGGTGTTTCTCCCTCTCTCTTTCTCTTTCTTTCTCCGCCCCCCCCCCCCTTCCATGCTCTCTAAAAATCAATGGAAAAAATATCCTCTGGTGAGTATTAACAACAACCAAAGAAAGAAACATAGGCCTGTGTGTTTACTACTGGTAAGTACCTTAGAATAAAGTGTGAGCAAGAAATGCACTTGAAGTTCCTCCAGCAAATTTAAGTTTTAAGTGTGTAATATAGTCCCAACAATTGACTCCAAAAACAAGCATGTATGTTTTCATCCCTACTCTCCCTTGGTTGTGTTTAGGCCATCTCTGTTCAGTTCACAGGCAAGAGATAATTTGGTAATGACACATCCTCAAATTTTATCTGGAACTGAAAAAAACAAAAAAAACAAAAACAAAAATGGAACTAAGTTTTTCCCTTTAATTTTTCTACAAGTTTCTTAGTCCTGTGAGCATGAAAAAAAAGTATTCTGTAAGTTTTGAGGTATACAGTGATGTTATATTTCGCAAGCAAATATTAGGCACTTATTTCGTGCCTTACACAGTGCTAGGCATAGGGAGAATACATAAGAAATTGAAAATGTATTAGTCTTTAAAGTATGTTCACTGCATAACGCCCTAAGATAGATAGGATGTAGCAGAATGATTAGGAAATCGTTCTTCATACCTCACAGTGCAATGCTGTGATGCGTAACAGTCACATTGTGGTTATGGCGAAGCCAAGATGACAGGGATGTCTGAGTACTGTCTGGATTAGCAGATGAAGGAGAGAAGCTGTAGAGAATTTTATATTCACTTTATCTGAGGACAAAACTGAAAATGGCCTGACATAATCGTAGAGGAGCCTTTGGGGGCACAGGGAGGGAGTAGGGTGGACTGTGGGAAAGGGCCTTCATTGCCTGAGGGAGGAATCTGGATTGATACAATGAACACAAGCAGGAACCCCTACACATTGATAAACGGTTAACAATTGACTATGGGGTGAAGAGTGTTTAATGAAAATTAATCTGACAATTACATATAAGAATAATTAGAGAGAAAATTTTTAAGTGGAAATAAAAAGCAGTTATTACAGTGTTGGCTTATGAAGTGAGATTGAACTTGGCTAATTCTGGAAAAAGAGTTATAGGTAAAAATAAGTGACACCAACTAATAAGAATGGACAGAAAACCATGGTATCTAAGTCAGGGTTCGATGATAGTTCTAAGCTTCCAAGCCAAGGTAATGAAGAAACAAATCGAAACTCATTTTTATTTAACACATATCAAGTGCTAGGTGTTGTTAGGTATTTCACTTTGTTATCCTACTTTATCTTGGCAACACTCTTGTAAGGAGAAAAACAAGCAAGGTTTAGATGTTTAAGTTCTTTGTGCAAGATCACATTCAGGCATTTCTGGAGGTGAGAACCAAACACGAGCCTCTGACGGTGAGCCCAGGCATCTTTCCACTTTATAACGTCTGCCAAGACTTAGTCTTGATTTGCTGCCCAATACACACCTTTCAATGCATCCAGCCCTCTACTCCAAGCAACTTCAGCGACTGCTGTTCCTCAAGGTGGCCCTGGGTTCCTGTGCCCACCGCTCCCACCCCCACCATCGTTGAGCCTTTCTCTTCTCCCTTCCATGTCACTGTTGATATTTAAAGACTTATTCTTTTTTTTTTAATTTATTTTTGTTACAAATGTTTCTCCTTTTTTCCCCATTGACACCCTCCTCCCCAACCCCCCACCCCGTCCCCAGCTTTGTTGTCCATGTCCATCAGTTATGCATACATGCGTATAAGTTCTGTGGTTTATCTCTTCCCTCCCACTCACCCCCTCTTCTGAGGATTGTCAGTCTGTACCCTACTTTCACATCTCTGGGTCTACCCTGTTCCTCAGACTGTTATGTTTATTATATTCCACAAATGAGTGAGATCATGTGATATTTGTCTTTCTCTGCCTGGCTTATTTCGCTTAGGATAATACTAAAGACTTATTCTTAATATCATCTTTCCTATGAAGTGTTTCCATTGCTCTAAACATATGTGATGACTTCCTTTTTTGAACCACCTCCACCTCTCCACCTCCTCACTCTATGTATATCGCAGCATTTGGGTGTTTTTCTCATCTACAATATTGTACGACAGCTTCAAGAGAATAAGAGTTATGACCTGTCCAGTGATCTCCATTATTACTTCATAGAATTTAGAAATTTGTTGGAAAAGAAAGAATATAAGAGGGGGTCAAGATGGCAGAGTAAGCCTGGCCAGCGTGGCTCAGCGAATTGAGTGTCATCTCATGGACTGAGAGGTCTTGGTTCGATTCCCAGTCAGAGCACATGCCTGGGGTTGCAGGCTCGATCCCCAGTAGGGGGCATGCAAGAGGCAACTGATCGATGTTTCTCTGTTACATTGATGTTTCTATCTCTCTCTCCCTTCATCTCTCTCTTTAAAAAATCAATAAAAACATAATTAAAAAAAAAAGATGGCAGAGTAAGAAGATTCTGAGCTCACTTCCTTCCACAGACACACCAAAACTACAACTACATAAAACAGCTCTTACTGGGGACAACCTGAACACTAGGAGAACAGATTTTCTACAACTAAAGATATAAATAAAAAGTCACATGGAGGCAGGTGCAGAGATGTAGTTCAGTCAGGACCCACCACCCTAGTGCAGCATCCCACAAGTGGGAGAGATATCACAACTGTGAAGGTACCCCGGAGGAACAAGGGGGCCAAGCCCCACGTCAGACTCTCCAACACTGCGAATAGGAGACCCCATAACATCTGGCTTGGAAAGTCAGCAAGGCTTACATCCAGTAGAGACCAAGTGCTGTAGAAAACCGAGACTCTGCAGTTCAAGTTCGTGTGCACAAGAACTGGTTTGAATCCCAGTGCAGAGACAGCAATTTGAAAAGCAATGGGTCACATGAAGGTGATACATTGACCGATTTTAGGACAAGTGCCAGAGGAGCAAGAAACTGTTAGAACTTTCTTCAGGAACAGAATCGTTGGTGGGAACCATTTTATTTTATTTTTTATGCTCTTTCAAACTAGCTGGCCTGACACTGGTGGGCACCATCTCTGATGATACTGTCAATTAATCTTGTTAACACTGTTGGCCCAGCCTTAGTGTACCCTTGAGGTTCCTCCCTGCCCAAATTGACCATCCCACACTGTGCCCTCAAAAAAGGCTCCCACTTTGCCACACCTGAGTGGGGGAGGGCTTGGTCAGCACAAACACCCCTCCAAAGCAGCTCCCAACCCTAAGGAATCAGCCCCCACATACCAACATGCCCACGACCAATAAGACTAACCCTTGCAGCCAGCCATGCCCAGGGTCTGCTCTGCACACCAGTGTGTCCAAAAAATTCAGATTCAGGCCTTGCAACCAGTCAGCCTGGGGGCCTATCCAACCCACAAGCATACCACAACAATCACAGTGCAACCACAACAGGACGGTACATGCAACCCACAGAGGGGACACTCCTAAAGCTGGTTCTAGTGACAAGGGAAGTGTCAACACTAGGCTCCACACTACACACATAGGCCACTTTTGTAAGACTGGGAGACATAGGCAATTTTCCTAATACATAGAAACAAACACAGAGAGCTAGGCAAAATAAGAAGACAAAGGAATATGTCCAAATAAAAACTCAAGACAAAACCCAAGGAAAAGAACTAAAAGAAACAAAGATAAGCATGCTGCCAAAGATTAAACCAATCATCATAAAGTGGCTAACAGAACTTGGGAGAAGAATGGATGAATGCAATGAGAACTTCAATAAAGAGATAGAAAACATTTTTAATCAAATTGAGGAATACAATGACTAAAATTAAAAATACATTGGAAAGCCCTGGCCAGTTTGGCTCAGTGGTTAGAGCATCAGCCCATAGACTGAGGGGTCACGGGTATGATTCTGGTCAAGGGCACATACCTGGGTTGCAGGTTCACTCCTCAGCCCCGGTTGAGGTCATGCAGGAGGCAACCAGTTGATGTGTCTCTCTTACATAAATTCTCTCTCTCTCTCTCTCTCTCTCTCTCTCTCTCTCTCTCTCTCTCTCTCCCTCCCTCCCTCTGTCCCTCCCTTTCTCTATCTCTCTCCATCCTTCCCTTCTACTCTATCTGGAAAAAAAAATCAATGGAAAAATATCCTTGGGTGAGGATTAACAACAAAAAAAATATAAAATACATTGAAAGGGGTCAATAGTAATTTGATGATGCAGAAGAATGGATCAGTCATCTGGAAGACAGTAGTGAAAATCACCCAAGCAAACAGCAAAAAACAAAAATAATTTAAAAAATTAAAGATACTTTAAGACTTTGTGGACAATAATAGTGTACTAACATTTGCATTATAGGGTTTCCAGAAAACGAAGAAAGAGAGAATGGGACAGAAAACCTATTAGAAAAAGTAATGGCTGAAAACTGTCCTGATCTGGCAAAGGGAAAAAACATCTAAGTCCAGGAGGAAAGAGAGCTCCAAACAAAATGAACCCAAAGAGTCCCAAACTAAGACACATCACAATTAAAATGTCAAAAGATAAAGATAAAGAGAGAATCTTAAAGCAGCAAGAGGAAAACAACTAGTCATATACAAGGGAATCCATAAGACTGTCATTTGATTTTTTCAGCACTTTTCAGACCAGAAGGGAATGGCATGGTATAGTCAAAGTGATGAAGGGAAAAACAAACAAACAAATCTTACCACCTAGAATACTATACCTGGCAAGGCTATAATTAATAATTGAATGAGAGATAAAAAGTTTCCTAGACAAGCAAAAGCTAAAGGAGTCTATCATCATTATACATACCAACTTTACAAGAAATGTTACAGGAATTCTTTCTCACTGGTAACAGCAAATACAGAGTAAAGGCAATAGATCAATCAATTATAAAGCTAGTGTAAGGTTAAAAGACAAAAGTAATAAAATAATCTACATCTACAATAATTAGTTAAGAGATAAAAGTGTCTATCACTAGATGAGTGGATAAAAAAGCTGTGGTACATATACACAATGGAACACTATGCAGCTGTAAGAAAGAAAGATCTCTTATCCTTTGAGACGACATGGATTATGCTAATCGAAATAATGAGCATTATGCTAAGCGAAATAAGCCAATCAGAGAAAGACAAATACCACATGATCTCACTTATTTGTGGAATATAATGAACAAAAAAAGCTGATGAACAAAGCAACTCAGAGACATAGAAAGGAGTAAGGTTCAGACTGACAAACCTCAACGGTGGGGGTCGGGGGGAGGGATGAGATAAACCAAAGAACTTATATGCATGTACGCATAACCAATGGACATAGACAACAATGCTGGCTCGGGGGCAGGATAGGGAGAAGGGTGCCTGAGGGGAAAAAGGAGAAACATCTGTAACAAAAGTAAATTAATTAATTAAAAAAATTTTTTTTTAAAAAGAGATACACACATCCACAAAGATGCAATCTGTGATGTCAAAAAATAAAACATGGAGTGGGGGAGTAGAAATGTGCTTTTAGAATGTGTTCAAACTTAAATGACCATCAACTTAAAATAGACTAATGTACCCATTGCTATGTTTGAATCGTAGGAACTACAAACTGAAAAAATGTAATAGATACATAAAAATTTAAGAAAAAAGAATCAAAACCTAACATTAAAGAAAGCCATCAAATCACAAGGGAAGCAAGTGAAAAAGAAAGGAACAGAAGAAATAGAAAAACAACCAACAACATGTAAATAAGTACACACCATCAATAATTTTAATGTAAATGAACTAAATGCTCCAATCAAAAGACAGCAAGGGCTAAATGGATAAAAATACAACAACATACATATGCTGCCTACAACAGACTCACTTCAGATCTGAAGACACACACAGACTGAAACTGAAGGGATGGAAAAGAGTTTCCATGCAAATAGAAACAGATAGAAGATCAAGGTTGTACTACTTACATTAGATAAAATAGATTTTAAACAAAGACAAATTTTAACAACAGACAAATATGATCATTACATAATGATAAAGGGATAATTCCAAGAAGAAATTACACTTGTAAACATCTATGCACCCAACTTAGGAGCTCCTAAATACATAAAGCAAATATTAACAGATACAGGATAATGGAGGAGATTTACAGTATTACACTAATAGTAAGGAAATTTATCACCCCATTTCCATCAATGGATAGATCATCCAGACAGAAAATCAATAAGAAATCATAGGACTTAAACAACACATTACATCATATTGACCCATGAGATATATACAGAACATTCCTTCCAAAACAGCAGATGATACACTCTTTGCAAGTGCACAAGGAACATTTTTCAGGGCAGATCACATATTATGTTACATAACAAGACTCAATAAATTTAAGAAGACTGAAATTATATCAAGCATATTTTCCAACTACAACAGTATAAAACCAGAAATCAATTACAAGAAGAAAAGTGGAAAAATCACAGATACGTGGAGACTAAACAATATGCTACTGAACAACCAATGGGTCAATGCAGAAATCAAAGATGAAATTTTATATATATATATGACACCACAGAAGCAGTACTAATTGTAAAGTTTATAACAATACAGACCAATCTCAAGAAACAAGAAAACCTCAGATAAACAATCTAACATTACAACTAAAAGAACTAGAAAAAAAAAGATAAACAAAGCCCAAAGTTAATAGATGAAAGAAAATACTAAATTTCAGAACAGAAATAAATAAAATAGAGGCTAAAAAATAGAAAAGATCAATAAAGGTAGAAACTGGTTCTTTGTAAAGATAAACAAACTTGATAAACTTTTAACCAGACTCATTAAGAAGAAGAAAAAGAGAGATAGAGAAAGGGTCTAAATAATTAAAATCAGAAATGAAAAAAAGTTACAAACAAAACTGCAGAAATACCAAGGGTCATAAGAGAAAACTATGATCACTTATATGTCAACAAATTGGATGACTTCAAAGAAATAGATAAATTCCTAGAAACAATCTTCCTATAATGAATCAGGAAGAAACAGAAAATCTGAGCAGATTGATTACTAATAATGAAATTAAGTCAGTAATCAAAATACTCTTAACAAGAAAAGTCCAGGACCGGACAGCTTCCGAGGTTTATTCTACCAAATATTTTAAAAAGAATTAATACTTATTCTTTTCAAACTACAGTCATGTACCACATAACATCTCAGTGAAAAATAGTCAGCATAAACAACAGTGGTCCCATAAGATGATAATGGAGCTGACAATTCTCTATTGCCTCATGGCATCATAACCATTAGCTCTTCCTAACATAATGCATTAGTCACGTGTTTAGGGTGATGCTGGTGTAAACAAGCCTACTGCACTGCCAGTTGCAAAAGTATAGCATATAGAATTATGTACAGTGCATAATACTTGATAATGACAGCAAACAACTATATTATTGGTGTATATATTTACTATACTTTACTTTTTATTATTTTAGAGTGTATTTTTTCTACTAATAAAAAACTTGCCGTAAAACAGTGTGCCATGGACTGCCAGCAGTGACCTCATACAGCTCATATTTACTACATCCCTTTATTGCATCATTTTCTCCTGTGCTTCATTTTATCTTGTGTGTTTGGTACAGTAACATGCCATGCAAGCTTGTCGCCTAGGCGGAATAGGCTATACCATACAGTGTAGGTTTGTAGTAGGCTATACCATCTACATTTATATATGTACACTCTATGATGTTTGCACAATGATGAAATTGCCCAATGACACATTTCTCAGAATGCATCTCTACTGTTAAGTGGCATATGGCTGTATTCCAAAAAATTAAAGAGGAAGGAATGCTTCCAAACTCATTTTAGGAGGCCAGCTATGCCATAAAACCAAAATCAGACACACACTCATACACAAAACTACAAATAAAGAAAATTATAGGCCAATATCCTGAAGACCCTGAATATCCCAAGCAAATTTGAGAAAGAAGAACAAAGTTGGAGGTATCATGCTCCCTGATGTCAAATTATACTATAAACTATGGTAATAAAAACAGCATGGTACTGGCACAAAAACAGACTTGTCATTCAATGGAACAGAGTAGAGGTTCCAGAAACAAACTCATGCTATATGGTCAATTAATCTACAAAAAAGGAGGCAAGAATATACATGGGCAAAGTTGGGCAAAGTATTTTTTAAATAAATTGTTGGGAACCTGGCCAACTACATGCAAAAAGTTGAAACTGAACCACTTTCTTAATGCCATATACAAAAATATATATATAAATAAACTCAAAATTGATGAAAGACTTAAATGTGAGACCTGAAACCATATAACTCCTAGATGAAAATATAGGCAGTAAACTCTTTAACGTAAGTATTTCCCATATCTTTCAAAATATGTCTCTTCAGGCAAGGGCAACCAAAGCAAAAATAAATTAATTTTTATTTGTTTAGTTTGACTATATTAAACAAAAAAGGTTTTGCACAACAAAGGAAACCATCCATAAAACAATAGGTAGCCTACTGGATGAAAGAAGATATGATTATCCAAAAGATTAGCCAATAAGAAGTTAATATCCCAAATATATAAAGAAATCATGCAACTCAACATCAAAGAAAAATCTAATTTGAACAATGAACAAGGACCTGAATAAACATTTCTCCAAAGAAGACTTACAGACAGCCAACAGACTCATTTAAAAAAAAAAGTTCAACATCACTACGTACCAAAGAAAAGCTAATTAAACTCACAGTGAGATATCACTCTCACCTGTCAAAATGGCTATTATGGAAAAGACAGCAAATATTAAGAGTTGGTGAGAAACAGAGAAGAAAGGAACCCTCAGGCACGGTGGGGGCTTATACATCGGTGCAGTCACTATAGAAAACAGAATGGAGGTTCCTCAAATAATTAAAAATAGAACTACAATGCAACCCAGCATTTCCACTTTTGGGAATTTATCTGAACAAATTCAAAACACAAATTCAAAAAAGATATGTGCACCCTTATCTTCACAGCAGCATTGTCTACAACAGCCAGATATGGAGGCCACCTAGATGTTCATCAGTGGGTGAAGGGATAAGGAAATTGTGATACACACACACAAACATGGGAATATTACTTGGCCATAAAAAAGACTGAAACTTTGACATTTGCAATAACCTAGATGGTAGTATGCTAAGTGAAATAAGTCAGACAGAGAAGCAGAAGTATCATATGATCTCATTTATGTGTAGAATCTAAAAAGCAAAGAAAAGCCCTGGCCGGTGTGGCTCAGTGGTTTGATTCCCAGTCAAGGGCACATATCTGGGTTGCTGGTTTGATCCCCATGGACAAAGGAGAGGACAGGGTAGGAGAATGGGAGAAACAGTTGAGGGGATTAAAAAGTACAAAATTGCAATTTAAAATAAGTAAATCATGGAGATGTAACGTACAGCTAAGGTAATATGGTCGATAATAGTGTAATAACTTTGCACGGGGACAGACGGGTACTAGACTTATCATGGTAATCTCTTTGGAAGGCATAAACATGGTGGATTACTATGTTGTACACCTGAAACTAATATAATATTGTATGCCAACTATAATTTCTTTAAAAAAGAGTAAAATA
The DNA here is from genome assembly GCA_030848825.1 of Tadarida brasiliensis. Taxonomy (NCBI): domain Eukaryota; kingdom Metazoa; phylum Chordata; class Mammalia; order Chiroptera; family Molossidae; genus Tadarida; species Tadarida brasiliensis. The sequence continues at coordinate 31,291,934 of CM061277.1, forward strand.
GGAGAGAAGCAAAGGCATATAGCTTAAGAAAAAACAAAATGTGTTATAGCTACTCACATGTAAGGCACAACGGGGTAGGAGTGTAAAGTTACCCTGAAGCTGGAGGCAAAAGAACTGGGTTCTTTGGACAAGTCACTTCACCACTTTGGATTCAATTCCTCCTCCAAAATATAAGGGGTTTGGACACCTGGCAATTCCTTTAACTGTGTCCAAGTTTAATCATCTTTTTTCTGATATTTGCAGACTGAGAATAAAAATCCAGGCTTTGATTATCTTATTAAATTCAAATATTTTCACTTTTTAAAGAATCTGCTTCACTCCAAAGGTCAACTTTAATAAACCAGTTCACCCTAAATCCAGAATCAAGACAGCACAGCTGACACCCCTCGGATGGGCTCTTTGCCAGAGTTTTCTTGGGCTCCCGGCTCCCTTGTATATCCCAGAGTTGGGTAATGTACTGTGGCTTATTTGCATAACAATTACAAACTTTAGGAAGGCTACTGATTGGAGTACTCCTTGCCAAACTAGGATAACTTTTTGAATGAAGCCGCCTTTTGTACATTTATTTATTTATTTATTTTGTTTCAGAACAGCTGCTGGTGGTGTTCAGTCATCAGTCACCACAGGGGAAATGGCACTCACTCCCCGCCAGTTTTGAAACTTCCTTTTCCAGGAAAGACACCCCGGCATTTGTCCTGTCAGAACCTCTGCTCAGTCATCGCCAAGTGACCTTCACCAGCAGGGCAGCAAAGACTCTCAGCACCAGTTTTGAAGAATAATCAGAGCTGGCACCCAGGAACACTGCTGGGTAGATGCCTTCTGAGGTTGGTCCAGGCTTGGCACAAGCTTGACCAGGTTTTTATTTTAACAAAAGTCACTTAGTCACTTAAGAAATAAATATTAAGCTGTTACTCTGCCCACATTGCTCTCGGCACCGGCCACCTGAGACGCAAAAGGCACTTGTGACCCATGCCATGCAGGCTGGTGAAGGACGAGGACGAGCTCCGAAATGGGTGTTCTCCCTGCTCCTCACGCTGCTTGCACTGCCCTTGTTTATTATCCTGTCTTACGTACTGTGTAAACTCCTGGACAGCAGAGATCACGTCTTATTTTTCTGTCACCTCATCCCTGAACAACAGCTCAACAGCTCAAGCACTTTGCGAGCAGGACTTGTGTCTTGTGTTTCTTCTTCCTGGTCTCCCATACAACCAAGTGAAGTTCTACATTTATATCTTGTACCACAAAGCACTATAAAACATTTACATATATTTTTGTTAAATTTCAAGGAGTGACATTGGTTAATAAAATTCTATAGATTTCAAGTGTAACATTCTACAATACATCATCTGTATATTGCATTGTGTGTTTACCACCCAAAGTCATATCTCCTTTCATCACCATATATTTGACCCACTTTACCTCTTATTACCTCCTCCCCAGAGCTCCCTTTCCCTCTGGTAACCACCATACTGTTGTCAATATCTATGAGTTTTTGTTTGTTTGTCTTATTTGTTCATTTTCTGCTTTCCGTTTTATATTCCACATACGAGTGGAATCATGTGGTTCTTGACTTTTCTGTCTGACTTGTTTCGCTTAGAATGATATTCTCAAGATCAATCCATGTTGCCACAAATGGCAGTATTTCATCTTTTTTATGGCTGAGTAATATTCCATTGCATATACATACCACATCTTCTTTATCTAATCATCTATCAAAGGGCACTTTGTTTCCATGTCTTGCCACTGTGAATAATGTTTCCATGAACATAGTGGTACATATATTTTTACAAATAAATGTTTTCAAAAATTTTAGGTAGATACTCAAAAGAGGGTTGCTGGGTCACGTGGTAACTCTATTCTTAATTTTGCGAGGAAGTTTTATACTGTTTTCCATGGTGGCTATACCAGTTTACATTTCCACCAGCAGTGAAAGAGTCTTTGTTTTTCTTCACAACTTTTCCAACACTTATTACTTGTCTTGTTGATAATAGCCATTTTAATAGGTGTGAGGTACTTTTTTTTTTTTATCCTCACCCAAGGACATTTTTGCATTTATCTTCAGATAGAACAGGAGGGAGAGGGGGGAAGAGAGAGAGAGAAACATCGATGTGAGAGAGACACATCGAGTGGTTGCCACCCACACGACCCCAACCGGGGCAGGGGACGAACTGCAAGTGAGGTACGCACCCTTAGCGGGAACGGAACCCAGGACTCTCTGGGCCGCAGGCTGATGCTGTAACCGCTGAGCCAAACCTGCCAGGGCTCATTGTACTTTTGATTTTCATTTCCCTAATAGCTAGTGAAGTTGAGCATCTTTTCATATATCTGTTGGCCATTTGTATGTCTTCTTGGGAGATGTGTCTCTTCAGGTCTTCTGCCCATTTTTTAATTTACTTGTTTGTTTTTTATTGTTTTGCTATATGAGTTCTTTCTATATTTTGGATATTAACCCCTTATTGGAGGTGTCATTTGCAAATATCTTCTCCCATTTGGTTCATTGCATTTTTGTTTTGTTCATGGTTTCTTTTGCTGTGCAGAAGCCTTTTAGTTTGATATTATCTCATTCATTCATTTTTATTTTTTATTTTACTTCCCTTGCCTTTGAGGTCATATTTATAAAATCCTCTCTAAAACAAAGGTCCATAAGTTTAGTACCTGTGTGTCTTGCCCACACATGGCTATGTATGCTTCTGAGGCTAAGCCAGTTATATTGATTTTCTGTTCCTGTTCTCTTGGTAAACTTGAAAAAAAATTAAAAGATTAAAGAGGATCCTAAGTAAATACCATCTTAATAAATATGATTGTGCACCAGCCATTTTCTGAGGTTCTAATCCATCAAATTTAGAATTATCTGAATTCCTTACATATTTCCTGGAAGGTCATGACCTTATATTACAAGTGAAGCTTTGCCCAGGGCTGTTTGGCAGAGGCTGAAATTTTAGGAAGTCACCATTCTTCCAGTGGGGCTTACGCTTACCCGCCAAGCGACCCATGTCAAGGAGGGAACACTGAGTGCCCACTGCATATACCCCGATTCTCATGTAATATGCCACCATCTCCAACTGTAGCTTAGATCAGCTGGAACATAAAATAACTGGAAATGAGAGCTGTTTTATTGAACACTTATTATTTTTCAGAAATGGAATTTTTAGAGTCCCTAAAGCTATTCTGTTACTATCCATTTAAGATACATTTCACAAGTGTTTCTTAAGACTTATGATTTAATCTCAATAAAGATGGTATATTCCTCAGTGTGGGAACCTAGGGAACAAAGATGTAATACTTATTGTCTGGCACACTAAGACATACTAATAACTGTATTACAAGGCACCACAGTATTTATGATCTTATTTAATCTTAAAATATTTAACAATGGGCATTATAAGCCATTATTTTCTTCTTTCAAAGATAGATAAGGAGAACATGGTTTTAAAATGTTAAGTAACTGGCCCAAGGTAAAGGAACCAACTGGTAGAGTCAGAATAGGATCTCAAGTTCAAGTGCATTGCCATGTGGTCTTCATCACTATACATACTGCCTTCCCACCTACACAAGTCACCTTCTGAAGTCCCAACCAAAGGCCATCACTTGCTGATTGGCCCCAAACAGCGCACATTATCCAGCTTTGAATATCACCTATTGTCTCTGCCTACATTGGCTTGAGAGCATTATATGATATTTATACTAAGAATCTTGAGAATCTAGCTAATAGCATCAAATATCTAACCCCTATCACCTTGTGTCATTACTGATTTTGAAAACAACTTCAGTTGTGTCTACTTTGTCACATTTCAACCCAGTCATGTTCTGCACACCCTGCCAGCCACTTCCTCTTCTTGTCTTACATTGCTCCCTCATACTGCGCATGCTGCATCAACTCTCCCACAGGCTCCACCCCATCACAAGCATCTCTCCACCTTCCTGTCCCTTGTTCTTCCAAAGAGATGCCTGCTTCTTCCATCGCAGCAAGAGAAAGCTGTTTCTTTCACTCTTCTCTATACACCACAATGTCATCATCTTCCATTTACTCTTCAACAAACATAATTTGACTTTCATTTTTACCATTTTACTAAAAGCTCCCTGGCGCAGGATACCCATGACCTCCTACATTACATTCCAATTGCTGTGTAACAGATGAAACAACACAAATCTGTTTTCTCACAGTTCCTATGAGTCGGAGTCCTTTATAGGTTAGTTGGGTCCTCTGCTAGGGACACATCAGACTGAAACTCAGGTAGGGGTTGGTTGTGGTATTATCTATGTTGTACAGTGGTTTTACAAGCTCACCAGTTGTGGGACAGTTCCTTGCTTCCTGTTTTCTTGCTGGCTCTAAGCAAGGCACCATTCTCAGCTACTAGATAGAAGTCACTCTTAGGTCTTTGCATGTGGAAGTTGACTATGGAAGAAACTTCTGTAGGCAGTTCACAACATGACTCGTTGCTTCTTTAAGGCAAGCAGGAGAAATCTCTCTTTTGAATCTTCTTTTACAGGGCTCATTTGAGTAGGTCAGGCCCATCCAGGATAATCTCCCATTTGTTTAACTCAAAATCACTTGGTTAAGGACCCTAATTACATTTGCAAGTATTGTTCAAACAAATAAATAATAGAATTGGGAAGTCATGTATAAAATTAAGCTTATAACAATTATGTATCTGTGTAGTTTTAGGAAAAATTTCTCCTATTTAATAGACATTGAACCTTGGTTTAGGATTTGGAATACTGAAACAAGAATGGGTAGTAGGAGTTAATTATGATCAGGGAAAAATAAAAGTCCAGTAAACGAAAATAGGAAGTTCCCTACGGATTCCATCACCCTCTGGAGGCAAATTAAGCAAATCTACTGAAGATGCAGAAAGAATTCCAATAATGAGTCTTGTAAAATTTGAAGCTCTTAAGCTCCATCTAATGAATAACCTTGCAGGTTATGCAAACCAGCACCCTAAAAGTAATGAGCCAAAAATGAGCCAAGGAAACCATGTAAATATTAGAACATGTATAGGATTTCAAGATAGGTTTCCAAATCTTCCTTTTCTATGGCTGTGTGGTTCATCCACACATTCATTTTCTCACTTACTCATTTATTCTTTTGACAACACTTTATGCCAACAAATGTTCTAGGCAGTGGGCAATATCATGATGAACAAGAACTGACCTCTGTCCTCTGGGATTTACTCTGCTGTAGAGAAGACTGGTTAGTAGATAAGAAATGATAGCATACCAAGAGATCCATGAAAAGGAAATTAGACAGTTCTTTGAAAACAGTTTTTGTCAGGGAGAGGAGTGAAGGCAGGCATTCAGGAAAGAAAGACCTCTACACTGATACCCTGAGGAGCCAGGTGATGAAACATGAGGGAAAACAGCTTCCAAGGTAGCGATGAAAACATAAACAAAGACCCAGAGGTCCTTGCATGCATCTGGAACTGCCAGCAGTCCCCTGTGGCTGGAAAATAGAGTAATAGGAGGTGAAAGTAGGACTGGCCTGAGATTACATGCAGAGATACACAGGGCTGGTTTAGGGAGGAATCTCATGTGCTGGAGAGTTTGAGTCAATTCTGAAAACAAGTTTTATAGTTGGGGTGGGGGCAACACAATCAGATTTGTAATTTCAATGGATGGCTCTAGGCTTGGTTTGAAGAATGAATTTTAGGGGCAAGAGTAGAGACCAGGATGGTAGCTAGAGTTAAGGCAGTGGTCCTGGAATGTGTATGTAGAACCTTCAATGATTTGAAGACTTGTAGAAAAATTATTAAATTAAGAATGGGAATAAACTCACAATTTACTTTATACTTTTGTTTTAAAAGAGATAACGGATTTAAAATTGCCATATGAATAATAATGTGCTGCTAGTTGTTATTGTCAACAAAGTGGGAAATGGGGCTTTTCTTTCAAGCAGCCTAAATAATAAAGCAAATATAGTTCACTTTGAAAATGAGAACTTCGAAAAAGTTCTCTCTCTTTTTATTAGGAAAATTTTGATAAGAGAAAATAAACAAGATTCTCCAGGGTGAATGAGGGTGGTCAGTGTCCCAGAAAACAACCAATTCATGGTCCACTAGCTGGTCAGGTCTGTGTTCTCCTCCTCTTCTGTTTTAACCTCAGGCTAAAATGGCAATTTTATTAATAGTAATACACTTGCATAAAGTGCTAATTTACTCCATCATTTTCCTCATTAGCTCTATTGGATTGTGAGACTCATCTGCATGAATAATGAATCTCTATGTGCCTTTTCCAAAGTTTGTCTCATCTCTGCCAAGTGAAGTACAGAAAAGAAGAAATACTCACCTGTAATTCTTTGATCATTTTGGAGAAAGATAGGTCACTTTCTGAGAAGACGGTGAAGGCATCAAGAAGGTCCTTTGATTAAACCTGGACAGAAGTAGGGAGGACTCTTCTACCTTACTTTTAGGATAAATAGAATGAAGCTTTTGCTGTAGGTTTTATGAGCTCTGTCATTTCCTCTTGGAATGTACTAATGAATATAGGTTTCTCTCTAGTTTGACCCAATTTCATTCTATCTGCTAGTGTCACAAGATAGAAGATTAAAGGTGATGAGATGAGGTCAAGAATAGCAGGTTTATTTGATCAAAGATTAAAATCAATCCATGCTTCTTTTATTCTCTGGACCAATGATCTCAATTGCATTGAAAATGGAACTATTCATAAAATTGGCAAAAATTAATGTCAAAAATATTTTAAAAACTCCTAACAATAAGTCAGTGAGAAGAGCATAGCAAATCAATGGAAAAATGAGCAAAATAAATGAACAGGCACACCAGAGAGCAGAAAACACACAGAAAGAGATGTTCTAAAAATCCTAAATCAAGACTACAATTACCTAACATTGTACGCAGAACCAATTGGCAAAAATTAAAATATCTGATACTACTAAGAACTGAAAAGCTCTGACCCTTCAGTATCTTTAGACATTGCTGGTGGGAGCATAAACTGATACTCTGTTAAGCAGTTTGGCTATACCTTCTATATTTAAACATTCCCAAAGTATGTGACCCCAGAATTTCACTCCTCAGTATCTATGCTTTTAGTAACTTTGTTCATAACAACAACAATAACAAAATTATGGATTGAATTTAAATACCTGTCAGCATAAAAATAGGCAAATCAAGTGAAGAATATTCACAAATTGAAATAATAGTGTTCAACAAATAAACTACAGCAAAACACAAACATTATGGGTGATCTTAGAAATATAAGTGAAAAAGTCCCTAAAATTACATATATCAGAATGCATGCCCATTTTTTATAGACATAAAAATCAACAAAACAAAAAAAGTAATTTTAAAGATTCCTATAAATGTGATGCAATTATACAAAAATGAAAACATGACATGAACATAGAATTCTGGATGAAGGTTGTCATGGAGTAAGAAGGGGGCAGGTAAAGGTATTATTGGTGGAGGGATTACAAGGTCAGGATGTGGGTTGATGCCAAATCTTTGCTTTTGTATTTTTGGAGGTTTTGTGTATCTGTTTGCTTAAAATATAATAAACTAAGAGTCAGGTCACACATAGAATATTGGGCCAAAGGTTGAAAATAATCCAAGTCTGTGCATCTGAGGTTAATTTAGAAAAATAAGTAAATTAAATTACAGTCATCAAATGTCTTTGAATCTTATATGGTTGGTTTTCAAAGAAAAAAAAAATCCTCCCACTCTATTGTTAATTTCTGTGGTTCTCTATCAAAAGTATTTATTGTATCCTTCTTGGATAATTTTCCTTATGTACCAGGACTGAAGCAAATAAAGAAAGGCAGAAAGAGCAAAAATATGAAAGGATATGTATGCAGTAGAATGGCTGAGGGTAACTGAATCTTGAGACAGGGGCCAAAGGGCCTGGACTCTGTGTGGTAAGTCGGGAGCTGGTGAGGAGGAAAGCCTAGGTCAGACTGGTCACACCAGCCACAGAGCCATGCGGTGATTATTGGCAGATTGGGTAATTCCGGAAGGATTGTCCAGAGGGACAGAACCTCAGGCACAGCTAGCTGGGGGATGGCCGAAGGGATGCAGAGTGCCTGCTTTTACTTTTAAGACCTAACTCACTGCAAAGAGATGCTCTGTGGAATTTAGGTCAGGCATGTCCTCTCCCAGCATTTCTGTCAGGGCAACTTGGCACGGGGTCCAGGGAGTGATCCCCTGTACCGATAACCACACCTTACATCTGCATAACCCCCTCCTGCACGCCGTCCAGTTAATTCTCACAACACCTTCAGTAGGAAGGGTAGGCGGTCTGTTTTCTCACCGTCATAGGAGGGAGCTGAGGTCTGGAGAGACTTTATATTGGCCATCTAGAAATGAGAACTCTGGTCACTGGCCTGCCATGTCTTTTCCAAGATGCCGCCCACAAAGGAAGGGGCTGGTTGGAAACAGAGAGTTTTGACTAATATTTATTGAATACCCATGTCAGTGCATGGCAATCTTTATTTCATGTAATGTTTACAACACCCCTAGGAGGTAGGAACTGTCTTTATCTCTCTTGTTAGGATAAGAAAATGGAAAATTCAAGTCATCAGCTGTGTGACCTAGAGCAAGTAGCTCAAGCATTCTAAAGCTCCACATCCTTATCTAAAAAATAAAGATTATAATAGTAACCTCTGGAGTGATTGAGAGGATTAATGAGATAAGGCAGTTAATGTGTTTACTTAAAAAAAAAAATCACATAAAGCTTATAAATGGTGGAAGTAGAATTGAACCCATGGGTATATGATCCAAAGTCCTGCCCTTTCTACGAAAGACTGCTGCTGGACAGGGGACGCCAAACAGAGTGTGTGGACGAGTTGGACTTGATCAGCTTAGCAAAGCACAACTGCACCTCATTTCTGAGACTCACCACCCAAGAGAGTGCCATGAGAAAAAAGTCCACAATTCATTTTTGCCAGATGCCCTTCCTCACACCTGCCAGAATTCCACATCAAGGCATCTCTCCATTCCTTGGCCATTACTAGATCCACAAACTAGAAAATCTTTTGACTGGCAAGAGACCAGGATGTCAGTTTTTATCTCGCATCTGCTTTAAAGAGCAGGAGTGAAGTTAGATAATGTCACATTTTCTCAGTGGAAAGATTGCCTGGATCATATTTATATTCATTTTCATAAATGCAGTATACAAGCCACTAATAGAACAAAATCTACTAATTAAATTTCATTCAATAATGCATTCTTCACCTTAGCTTAACAGTGTCCTTGTGCGTTTCTGCCAGTATACTGCTAATGTCTAATTTAGCTTATAAATGGTGCTTATCATTAAATCTGAAGCATTAACAAGCATCAATGAGTCCAAAGTGACAGCATAGTAAATAATTTGAAAGAGTTCTACATTATAGTGCTATTTTTGCTTAATTTAATTTAACTTATTTATTAAAAATTAAACATATGGTTTTGGAAGGATGCTGGCTCGGCTGCCATGGCAGCCCCATCTCTCGCTACGTGCCTAAAATAGGAGACGCAGACGCAGCAGCCAACCTAAGACTCGTGCTTCTGAAGACAAGGCTCCATTAAAATCTCTTCGGATTGCGGTGTGGGAAACTGTTTACTGTCTACCCCACGACTGATTTCTGATGACTCTTTTCTTTGTTGTTTACCTAGACTATTAAGACCTTTGGGTTAAGAGAATTATTTGGAAAATGTGTATACACTTCATATTCATATTTAGAAAAGGATTATAATCTTCATATTGACAGTACTATGTGCAGATAGGGCTTCAGTGTTTACAATATGGGAGTTTGGGGAGAAACTGGCATGTGTTAGTCAAGAGAAAACACATTTTGAACTACACTGTGACAACTGATGGCATAAAACCCATAAAGGGTAGGTGGGGTCAATATTAGCACAGTTACCCATTGTGTTGACAAGGAAAGTCAGCTCAGGGGGCCTACGCTATGTTCCCAAGCTGTCTAGACAAGGTAGAGAAGAGCTGTGCTTAAACCCCCATTAACCTCAGAGGCTTGCCTTGAGATCTCTTCCAGGCTCCAGAGGGAGTTTAGGCATCTGCTCTGTGTCCCTCTCTCTAGTCTTGTAAACATCTTTCAGAGAAGAAAAGAGAACTTCCATTACTGTTGGAATAATGTCTCTGTCTCCAATTGTATGTACTGGCCATATTCCATTAATCCAATGTATTCGTTTATTTATTCCAAAGAAACATTTATCAAACACCTATTTATGCCCAGCAGTGCTTTAAGCATCAGCGATACAGGACAGAACAAAGATAAAAGCTCCCTGTCCTCACGGGGTTTGTGTTCTGGTTGTGGGGTGGGGGGTAGGCAGTAAGCAAGATAAATGTGTGTGTTGGTATGTTTGGAAGTGCTAATTCAGGGGGAGCGTGAGGAAAGGGGATAAATGGGAATTGCTGGAGCAAGCGTAGTTGTGATGAAAGGAATCATGACAGATTTTAAATCTGATCATTTTCCCTTTGGGGTTGTCTCTGAGGATTGGGGTCTAAACCCCGCTGTCTCCCCCAGTACACTTATTCATCAACACATGGCTGCCACAGCTCCAACCTTCCTTTTAGGAGACAGAAGGATATTGGGATTTCTGTTTGTTCTCTAATTGGCTGGAGCAACGTTGACATCCAGTGGTGAATCAGATTAATCACAGGAGCCCACAATCTTGTTTTATAATCTGGGGGGGGGGCAGGGTTGAGTACTGGTCAATAGTTTGTTCACCGCAGTTCAGACCCACACCTTCACCAGCTCCTGCGTCCCATCACCCTGCCACACTGTGGGCCACTGGGTTGACTTAGTTTCAACAGCATGCACGTTAGCGCATGTGTGTGTGTGTGTGTGTGTGTGTGTGTGTGTGTGCATCTACTCACCTGAGGTTCAGATATACATCCATGTGTTTAAAGGGCATCTATGCGAATCTTGTACATATGTATTTCCTGTGTTACCTACACATAATGAGTCTAATGGCATGCTCTTCTTCCCTGTGTGGTACACTTACTGTCCTCAGAAGCATGTTATTAGGAATGTGGGAAGGGAAGGACCCGGCATCCCGATTTTGCCTGTTCTTTTCTATCTGGCTGATGTTACTATTGTCTGTTTCTAATGCGGCAGAAATAAACATGGCTGCCCTGGGCTTCCCTCCTTCCTGGTGGGCGAGCACAGCCTAGGTATAGCCCAGCCTGCTGCCCCGTGAAGACCGGTCAGGAAGCTGCCCTTCCTGTCTTCCCTCGTGGGAGCGTGCACCCTGGGAAGGGCCGCACACACCGCAGGGCCCCGCCCTCTGCCACCCAGAGTTAGAAACACGCAAGACCTGGCAGAAAAGATTCTCGAACCAGACCTTAAACCCATCTTTATCTTTCAATTAAATACCTACCAATATTACATGCCACTATTTATTAATTCATAATTTTTATGTGTTCAGGTGATTTGTATTCAATATGCACAACCCACAGACAATTTTCCCACTGGAATCTGAGGCTGAGGCCACCCCACAAAGCTGCATTTGAAATCCCTTTCCCTCTGGGTGTGGGAAACCGGAAGGGGAAAAAAGGCCCTCTAACGAGTTTAACACACTCCACAATTAAATATTGATTGGAATTCTCCCTGAGTATTTTTCCCTCCATCTCTCTGCCTCCACAGGGAGATGCCTGGATGTGATTCCTAAGCTGTCCCCATCCAGTGATTACGTTCATTAGGACACCAGCCTTGTGGTTAAAGCACTTTCCTTACTGCTGCACGTTTAATTAGACAACTCTTCCCCAGAAATTATTTATAGCCAGGCTCCAGAGCTATTGTTAGTCCGAATGTAAATAAGATTCAGCGCGGGAGTCCCAGCGCTGCGCTGGCTGGCGGCTCGGCCATTAAGCGGTCGGCGTGCGCGCTCGGGACTAAGCCGGGCCCGACGACCAGAACTCGGGCCATTAAAAAGCCCAGGCGCGATTTTCTAATTAAACTTTTGATACAGAACCGCACAAAAGACTAAATCGACCAGGTCAGCCTGAGTACAAGGAGGAGGAGCGAAGGAGAGAGGGAGGAAGGCCTAGGGAGAATTGGGCACGCAGAGAATCACCCCGAGAAGGAAAGGGGGCGGGGTGCGGTGGGGGAGGCGGGGTCACTGCAGGGGTGGGGAAAGGGGGCGGGGCAGGAGGAGGTGGGGCAGTACAAAGTAGTCCGAAATTCGTAAAGGCCAGGGCAGGGATTTTCCTGTGTCAGTTGGCATTTGAGATCCCTGATGGCCCAAAGGGATAAAGGGAGACGTGAGATCATCGTCTGTACTTGGTGCTGGCGTTATACCAGCTGAATGGAACATAGTCCCTGTGCTCAAGATACTCACATTATTATAAGTGGTACAGACATGTAATCAAACTAATGCAAACACTAAGCAAGAATTATAGCGTCAGCAGCCACTATTTATTGAGCACGTAATAGGTACAGACACTTTACAAGCCTGTTTCATTTGGTATACACAATCCTAGGAGTTGAATGCTATTATTGTAATACCCGCTTTTCAACTGAGAAAACTGAGTTTAAAAAGACGAATGACTCTTTATAGACCACACACTTAGTAAACAGCACACGGTGAAACCCAAGCCCCTAAATAATCATCACTGTTCGTCTACTGATGCACTGTGATCAGTGCGTCGGGCCCATAGCCTAAAAAGAGAGAGCGTTTTATGTTAGGGAGGGAAATGGTGATCGGAGAGAGCTTTTCCCAGGGGAACAGGATGTGAAGAGTGAATAGACGTTAGTTAGACAGACAGGAGAGAGAAGGAGGGTATTACCATTAGATTGAATGACAACCTAAATGAGCTGTGACCTTCTAGTTATAGAGAATTTGGATCTCGGGACTAAGGCTCTTGCTGAAGACTAGTAATAGTAATAATAATAAAGTAGTAAATAGTATTAACAATAATATGTGGAATGTTGGAATTGGAATCCAAAATGCTAAAGAAGCTACAAACTCATTTTTGTCTTTACTTGTATTTATTTACTTTTAATGTTGGTTGTGTTCATATAGTTAAGCAAGAGGGTAGGAGACCAGAGGGCAGGATACTGAGGAACCGAATTAGATCCTCAACAAACACCCCAAATTTACCTTCACTATACATAGTTCACTCTAGATGGGGATTCTACATAGAATGCTACATAGACTTTAGCATATTTTTAACAGAGGTTAATCCTCGTCATGGATTTATTTATTATGTTGTACACCTGGGAAAATTAAAGTGCAGAGAAAATGCCTTACTTGAGACCTCCTACTCCAAGTACTCGTCCAGTGCTGGGTCCCACACAGGAGATGCAGGAAGATACACCAGAGGTGCTGAGAAAGAAAACTTGGCTCACAACTTTCTCTGTATTTTTCTTTCTTTTAACTACAAAACAGATAATCTGGCCAGAAAAGTCTGTCTAGGTAATCCAGCTAGCACAGACAGCATCATGAAGAATCATTCTTCAGTTCCTTCCTCTGAGGCCAGTCAAACCATCACATTTCCAGTAGGGAAGCCAGGGATGTCTATTATTTTAAACATAGAATTGATTCTAATTCATCACTTATCTCTGGGTGACAGATTTTTATATAGTTTATTATCACTGTAGCAGCATGGGGCCTTGAGGGGCTGCCTCCTATTGTTCTGCATGTCCTGGTGGGGCCCCAGCCACAGCTGCTCCCCTTATCTGTCTGATTAAGTTAGGGAATCTGGTATCTCAGAGTCCCCAGGTAACTGTCACCATTGCACATCCTCCGATTGCAGGATTAAAGGAGCCTTTTACCCCTCTCCTCCTTGACCTGTCACAGTTAGTCTTCTTGTTTGCTGATTAAATTGGGACTCTGAGTCCCCAGGACCTGAGAGAGAGCATCACTCCTGTCCCCTCACCCTCATACATATCCTCCCATGGATGCTCTTAAAGCACTGCGAAGGGACCAGAGACCCAAGATCAGATGGGCCAGACTTCTGATATCACTGCTTTCCGGTCTTTCTGCGGCTTTGCTATCAGCCCAGGCCACCAAATATCCCATCAGATCTTCCCTTCCCATGCAAACCTTTTTGCTCAATCTTGGTGAATCAAACACATTTACCTCTAATAAAAACAGTAGTGAACTATCATCCGACCATCGTTTCTCCTGGGAATGCTGTTCTTTTCATCAGCCTCTGCTTTGCACAGCCCAGACTTAACTGGGGACTCAGGGCTATGTTTTTGCACATGGCATGCACACTGTCCAGACTCCCCACCTCTTCAGACAGCAGGGATCTGAGCAGGACCCTGGGATGGCCGATGGAGGGGGTGAGGGGAACTTCATCATCATTTGACTATCATTTTATCTTGTTTTGTTTGCTTCAAGGAGCTTGTTTGTTTTCCACAAATTTCAATTTGTTCCTTACAAAGTTACCTGTTTCTCTCACTATTGAAATCTTGATCTATACCAGCCACATCTCAGAACTGATACACTTTGTAGTGTGTTCCTGGGTCTTCAGATTCACAAAAGCCAGCTCTTCCCTCCTGGCCCCTTTGAAACCTAGCTGGTTTTAGCCCTTACCAGAGGTCCATGTCCTGTTCACCTTAGGACCAAGAACTTGCCTGACCACTAGCAAGCCCCTTCCTTCTGCTTGCCTGCCACACAGTGGGCTTGGGCATACATCCACTCTCTGATTCGAATGCCCCATGGCCACTGGTCCATCCTTCAGGACCCAGACAAAATATTCGTTCTCCTTGGTGGTCCTCTGAGTTCCCCAAGAAGCAAGCTCTGCTCTGTCACATGCCTTTCCTTCTGAACTATCACATCATTGCGCGATAGTCTCTCTATGTGTCTTCACTCGTTGAGTTTGCCAAATTAGCTGAGTGATTTGAGGGCACTCACCCAATGGCTTTGTCATCTCATCTCATCACTGTGGAAGAGCCTTTGTTTTTTGTTGGTATGGCTACTCTGGGTCTGGTTACAGCCTCCTACTGAGAAGCATTTCTGCTTACTGCAAAGGCTTATCATTTGCTTTAGTGTCTGTAGGGCTTCTCAGTCTTTGTCAGTACATAGGTATGGATAACCAAGAGGGTGAAGCAACAGTCCTCCAAACAATTCACATTATGCGTAGGCATGAATAAAGAATTTTCCGGAAAGCATCCCAAACGTCAAATGTCCATACAAGTTTTATACACACAAAGACCTCTGAAGTAACCTCCACCACCACCACCTCCAAAAGTCAAATGGTAAGAAACTTATCACTGGCCGGGGTGGCTCAGTGGTTGAGCATTGACTCATGCACCAAGAGGTCACTGGTTCGATTCCCGGTCAGGGCACATGCCCAGGTTGCAGGTTTGACCCCCAGTAGGGGACATGCAGGAGGCAGCCAATCGATGTTTCTTTCTCATCGATGTTTCTGTCTCTCTCTCCTTCTCCCTTCCTCTGTCTCTAAAAATCAATAAAAATATATTTTAAAAAAGAAAGAAAGAAATGTATCTCAAGACAACCAGTTGCCAGTTGGTTGCAAAGGAAGGCCA
The DNA here is from genome assembly GCA_030848825.1 of Tadarida brasiliensis. NCBI lineage: Eukaryota > Metazoa > Chordata > Mammalia > Chiroptera > Molossidae > Tadarida > Tadarida brasiliensis. Next base: position 31,307,379 of record CM061277.1, read on the forward strand.
TCTTTCATTCAAACACAGTGGAGAGAGCTCCTTGCTTTCTGCAGCCCTGCCCTTGCCGGTAGTAGCTCTTCTCAGCTCATTATGGGGATGACCTTTGCCTCTGAAGAAGGAATTCCTGCCTCTGCCTCTAAACCCACTGTCACTTCTCTTCCAGATCGCACTCCCCGGGTGGGAGCCCTCCTCTGGTCCCAGGCCCCCTCCCTGGCAGCCACACTGCTGTTTTCTACAGCAAGTGTAAAGCACACAGAGACTTAGTTTAGGGACAGTTAATTTCCAATTCTTTCCAGATGGGCTGGAATAATATCCCCAGGTGGTAAATACATTATTAAGAAGGCAGTTTGGTGTGAAATTGGCTATTAAAATATAGATAAAGTTTAATATATTGAGCTCCTTGTCAGAAAAATCACTTTAGAGGGAGCTTATTATTTGTTTGATATTAAAAGAGTCACAGCTCTGCTCCAAGTGACAAATGGAGGGGGGAGAAATGCCACCGGTAATGAACAAAAGCTTTTTAACATTTAAATTTAGGTTTTTCTTGTCGCTCTGCATGCTGCCATGGACAAGCCCATGTGGTGCAGCCAGAGGCGGGCGCTGGAAATGTCAGGAACCCAGGCGCCACGGAGGCTGCCAACCTGGCTTTAAACAGCTTGAGTCTCCCCAAAAGAAAGAGCTACCAGATAGCAAAAATGAAGTTTTAGGGTGTTTCCCTTGGCAACACAGTGGTAAGGAGATAGGAGTCCATCTCAGGGCAGAAAGTCTAAGCCCCTCCCTCCTTCTTTCAAAGTATCCCAACCCCCTACAACAGAACCCCTCAAATGCAGCCTGTTTCCGGAGCCTGACTGGACTCAACCCACAAGACTCAGGAAGCCATCTCCCTGAGCCATGACTGGAAACAGAAGCTGACAAAGGAGACAGGTGTGAGAACTTCAGAATACAAACCTAGAGCTGTAGAGTTGTTATAAAATACCCACGACCAAACCAAGTCCTTAACAGACAGCAACCCATGCTTAGCAACATCAGCTCTCAAGATCTCTTCTGGGGGGTGCCCTTAATCTATCCTTGTAGCTGGCTTTACTCTTCCTCATACTAGCAAAACCCTTCAGAAAATATGTCAAACTCCAGAATGAGAAGCAGAAGTGATAAAGGATACATAAAATCAACAAATTCCATTTTATTCAACAAAAAAGAAATGGCTCACAATTTATATATATATATTCTTGGGGAAAAAAGATGAAATGGTTAGACAGGGATCTTTAAAAGAAAAAAAATAACTAATGACTATGCTCAACGGAGTGGAAATCCTTATTTCAATATTTAGCACAGCCATGCCTACATTTTCTCTCTCTCTCTCTCTCCCCCCTCCCCCTTGAATGTGCACACACACACACAGGCTCCTGAGATGGCATGTCTCCTTTCCTTCCCAAGAGTAGACCTTTATAACAAGAAAGGTATCCATTTTTTAGGCTGAATTGATAGGAGGGAGTCTCAACAGAAGGTAAAGAAGAAAGCTGTGTTTTTCACCTAGACTCTCTTCTTGTGTGGATTAAACATTAGTCTTTCCCTAACCCATTAGTCATGGGTTGTAATGGAACAGTAAGTAGCAGCAGTCCACCAACTTTCCCTATTGACCAACAGCTGACTGCATCACTACTACCCTCTTGCAGGGTGGAAGAGTGATCTTTCCACAGACTTAATGTGATGATTGGATTATACATGGTTGAGGCCACAATGAGTATCAGCCTTCTGAGTGTATTCCAATCAAACATTGCCCAAATTAGAGACACTGTGGCTACAGGTACCAGATTCTGCATGCCTGTAGGTTATTTCAGCCTCAGGGCACTGACCCCAATCCCAGGAGGACCTCCGTGCATCTGCAACACAAGAGGCATATGCTCAAAGAGACCCTCACCCTCTGCCATGGCTGTTTCTAGAATCCTTGCTTCATTATGGTATAATAATTGCAATAAGAGCCTTTTTAGTTATAAGTAATAAATTTTATATTTTTTTAAAAGTCAAATTGAGATTTTAATGGGCAAATACTATTCTTCATCTTCCTTCTTTGTGCAGCCTATTATGAGAGGACCACTCTTTTTTTAGTATATAACATTATTATTTTTTTTCATTATCATTTATTCCCTCTATGCCCTCTCCCACCTCCACCCATGCCCATCTACCCCTGCAATCACCACACTTTTGTCTATGTCCATGAGTTCTCTCTCTTTTTTTTTTTTTGCTCAGTCCCTCCACCCCCAACCCCAGCTGTCTGCCTACTCTCTATCTATGGGTCAGTCTCTATTCTGCTTGTTAATTCAGTTAGTTCATTAAATTCTACATAGGTGTGAAATCATATGGTACTTGTCTTTCTCTGACTGGCTTATTTCTCTTAGCATCACATTCTCCATGTCCATCCATGTTGTCACAAAGGGTAAAATTTTCTTCCTTGTTATGGCAAAGTAGTGTTCCATTGCGTAAATGCACCATAGCTTTTTTACCCACTCATCTAGTGGACACTTGGGCTGCTTACAAATCTTGGCGATTGTAAATAACACTGCAATGAACATTGCAATGCATATGTTCTTTCAAATTAGTGTTTCACATTTCTTCAGATAAATTCCCAGAAGTGGAATCGCTGGGTCATAGGCAGTTCCATTTTTAATATTTTAATGTAACTCCATACTGCATTCCACAGTGGCTGCACCAATCTGCATTCTCACCAACAGTGCACAAGGGTCCCCTTTTCTCCACATCCTCACCAACACTTGCTGTTTGTTGATGATTTATTGATGCTAACCATTCTGACAAATATGAGGTGATATCTCATTGTGGTTTTAATTTGCATTTATCTGATGATTAGTGATGTTGAGCATCTTTTCATATGTCTATTGGCCATCTATATGTCCACTTTGGAGAAGTGTCTATTCAGGTGTTTTGCCCATTTTTTAATTGGAGTATTTGTTCTTTTGGTGTTGAATTTTATAAGTTCTTTATAAAATTTTGGATATTATTCCCTTATCAGATGTATCATAGGCAAATATGTTCGCCTATTCAGTGATTTGTCTTTTCATTTTGTTGATGGTTTCCTTTGCTGTACAAAACCTCTTTAGTTTGATGTAGTCTCATTTGTTTCTTTTTTCTTTTGCTTTTCTTGCCCAAGGAGATATATTAGAAAAAATATTGCTATGAGAAATGCCTGAGATTTTACTGCCTATGTTTTCTTCCAGAATTTTAATGGTTTGAGTCTAACATTTATATCTTTAATCCATTTTGAGTTTATTCTTGTGTATGGTGTAAGAAGGTCGTCTAGTTTTCTTTTTTTGCATGTATCTGTCCAATTTTCCCAACACCATTTATTTAATAGACTATCTTTAGGTCATTATATGTTTTTGCCTCCTTAGTCAAATATTAACTGACTATAAAGTCATGGGTTTATTTCTGGGATCTCTATTGTGTTCCATTGATCGATAATGTCTCTTCTTACACCAGTACCATGTTGTTTTGATGGTCTTGTAGTCTAGTTTGATATCAGTTAGGGTGATTCCTCCAACCTTATTCTTCTTTCTCAAGGTTGCTGTTGCTGTTCAGGATCTTTTGTAGTTCCATACAAATTTTTGAAACATTTTTTCTAGTTCTGTGAAATATTCCATTGGTATCTTGATAGGAATTGTGTTGAATCTGTAGATTGCTTTGGGAAGTATGGACATTTTAATGATGTTAATTATTCCTATCCATGAACACAGCTTATACTTCCACTTATGTGTATCTTCCTCAATTTCTTTCTTCAGTGTCTTATAATTTTCCGAGTACAGATCTTTTATATCCTTGGTTAAATTTATTCCTAGGTATTTTATTCTCTTTGAAGCAATTGTGCTTATAATTTTTTTTCAGTTTCTCTTTCCAATAGTTCATTATTGGTGTATAAAAATGCAACTGATTTCTAGGTATTTATTTTGTATCCTGCTACTTTACTGAAATCATTTATCAGTTTTAGTAGTTTTTTTGGTGGAATCTTTAAGGTTCTCTATATACAATATCATGCCATCTGCAAATAATGACAGTTTTACTTTTTCCTTTCCAGTTTGAATGCCTTTTATTTCTTCTTGTCCAATTGTTGTGGCTAGGACTCCCAGGACTATGTTGAATAATAATGATGAAAGCAGACATCCCTGTTCCCAATCTTAAGGGGAATACTTGCAGTATTTGCCCATTGAGTATGATGTCAGCTGTGGGTTTGCCTTATTTGGCCTTTATTATGTTGAGGTATGTTCCCTCTCTTCCCACTTTTCTGAGGTTTTCCTCATAAATGGATGCTGGATGTCATCAAATGCTTTTTCTGCATCTATTGAGATGACTATGTGGTTTTGATTTTTCAGTTTGTTTATGTGGTATATATCACATTTATTGTTTGGTGAATGTTGTACCAACCTCGCATCCTTGGAATAAATCCTATTTGATCATGGTGTGTGATCTTTTTATATTGCTGGATTCATTTTTCTAATATTTTGTTGAGGATTTTAGCATCTGTGTTCATCAGGGATATTGACCCATAATTTTCTTTCTTTGTCATGTCTTTATTTGGTTTTGGAATTAGGATTATTCCCTCCTCTTGAATTTTTTGGAATAGTTTGAGAAGGATAGGTGTTACTTCTTTGAATGTTTGATAAAATTCACCTGTAAAGCCATCAGGTCCCAGGCTTTTGTTTTTTGGGAGGTTTTTGTTTTTTTAATTATTATTAATGCTTCAATTTCACTAGTTGTAATTTGTCTATTCAAATTCTCTGATTCTTTCTGATTTAGTTTTGGAAGGTTGTATGTTTCTAGAAATTTATCTATTTCTTCCAGATTGTCCAATTTGTTAGCATAAAATTGTTCATACTATTTTTTTTACAATTCTGTGTATTTCTTTGGTGTCAGTTGTTGCTTCTCCTTTTTCATTTCTGATTTTATTTATTTGGGTACTCTCTCTTTTCTTCTTGATAAGTCTGGTTGAAGATTTGTCAATCCTGTTTATCTTTTCAAAGAATCAGCTCTTGGTTTCCTTGATCTTCTGTATTTTTTTTGATTCATTTCATTTATTTCTGCTTGATCATTATTATTTCCTTTCTTCTAGTCACTCTGGGCTTTGATTGTTGTTCTTTTTCAAGTTCCTTTAAGTGTAAAGTTAGATTGTTTATTTGAGCTTTTTTTATTTGTTTGTTTCTTGAGATAGGCCTGTAATGCTATGAATCTCCTTCTTAGGACTACTTGCCCTGTGTCCCACAGATTTTGTGTTGTGTGTTCTCATTTTCATTTCTTTCAAGGTATTTTTTTAAATTTCTTCCTTGATCTCATTATTAACCAGTTTATTTTTTAGTAACATGTTATTTAGCATCCATGTCTTTGTGTGCTTTGCAGTTTTCTTCTTGTGATTGATTTCAAGTTTCATAGCATTATGGTCAGAGAAGAAGCTTTATGTGATTTCAATCTTAAATTTATTAAGACTTGTTTGGTGTCTTAACACGTGGTCTCTCCTAGAAAAAGTTTCATGTGCACTTGAAAAGAATATATATTCTGATGCCTTGGGGTGGAACACTCTGAAGATATCAATTAAATCTATTTGATCTAGTGTGTCATTCAAAGCCGACATCTCCTTATTGATTTTCTGTCTGGAAGATCTATTAATTGATGGCAATGGGGTATTAAAATCCCCTACTTATAATTGTATTACTGTCAATCTCCCCCTTTATATCCATCAAGATTTGTTTTATATATTTATGTGCTCCTATTTGGGGTGCATAAATGTTTACAAGGGTTATATCCTCTTGTTGGATTTATCCTTTTATCCTTATATAGTACCCTTCTTTGTCTCTTACTATATCCTTGGTTTTAAAGTCTATTTTGTCAGATATAAGTATTGCTACCCCAGCTTTTATTTTATTTTTTTCATTTCCAGTTGCATGAAATATCATTTTCCATCCCTTTACTTTTAGTCTGTGTGTATCTTTCATTCTGAGGTAGGTTTCTTGAAGAGAGCATATACATGGGTCTTGTGTTTTTGTTTGTTGCTGTTTTGTTTGTTTTATCCATTCATATACCTTATGTCTTTTGAGTGGAATATTTAAGCCATTTACATTTAAAATGATTATTGATAGGTATGTATTTATTACCATTAACTATGTTCCTCTATTTTGCTTTTTTTTTTTTTTTTTTAATCCTCACCCGAGGACATTTTTCCATTTTTTATTCAGATAGAGTGGGAAGGAGAGAGAGGAAGAGAGAGAGAGAGAGAAACATCAAAGTGAAAGAGACACATTGAGTCTCTCCCGCATGACCCAACCAAGGCCCGGGGACAAACTGCAACCAAGGTACGTGCCCTTAGCGGGAACCGAACCCGGGTCTCTCTGGACCACAGGCCGACGCTCTAACCACTGAGCAAAACCGGCCAGGGCTTCTTTGGCTTCTTAAAGCAAGCCCTTTAGCATTTCTTGTAATGCTTGTTTGGTGATAACAAACTCCTTTAGCTTTTTCATGTCTGGCAGGCTCTTTATTTCTCCTTTGATTTTAAATGATAGCCTTGCTGGGTAAAGTAGTCTTGGTTATAGGTCCTTGTTTTTCATCAGTTTGATTATTCATGTCCATCCCTTCTGGCCTGAAATGTTTCTGTTGAGAAATCAGCTGACAGTGTATGGGAGTTCCCTTGTAGATAACTGCGTTTCTCATGCAGCTTTTGAGATTCTCTCTTTTACTTTAAATTTTGCATTTTAGTTATGATGTGTCTTCATGTGGGGCTCTTTGTGTCCATCTTGTTTAGGACTCTCTGTGCTTCCTGGAATTGTGTGTCTTTTTCCTTTATCAGGTTAGGGAAGTTTACAGATATTATTTCTTCAAATAGGTTCTTGATCCCTTGCTCTCTCTCTTCTCCTTCAGGTACCCCTATCACATGTATATTGCTGCAATATATATTATCCCAAAGGTTCCTTAAACTATCCTTACTTTTGAAAAATTGTTTGTCTTTTTGCTGCTCTGATTGGGTGTTTTTTTTTTACCTTGTCTTCCAAGCCACTGATTCGATTCTCTGTTTCATTGAGCCTGTTGTTTATTCCATCAAGTGTATTCTTTATTTCAGATATGGCATTCTTTATTTCTGATTGGCCCTTTTTCATGGTTGTTGTATCTTTTTTCATGCTGTTGAGCATCATTATATTCATTACTCTGAACTCTATATCTGATAAATTGCTTACCTCCATTTCATTTAGCTCTTCTTCTGGAGAATTCTCTTGTTCCTTCATCTGAGGACTATTCTCTTTGTCTCCCCATTTTGCTGCCTTCTGTGTTTGTCTCCATGTATTAGGTACACCTGTAATGACTTCCAGTCTTTGTAAGGTGATCTTATGTAGTAGGTGACCTGTGGGACCCAGTGGCACAGTTTCTCTGATCACCAGAACTGGGTGCTCTAAGAATGTCCAATGTGCATGTTGTGTGGACTCACTCTCCTGTGTCTTGATTGTTATTGTCTTGTTCATGCATGGGCTCAACCCTCAGGCTGGCTGACAGTGAGGCTCATCCCCTAACACAGCATGCAAGCTGCTGTGCAAGTGCTGATCACATGAAATGCAATTAGCCTCAGCAGGATTTGGAGCCTGACAATATCTCCCTATAGATATGCTGCTTGTGAAGTTTATTAGATCCTTCTCTGATGTTGTCTGAAGCTGGTCGCTGGGTTTACTGGTTCTGGGCCTCTTCAGAGGGACTCTGGTGCAGGCCAATGTCAGACACTGTCTGTGCTTGGCCCTGAGCAATCTGTTTATAGCTATCAGTGATCCACAGGTTGTGGCTCCCTCTGCTGGGCCTGGGTGTGTGTGGTAAGGACCAAGCTGAGCACAAAGATCTGTTTATCTAGTCCCGGTCCCAGGAGCATGTCAGGCAAAGACTCAAAGCACCCAGGAATCCACCTCTGTCTGTTAGTCTTAGTCACTTAATGAGCCTCTGGCTATAGTCAGGGCATACGGTCCACTGGGTGAGGCAAGAGGGATAGGTCTCTTGCTCTCCCCCAGGCTAATGCTGCATGCATGGGAATGGTCTGCCTGAGAAAGATGGCTTCTTCAGTATGGGGAAATGACTCAACACAGGGATCCAGGCAGCTGCCCTCTCAGCTCTCTCCCCAGAACCACCAACCCCAAACTCTTCACAGAGCTTTAGTCCACTCTTCCCTCCCTCTGCCAGAGCCCAAGTTGAGTGACTGCAAACAAAATTTTGTGCATTGGCCCTGTAAGAGGGTGCCTGCATTTCTAGCTGTCCCTCCCTGGCAGACAAAAACTCCACTGCTTTTCAAAGCCAGATGTTATGTGGGCATCTTTTCCAGTTCTGGTGCTCTGGATTGGGGTGCCTGGTTTGGGGTTTAGGCTTGAAACTACTCAAGGGGAACTCTCTGCAGCTGAGATATCCCTTTGGAACTTCAGCTGCTTTTGTGAGAGCCCAGCCAGCCCTCTCATGCTTCCATACTTCTTACCAGTCTCAATATGGGCTCTTTTTTACATCCTTTGTCATAAAGCTTCTCTCTAGCTAGTCTTCAGTTGTTTATTCTGGATGATTTTTCTGTATTTTAGTTGTAATTCCAGTTTGGTCCTGGGAGAAGGTCAATGTAGTTTCCACCTAATCCACTGCCATCTTGGACTCCAGTACATTTTATCTTTTAAGTGACAAGTAACTGGGATTGGAACTTTTTATTTTTTTTTATTTTCCAATTTTTATTAATTTATTATTATTTTTGTTATAGATGTTTCTCCTTTTTCCCCGCTAGATACCCTCCTCCCCATCCCACCTCCCACCCGCCCCCAGCACTGTTGTCTATGTCCATGGTTATGCATACATGCATATAAGTTCTTTGGTTCATCTCATCCCTCCCCTCTGCCTGCCTCCTCTGAGGTTTGTCAGTCTGAACCATACTCCTTTCTATGTCTCTGGGTCTATTTTGCTCATCAGGAATTGGAATTTTGACAGAGAAAACGTCAACACAAATAGTTTCAAAGGGGTAAAATACATAGATACAATACTAAGACTGGGTTTGAAACTCATGAGATTTACACAGGAGTTTTTTTTTTAAAAAAGGTGGGGGGATTCTTGAAATCAGAATGGATCTAGCGCCCGGCCGGTGTGGCTCAGTGGTTGAGCATCGACCCATGCACCAAGAGGTTGACAGTTTGATTCCCCATCAGGGCACATGCCCAGATAGTGGGCCAAAGCCCCAGTTGGGGGCATGCAGAAGGCGGCCAATTGATGTTCTCGCTCATCGGTGTTTCTATCTCTCTCTCCTTCTCCCTTCCTCTCTCTCTAAAATCAATAAAGAAAAAAAAAAAAGAATGGATCCAGAGATATCTAAATTACAGCTAAACTACAGAACAAACATCCTTTAGAAACACCTGAAATTGAGCTGAAGGGAAGTCCTACAACTACGAAATTAAAGAAGAAGCCACATTGAAATTGGTAGGAGGGGTGGAGGCGCAGACAGGTTGGTCCCCCACCCATATGTGGTAGATAAAAATCAGGAGGATACCTCAGCTGGGAAGGTCCTCCTTGATGAGTAAGGGGTCCTCATCCCCACCAGGGCCCCAGCTCAGGGTTCCAGTGCCAGGAAGAGAAGTCCCCATAACTTCTGTCTGTAAAGATCAGTGGGAATTGAGGTTGAGTGAGGTTGAGGCTGCTGGAGCCCCAGGTAGTTCCTCTTAAAGGACTCATGCACAGACTTACTCCCTCTGAGCTCCAGCATAGAGGGGAGGCAGCTTGAAAAGCACCAGAGACATACGGGGAAGAACTGAGTTGTTTGGCATCAGGGTGAGGGCTGGAGAGGCAGCTTTCCCCCAGACAGATGTACTAGCAGAGGCCTTTGTTTCTTTGGTGAGCCCTTCCCCCAGGGGGTTGGCAGACAGGTGCCATATCTGGGACTCCAGCAACCTGGCTCATGTTGTTTGCCCCACCCTGGTGATTCCTTGATGCCCTGCCTCTCCCAACTTTTAGGCCCATCCAAGCTGGTTCCAGTGGCTTTACCATATGATTTGATTATTTGGGCTCCTGCTTCAGATTTTCCTAAATTATCTCAAACAAACAGCATCTGGCCATAGTGAGCCCCATACCTCTCACTAAGCAGCCCCAGGCCTGGCACTAGAAGTAGCCAGCCTTGGTTCACAGGTTGGCTTTGCCTGGGCACCTCCAAGCCCAGCACAAGAAGCAGCCATCAGCAGATTGCTTTTTAGCTTGTGCCTAACAAGCTAACAGCCCCAGGTAAAACACAGGCAGTGGTTGACCTTGCCCCAGAGCCAGCAAACACAGTGGACAGCTTTAGACCACATCAAAGTACCACCATCCAACCACCTCCACAAGTGACACACTCAAGAAAGGGACTCAGTAGGTACCAGAGCCCTGCTGAATTAAGTCTTTCTCTGTGGGGTGAGCCCCTGCACAGCTGATCATCCAAGGTAGTCAGTGGGCACAGCAGATCCTTGCAGCTGATCAGCCTGAGTAAATCCCTCCCATTGACATGCCAAAAGTAATGAAGACTCCATTACGACAGAAGGGTATACAGTCCACACTAGGGGTGCACCTCGAGAGACCAGTTGGGGTGCCTAGGGAGGCTGTGTCATTGGACCCTACAGGACACCTACTAAAATAGACCACCATAGGACATAGCAACTCTACCTAATACATAGAAACAAACACAGGGAAGAAGCCAAAATGAGGAGATAAAGAAACATGTCCCAAATGAAAGAACTGAACAAAACTCTAGGAAAATAACTAAATGAAATGAAGATAAGCAATCTAACAGATGCAGAGTTCAAAACACTGGTTATAAGGATGCTCAATGAACTTAGTGAGAATCTCAAGGGATTTCTTGAGAACATCAAAGAATTTAGTGAGGACCTCAAGAGCATAAAAAAGGACCAGTCAGAAATGAAGGATGCACTAGCTGAAATAAAGAATACTTTACAGGGAATCAATAGTAGAGTAGGTGAAACCAAAAAGCAAACCATTGATTTGGAATATAAGGAGGCAAAAAACACCCAATCAGAACAGCAAAAAGAAAAAAGAATCCAGGAAAATGAGGATAGTATAAGGAACCTTTGGAACAACTTCAAGTGCACCAACATTTGCATCATGGGGGTGCCAGAAGGAGAAGAGAGAGAGCAAGAAATTGAAAATCTATTTGAAAAAATAATGACAGAAAACTTCCCTAACTTGGTGGAGGAAACAGACATACAAGTCCAGGAAGCACAGAGAGTCCAAAATAAGATGAACCCAAAGAGGCCCATACCAAGACACATCATCATCAAAATTCAAAAGGTTAAAGACAAAGAGAGAATCTTAAAAGCATCAAGAGAAAAGCAGTTAGTTACCTACAACAGAGCTCCCATAAGACCGTCAGCTGATTTCTCAGAAGAAACTTTGCAGGACAGAAGGGAGTGGCAAGAGATATTTAACATGATGAAAAACAAGGACCTACAACCAAGATTACTCTATCCTATAAAGCTATCATTTAGAATTGATGGCCATATAAAGAGTTTCCCAGACAAGAAAAAGCTAAAGGAGTTCATCACCACCAAACCATTATTATATGAAATGTTGAAGGGTCTTCTTGAAGAAAAAGATTAAAAATATGAACAATAAAATGGCAATAAATACGTATTTATCAGCAATCGAATCTACAAATGAAATGGGCAAGCAGAACAGAAACAGATTCATAGATACAGACAACTTTTTGTTGGTTGCCAGATGGGAGGGGGGTTGGGGAGATGGGTGGGGGGTTGGGGAGATGGGTGAAAAAGGTGAAGGGATTAAGAAGTACAAATTGGTTTTAGACTGATGAACCTCAAAGGGAAGGGGGGGGCAGGAAGAGAGAAACCAAAGAACTTCTATGCATATATGCATAACCAATAGACACAGACAATAGTGTGGGGAAGGCTGGAGGGGGGCAGGATTGGTGAGGAGGGGGTCAAGGGGAAAAAAGAGGGACATCTGTAATACATTCAACAATAAAGATAAGTTTAAAAAGAAGAAAAAAAAAAAAAGAATGGATCCAGAAATTTTTCCTTAACTTATTCTATTGAATATTTGGATATTCACTCAGCCTGATGAAATATGCACTATTATCTTAATTTGATAGATAAGGAAGATGTCACAGAGGTTAAATAACTGACCAATGTTACAGAACTTCTAAGGGACAAGGCCAAGATTCAATTCTAGATCTTCATGAATGTAAAGTTCCTGCTCAGTTGTGACTGAATTAGGCACACAAGGAAGCCTTTCCAGTACTTCATTCATGTATTCATAACCTGGTTAGCCTCTCATCTCCATCTTACCCTGAGTAAGTCTCTTAACACTTTATACTGGAGGGAATCTCTGCTTTCTTCACCTGTAAAATGAGGATGGTGATGCCAGTTCTGTGAGCCCATAGGAGTGCTTTGAGCATTAGATAAGATGATGGATATAAAAGTTCTCAGTAAACTCTAAACTGTTATTTAATTATCAGACAATTACAATGCTGTTGTACAACTTTATATGTAATTATTTCCCATAGGTTTTGTGTGTGTGTGTGTGTGTGTGTGTGTGTGTGTGTGTGTGTGTGTTGTGTGTGGTGAGGAGAGAGAGAAATTAATTGGTTGACTGTAGGTTACTAAAGAAATTAACCCGTCTGTTAAGACCTTATACTCAAATGTCGAATGGTGCTGGATGGTTTCAAGATTATTTGCAAAGACTTCATCTTATTTGAACTGAAACAACGCATGAATTGTAGTCATTATCTTCCTTACATCAATGGGAGAAAATGAGACCTGAAAGTCATAGTGCCTTTTCTAATATACCATCAAATACTGAGCACAATTTCTTCACTGATCTGTGAATGCTGGCCGGCATGTGCCAAAGATTGTGATAGAAAACTTAAACAGAATTGTATCCATTGACTTATGTTCTTTAATTGGGAAAATAACACAATTGCTACTTGTATTAATTTCCTGTGACTGCTGTAACAAATTACCATGCACTTGGTGACTTAAAACAACAGAAATGTATTTTCTCATAGTTTTAGAGACCAGAAGTCTAAAATTAGCAGCACTGGCCCAATATCAAGTCATTCTATGCTCCTTCCTATCCCTCCAAGGAATAATCTTTTGTTTGCCTCTTTCAGCTTTGTCTGCTGGCTGCTGACATTGCTTGACTTGTGGCCATGTCACCCTAATCCTCAAGGCCCACATTTTCAATTCTGTCTTCACACCTTCTTGTTTTCCTACCTTCCTTTTCTAAGGATGCAAGTGATCGTGTTTAGGGCCCACTGGCCTATTCCAGAATGAACTAAACTCCCACCTCAAGTTCCTTAACTTAATCACATCTCTGAAACAATGTTTACCATATTCACTAACATTGACAGGCTTCAGGGACTGGGAAGTGAATATCGTTGTGGGACCATTTTTCAGCCTACCACAGGATTCTGTTGTTTTGCAGGAGCATACTTGGAAAGTATTGCACACTATTGTTTCTTGAAATGAGTTAAGGACCATAACCCTTGAATATCTAACTTTCTGGAGGCCATGGAATAGATTGAAGTCCAAGTAGGGGATCAATGGAAAGTATCCTTTGTGCTGCTTACAAAGCAAACTCCTCCAAGAGATGGATATATCAACAGAGTAGATCTTTGCATACATCCTGTGCTCCTACCCCCACCTGTGACAGGTGTCAGAATTCCTACCCACTCCTCGTGGGAATTCTGGATGTACACACAGTTCAGCGATACCCACCACCCTGCCCCATGTGAAGTAGATCACTCCAAGTGTCTTCACCTACTGAAAAGCTGGCACACATTCTCACTCCATTGGAGTTGGTCAGACAAGCCAGATGGAAAAGAGGGGGCAAACAGGTAAAAGAGCGAGGACACTGACATCTGTGCTCTATTTTGTAAGGACGCTGGGCACCAACACATTTCTGCTGAGGGAGCAGGCATCCCAGAGAGTGGGTCTCACTCTTCCTCTGCTACTCAGTCTGAGGCCTCCTCCCTCTGCCTTGCCCGAAAGTCATTACCCACAGTCAATGCCCCTTGGGACATAACTGTCTCCTTAGAGATTCCAGGGAGGAAAAAAAGTGTGATTTGCTGCAGCTTTAACTTATTAAATAATTTTTATTTTATTTTTTGGCTCCTTTGGATTCCTGTGGTACTGATGTTTTATTAATGGTTCCGTGCTCTCCTCGGAGGCTGTTAGAATCCTGTCTGTCATCTGCAATTGACAGCTGAGCACCAGCAGGTAGAGAGAGGAGTGCTGTGAGGTGTTTGGTTGGGAGAGGCAGCAAGCAGTCTGCAAATGCCCTCTGCAGGCTATTGAGCCTCACCTTGTTAGTCTGCCTTTGCCTCATAGTTATTCTAATACCTTCCTTTGAAAGCCTACATAGATATATCCCATTTCAGAGGAAAGGCTCTACTCTGCTCCATTCAATCCATCAGCGGGTGAGGACACCTGTACTCCTGCTGTTCTTCAGGGTCCCCTTGATGTAAGTTGACACTGGTCTTCTGTGCATTCAGTTTACACCAGACCTTTGGGTGGACAGGGTCTTGGAACCTAGACCATATCTCCTTCCTTCCACTGCACCTCTCTTATTTCTCCTCCCCCCTTGTATCTGAGGGAAGCTGAATCAAGTACCATCCCCCAGACAGAAATGGATGGGTTGTAATATTTTATCTTCTTTATCCCTCTCAGCCTTCTGTGAACTCTTTCCAATGCCTGCCCCTCCCAGTTACCGCCACTGCCCTCAGCTCATTTAACACCGCCTGGGAGGTGCATGCTCCTCTTTGTCCCTCCCTCTTTCCATCCTTCCTCCATTCCAATCCTCCCCTGCAGCAGTCAGGGCCACCTTTCATGGCTTCCCATGAAGCTTACAATGAAATCCAAACTCAGAATCAAATCCCTGCTCACTCTGGCACCTGCCTCTCTGAGAAATGTCTTTGGACTCTGTTTTCTACCATATCCCCATTGCCAACCGCAGTTCCTGGGGGAGAGTATATTCTAAAAGATTAACTGTGGGATGAATGAATGAATGAATGAATGAATGAATGAATGAATAGCTGGAGTCTTTCCCACAGACTGCTTGGTAGTAACATGACCACATGTGATGTGGATACATCTAACAAGTGAGGTTGCTGCCTAAATTAATGCCTTTCACTCCAACTCCTGTGTTCTCCATTTCTACCCCAACTATCTGCATAGCACTTGAGTATTTGACTCTTTCTGTAGCAACATGTGACAAATCATATTGGGTAAGACCAGTTCATCTGATCTCTTCTGGGGACTACAGGTGTATTTTAAACCTTCACGTCATACCTTTGTGGTGGCTCGGTGATCCAAGAAGAAAGTGTTAGGGTTGTGGATAGATACTTCTCAATGTATTAAGCATATCTGATCTGGATTTTTCTTACAGATTTCTTCTGTGAATCCTTTTCTTTTTTTTTTTTTACCTTTAATTTTTTTTAAAAAAACAAATCCCATTATTCTATAAACTCCTTTATTTCAGGAGATGAGCATTCCCATCTACAGAGCTATGTCTAGCCCTGGGGTACAGAAACTGCTCATTGTTACTCAGTATCCACATTTACCTTTGCCCTTGATCATGGAGTCCTGGGGTTTCTAGGCATCCATCGGGTTAGCTACAGCCCTATGGCTAAATTCTGGTTAATGGGATGTGTGCAGCTTCCAGGACAAGTTCCTAAAGTGAGAACACCCCTTTGCCTTGTACTTCTCCCTTCCTTACGTTGGGAAGGTGGACTTAATGGACAGAGTGATATTAACCATTTGGTCCTAAGGTTACACTGGGAATGGAGAGTGTAGAATTGTTCTTATACCTTTTTGCACGGTGAGGTATGAACTCCTGTGCATTGGCCTGACAGCACAGGCCTCACATGCGCTCCCAGGTCCTTTCTTCCACCTGGATATGGACAATGCCCTGGAGGTGGCCAGACACAAAGTGGGGGATGAGACAACTGTGTCAGAATGCAGCAGAAGTGTCTGGACAAGGGTGGAGGACCCCAGATGGGTGCATGGACCCGACAAGGGGCTGAGATGGAGCGATGCTGTCAGCCTGCACAGGACACCTGGCGAATAACTGTCTGTAAAATGCCTCAGCCATGAACCCTTCACTCTGAAAGCAATCATATTAACTTCATTTTTTTAAAGGAGGTGGGGGGAAGTCTGGGGAAGAAAAGCACTTCTCTTTCTCACCTTTCAGATCAGATGTCAGTCCAGTTCAAGATCAGACATAACCCAAATGCACCCCCCAAATGTATCAGGTGACCCTACAGGTGCAACCCCACAGATTGTGGCCTTGGAAGTTCTGCCTTGCACAGCACAGGATACCTTCTTTGAGAGTTTGAGTTTGCCTGCCCCACCCCTTCCTTTTTGTTTCTTTTTTAGCAGTTTCCCTGTATCATATTAAAAAATGCCTGAGCTCCTTCTGGCTGCCGCAGAGCACAGCTCCATCTATAAATGGCCTCTGTAGAACTCAGGATTGATTTAACCTCTGTTATCTGTGTGATTAGCTCAGCCATGGAACAGATACTTGGTGCTTATGGGCCCATTAAAGAGTCAAAGAATGCTGTTACCAGTTTTTTATCTCCAAAATGCACACAAAGCCCTGCTGATTGTTGTATTAATTTGTTAATGAACCTGTCCAGTAGACAGAGTCTCTGTTCCTTTGGAAGGCAGGGTGGGCAACTGAGCTTTTAAAGGGGTTTGAGCCCTTAGAGCTCAAGCTTAACTTTGGAAGTGCTTGTGGGAGCTGAGAGGCATGTGCTGGTTTCCAGTATTTTAATCTTTTACTGAAATAGCAGGCAAATAGACAAATAAATTAGGCTGGGAAAAAACGCAGTGTCTCATCGAAACAGCCCATGCAGACCAGGAGAAAGAGGCCAGGCAATGACGTTTTGAACAGTTTAGCACGTGTATCAAGCCTTCTTGGGGCCAGATCTTCCCTCAGCTTTTTTTCCATTGGTACATGGATGGCAATTCTATCGAAGAACAAAGGATTTTGAGGAAAATGGTTTATATGTTTATATTGTCTTGTACTGGGGAGCTACTGCAATTGTTTGTTTTTTATCTTCCGAGAAATGCAGAGACTCTGTGAGAGCAGACACGTGGCTGCGTGTACCTCTAGAGCACAGGGTGCTGTGCCGGCAGAGGGATCGCGTCCCTGGGATCCTGTCGTCCAGCTACATGCCCTGGCTCTCGGAGTTCACCAACTCCCTCAGTGTTCCAAGTCTCTTGGGCAGAAAGATGGCTCACAGATAACATCAGCGGCCAAGGCATCCCTGGACCATCCTACTGACTACAGAATTAAGGTCAGTTCATAGATGAGCCATTTGTGACTTATGGAAGGGTGTGGGTACCTCATAAGGAGCTGACGACCGATCACTGCACATCCCTGCTGATGGGCAAACCGTTAAAATGAAAGTAGCAAGTAAGTGGTACAAAAAATAATTCTCAGCAAAATCGGGACAGCATTTCAGAAGCAATCCAAGACTGTGCTGAGGATATTCTTTTCCTGATTTTTTTTTCTGGTTGATTATCAGATCCCCCTTCCAGACTGAGGCACTTATTTCCCAGGTGCCGGAGAAAGGGAGCTGCCTCTTAGGAGGTCACCTCAGTTACCTCGCTTTATCTGCGGTCAAGAGCCTGGGCTGTGTGGAAGTCCAAAGATGTGTCACCCTTCCCTCACTCTGAGGCATTTCAATCCCAGAGTTCCCGGTAGGACTGATTAAGGACTCTGGTGCAGCAGAAAGAAAACCCACCCATTCTTTGACCCGTCCTGATTTTCTCCCTTGTTTGAGGCATTGCTCCCAAGAGTGCTACTGAGTAAACTTTCTGCCCCAAATTCTCCAGCTGAGAGTCTGCTTTCATGGAACCCGCCCTGAGGCATCTGATACTATGGATGACCTGTTTGACCTCTTCATAAACACGCCTGATCAAGGAGTCAGAGTAAGAAGAAAAAGTAAATTTTCCACATTGCTGAGGATGTTAGTGTGGATTAAGTTCTGACATGTAGTGACCACTTCTTGGACATCTATATACACAGTTTTGATTACTTCATCAGAGTCTGCCCTATGGAAGTTTTCAGTGGGATTAAAAGCATTATTTGATGCGGTCTAATTTAACATAGAAAATTACTTAGATGAGCATTTATTTAATCTTTAACTTTCCATGAAAAATGCAGATTCTATCCACCATATACAACGCTGAACTCATGAAACTTCAAATTTTGTAAGTAAACAGACATAAAAGACTTGCTTGTCAAAAGTGTAATGGTACACATTTGACAGAGCTGGTGAATGTAAGAAACGTAGACTAGAATAAAATGAATGCTCACAGTCTGTCCAAATACAAGTTGATATTACTAGGAACACATCAAGGAAGTCTGGTACTTTAGTTCCTAAACTCAGCTGTATAGATACAAGGCTGGTGAATCTGGCCTAACACAGGCAAAAGCCCCAGGTGATAGATAGAATCCATCCCAATTAAGTCTGCTCATTTCTGCCCCAGCTGGGTGGTATCAAATACTGTGTTCATGCTACGTGCCAGTTTGAGAGGCCTTTCAGAGGAAGACGCCCAGAAGGAAAAAGATTTGGAAATTCAGTCATGTGAGGACTTAGTCCCCTTTCTTGTCCTGTAGTTCAAACCTGTTCCCATAGCCCTGTTCCTGCTTTAGTGTCCTTGTGTGTTTCCTGCCCACGGTCCTTCCAGCCTTTCCAACTGGAACCATCCTTTTCACTCTTCAAGAAACAATTTGAAAGTTATCCCTCCGTGGAATCAACTCCTCCACACTTGGGGGCTAGCAGATCCCCTCTCCATGCAAACAAGGAAGAGTCTGCCCACATGGCTATCACCACATCTGTCGGACTCGCCCCTTCTTGTGATGGAAACCTGCACAAGGGCTGCCAGGGTATCATATCACCGTAGTTCCAGCACCTGGAGGTGTCTGATATACGGGAAGTATTCATCAGTATTTGATAAGTGCATTTGTCGTGTGAATAAATGGATGAACAAATAAAGAGAAAATTCTAAATGCAAGAGAGGGCAGCTTGGGAGTAAGGAGACTTGTAAGAAGTAGAAATCTGCAAATATTCAAGGAGTTATTAAAGTATCCTTATAACACAATAAAGAAATATGAACTGTATCAGAATTAAATGGGCTGCATCTGTAATTAATTTAATAACTGTGACCAAAAGTTTCTGACTAATGAATTACTGGTATATCTGGAAGGAGGTCTCTAGTGATGATGGTCTCTAGGAGGCCTGATCCTATTCAATATTTTTATCAGTGTCTTGAAAAAAGATACAAAAAGCAGACTCGTCAAAATTTATGGATGACATGAAGACAGGTGGAATAGTAAATCAATTGGAAGACAAAAACAGGATCCAAAAATATCTCAAGAGGCTAGAATTATGAGCTGAGTTTGCCGAGTTGACATTAAAGAGAAGGAAATGGAAGGCCATGCCATCAGATGTCGAAACAACTGTAAAACAGAGATCGAGACACATGTAGCTAAGCTGAAGTGTTCGTATCAAGCCACAGGGAGTTGTTGAGTGTAAGTTCATAATGAGTTCTCATCATGAAGCAACTTTAAAAAAAGTTAAACAAACTTAGGAAACATGACCTGTACTGCAATGTCTGAAAAGTGTTTAGGTGGATATCGGTAAACTGTTGCAGTTATGTTCAGAGCAAAGCAACCAAATAAGGCAAGAGTTCTTTAAACCATGTTGTTTACGGAAATAAGAAGCTGGCAGGGTAAACAGGGAAACAGGAACATTTAGTAGAGATCTCATTGCTAAATTAATAAGAGCTGAACTATTTGCATTCAGCAAGTAGGATTGGAGTCTTTCTGTCGATTTTAGGTGGTAGAATGATGTTTAATGGCACCAGGCATGTGGAAACTATGTAAACTAGTAGAAAGTAGAGGAATTCGTAAAGTCACCTCTGTGCAACAGTAGTGGAGGCCACTGAGGGAGAAGTGGGCTGCACTGTCACTAATGACTTGAGGTGTGGAGACTGCAACTTGAATGACACCCAGTGGGGACACTATGGTGTAGACGTGTGTATTGCATGGATAACTGGGGTCCATGGTCTACCTGAAGGAGACATGCTATAAAACTCTGGAAGTCATGACTACAATTAATTCAAGGGAAAACCTTTTAAAAATTAAGTTATTTAAAAATGGAATGAACAGGGATTTCTCTTTCCCTCCAGGGATATTATTATATAACAGGGGTTCTTGTATTTGATAGGAAGTTGGAATAGATAATCTTTTATTTATTTTTTTAAAATAAAATCCCTTATTAAATAAAATTTAGAAATGTATTCAAATCACTTATTCATACATTTATAAGTGAACGTAGACATTTTCCAGAAACTAGTTGTATGACAGTTAAATCTAATACATCTTAAACATTTTTTCTTTTTTATTGCATTTATTGGGGTGACACTTGGTTAATAAAATTATATAGGTATCAGGTGTACAACTCTATAATACATCATCTGTATATTGTATTGTGTGTTCACCACCTTAAATCAAATCTCCTTCTCTTATCGTAGGTAGCTAGACATTAGCAAAGAGAATCAGACATTATTAAACTTGATAAACTAGGGAGCTGAATCAGCCAATAAGCTTGCTTCACTAGGAAACTACAGCATTCATAGGCTCCCCAAAGGACCTCTGCATCCTCCACCCTCTGGACAGAATCCCCAAAGCAGGCAAAAAGGATCACTACTGGTCATTATCCAGGATTTCCAAGGGAGAGATAAAACTATGAAGGAGAAATTCCTCTGCTGGACGCATGCCCAGTAGAAGCCAAGCTGGCCCAGAGGGAGGTGCTTCTACTATGAGGCATGCTCAGTAAGAACGAAGATGGTGACCTTAAGGAGCAAAGCCTAGCCTGGGAAAAGGATCTGATTGGATAAGTGACACAGAGCCCTGGAAGTTCTAGGAAATGGATTGGTTAGGGGGAGGACCCAAAACCAGACTTTGAAAAATTGGGAAGTTGATTGGTTAGTTTGGAAGGGCTCCTGGTCCTTCTCAAACCTGAGATAATATAATTCAAGCTTAACAGAGCCTCTCTCTCTCTCTCTCTCTCTCTCTCTCTCTCTCTCTCTCTCTATCTCTATCTCTATCTCTATCTCTATCTCTATCTCTATCTTCCTCCCTCCTTCCCTCTCCCTCTCCCCAACTTTCTCTCTCTCCTTCTCCCCCTCTCCCTCTTCCTCTCCCCTTCTCTCCTTCTTTCCCAGTAACACATGCTCACCCCATTCTTCACCCTTCTCTCTCCATAGCAGCCATGTGGCCATAGCAACTGCCCTGGTCAAGCCCAGCTCCAAGCATGGGCCTAGGTACAGTGCCAGCCAGAGTGCAACTGGAACAGCCTAAGCTAGGGGTGGGGGAGAGAGCCTAGACTGGACTAACCTTGGATATGGACTGGACCAATGGCACAGAATTATTGGACACTGGCCTTTGTTCTGGGCCTGATGAAGACAAGGTTGGACTTTTTCCACAGCAGGATGGATGGAAATGAGATATCAGGAACCTGGGCACAGCCAATTACTTCAATCCCAACTAATCTTACCACTAAACCTCATCCTCCCATGTGGGTCCCAGAAATGCTTTTCTTACAATTCTGTGAAAGGACCCCATTCCACTGGCAACACCTGCATCACCATTCATCCCTCTTCTGCCTCTTCTTCCTCCTGCCACCCCCTTTCCCTCTGTTAATCACCATACTGTTGTCTGTGTATATGAGGGTTTTTCTGCTTAATCCCTTCACCTTTTTCAAGGACTGGGTGATCTTTAAAGTCCCTTCAACATCCAGGACTCTGAGGTAAAGTAGAAAGACTTAGGACAATAAGAAGACTTTGGATTAGAATCCTCGTTCTGACAGGTGGCATGTCACTTGGTCATTCTTAGCCCATGGTGCTCCTCTGCAGAGTGGGGCTAGCATTACTTCTACATATCTCACACTGTTGTTAAAAAGACAAACAAAATAACATCCACTGAAAGCTTCTAGAAAAGTTGACTGAGTATGATGTCAGTGTGTTCTTGGTATCATCGTTCATGCTAGTTATCTGGATCTTGGTGCTCCTTCATCCACCTGCATCTCCTCCCCTGCATCACTCACTTTCCTCTGAGGAGCTCGATTTATTCCTGCCAGGTAGGGAAAGCTGTTGCCTCACCATGTTGGTCTAGAGCTGGGGCTGACAAGCTTTTCTAGTAAGGGCTATATAGTAGATATTTTAGACTTTGTGGATGATAAAGTGTTACAACTACTTAACTCTGCTGTTAATACCATTAAAAAAAAAAAGTCATACACAATATGTAAACAAATGAGCACAACTATATTTTAATATACTTTTATTTAGAAAACAGGTGGTTGTCCAGACTTGGACCACAGGTTCTAGTTTCTTAACCACTGGTCTAGACAAATAGTTCTCTACTGGGGACAAATCTGCCCCACAAGGGGCATTGGGCAACATCTGGAGACATTTTTGGTTATTACAACTGGGAGTGATGGTGTTATTTTTTCCGGCATCTAGGATGTAGAGATTAGGGATATTGTTAAACATCCTACCATACACAGGACAGCCCTCCACAACAGAAAAACTATCCAGATCAAAATGTCAATAGTGTCAATGTTGAGAAAAGCTGGACTAGACAAAAGAAATCATTCTCTGTGTATATCCAAGACCCTCAGCAGCAAACCCCACTTCCTGCTTCATTTCTGGAGCCCAGATGACCACAGAACCCTAGAAGGGTTGGAAGGACTTGGAAAACAAAGAGGGGAACATGAATGTTTAGGTTACTTCAAGTAAAGCAATTTAATATAAACATCCTCAATACGTTTTCTCTTCTTTACCAATAGTGTATGCTGAGCAGAAGATCAACTCAGAGTGTAAGTTTGGTGGAGTAAAAACAAAGGTAGAACCGAGAGATTCTGTAATGCTGAAAAGAACAGGTTTTCAACTGATATGAGAGCCACTTTCTCAGCAAGCTCACGATGCCTCCCACACCATGCGGGCAACGGAAACAGCAGGTAACTATCACAGGATAAAACCTCTCTTGGATTTAAAAAATACAAGGACCTTCCCTTTTTTCGTGACCTAAATTGCTTTTCGGTTAGTGTACAATATCTCAAAAGCAAAATGTTTAAAATAGTGCAATGAACTAGGAAAACCTAATTTAAAAGAGCTATATATCCAATGTATGCCAACTCAGTACAGATATTCTAAGTACTCCAACAAAAGTTTAAACTTCTTTTTGAAGATGAAGTATTTTAGGATGATAAAGATCTTTACTCACAGTAAGTCTAATGGTCCAGTTGACAAAAGGAATTAAAAATAAGGATACTTTCTAATAAAAATTAAAACCTCTCTGCTACCACCCTGCTTTATAATATGTTTTTAAAGAGAGATGGTCAAAAAAGCCCCTTGTTCTCCCTCTTTGTGAACCCACCTGACCGTGTATAGCCATGTACACAGTGTATAGCCAAAGTATATCACTTAGGACAGACAGGGAACAAGAACCTGTGCCCTACTAGAACTGCAGGGCCGTATTCATACCTGCAGCCGATGATGGAGAGGTCCAGGAAAAGTGTCAGAAAAACAGCACAACATTCAGTTCCAATTCTTGCCTATTAGCCTGCACTGTTTCCTATGCCCACTGCTTCTCCATCTCGGGGTGGTCATTCCCTCACACGCCTCCTTCCCGTGAAATAAGAGTAAGCCAGCTCTCAAGGCCTCACAGCCCATTCTAGTACCACTGTTACTGCTGTAACTAACTAGCTAATGTTAATAATAGGAAGAAGCAAAGGTCGGCCAGACATTCTTGGTCATCTAGGCAATTTCACCAGAAAGCTGCAACTTTACACTCCCCTGGGGACCACTGGTCCATTCCTTGCAAATCACTGGGGAAAGGGTCCAACAAAGGGGAGACGGGTGCATGCGCAGTGACATAGGGAAGGTGCTTGCCTATCAGTCTAGCCTGGAACAAAGATAGCTGGCCAGAGGGGTGAAGCCACTGCAAGCGTGGGACATCTTAGGTTAGAATCCTCAGGCAAAGGAACTCTTTCTCTCCCGTTCCTTTGGCTTTGCTCCTGCTTCCTTGCAGTCGGCCATGTTTCCTATCATAGCCACGTGGCCCTAGAAGCCCGAGGCTGTGTGGACCCCACCCGCAATGGACTGCAGCTGGGAACACAAACTAAGCTAGCCTGATACTGGACTGGACTGTGCAAATATGAAGCAGAAACTCTGGGCAATGGCTTTAATTCCAGATCTGCTGAAGACAAAATGGAACATTTTTCTTGGTAAGATGGAGGGAGATAGGACCCTGAAAACTCAGGGGTTTAAGTCCATCAAATAAATATTACTCATTCTCTAGTGCAAGTCTCAGAAAATTCCTTTTCTCATAACATTGCAAGAAGCCCACTTCCACTGGCAACTGGTGGGGACACAGAGAGCACCCACCAGCAGGAACCAAGGGCTGCTGCCCACGTCTGTATTTCCATGCAGAAGATCCATGGCGTTCCTGCTGTGATGTCTGGATTGCACGGATACTCTGAGACGGGTGCTTTGAGAGACATGATCTGCTCTGTTCTCTTGGACCACATAGCCCAGCTACGGGGCTTCCTTTTGTGTGGGGTTCACGGTCCAGTAGGAGAGTGGGAAGAAGTATACGAATGTAATCTCAGTAACACGAAAATATTTTCTACGTTAGCCATTTTGATAATTGATTATGACCAGTTTATTTATAAGTTTCTGTTCTCCAACCCACATCTATTGCCCTAGTTCTGGTGCCGTATTTTCTATTAAGAGAACTCTGCCAAAAACCTCCCAAATTCCCAAAGCTAAAAGAACAGAAAAATGGATCAATTCATCTCAGTGTATGCACTCACTGGAATATACAGAGCAATCAAAATGAATGAAGTATAGCTACAGGCAACATCTAGAATAAAACTTAACAATGCAATTACAAATACAAAAGATTACAAACAGCATGACACCCTCTTCTAAAATGGGGAAAAAACAAACTAAACAACATACAGCTAAGAAGTGTGCAGAGATATGACAAACCAGATAGATAAGTAGGTTGGATGATAGATCTATTCTTGGGTTGATAGAAGGATCAATTAATCAATCAGTAGATAAGACAGGGGAGGCTACACATTAGTAGACAGAAGTTATCAATGTTCTGACTCTGTGTCTGTTGGGGTGTTTAAATGTATGCATTATGTTTGGAAGGAAGGAGGGAGGGTGGGAAGAAGCAAGAATGGGAAAAACGGTCATGTACATAACTGTGAGGATGTAGCATGATCCCATAATTGTAATTAATCTAATTCTGTGTGTCTAAATTCCAAATAGAAACAAAAATCTGATTAGTCCCTCTTTTGTTTACCAACCCCTGGGGCTCTCCATCACAATCACAAGACATTGTGCAATCTCTTTGGCACGACACGAAAAATCCTTCCACACCTGCTGCCTCACTTCCCACATCGTCGGTGGCCATTGTTTACGTCGTACAAACTCCGATCTTCTACTCGCTCCCGACAGCACCTTCCGACCACTTTGCCTTTGGTCCTGCTGTTTCCTCCACCTGAGTCTGCCCCCAGCTCTCTACCTAACAAAACCCTGTGCATCCTCCAACACCCAGCCCACAAGTCACCCCTGTGAAGACTTTGCTCGCCTCCCTTCACTCCTAGCACACAAAGCATTCACAGTCTGCATAGTTCTCTGTGCTCATCTCTCTCATCAATACTTAGTACGTCCTGTTTAATTGGTTGTGTATCATTGACCTCTCTTGTGTCATGAGATCCTGAACGACAGGGCTATATTTTCTGCATATGGATTCCCCAAGTGTGGTAGTTTTCTATTGCTGTGTAACAAATTACCAAACTTTAACTGCTTAAAATTGTTATCTCACAGGTGTGTAAGTCAGAAGTCCAGGTGGGCTTGGCTAAAGTCCCCCCAGGTTGACATCAGGTATTGGGCAGCCTGGGGCCTCTCTGGAGACTCTGGGGAGGAGTCTGCCCCCAGGCTCGTTCAGGTCGTTGCCTGAAATCAGTTCCTTGCAGTTGGGGGACTGAGGTCCCTGATTCCTTGCTGGCTCCCAGCTCCAAAGTGTCGCCTACATTTCTTGGCATGTGGCACCCTCTATCTTCACAGTCCGTAAAGGCCTGCCACTTTTCCTGGTGCTTCAGATGACTCTGACCCCTGTTCTTGTCAGCAGCTGGGGGAAGTTCTCTGCTTCTAAGGCTGTCCATGATCACACTGGGCCGCCTGGATATCCAGGGTACTCTTTCTATCTTCAAGTCAACGGTGCCACAGAACAGAACACAGTCACAGGGGCACATCGCAGCCTATTCACAGGTGCCTGGAATTAGGACGAAACATTTGTAGAAGGTCGTTTCAGAGAGTTTCCCTGACGTATTCATTGTCTACCACAGTGAATAAAAAGAAGAGAGAGAAGAGAGAAAAAGGAGGTCTCTAGTGCTTACTCAGCATGTCCCATTGCCCACACATGCACACACAAATGTCCTCACATATAGTCACAAACATTGCGATATTCTGGGAGCACAGTGCACCCTGTTTTGTTTTTTTTAAATAAGGTTTTTAAAATTGATTTTTAGAGAGAGAGGAAGGGAGAGAGAGAGAGAGAGAAACATCAATGTGAGAGTGTAACACCCATCGGCTGCCTCCTGCATGCCCCTCAGTGGGGATTGAGCCCACAACCTTGGCATATGCCCTGACTGGGAATCGAACCAGCGACCTTTCAGTGCACAGGAAGATGACCACACTGGCCAGGGTGACCCTGTTCCCTTTTAACTGGGCCTATGTTCTTTGTCCAAAGAAATGTTGAGGTCATGTCCCCAAAAAAGAGTAAGGATGCGTCATTAACTGTTATTAACGTCTGTCCAAGTGAGACCTGGGAGTGACCTTAACAATTCACCCGTGTCCTTGTTAAAATGTTGAGGTCTGGGCCCCACTTCAGATCTAATGAATCAGAATCTCTGAGGGTGGTGCCTTGCAAAATACATTTTTAACAAGCCCCTTAGGTGATTCTTAAGTTATTTAATATTTGAGAACCACCTCTCTGGATTCCTGTGTTCTTTAGATAATAGTTTTTTGCTATTTATACCAGTCCATGCCAAATACCTGCATTTTGGCAAATAAATGACTCTACCAGACTCACCACTGCTAGACACATTTTTGGAGTGATTGATGAAGACCTGAACAGGAGTGATTTTGAGTGAGTCTTCGGTTTTCTGGAAGCTATGAAACTGATCCAAAGCAAAGGAGAGAAGCACACCAACGCCTTGACAACTGTAGCCATGACAAAGGGCAGTCCCGGCTAGGCGGCGGCTGTCGCTGCACAGTTGGGATCTCTTTGCTGTGACAGACAGTTTTCCTGCTGCAACTGTCCTTTGGTTAAAAGTAGTTACTCTGCTATTCAAGAGTCTAGTAGCTAGGGTTATTATTTTTGCTTTTGCAAAAAAAAAAAAAAAAAATCCTTAAAGGAATAGAAAACACACTTGCTCTGGAAGGGAAGGAACAGATTCACTAGTAGGATGTGGACCAAATAGAGAAACATCTGGGATCAAATACGGATGCAGGAAGTAACAGGGAAAAAGTGCATATATTCTTCTCTCTCTCTTTTTCATTCCTCTTTTCTTTCTTCCCCCTTTCCCACTTTCTCTTTCTTCTTTCTTTTCTTCTTGAAATGTGGCCAGCTAGAATAGGCAAAGCACGGGCAGAAACACTACCCCCAATCTCCAAACTGTACGTCAGTTCAGACATGCCCTGTTGCAGGTCAGAAGAACCTGACTCCCTTTTGAAGCCAGGTCACCGGGGAGACAGAATGAAAGAGACGTGAACTGTGCTCTGAGCTGTGCTTGGAGGTCAGACAGTGCGCTGTGCTGTGCCGGGTCGCACCCGCCCTCGGGAAGCTGTACAGTAAAGGGCTCCAGCTGCGCTTGGGCTGCACACAGCCTCTGCCTGATCCCAGGGGCTGATGTTCCCGGACACAGTGCATCCCCCGGGCCATGCGCCCTGAGGCACGCTTTGGGTCACCCTGAGCAACATGCCTCAAAGACGGGTGCAGCTGGTGTGGCTCCACCAGGCTCAGCTCTCTGTGGGGACCGACGAGTCCAAAGCTGGGTCAGCTCCCAGGACTGCACGATGACCCCAGGAGATGACTACACCTGCCTTTTCAGTCGGCTGAGCGAGTCTGAGCAGAGCCCCAGAGCCCCTGAGCCCCTGCAGCTCTCACCCTCTGGGCTTTGTTCTCAAAGGGGACACGGTCAGTGAGCATGAGCTCCACAAGCCGGTGAGATGAAAATGGCAGAGCAGGACTGTCACCTGTGGGTGGTGCCTTTGGTCTTTTGAAAGGCCCAGCTAAGTAGTTACCAAGTGATGGCCTCCCACATGTAGGCGTCAGGACCAGACTGGAATAGCACCACGAGCCCGATGTCGTGTGTCCTTGAGGACAGGAGAAGAAACTACGGATCTGAATGCGGTTCGGGTGAGAGCCGGGATGGATAGCTAAGGTCTGGCCAGTGCGAGGTGACCTCTGAACCAGCCCTCTGAGCAGAGATAAGTGCGGCGGTGGCCCCTTCCCCAGCCCCCCCAGGCAGACACCGATTGGTATTTGAATTTAAAGGTTAATTAAGTGCAGCTGCCAGGCAAAAGGCCACAATCAATTATCATGTCTTCTTGTCCATTTCGGCCTATTCTTAATTATGTACATTGGGTTTGGGAAGGAGGTCTTTCAGCCAAGTGTTCGGAAAAGGAAGCCACTTTGCTTTGAACAGACAAATCTGATCCCCCAGGCCCAGCATTCATCTTCCTTGTCCCATGGGGTCCCATGGCCATCTGTCACAGGACAGGGGCACTGAGCGGCTCCGGGCAGCCTGGCCTGGCGAGCGGCCTGGGTTAAGGGCACGTCCCCAGGGCGCCCCACGGGTTTCCCTGCCAGCCGGCCGCTGCTGTGGCAGCCTCCCGTGGCTCAGCGCTGCTCGGGCGTCTCCATCCCTGGAGGTGCCATCAGGCCCGGGCGCCGGCTCAGTGCCCGCTCGCACCCTCGTGTCCACCTGCCCACACACACGCAGGCGCCCGGGACGCGCAGGTGCACATGCGGAACTCTGTCATAATTAACTGTTTAAGATTCCGCTGCTGCTCATCGAAGCAGCGCGGGCTGTGTTCTCATTACGGAGATCAATTCCTGCTGAATATTCACCTCCAGGGCACACGTGGCAGAATGCGGTGATGGTTTCTGTCTGGTTCGCCCAAGCTAATGAGTGGCTGCTGCCATTGCCACAGCCACTCGCCTGCGATCAGTCAAAGTAACAAGCAGAAGCTCCTTGCGGGGGGCCAGTGTTCCACATAAATATGCAGAAAGCTGCAAAGTGGGCCGCCCCCTCAGTGAGCCAGGCCGGAGGCGTGGTGCCCGGGTTGGCAATGGCCTCCAGTCCACCTTGGTGTAGAGTCTCAGCCACATGCCCCTTCCTTCTGCATCTGCCATCACACCCCCTCCCCACAGCTCCCTGTGCAAGGCTGTCAGCCAAGCCCACGCGAAACCCTCCGATGGCCTCCGAGTCACAGTGCTCCTACTGTCTGGTGTCTGGTTCAAGAGGACTGCCGCATGGCAGGCCCCTGAGAGGGCGCCCAGGCGCGTGCTAAGGGAGTGGGGCGTCGGGGGCCCTGGGGGTCTCAGGTGGCCTCTCACCTGCCCTGACCTGTGTGCCCTGCAGAGCAGCAGCTGGAGGCCGTCTCATCCTGCCCTTTTCCGGGAACTCGGGGTTAAAGGCGCGGCAGAGGCTGGCTTCAGGACTGACAAAATAAAGCAACTTCGGAAGCCCTTGGCTGGCACCTGGACACCCTAGCGGCAGTTCTTCTCAGTTAAGAGGATGACACCAAACACCTTTCAGGGCCAAAACAGTAAGACCAACGTAACAGTATGGAGGAGAAAGGCTTTTCTTTTAAGATCTGGGTCCATGCACACCAATTTCAATAAGCCCCACAAATATTATTTTTCCCTACATTAGGAAAATATCTCCATTAGTGAGCTGAACAAGGAATAGATTTTAATTTTTTTCTCCCCAATTTCCCCCTCCCCACCTTGGCCCTTTGTGTAGATTGTTCTAACTAATTGATGCATATGGCATCACGGGACATTTAGCCTAAGACAGAAATGCGCCCCTGCTCATGTATTTATTCCCGTGTCTATTGTAGCGCTCACCTCTTCATTCCTCCGGTCCTTCAACACTTTTCAAGCCCTTGTCACGGACCAGACATCAGGAACTGAGAATACATGGTTCTCGCGGGGCTTACAATCTAGTAAGAGGACACATTTATGTAAATGAATGAATGCAATCGTGTGGAGGTCATTGAACTCAGTGCTGAAATGTTTCCCCCAAAATTTCAGGCAAGAACACTTTCTTAGACATAATTATAACTCCCTAGACAAAAGGACCTGTCTTCGCTATGAACCCCAAAAGGCCAATGACGAGGTCAAAGGCATGCCTCCGTGCAAGCCTCCATTGGAGAAGAGCCGTGCACAGGCCCGCATGTCTGTGACACAGCCTGCCTCCCGTGCTGGGGACTCGGTTGCTGTGTGGCCAGCTCAGGTACAGGTAAGATGCATTCAACAGCAATGAGGTTTCTATATCTCAGCGGGAGAGCAGATAGTTAAGTGAACGGAAAGTGCGTAGATTTCTCCTGTTACCTCCTGCAGGAGGGAGAGAGCTTTGCTCGTTTTAAGGTATGAGCCACATGTCATTGGAGAAAAAGTGGTAATAAGTGCATGTCATTTCTAATCTCGCCTCTCATGGACAAGGCTCAGGACAGGGAGGAAATGGGAAATGGCAGCTGGTGCCATCAGCACTCCAGCTCGCCCACCCTTTGATTCTTATCAGCCATTAAAAAGGTAATTAAGCCAGGGTCTTGCTCACCGACACTGGGCTGGTGGAAAATAATCTGCAGCCAGTGCATACAGCAAACCAGCACCCCCGGATCCCAGGCATCGGGGCACATTTAAGCACCCACGTGCCCATGACACAGCAGTGCACCAGGCCCTGTGCTGAAGAACAAAGCACCCCGAATCTGCTTTCTAAGCACACGCGGTGATCTGAATACACATAGATAGGTCAAACCGCAGTGAAGCAAAACCATTAAACTAAGCCATAAATGAGAGAAAGGTACTGACATCCTACCCAGGATTCAGTGGCTGGATTGCTTGGGGGTGGGGAGCATCTGGGTTGCTAATGAGCAGAAGGACCTGAGACACTCATCATGTGACCTCCTGATAAGCCTGGAAGGGGCCTGCAATTTCCTTTGTGACCCAGATGGCAAGTTTTCCTGGAGAAGGGGGATTTCAGGAGATGTCCAAACGATGAGAAAAATGACTTCATGCAGTAAACACTTGAAAGAAATCACCTGTGAATCCTGATGGCGCACTCTTGTGACGGGAGACCTAAAGGATGAACGTATCGTTCTTTCCTCCTCGAGCCTTTCCTTCGTTTCCTTGTTTTGCTTTGTAACCAACCAACATGTTTTTAATATTTAAATGTGCTATCTACTCGGATGGAGAAACAGATCTCAATAAAAATTAATCATAAGGGATTCAAAGATGAATCCCCAGTTTTTGGACTAGGTTTTGACTTTATCTGTGGAATGATAGCAATGATACCGACTGACATTTGGTGCCTACTGTGTGGCAGCCCGGTGACGAGCTCACACGTGGGCTCTCTCCCTCAGCCTTCAGACAGCCGTGCCAGAGCAGCCACTTCCACTCCCTTTGCAGACAAGGAGAGGGGTGCAGAGGTTAAGCTGCTGGTCCACAGTTACACAGTAATTCAGTGGCAGAGTGACCTACTCTAACCTTAACCCTCCTTTTTTGGGTTTGCCGCTAAGTCCAGTCAATCATCCTGCCACATTTGCCTTTCTGCAATTAAGAGACAGAAAAAGAGCTTCAAAGAGGACAGGCTTACAAGAGGGACGCTGGGATCATCACAGCTGGGATCATCACAGCATCTCATACGGTGCTGTGGCTCTTCCACCTCCGTGGAGGAAGGTGGGCAACCTCCGCACACGCTACATCCCGCCGGACTGCTCTAGGTAACCTTGCCCCCTCTTTTGTAGAAGCAGGGACACTGAACGTGGTTATCTCTTGAATAGCCCTGACCCTTGCCACCCTGACCTGGCACAGTGGTTGGGGTTTCTGTGCCATTATCAATGCAGAGCCCTTCATCACACTGTGACTGTTGGGTCACAAGGCTTAGTCCCACTCTAATCTAGGCACCTGTAACTGTCTTCTTAAAATAGGTGTGGCTGGCTGCTGGCTCTGTCCTGGCGTCCCGAGCTGCGGTTCGGCTCGGCTGGGCAGCTAGACAAGTGCTGCCTTTTGCCTCCAGGAGATGGATCTCTCCAGACAGCATTATTATGTCTGCAAAGCACTCGCGATGCTCGGGGATGAAAGGAGTTATAAATGAAAGATATTATTATTAATAAGAATGTAGATGAACAAAGGGAAAATGTACTTGCCCTCACTATCCATCACTAACCACACTTCACCTAAAGACCATGATCTGCTGGAGCCTCAAGGAAAGCCTATTTGCAGAAATCAATAACTGGTTTAAAAAATAGATCTGGGCTCCACTGGGGCTGACTGTTCGGGGGTGTCTCATAACTCTATGCAACAGTCAATATTAGCCGTCACAGCCTCAAATAAAGGTTGGATTCAAATTTAGTTAAGACTGGTTTTGTATGCTAATCTACCAACTGATTATTAAACGTATTTACTGAAGGTTTTGAAAAATAGGCTGTGAGAAGAAAAAAAAGAAAAAGAAAAAGAAACTCCTGCATGAGTCTGTTTGACTTGAGCCGTGAGGCTAACCCGTAGTGATGGAGACTCACATCAGCTAGGTGCTCCTGGTTTTATAAAATTAACACTTGGGGAAATCAAGTTTCATTCTGCGGGTGGCAGGAAGCATTTCCCTTCCATGCATCAGGAGGTGAAGGAAGGAAGAGTAACGGTCACTGAGTCATTGACAGAGTGCCGCCTCGCGCGGAGGCCCAGGCTAACTGCGCAGTGTTGAGTTGGGTGTCCCTGGGTATTACGATAAAGGAAGCAGTAGCCACCTCCACCCCTTGGGATCACTGTGGTCCATGGGGAAACTAAGAAAAATACCACTTCTGATGAGCATATGTTACAGAAACCTGTGTATATAAGCTAGGAACACCTCATGCTGATGTATAGGGGACAGAAAATGCGATGGATGAAAAGTTTTATGAGAAACTTCATCCATATTGGTGGGGAGAAGTAGAAAATTAGAGAAAGCTGGAAATAAGTGAAAGGTACTGGAGCAAGTGTGTTGAGGATTTCTGATAGAAGTTAGGAGACTGTTTTGGAGAGAAGTGTGTTCTTCATATGTGAAAATTATGTATCCGCTGGCCTTAACCATTGGAAAGGGAGACTTCTAGAGAGGTGTAAGGATGGAAGAATTGCAGGGGAAGAAGAGGAGCAGATACTCACAGGCAGAGTGGATTGGATTTCATGGTCAACAAGATATTCAGTTTAAGAAAAGATGTGCCTACTATTAATATACCCTTTGCACATAATTTATGTACAGCAAAGAAATACCTACGAATTTTTGCTGTGTGACTATTTAATGGCAACTTGCAAAACATGTCAAGCAAGTCTCATTCTTTCCCCCAGATAATCCTGGTAGCAGTGAATACATTCCCTCGATACAAGATTTGTGGAAAAGCTCTCATACTCTGCCTTTTTGCCGGCTCTCATGCATTGGAGCCTGTAAGGCCATCTTGACGAAGATCTGGAATGTGAAATCACTCTGAACCTATACTTTGTGGTGGGCCTGTGAATCTGCATATTAACACCCAACCCTGCTGGTTGTAAAGTAGGAAATCCTCCAAATGGACTTTAAGACACCTTTGTAAGTATGTGCTGAGCTATCTATGCAGAATATACATAGATGAGTCTCTAGCTCATTCCCCTCCATAGAAAAATGGGATTGATTTGGGGAGTAATTAGAATATTCAACTACGGTATACATGCCAGTGGTGAGCATAAATATATAAATACGGGGTGACTTCTTCTATAGTTCTCAGAAATGTAAATCGTTTTTCTTTGTGCAAATATATTCAGTTTCTTCTTACTTGTGAATTATACCTCCAAGTACTTGGACTGTCAGTTTTCAGAGTTGGCATTTCTGTGGGTGATTACGGCTGTTATTAAGTGCCTGATTATACAGCTGGGTGTCTGCTGGTTTGAAACCACTGCTGGCAAAAGAACTCCGGAAATGTGCGTCTCCAGTGGGGTTTGGTAACTGCGTTTGAGAGGCTCACTCCTGATAGGCCTCCCCACTTGATAAGTCAGTCAGTAGGTCTCTCGGGAACAATAGATCCCTTGGTTGAAAGCAAGGCTGTAAATGCAAAAAGAGTGGGTTGCTTGGGTAGTTTTGTGCTATTTTAATTTTTTTATGTATTATTGTTTTCCTCGTCATGACTTGCATAGTTTGGGCAAATGTCTTAAAGTTTTTGTTGTAAAAAAGAACTCACTGAAATCACTGCTTGTCTGAATATATATTTTTTTGTTCTAATAGCCTTTAAAATGGTGAACATTTGTAATCTCTAAAGTTGTTTTAACCATGTTATAGAAGAGGATTTTGGAACTCCCTTCCCCTTGTAAAAAAGAATGAGAACGGATTTGGAGTTTTGGCTTGTTTAAGGGGTAAAATAATGTATCCGTTTTTTTGGAGAGTGACCCAGATATTACGTGTGTGGTGTATGTGTGTGGTATATGTGTGTGTACATGTGTATGTTTGTGTATATGTGTGCATGTGTGATATATGTTTATGTATGTGTATATATGTGTGTATATGGGTGTGTGTATGTGTGTGTATATATGTGCTGTATGTGTTTATAGGTGTGGTGCATGTGTGTGGTGCATGTGTGTGCACGTGTTTTATGTGTATATGTATGTTATGTGTGTGTGTATGGTGGTGTGTGTGTGTGTGTGTGTGTGCTGTGTATGATGCTGACTGAGCTCTGTTGAGCTCTCCATGGCTGCAAAGCACTGTTCCATGTGCCGTCCCTGTCCTCATACAAATTCTGTGAGGGAGGCAAGGAAGACATTAATTATCCTAATTCCTCAAGGAGAAAACTAAGGTTCAGAGGATTGGATGACTTGCACAGTGTCACAGCAAGAGATGACAGGATGGGGATCAGGATCTACAGATACTGGGTTCTGCTCTGTGTGCAGTGTCTGTGCTGTGGGTAGATATGCGGTGGTGTATGACACATGTAGTATGTGTGTGTTTGGTGTATGATATGGGTTTTTGTGTGGTTTATGTGCTGTATGGTTAATGTGCATAATTTTTGTGTGTGTGTGGTGTATGGATTGTGTATATGTGTATGTGTGGTGCGTTGGTGTGTGTATGTGTTGCGTAACTTGTGTGTATGTGTGTGTGGTGTATATATGTGTGGTGTATATATGTGTGGTCTGTGGTGTGAGTACTGTTTGTGTTTGTATGTGTTTTATTTCCATGCCCATAAAAGTCTTTCCTGTCTGAAGAAAGGCTGATGGGAGATTGATAAAGCCTGAGTTGGAACTCAAAAATATGTTGATATGCTTTTACAAATCCTACATGTAGCAGATAAATTTTTTTAAAGAAAGAAAGAAGAGAGGGGGGGGAGAGAGGGAGGGAAGGAAGGAAGCAAGGAAGGAAGGAAGGAAGGAAAGAGGAAGAAAGAAAGAAAGAAAGAAAGAAAGAAAGAAAGAAAGAAAGAAAGAAAGAAAGAAAGAAAGAAAGAAAGAAAGAAAGAAAAGAGAAAAAGCTACTTTCTAGCCACTTAAGGATTGAGCCCTCCCCCTTCAGGGGCAAAGGTAAAGTTGGAAGAATTTGTTTTTGAGTTGAACACCCGCCCACCTCTCTTCTCAACCAGTGACATTTTGCTACTCATGTCTCTTCAAAGTTAGGCGCCATTTGTTATGTATGTCTGGGGAACCTGGTTCTTAGAAGTGTTACTCTTCAAGTGTCCTTTAGAGGAAAAACTCTCTAAGACCCAAGGAATAATTTACTAATGGTGGAATTTCAGGCACTGACAGGCTGGGAAAGATATATTTGGAAAGGATGTATTTCCACATCACTCTCTCCTCAAGGTAGTTACCAAAAGCTGGCTTTCGTCTCATCTGCTCACATGGAACTTCCTGAGATAATGATCCCATCCAGATCCCATCATCTCATTCATTCTGACAAGTGCACACATCACTTCCTGTGAGGTGCATAGTGTAAAACCTGTTTGTTACCTGCACACAAATGTGAGTTATTTGGTTAGGAGAGAGAGAGAGAGAGAGAGAGAGAGAGAGGGAGAGAGAGAGAGAGAGAGAAAGAGAGAGAGAGAGAAAGAGAGAGAGAGAGAAAGAGAGAGAAAGAGATCCTCGAATGACTACTTTGAGTACATAGTTCCTCATAGAAGTGATAACACTGATTTAATATTCATAGTGATCTAAGTAGGTAATGCTTTTATCTTCACATTACAGAGTTTGGAGATCAAGGGCACAGAGGTGAAATAACTTGGTGAAATTCCCCATAATCTGAAGATTATGGTACCAGAATGTGGCCCCAGCAGACTGGCTCCAGAGACCAGTTGCTGACATCTGCTACACCATTCTTTCAACACAAAGTTGCAGATTTGGAGAGTGATGCTTCTTAAGTCCTCCCAGGATGGATGAACTTCCTGGTTATAACAGCAATGCAATACCAAGTCATGCCCTCATCAAGATCTCACACTAAAAAGTCTTAGACAGGACCAACCACATGCTATGAAGGCAAAGTGACTTGAAAACACTAGGTTAGAGCAGTTACAGTCCAAGGAGCAATGTTTGTAGAAATGTGTGTTTCACATCTCCTCTTGCCATCCCTGCCTCAGACCCCAGGAGCAGCTGTAGATTGGAAATAGCGTGGAATTCAAGCCCGAAAGGAGTGTGTCACATTCTGGCTCTGCCCCTCGTGGTTTTATAGCTGAACTAGTCAAGGTTTCTGAGCCTCCTTTCTTAATTTGTAACCTAAGAATAGATCTCTCTGCTCCGTCTACTTAATGGATCATCATGAGGCTGCAGAAAAAGAACCCACATAGAGACCACAACAGTAAAGTTTAAGGTATTATTAATATTTAGAACAGTCATAAAATAATGAAGCATTTAAAAGGCAGCCTACTGAGTCATAAATTTTACCTTAAATTGATGTTGGCTATAATATGCATTAAAATTTAATTAATAAGACTTCTTTTGACATGTTAAAGGGTTATTTGAAGGTGTTTTTGATGGTCCAGACCTCTAAAAAACTGTCCAGGAGAGTTTGAACTCTAGCCTCTTTTTTTTTCCTTAATGAATTTCTCTCTACTAGGTAGAGGTAATCAAAATCATTTCACTAATTTTTGCACTATCCTCAAAGTTTGGAGTTGTCTTTCTTTTTTCAAAAAAGACATCATAAAAACTATACATTTAAAAGTTTTACTAACTTTATTTGGGAAAGTCTTTGCCTGTTTCTCCCCCATCACCACCACCCCCCCCCCCCAGTCTACAAGGTTGATTGCGTGGGATATAAATTCTGAAAGATGACTTTACAGTCTAGGTCCATAAGACATGGACTTTGTTTCAAGCATGGCTGTATAGTCACTACTTAGCACAGTGACATTTAATAGGTATTCAAAAAATACCTCACGAAGGAATGATGGGATAGATGGACAGGTAGACAGACGTATGGATGGGTGGACAGATGGAGGCATGGATGAGACGCTGCAGCTGGAAAACAGGTATGGTAATGAAGGGGGCAGCCCTAGCTTTTGCTTTAGCAATGGCTGCTGAGGCGAAGAGAGAATTTCTGGAATTATTGGGACTTATATAGGGCAGTACGGCAAAAAAAAAAAAATTTCTCTTACTACCTTCCTGATTCACAATCTAACCAGGAAAATCAGAACCAAGCTTTTAAATTAGCACTGCAAGACCTCTAGAAAAGAATTAAAATATAGGTATCTATTTAGTACCAAATGAATTAACATTTATTGGGTGACTACTCAATGCCAAACCTGACATTGTGTTTTCATGTATGTTAACTCATTTAATGTTCAACCATATGTGGGAGAAATTGTTATTGTTTATCTTGAGCTAAAAGAGGTTACACTCTATGCCCCAGATCACACAGAATGGAGATCCAGTGATTTTCTTTGCTCGACATTCCTTCTTTCAATCCGCTCTAAAAATGGAGACTTTTTCCTGTCCTCTCCCGCTCCTTGGATTCTGGTGGGGTTAGTCTCCTCTAGACATAAGGGAGGGCATGTGACCTAGACATAGTTAAGAAGACTACCAGTCTCTCCGGCTCAAATGTTACCCAAAGATGAGCATATGACCCAAGACTCACAGATCAGACAAATGCCCTCACTTTTCTCTTTACCGAATACCCAGCCTATTAGCTCCAGCTGCACTGACATTGAGGTCCAGATCAGTGCACCTGTACCGAGACACTGCCTTCACTGGTGGAGTCCGGGATCACGCCGAATGTGTACTAGAGCCCAGCTCAGCACCAGCATTCCCCTTGCAAATCAACAGGAGACTCAGGAAAAAAGTCACCACACACTGTCATTGGCCTGGGCTGTAAAAGCTTGGGGACATTATCTGGTGGCTGAATCGTCCAGCCTGTGTGTAATGTGCGGCAAGCAGTCTAGAACTTACAGCAATAGATGGCCAATATTTTATTTGAGCATCTTCTTCCAGCAATAATCCCACACATGTACAAGGTGGGTATAGAGCTATACGCTGTTTTTAAACTAAGAACCTAATGCAAAATAAGAATTAAAAGCAGCTCCCCCAGGGCTCTCATAGCAACTGGTTATCTAACAGTTATCACCTGGTGCGGGTTCCTTAGCAACCAGCACATGACTTGGGCTGGCATTTTGTACAAGTCAGACGCTCAAATGCAGCCGTTTCTTCAACTTTAAGTCACCAAGAATTTCCCCAACATCTGCCTAGCCCCCTACTGCTTCTCTGACTTCACCCATTCCCCCCTGAAGAGAATTTTATCTCAGAACAGCAGCGAGGATACTGAACATAAATATATATAATTACTCTACATTAATATAATTAGTCTGTCTCTCTCCTGATCCAGAAATGGTTGTCCATTTTTAGCTGCTAATGGTTGGAAATATTTATGTCCATTTGTTCAAGCACCAAAAATGAATTCATAAAAAGAGAATGCAGAGGTATTACCACAGAAAGGCCCCTTTCATCTTTTCCAACCCATTGTTCCAGTCTGGTTCCAGCTCCTGCCTTCTTGGAATTTGAGTCTGGCAGATGAGGGGAGATTAGATTCACACAAGACACTCTGTCCATTTAGTCTCTTTGATGAATGACCAGCAAGCTGATCAGGCAAAGTACTTTGGCTGTTCCCCAGCGGACAACCCCATGCCCACAGCAGTGCCCGGTGCGGCCCTCCGTCTGGACAAGGCGGGCCGCACTCCAGAAGAAAGGATCCCACCTAAAAGCATGCTTTCACTATGTTGTCTATGCTAGTTAGCTCCTTTGGCTACTTTGAAATCTCAGATACTCCATACATTCTGAAATCAAAAAGTAGATGTATATCCATGCCCAGCTTGTGTGACTGAGTGGATTGAGCGTTGTCCCATGAACTGAGAGGTCCCTGTTCGATTCCTGGTCAGGGCACATGCCGGTGTTGTGGGCTCAGTCCCAGTAGGGGGCATGCAGGAGGCAGCCGACCCATGTTTCTATCTCACATCGATGTTTCTATCTCTCTCTCCCTTACTCTCTCTCTAAAAAAAATTCAATAAAAACATTTTTTAAAAAGTAGATGTATATCCACATCAAAAGCAAAAACAATAGTAGATGTTAGAAGGCAATTCTACATAAATATATTCTTATTAATAACTTGCAAGTAAAAACACTTTTCTTATAACTTTTGCTGTTCTTTCTACAATGGCCACCACATGTAACCAGGTGTGCCCAGCACTATATTATTTTTTGTATATGTCATTTCATTTCATAATCACAAATCAGTGAGGTGGGAATAAGCATGCCTGTTTTATAAAAAGGGAACACTGAGTCTAAGAAAAGTTAAAAACACACCCACGTATTCAGCTAGTGGCTACTGATACGGACTCGGAGAACCTGGATTTGAATCCTCTCTCTGCAACTTACTAACTGTGTGTGATGGGCACCAACCTTACAGCAACACTGAGGCAGCTATGATATCCTCACTCTAAGATCAAGAAACTATAGGTCAGAAAATAATTGAATTATCTAATTTACGTGGGGCCAACTCATTAACACTTGCAAGATGCAGGAGGGTCTAATGTTTGTCTCCAAAAGATGACTATCTTAGTCATCTTTTATTGCCTCTTTGATTAAAAAAAAAAAAAAGTCTTAGTTGTGTTTGAAACAAGTATAGCAAATCCTTTAGGCCCAGACCCACCCAATAACCGTGAAAGACCATGCTTGCCAAGGAGTGACTGCAACGGTGCTCTCCAGAAAGGGGGTGCTCTTCGGGAGGTCAGCCTGCCTCGGTCAGCCCGAGTGCCTACTATGTCTCTGTCCTCACTAACCCCACCTGCAGTGCTCCTTGGAGGGGTAGATCCCAAGCAGCAACCCCAAGATGAGGGGAGCTGTGTATTTGTATAAGGTAGTGAGAGAGCAAGCGAGAGCAGAGAGAGAAGGACAGAGGGAAGGAAAGAGAGAGAGACATATATAAGACATTGAAGAGCCCGTTACTAGTTGTATGGCCTTAGACCAGTGCCCGACACATACCCAGTGCTTAATAAATTAAGGTTTTATTCGTATGGAGTCTAGCATTCTGAGTGCATAGGACCCGGAGTTCGGTTGCCTGGGGTTGATTGCCAGCTTTATCTCCTTCTAGCTCTGTGATCTTGAGCAAATTGCTTAACCTTGCTTTGCCTCAGTAGTCCCAGTGAAGATGCTACCGTATCAAGGGTTGTGAGAATTAAATGAGATGTGAAGAGCATTTAAAACTGTGGCTGCAATATAATAAGTGCTTAATAAAATTAGTTGTTCGTATTGTTACTGAGGCATAAGAACAGAGCCTATAAGAGAAGTATAGCCTGAATGTTAACTTGGAAAACGCTCCGTTCTGGACCCAGAATCTTCTTTTCTCTTGTACCCATCACCTGCACTCTGACAGTGCCCATTCCCACAGGCACCAGCAAAGGCCGTTCTCAACCTGGCCTGATGAAGAGGACCACTTTACAATGGTTATCATCCCTTGCATTCTCTCCTGCAAACCCCACCCCCACCCTGTCAGGGTGGTGTGACCTTCGGCACCAGATGGAGAATTCCCTGATGGGAAGCGGGATTGGCTGGGAGTGTAGCTTCCATAAGCGTGTGTCCCTTCTGACTTGTATGGAGGGAGGGCTGTGTTGACATGCACTCCTGCTCATAAATTATTTTTATCCTGGCTGCAGGCCGCCCCATGGGACAGGGGGTGCAGGGTGGCTTGGCATGCTACCTCCCTCATTACTGTATGCTAGCAAAGCTTCCTCTTCGTAGAGGAACTTTCTACTCCATAAACCACAAAAATGATGTCGCAGGTGCATGTTCATGGATCTCTCCAGCAAACCCCATTTTCAGGCGCAAACATACAGAAAAAAAAGGAAATGGGACCTAAAGGCACAAGCAGCACTTCCCAGATCACACTGATCGGAGGAAAATGAATTCCAGGCCCCTCCTACAACACCAGGCGCGGCGAGGAGTCAGGAAGTGGGCCAGACAGGCTGGACTAGACCACGTGGCTCTCCCCACCTCGCTGCTCCTTCACAGACCTCGCTGCTCCTTCACAGACCTCGCTGCTCCTTCACAGACCTCGCAGCATCTCCGAACTCAGCCCGTGCGTGCTGTTCCTCTTACCTGACCTACCTTTAGTGTCCCAACTGGGCCCCGGCCCCCAAACTTATATGTTGAATTCTTAGCCCTCAATATCTCAGAATGTGACTGTACTCGGAGACATGGTCTTTAAAGAGGTGATTACGTTAAGATGAGTGTGTGAGGATTGGTTCGAATGGGATCTGACTGGTGTCCTTATTCGGAAGAGGAGATTAGGGCACACAGGGCCACCAGGGGGCGCACGCACAGGAAAGGCCCTGGGGAGACAGGGCTGGCTGCCAGTCGGGTGGAGAAGCCTCAGGAGAAACTAAACCTCCAGCACTGTGATCTTGAACTTCCGTCCTTCAGAATTGTGAGAGAATAAATGTCTGTCATTCAAACCACCCATTTTCAGTGTGCTATGGAAGTCTGAGCAAAGACATCTATCATGAAGAATGGATTTCTCTTGCCCAGCCCGTGTGGCTTGGTGGTGGAGCATCGACCCATGGACCAAGAGTGTCCTGGTTCGATTCCTAGTCGGGGCACATGCCCAGGTTGTGGGCTTGGTCCCCAGGAGGGGGTGTGCACGAGGCGGCCAATGGATCTTTCAAGATGTTTATATCTCTCTCCCTCTCCCTCTCCCTTCCTCTCTCTCTAAAAAGTCAATAGAATATTAAAAAAAAAGAAGAAGAAGAAGAATGGATTTTCTGAAGGTAACATTGATGAACTAAAAATTGAAATCTATTTACAAGGTGAGAGAGGGAAAGAGAACCGGCCACTCACCAAGAATGGTGGGAGGAGAATGAGTCCCGCGGCTTTGCAGGGTTCCCGTCCAAGTGTGGGGAAACGGAGCTGAGAACTGCCCTGATTCCCATTCTTTCCCAGAATGATGTCAAAGTGCATGCGTTCATTTCAAACAAATAAGCATGGAATAATTTTTTATGTGTATGCCAGGCACTGTTTAGCTGCCAAGATTGCAACGATCAATAAAATATCCT
The DNA here is from genome assembly GCA_030848825.1 of Tadarida brasiliensis. Taxonomy (NCBI): domain Eukaryota; kingdom Metazoa; phylum Chordata; class Mammalia; order Chiroptera; family Molossidae; genus Tadarida; species Tadarida brasiliensis. Next base: position 31,350,311 of record CM061277.1, read on the forward strand.
CTGTGGTCTAGTGAGAGAAACGTTAAATTTTGTTATGCGCTTTTGTTTACATGCCCACATGTCGTAAGTAGATGATCTGGTATTTTCTTTTATATTGTTATGGTCTCCTTAACCCACATTCACTCTCCAAGCATTACAATAGGTACATCTCAGCAAGTCTAACGCATATCAAGTATAGGCATGTGTTTCGGGGTTCTGTGCACAGCCCTGTCTTACTAGATATTTAATTTAAGCGTTGACCTGAGACAAGACGTGGAATGCAACTGAATGTCTCTAGGGACCAGACCGAACTGAGAAAAGTAGTTAATACCCAGGGAGACATATCAGAATTCAAAACAGTCTTGATCTCTGAGAAAAATGGTCCAAGATTAATTTGGTGAAATTGATTCAGGACAATGTGTCCTATTTAGATTAAGAACCAACTGCTTAATTCTTTGCAGAGCAGGGGCCAAGTCTATCCGCATGAGAACACAGCTAACTCCTTGTCCTGCATCTACTCTGCCTTCTCTTTCTGTCCATTTGCCAAACCTCCTCCTTCGTGTCTCTGCTCTGTCGCCCAGACGTGGTGCCGGCTCTGAACGACGTCCCTGGCCACAGCCCTGGCTCTCCCTTCCCACAGGGAGGTTCTGCACGGCTCCCGCAGGAAGCATTCACACCAGCACCCTAGAGGAGGGCACTGAGAACAGTAAAGGCTAAAAATCTTCAGGAATGGCTCAGTGAATGAAAAGTGATCAAAATCGAAAGGCCAAGACTTAGTGGGGTCAGCGGCATGAACTTCAAAATGACCCCGAGCACCGCTATGAGGGTGCAGGGCGGGAACGCACCAGGTAAGACTCACAGAAAACCAAAGATGAGATTCCACTTAAGAGAAAACAAGTCTGCCACTGGATTTGATTAGCCTACTGAGGACGGAGCTCTCTGAGTGTGGAAGTGCACAAGTCAAGGATGCGGGACCACCTGCCGTGTCTTGCAAAGGGGGACCCTTGCACTCGGTGGAGGTGGGCCTGAAGGACCTCTGATGTTGCTTCTCAAGTTTAGATTCTCCTCTAACCTAGTTGAACTCTGCTCTGTTTGGAGCTGGCTGGGGTGGAAAGTGCAAGCTCCTATGTATGGGCTCATTTTGTCGCCTTTTTAGAGAGCAAGTGAAATTGATATTTAGCTCAAATGTCAGTTTTAGGCACCACAGCTGCTGGGTAGGAAATTCAGATCCCGCTGAAGAAAAAAGGCGCCCAGCTGTGTTTGACTCATCGCTCTCTCCTGTTCCCAAGGTCCCTGTCACCTTGCAATTAGCACAGACCTTCAAAGAGAAGCAAGCTCTGCATCTGTGCTAGACTGGCTAGAGCCCTCGGTGGCCAGAAAATGAGCCAAGGCTTTGAAATGGGTGGAATTTGTGTGAATCAAGATAACCTTTGATCTTAATGGGGACTCTGAGTGTCTATCACTCCCTTGCTTATTTTAGCTGCTTAGTGACAAACCCTTGAGGACAGTCCCCTCTTACACTGCAGTGTGCTGGTCCCCTTCGGGCGCCAGAGGAACGCACACTTCTGGGATGAGGATGTGAAATCTCTGTCCATGTTCATTCCATGTCTCAGCAGAAAGATTTTAGAGACTCTTGAACCACTGGCCCATGTCCCTGAAAATAGGGGCGGTGGGCCACCTGTCAATCTCACCTCTGAGGCTTTGCTTTTTTATCTATAAAGTGTGGAGAAAATAGTAACTTCTCTTCCTCAAGGTTGTTGTTTAACCAACGTGGGTTGTTATCAATACACCATGGTTATCAACACATACAATTTCACCTAAACAAAGGTTTTATGATTTTAAAATTGATCAATTCTAGATTGCCAGCCACTAAGCTAAAGGTACAACATGATATCTAACTTAATTTTCTCAAAATCCTGTGTGGAAGGTATTATTATCCCTCAGTATGGACGAAGCAACTGCGGCCCAGAGAGGTTAAGCACGTTCCCAAGGTCACACAGCTAGCAAGTGGCAGAACTGGGATAGGACCTGACAATCCTCCACTGTCTAAACAAGGGAGTGCAGGCCAGGTGTTTAAAAACAAAACAAAACAAATTAAAAAACAAAACAAAACAAAACAAAAAAACTGGTTTTAATATTCAGGGTTGGTCCCTTCTTATTCTTCACACTCACTGTTGCCTCTAAGTTGCCAAAAAAAAGTGCTGCTGATTTGATGGAAACAGCTCCTCCCCCCAGGCTGTGTGATCTTGGCGAGGGCGCCAGACCGAGATCTACAAAGTTGTCCTGCCATTTCACGCTGCTGCTCGTCTGTGACAGTTTCAGGAATCAGCAGGATCCACACCTGTCTTTTCCTTTCAAAGCCGTTAGCAGGGGAGCAGAAAATGCCCGTCGCACTCCTCTGCTGGAGGGGGCTCGTTTTCTCACCCAGGTGATCAGAGATTTCAGAACGCCGAGGCCTTTCCAGTTCCTTCAGAACAAGCCCCATGGGAGAGAACTGGAAGCGGAGATGCCAGGGAGAGGGAGAAGAGAACGGACTTGATTCTCAGCACAGCTTCACGTTAGTATCTATGTCCCCGACGTGAAACAACCTCTGCACTGGCCAGCAGGTGCCAGCCTCCTGGCCTTGGGGCCACCGTGGTCAAGACACCCCCCACAGGTGTTGGGAGGGGCCTGTTTTTATGTTCACTAAGTCTTTCTTGCACCTCTCCTCCTCCTACCTTCCACACCCTGCAGTTCTTCTCTGAACATCAAAGAGAGACGTCTACACTCACTGACCTCTCAATGGAGTCATGTTGGAAGAGGGACTCCATGGCCAGGGTGGTGGCGGGCCAGGAGCACGAAGGAGGTGAATGGGGCTCAGAGCATCTGGGCTCTACAGGAAGGGCCTCCCGTGCAGAGCCAGGGAATTCAGGCTGGCACTGCCCTCTGCGGAAGGCACCCGTCCTGGGAAATCTGGATGAAGAATGTGAATTGCCAGTCAGAGGGCAGGTATCAGACTGCAAGGAAGGCTCCTTGTACACGTGAGGATCTGGAGGAAGAGACGTCCTGTCCTCACAGCCTCGACCACCACGAAACGTCTGGGGGAGATGACAGTCTGCGAGTGAGGAGGAGGGAGAGCAGCCAGAGGTTCCTGGGGGTCAGGAGGAGGAAGCTGGCCTTACACTTGAGCGTCTCTCGCAAGTCATGAGAACTATTAAGGTAGTACAGGACATGACTGGCGAATGGGACCTACACATGATGCGGTTCTGGAATGCACTTGATGGAGTGATAGAACCCTGCAAAAGCCTCCTCACGCATATGAAAAGACAGCGCCAGCAACTGCCTATCACGATGTCCTTCAGCCGCGCACCCAGACACCCACTGCCTACTCCTAGCACTCCTTCAGTGGAAGAAGACGACGACGCACCTGCTGAAGACACTGCACCACCTGCAGACTCTCCTACTGAGGCCGTGCCTGCAGAGGAGCAGTAACCTTGCTCTGCTTTGCTGTGCAGTACATCTCTTCATCTTCATCGCTTCATCATCGAACAAGTTGCACTATTTACATAGGTTAGTGGTTGTGTGTAAGAACTGTGTGTGCATGTAATTAAATGTACAGTAATAATAATATGATATTTGTACATCTAATATGTCTTATTTTGTCTAATATATTAGACAATAAATACGAGTGTAATGGTGACTAAAGGGTGTTATTTCATGCCTAGAGGGCTCTAATAATGTTAAAAAACGTATTTAGAAGGTTGTAAACAGGTCTTCTATGCTCTAACTGCAAAAATATTCGATTTATAAGTAAAGAATCCTACTTCGCAGAAATTCATTTATCGCAGTAGAGTCTGGAACTGATTCACCGCGATAAACGAGGGCCGACTGTACATCACTCAGCATTCTTTGCAGACATGGGGAGCAGGGGGGCCACCCACGTTCTCGCTGGACACGGACTGATCACCACCATTGGGCCCACAGTCCCACGTGACAGGGCAATGCAGAAAGGCCCCCACCCCTGCTTCGTGAAGGCAGGCTCCAGGGGGCCCCGATGGCTGCGATGCCCAGGGAGCACCCAGGGCTGCACCAACCCCGCCATCCGCCCCCGCCCCCCCTTCACTGCTCGCCCCCACACAAAGGAACCTTTTCCGTGTTAATCAGAAAGGTCCCTGGGAGCCTCATGGATACAAATGGCCCCATGTGTACAAAGGAGAGAAAGTGGCCCTCACTGAACAGTTGGTGAACCCTGACACAGCGTCAGTCTTTTCAACCTGGGCCTTGCGTTCACCCCTTTACAGATGGGGTGCTAAATCAGCAGCGACCAAAATGATGGGATCAGGAGATGCGTGCGTGTCCCAAGCACAGAAAGCCGCCGCTGTTCCCCACACGACCGCTCTCGTGGTCTAGTCTGAGGGGTGCTGGTCCCACGTGCTGGCCCCACTTTGGCTTCATGAAGCTCAAAAGCACATAGTCAGTGAGGTGTCCCCTTAGCACAAGGCTGCCTTGTCCCCTCGTGTCTTGCCCAAGGCTAGCCCTGCTGTGAAATGCTTCAGGGGGACCAAAGCTTGGACCCGGGCTAGCTTCCAGGCATGGCAGAGGGCCTTTCACTGCTCAGGTGAAGGCTGAACCCTGAGCTACTCGCCGGGGCAGACACCCTTGGGGCAGACAGCTCGTATTTGTGTCACCGAATGACTTTCATTTTGAACACATTCAAGCCACCCTCTGTATTTTTGGTGTCAACCTGTTACTGCAATTTAATTATCAAGAGAGAAAATTAGGAGATGAGATTCAGAGAGAAAAGAAAGTGCCTCCCGTCTGCGGTCCCACACCGAAGAGGCTCCCTGCAGCCACAGCAGACCTGGCCTCGTGTGGGGACGCTTTGCTCTTCCTCAGCGCTGCCCCGCACCAGCAAGGCAGGCCCTGCGTGGCCAGGCTCCCCGAGCACACCCCGGACGATTCCCTTTCATCCTTCACATCACCAACTCCCTTATTTGAGAATATTTATGACCAGCGAGTACAGGAGGTCGAGAGCCCAGCTGGGATCGTGGGTGCAGGTGCAGTTTCTGCCCTGGCTGTTGGAGAAATCCCATTTTGACTTGAAACCTGCCTAAATTTCCCCTGGAACTGACCGTGAGAGAACACAGATGAACTCCCGCCAAGCAGCCATAAGGGCGATTATTCTCATTACCTCCTTCTTTGAGGAAGCCGGCTGGCCAAAGGCCTGCACCTCGCCGGGCCTCAGCTCCTAAATTAACCAGCCTTCCCTTCTGCCTTCTTCATGACCCCCCTGCTGTTCCCCAAAGTGTTAGGTGACAGCTGTGCACACCCAAGAAAACAGAGCTCTGGCTCCCCGCGATACTGCCTTGGAAGGATCCCGCTCCAGCCCACAGTGCGGAGCGCGGGCGCGTGGGGGCGGCCATTGTGCGTCTGACACAGTCAGTCCTTGGCCCTCAGGATCTCCTTTTCCCGTGCGTTCTTGTCCATCCACTGAGGCTCCCAGTTGTGGATGGTTGAGTGTGTTATTTGTATTGTGCGTTATGAAAGGGACAGAGGAAAAAGAAATGGAGAAATAATGGGAAAAATCCAGACAAATTGCTCATAGCAGATAGATCTCAAATAATTGCAAACATTTCCAATAAAGGGAGTATACCTAAGAGCAAATTCATCTGTTGGTACCTTCATTTATTCATTCAAGCAATTAATGAATAAACACTTACGGATCACCACTCAGAGGGGCGGTACTGTGGGGGTGGGGGTACAACAATGAGTGTCCCTTCAGACTTACACTCCTGGCAGAAACACGCGCCACGCTGGAGAAGGCCAAGCACCTGCACAGGACCAGCGAGGGTTGAGGCCTAATCGACGCTGAAGCCAGAAAAATCAGTAGAAGCAGTTCTGGTGAGGAGGGCATATGCTCCTGTGTGTGCACGTGTGTCTGTGCAAATGGGCGTGGCCTGGGTGTACACGGATGAGCGCAAAACCACGGGCTTCTTCCCGCTGGAGGTGGGAACTGGGGAAAGGGGAAGAAACATGTATAGAAGCAAAGACTATGGAGCAGCAAAGAGTATCTGCAAAAATACAAGAAGTAAGATAAGCAGAGTCCATATCATGCAATGCTTTATAAGCTATGATGGAGTTTGTAAAAAATACTTACTTTTAGATAAATGTATCTATTTTTAGTAAACTTATCTATTTACTGATAGATCCTTGAGGAGTACGGGGGAGGCATGGTAATCGGGGAACGACGTGCTTTGACCTGTGGCTTGTAGAACGTACACCACCTGCCAGAGGGTGGTGGGGGTTCGGGGAGGCCAGCTGGCGGCCGGGACACCTTTGTGGAGATGGATAATGTCAGCCTGGCATTCAGTGATGGCGTTCTGGACAAGGGTAGGGGCAATGGAGAGAAGAAAAGGAAATATGTATATTCTATCAGTTTTATGTATCTATTTCATATACAGGGTGGGCCAAAGTAGGTTTACAGTTGTGAGTATGTGAAACAGAGTTCCTTCTTGTATGATTATTTCTTAATTATTGGATTATTTTCTATACGAACAACTGTAAACCAACTCTGGCCGCGCCCTGTGAGCATATCAGAAGCACTGAGCTGTGATGGGAGGTTGGCTGACAGTGTGGACAGGATGGGGGCAGCGCACGGCTCTTGGGTTTCCACAGGAGCAACTGGGAGCTGTTTCCTAAGAAGGGATCCAAGGAGGAATAGATAAAGCAAACAAAGAATCAGAACTAAAATCATTGAGCTTGATGTGTCCATGAGCCAGGGGCAGTCCTGTCGGCGGTTGGATCGACGGGCCTGAGCCCCCAGAGACGCAGGCTGAAGGAAGAGTGTGCTGGTAATGGGTTAGCAACTGCCCCCTTGAAGGAGCAAAAGCCTGGTGTTCAGCGTTGGCCTCTTTCCGCGGTGTATGTCCTCCCACCACGGCCGGTTTCAAGCTACCAGTGGGACATCCTTGCGGAAGGAGCAGAACAGTGGGCCCATGGGCCTCTGCACATACCCCTGGCTGAAGGTCAAGTCCGGGGACTGCTCAGCACTGGGAGCCAATGAGAACGTGGCAGAGACAAGATCAGCAGGCAGCATGCTCTTTTTTTGTTTTATCCTCACCCGAGGACACCTTTGCATTCATCTTCAGATAGAGCAAGAGGGAGAGAGGGAGGAAGAGAGAGAGAGAAACATCGCTGTGAGAGAGACACATCAACCAACTGCCACCCACACGACCCCAACCGGGGCCGGGGACAAACTGAAACCTAGATACGTGCCCTTAGCGGGAACCGAACCCGGGACTCTCTGGACCGAGGACCAAAGCTCTAACCGCTGAGCCAAACCGGCCAGGCTGCAGGCAGCGTGTTCGAATGGGGGGAGGGAGGCGAGATGGCCGGCTCAGCCCGGAGGACGGAGTCACACTGTCATCAGAAGGCCATCCGAGGGGGAGGAGCCTGCCAAGGGGCTGAGACCAGCAGCAGGGATCAATATGAAGTCATCATTGTTGAGCATGTACACCCTGCCAAGCATCTTCTGTGTGTGACCTCCTCTAATCACACTCAGTTCAGGAAGTAGGACTGAGTCACAGAAAGGCTGAGTGCTTGCGCGAGGTCACACTGGTAGCAGTGGGCAGAGCCAGGCTCTGAACCGGGGCAGGCTGACTTGGAGTCTGTGCTCTTCAAGTCTGTTCGTGCCAGGGGAGCATGGAATGCACCCTTAAAGTTCACAGGGATGGCACCGTCACAAAATCACACAGCAGTAGTGACAGGGAGGCCTTAGAAACAACTCTCATTTCACAACAAGGAAACCGAAGACCAGCACTGAGTCTCAGATGCTCTAAAAAGGAATTTCTCCTCTCGCTTCTTCCCTGCCTGGTCTCGGAAACACAGTAATAATCAGATTTTCAAGGATTCACATGAATTGTCCTAGGAACAAATCTGCTAGCCCTCAAGCACTGGTTCAAACCCCCAGTCTTGGAAGCGCGGCGGCGATCCGATCCCGGCCCCTCACATCTGCCCCCGTTTGGCTGGCAGACTGAGGTCCCTCAAGAAACTGCACCATCAGTTCTGCTCCCCGTTATATTACATCTGCTGACAGGTTGGACCTGATTCATTTCACAGCATTCCCCGCGTGCACTTTGTCTGCTGCATCGGTTGGTTCTGTCAGGGAAGCCGATTCACAGGGTCCCCTGCTTCCAGCAGGCACTTAATACTGTTTGCTGAATCCACAGAGGCCTACCCACTCAGAGGGACAGTCACACATAGCTGCATCTCCTTCCTTCCTAAAACACAGTGGCCGCTGGACTGTATCCCTGAGATGGAGCGGCAGCTGCTCAGAGAAGCCGCACCGTCACGACTGCGTGGAGGAGAAATGGGGAACTCAGTCTCTGTAAACCCCATGGTGGGTGATCAGGATTGGGGTCCCACTGCTTAGCCACGGCATGGCAAAGCCTTGCTGCCCGAGAGCTGTGCCCTATGTTGGTCTCTGTCATTTCCTCCGTCTCCCCAGTCAGAGTCCTCACCCATCGTGGGCCCCGCAGCCTGAGTAAGGCACTCTCAGTGATGTCTGCACCCTCCAGAATGTTGGACACATTTGATCTGGCTTTTCTATATTAGCTGAGAGGCGCACAGACTGCCTACTGGTAGACAGCTTCATAATAGCTAGACAGCCTGCCAAGAGGAAGGCTTCTTTGCAAAGTAACTTGCAAATGAGGGCACAGTAATGGCTCAATAGTCACCTGCCTCAGATGGCCCCTGTAGCCAAGCAGGAGGTGAGCCAAGTCCTGACAGTCGGTGGGAGTCACTCTCTAACGCACAAGGCGTGAAGATGCTCGCTAGAAGGGCTGTGGAAAGGGAGGGGAGCCTCTCTCTCCACGGATGTGATGCTGAGAGCCAAGGTTTTGTGTCTGCCACACAATTGAGATGCCAGCCCGAGGGCTGACCCGAAGACGACTGGGATCAGTAAGCCCTTTGGTTCTGACTGGCTGTGCGCTCTCAAGTGGCTCATTTAGATTCTCTGGGGAAACTAAGAGGAGAGCATTGTACCTTCTTTGTGCCAGGTCAGTACCTTTGAAATTTTACCAAAACTGCAGATGTCCAAGTTCCTTAGAAGGAGACAGTATATGAGGAGGCAAGGAGCCGTTCAGTCTGACGGCCTGAGAAGGATCATTGGATTTCACAGTAGCCAGTTGACTAGAGAACAGGAAACCCTAACGCCCTTTCTACGAGCACTCAGACGGCTGCCCTCCTGCCTCTTACACTCTGTTCTTGCATGAATGAGCTGCGGCCCCCTCCCCTCGAGCTCTGCTAATGGACGTCAGTGCCTGGAACTTTCTATCTGACATCAGAGGGCGTGGTATGGAAAGGAAGCTGCGGAAACACAGCACAGCCCCAGGGGTCCACCAGCTAACACCTCCCCCACGTGTCTCCTCCTCTTCCCTGTTGGCATCGGGGGTCTGCGCCGTGCAGGCTTCCGGTGGCCACACAGTGGTCCGTTCTTTCTTTTCCTTTTTATTCTGTCCTCTGCCGATCTATGGCCCCTAGCATTTCAATGTCATGAGAGAAGATTTAAAGAATTAAAAATAAATTCTACTTAGCAGCCGTCTCCTCTCAGAGATGTAAATATTCATAAACATATCAACTCTTTTAGTCCCATCACAAACAGAACTGCCAACGACGCCCCTGCTGCCTCGGGCATTGTTCTAATAAGTTAGGAGCAGGGGAGTGGAAAGGGATATTTTTAACTTTAGGATTTATTTTTTTTCAAAAGCCATTTTGAAGTGTCCTGCTGGGAATGGAGCTGGAAAGAAGCTGTTTTCTAGAAACTGAGAATGCTTCAAACAGAGCGGCAGGTCAATCTGAAGTGCGGATCAAGGCAAAGTGATCACATCTCACGTTGCCAGAACTCGGGCTCACGGAGCATGCTCAGGAAAGCAAAACCTGATCCCAGCTTCAGCTGGCCCCGGGTCCAGCGTGCGTCCACCTTCTCAGCAAAGGGGCTGCCTCAGCCTGGGCGGGACGTGCCGCTCTCGGGAGCCCTGGAGAGATGACAAGACACGCTGGAGCCTTGTGTGCCCCTCGGAGCACGTTCTCCTAGTCGCCGGGGTCTTCACACAGAGAAGCAGCTATTTCACTGCGGGTTCTCAGCTGGTGCAGCCACAGTTACGGTATCTGGGCATAAGTCCTTGATAAATATGTTTCCTTGATTTGGTTGTTATTTATTATTCAGTAACTATCTTATTAAATGTAAGTTAACGGGGTTTTCGGGAGTCATCCCTGAATGCTGTTTCCACCGGTTCCTGTCGAGGGGATTCTGGCCGACCGCTCACGCACCCAGCTCGCGGATGCCCTCGGCCACGCGTTCACCGGAGGTCTCGGTGCTGAGTCTCTGGCAGCTGGACACAGAAAGGTGGGTGACGGCTGGCCATTGATCACAAGCCATCCATCACTGGGCTAAACTTCGCCGGCCCTGGGCCTGCTCCTGCCTCCTGCGCCCACTCCTCGGGGGGTGCCTTGAAAGATTACAGCTCAGAAGCAGACAGGGTGGGAGAACAAGAAGGGATTAGAAGGAAAATAGATTCATGAGAAGACAGATAACAGAGTTGTTGGGGCTCTCTTAATTAAAAAGCAGCAATTTGTCTGAATTCTGAATGTGAAGAACCCCCTGGGAGATATTAGCCAGGCTTCCTGTGAGAATGGAACGTGCTCAGTTTCCAAGTTGTAACACGTTATAGCCAGAGACTGTGGAGGGTCCTGCGGTTCTGTCCTTGTTCAGAAACCTGAACATCCTTGATGGACCAAGGCCACAGCTGGCTGCCCCGCCCCCGGCCCCTCCCCAGACACTCTTACACGGCTGGAGGTCCAGGCTTCTGCAAGAAGTTAGGGCTCACGTCTTCCCCCCAAACAATGTCCTGCTGATTCAGTAAGGAACAACAGCAACTGTCCTAACACCAATAATAGTACTGAGAACGTATCCCAGGCCGGGCACCGTCCTGGTGCTTTATGTAACTGACGCATCTTAATTCTCGGAATTAAATTCTATGAAGCACACACTCTCATGATCCGCATTTCATCGGAGGAGATACAGACAAGTGCATTGAAACTCCATCAGCTAACAAAAGGTAGAATTACGCTTCAGAAACACACAGAGCAATGGCGGAGCCGCTCTTAGGAACCGCTGCCCTCCATGGGCCACCACAGGACTATTTACCGCTTCTGAGAGATTTCTAGAATCCCAGAGAAGAAAGCAGCCCACACATGCCACTCAGAGCCAGCAACCCAACACTCCAGACACGCAGAAGTGCCTGCTGGGTAAGAGCAATCCTCGCTTTTGTCAGGTTCATTCATCTTGTGACTCTGGGTTCCCTTCAGACAAAGTGAAAGTCCCTCTTTGTCCGTGGCATTTACTTATTTGGGGAAAAATATATATATCATTTTTCTGTGGGCTCATAGATCCTACCAACAGGATACCCCAGGACAAGGACAGAAAAGTATACAAAACGAGGACATATGGCTGATACCAAAAGAAGCTTTGCTGTCACTGCCAGAGGGACACTGTCATTCCAGGTGAAGACAGGGGACTCTGTGCTTCTGGATGACGCTAGACCCTAGCTTTCTGGAACTGTCCGGAACATGTTTCCCAGGAGGCGTGACATGCAGGAAGTGGGTCTGGAGCAGGAAGTGGCAGGTCAGCTAGTGCTGCGATAATGCTATATGTTTAAAAGTCCAGGTGGTCTTACTGTACAAAAACTCATTAACAGAGAAATGCTCCCCATCGATTCAGGATTCATAGCTTCATTAAACATTAATCTTTATACAAAAATTCTTTCTTGAAAGCCTGCTATATGACAAACTCTGCTGTGAGCCTGACGGATACAACAGTGAACAGCACAGAAAACTATCGCTGCCCTCGTGGGGCTTCCCATGGTGTGGCTGACCTTCGAATGTGGACCTTCCCGTGAGTACGACGTTGGGTTCTGAGTGATTTCCAAGTCTCCCAGACTCTCGGTTACATAGGATAGAACTTACTCACACGCAGGAAGAGCCCATAGCCATAACTGGACACCACCACCCCAGATCGCCTTCTATTGCTTTAGAAGACTGCGCAGGAACTGAAAGTATTATCGGGGGAGACAGTGTAGCAGGCACCGAGCAAGCTGGGTTCCAGCCTGAGGAGTGGCACGAATCCCGGCCTTGGAGCCCGGAGGTCTGGACACGTCTAGCCTACCACACTGACAGCAGGACCGTCAGCCAGCAACTTAACTGCCATGGCCCTCAGAGCCTTTGCCTGTAGAACGAGGGAGAATAATGCTTGAGGCATCTGTCTGAAAGGGTTGTATAAGCTCAGAAAAACCAAAACAGAATGGAGATGGACGGCAGATATGCTTAGAACCTATGAACCAGCATGTAAATGGGAGGTGTTGGATCAACAAAACAATGTTGTGGAAACTGAGGAAAACACACATGGTGTTCTAACCTGACCAGCTCTCCCCAAACATGTGGCAAAGTCCTCCCAGGAGCTGGCTTCTCTCCTGCCCTTGGCTCTCATCTGTGTGGGCTATTTGATGTGTCAGCTTGGAGAGGCTAACCCAGCCCCCTAAATTCCTTTTCTCGTATGTTTCTGGTTATCTGGGCTTCGAGGGAGCTTCTCTCTGGAGAACTGGAGGACAGAAGGGAGGCAGCTGGCGTTCTGTAGCACACAGACATCTTCTGGCCCAGTAATTCAGTGACGCTCTAAAGTGGGTGCCGCTGTGGGGATTTTATAGATATGTTGCAAGTCCCCAGTCAGTGACCTGAAGCTAATCAAAAAGGAGGTAGCCTATGTGGGCCTGACCTCAGCAGTCAGAAGGCGTTACAGGAGGCCCGGGCCTTCCCTGAGGGATCCACACCAGGAGCAGCAATTGCTCTGCTTCTCCGAGACCCCCTTCCCGATTGTCATCTTTGGACAACCAGCTTCAGCTCGTGCCAGTGGGGCTCTGGCTCACCCACGATTCCCCCTTCGCAGATGCGCACCCTAAGAGCTTTGAACTTCCTTAGCCAGCTCCCACTGTTGGGTAAGCCACTTCTTGCAAAAATCATATATATGTCTCCTCCTGCTCCCGTTGCTCTGGTGCATCCAGACAGAGACACCGTCTGCTAATCCAGTGCTTTGCCTGGAGCGGTGACATCATTCCCAGCCATCGCTGTTCTTATACGCAAAGGAAAATCGGCATCAGTGAACTCGGAGGCACAAGCCTCTAGCATATCACATGCTGGAGAAACGGGTTTAGCAGCTACGCCCATCTCCACATAAAAGTTAATCAGGCATAACAAGGCAAAGCCCAGTGATGGCTTGCTTAGAAATCAAGGGCCACTCAGGCCCAGTCCCTGGGCACATGACTTCCTGGGGGCTGCGCTCTCGCCTCACCTTTTCGGGTTTTCATTATGAAGTTAGGTGGTCCACCAGCTTTTACTGCCAGCGCAGTTTGTCCTGAGCAATCAAGATAGATGGCCAGCTCAGGTGAGTTTGTGCAACAATCTCAGCAAGAGAAACGCTAAATCAATCTATTGGGGAAATATTAATGCTCTCATTAGGCGGCTTAATTATTCACATCAGCCTCTGGTACTTTCCATGACATTAATTCCACTTCTGACTTCAGAGCAATTGCTCTTCTCAAACTTGCAAGACACCTAACAGGTGCTCCCAGTCCCCAGAATGTTAAAATATTTTGTACACAGCCGAAAGAGATCAACCTCAGACCAGCCTTTCCTCTTGCTCCTCCTCGTACTCCTCCTACACACACACACACACACACACACACACACACACACACACACACAGAGCGTATTTCCTCTGGACATTCAGACTAAAGCACAGCGTGCCTTCCATGCACACTCAGACTTACATTGCCTTGCTTTTCCCATTCAAAATAATAGCAATGAAAACAAACCCACACACATTGATTTCTGTACTAAGCACTGTTTTAAATGCTTAACTATATCAACTGATGCTCAGCCTCTATGAGGTACTACTATTGTATTATCCATATATTAGCAATAAGGGAACTGAGACCGAGACAATTCCATCTTGCCTGCATTCACCTAAGTTGAAGAAGGGGGGGCTGGATTTGAACCCAGCCAGGCCAGCTCTGGAGTTCATGCTCTTGCTCTTTATGGTAAAATGCTTCATCCCATCCAGGATACTTCCCATGCCTTGCTTCTCTTCCATATACCTAACCACAAACTATGTAAATATATGTTTTAAGTCTCTAAATGCCTGGGGAGAGGGCATTAAATTTACATAGAACAAGATCTACCTTCCTGACTTTTTATTATAAGCCTCCCTGCACAATCACGACTCAAAACTAAAATTGATTTTTATGCAATTAAAGGCCCTTCGGCACCCTCACACGGACATGCTACACAAGGCGAATTTTCAACTCATCTGTAGGGAGAGTGCCCTGTCCATCTCTCCAGCCCCGGAGCTCCGCAGGTGCGTGTCTGTGCCACGGGCACTCGAGTGGTAGAGCACATACACCCAAACAACGTCTGGTCCTGTACCTGTCTTTCCCCTGAGCCCTGCCTCACCGTCCAGTCCACAGGAGGAAAGAAACCCCCAGGGGAGAAAAAGTAGAGCTTCATTAGAATTTGTGGGGATTTCAATTGTGGCTAAGCCTTCAGGTTCTTCCCCTCAGGGGGCATCACAGAGAGAACCGGGGTTTTGTACCAAGGCAGTTTTCCCCTTTGAATAAAATAACATCAAAAACACTGTTCTGAAGAGCTGGACATTAATCAAATACTCTGTTTCCAAATAAACCAAGAATTTCAGAGAGTTGCAAAACTACTGTAGGAAAAATAATAATGAATTTCAAATACATGAACAGCTAAAATTAAACTAGAGTAAATGAATCAAGTGAAACAGGGCAGCATTATAGAATCACTCATTCATTCAGGAAATATGTGTTTTAAACCAGCAGTACAGAGATCAACTCAACCCCCATGATCCTGTGTGAGCCTTTAAATCCTGTCAGACCTGAACTTGGATCGACATCTGGATTTTTGAGATACACTTTTTTTTTAAAAATTTCTTAAGCCAGTTTGAGTTGGAATTCTATCCCTTGCCACCCACAAGTCTTGACTAAGCCCTGTTCCTTTTCAGTTGGTTTTTTATTTATTTTATTATTATTATTTTTTAATCCTCACCCAAGGACATTTTTCCATTTATCATCACATAGAGGGGGGAGAGAGAGAGAGAGAGAGAGAGAGAGAGAGAGAGAGAAACATCAACCTGAGAGGGACACATTGACTGGGTGCCTCCTGCACGACCCAACCAGGGCCAGGAACCAATTGCAGCTGAGGTACGTGCCCTTGCCCGGAATCGAACCCGAGACTCTTTGGTCTGTGGGCTGATGTTCTAACTGCTGAGCCAAACTGGCCAGGGCTAGCTAGCCTTTTGAAGGGAACATGTCGGTCTGCCCAGCTAAGAGACTTTGATAGAGAGTCCCATCTGGGTAGGGATCCTGGTCCTATCACTTAGCAGACCTGGGGCCCTGGCTCCTCTGCTCCCACACTTCTGGACTGGTGATGATGTCAGAGCCTTCTTTATAGTTTTGCTGAAAGGTCCATTGAGATCACGTATGGAAAAGACTTGGCACAATGCCTGGCACATGGTTAGCCCCCAATAAATGGTGGTCAGTATGATGACAGTGATAATAGCTGTTATCATAATCATCATCATAAATGGTAAAATCCCTTCCTTGGCCCCACGCCTTCCCTCCGCGACTGCCCCATCCCCTGCTCTCCTTTACAATACAATTCTTTTTAAAAATTACCTATAGTCTCCGTTTTTCACTTTCCACTTTCTATCCCCTGATTTCCATTCATTCCAAACGGGCTTTGTTCCCATTATGCTATTGAAATTGCTATTGTCAAGGTCACCTATGAACTCCATCTTGCCAAAAACAATGATTAAAATTTCTCTCATTTACTCAGCCCTTCAGCAGCGTTTATCACACTGGACACATGTTTTCTCCTGAAGCGTTTCCTCACGTGTCTCCGGGAAGCTGCTCACGGGGCTTTTCATCTCCCTTTCTCTCCTTTTCTCGCTCAGTTCTCCCCATGCCCGCACCTGGGTCTTCCCACTTGGTCTGTAGCTGGGGAAAGCTCCTTTCCACTGATGGCGTCGTCGTGGGTGCCTCCAGTCCCAGACTCTCCCCCGAGGTCTAGTCCTCCATCTCAAGCACCCACGTGATGTCACTCAGACGTCTAACAGGGCTCTCAAATAAACATACTGTGAACAAAGCTAACCTGTCATTTCACCCTCCTCTCCTTCCCCAAATCTGCTCCTTCTTACAGGTTCTCCATCTGGGAAATGGCACTGCCATTGCTGTTCTCTCTGGCTAAAGCCTGAAAGGTCATCCTTCGTCCCTTTTCCTCTTCACATGCAATCCATTAGCAGGCACAGGCTCTAACTTAAATTTATTCTAAATGTGATTCCATCCCCTCTGCCCCACCCTTCCACCCGGGTCCACGTCCAGGACCACAGAGCAGCCCCTACTCGTCACGTGTGTCATGTTCGCTCCTAACACTGATAGACCAGAGCATGCCTCCACAGCCTCAAAGCCTCCAGGGGCTCCCCATTATGCCTACCACACATCTAAACCTTTTAAAAACGTCCCATGGGACCCTGTTGCATGTTACATTTATATGCTACTCTGATCACTGCATACTTCTCTGCTTGCCTCTTCCTTGCCATGTTCCAGTCACATGGGACAGGCTCCAGGTGTCCTCAACACCACCCTGGGTCCTGCCTCACAGCCTTCATCATCGCTGTTCCTTCTGCGTGAGATGCTGTTCTCCCAGTTCCTCTCATAGCTGGCGTCTCACCATCCAGTACTCCGTTCACCCGTCCCCTCCACAGCGAGGCCTTCCCTGACTAACCCTCCCAAAGAAGTCTCTTTCCCAACCCCACTCACTCTCTCTTGCATTCTGCCTTATTTTCTTCAGATTACTAACTTACTATAAGTACTATCATGTAAGCATAGATGAAAGATGGACAGAGATTTAAAAGCAACAGGTAAGGCCCTGGCAAGTGTGACTCCGTGAGCTGGGTGTCCACCGTCCTGTGCACCAGGAGGTTGCTGGTTCCACTCATGGTCAGGCACACGCCCAGGCTGCACCCTCAGTCCCTGGCAGAGGACTTGCAGAAAGCAGCGGGTCGATGTCATGCTCTCATGTGGATGGATGCTTCTCTTCCTGTCTCATTCCCCCTTTCTCTTTCTCTAAAAATTAATAAACTATTTTTAAAAAGGCACAGGTAAGGAGTATTTTGCAGCAGGGGACACCTGAGTCTTCTCTACCTATAGTATCCGGGAGGATCCAACTGTCTCCTTCCATCTACTCTGGAGACTGGGAGGAGAGAATGCTGCCAGCAGCGACTCGCCGCCTGAGCGAGCTGCCTTTACTGCAAAGCAGACAACCATTTTTAAAAACTTGACATTGAAATCACTCAATAATCCCAACTGTCATAGATCAGGCAGGGCAATGTTGGGAGGGGAGAGAAGCAGAATGAGTTATAAATAATTTTTATGCTGTATTTGCATCTACTAAAAAGTCATCAGTGGCCATTCCTGAATATCTGATATAAAAGTGATTGTAATTTTATAAACTCCCTCAGCCCAGTGAACAGGAGCACAGCATGGTTAGGTGTATAAACATCTAAATCAATCCCTGTTTAGAGTCTCTGGGGAATTGGAAATCAATAGAGTAAAGCCAGATCAATGCAAAAATCTCTCCCAAGATTTAGCAAATCTCTAACAGTACAGAGAATGTCTCTTTCTGTGAAAATGGAAATAAACCGAGAAAAATTAAAGAATAATCTGCTATAAAATTAACCAATAATTTTAGTAAATTTAATATAACCAAATATTAAATGTCTGGGAAGCATATCTGTGCTTACAGTGGTTCCACATTTCTTTAAACTTCGTTTAACTGGGTTCTACCCTCCATGGAAGATGTTGTTACCTGATGAATTCCGCCTGATTCTGATCACGCCTCATCTCTACCAAGCCCTCAAGGATGTGCAGTGTTCAGATGATTCCATATTAATTTTTAATTGTTGTATATGGCTTAGTAAGTGTGAAATCTCATTCATGGACATTGTTTTCTTCATAAAACAGATTCACAACTTCTCAAGGGGAGCGACATTTGGTCTCTCACTCTTTTATGATCTGTCTTTAATTTTACTTGACCAGGGCTCTGTATCCTGTGTAGGGAGCCAGGACTGTATGTCAAGTGCTTGGCTCCAGAGCCTAAGGCAACGCCCCTCACGCAAACTCTGTCACCAGGAGGGGCAGTGTAGACCATAGGTTGGCATGGCATTTGATTCAGAATTGCACAGGGCCAAAGGCAAGCTAGGCTCGATGTAAACTCAATTGCTTGTGCTTGTTACTCTGCTTCTGGTCAGACTGCTTCTCTGCCTTTCACCCGTTTTGTGCCTTTGGAGACTTTTTTCAGCCATCGTCAGCCAGCTCCCTCGTCCTGGGCTTCCGGTTGGGTTTGGACCATGGAATGGCCCCTCAGGACAGGGAGGTGGGAAGAGAGAGAAACTGAGGATAAACAGTCCAGCTCCGGTGTGATAGTTCCTCCGGTTCCTCTTTTAAATCTATAGCCCACACCAGGCCCTCACCATCATGTGAGCCTCCTGAACTGGGCTCACAGCTCCATCACAGTCCCCCCTTTACACCTTCTCCTGGTAAATCCATCTGATCTTCTGCAGGCCCTTCTCGAGTCTTCATGTGCACAGTGACAGCATACTCACTGAGCAAAAGTGCGTCCAACTCCTCTCCTGTATGTGACAATGTTCCAATGTTTGGAATGCACAAAACTAAGGCACTCTGCCTTCTCTGGCCCTGTACGCCTATCTCCTTCAGAGCATGCCCTAGAATGCCTTAGTGTGATGGGTTAGTGTTGGCCTTCCTCGATAGACTGGGCATAGCCTGAGTGCTGGAACCATGTTTATGTCACTCGTGTACACCCAGCACCTGGCCAGTCCCCGACTCAAAGCTTGTTTCCATCCGTGAAAGTTCTTGAAGGATTTTTAAGCTGAGTGTTGAGGCTGGCTAAATAATGAACTATAATATAATGTGATGCGTGTTTAAGTGTAGCATGATTGAAGTCATTAAAATGTAGAGGAGAAAGGTCAGGTAGGATGAGGACTTGGAAAAGATCTTTGATGGGTGCTGACACCGGGCATGAGACTGAAAGGAGGAGGAGCTTTCCGGACAGAAACAGGGCCCAGGGAGGCATTCCAGACAGTGGAACGAACAGGAGCACTGACGAGGTGGAGGGTCATGATTGTTGGGTTGGGGTGAGCACCCTGACGTGTCTCATGTACTGAAACAGGGGCTTCCGAGGGCGGGCAGAAGCCCGTGAGATTGGAAAGCTACATGACATCGAGAAGGTAGTCCACCAGGGAGTGAGTCAGAGGATCGCTCTTGTCTCTCCCACCATGGCAGCATCCTGAAGGGATATTCCCGCTCAGAGGTCAGTGGCATTATCTAGTGACAGCACTCGGATCATCTCTACCTCCTTTGTGCTTCTCTTCTGTGCTTCTCATGGTCTCCCAGTAGGGGGCACTATAATGCTTACTTCTACTTTTTGCCTAAGTGTGTGTTGGCTGCTGAGAGTCTACATATAACCTAAGTATTGTAAAAATAAAAAATAATAATAATACAAATAAAATGGCAGAATAGCTTTACATTTAAAACCCAGAAGTAACACTTGCACTTCAGGAGACAGAGCAAGGCTGGGTATTTAAAGCCACCAACAGGGTAGTTCCCCATTGGTTGCAGCCTTGCTGACCTAGGTCACTCCCCTGGGGCTGGGGCTGAACCGGGAAGAGAGTGCCAGGGAAAGCGTACTCGATGTAAGCTTCAGGCCTGTGGTCACTGTGCAAGGACCTGCATGCTTTGTCATCGAAACCAACCAAATTTCACTCCACAACTAACTTGTGAATTTCTTGACCAAGGAATCGAAGATAGGAAGTATTGTTCTATGTTTTATCATTCAAATCAATGCAGTGATATCATGGGTCAATAGTGTGGACCGTCTGGAGTTTGGAAGGCAGCTGTGCTAACCACTGTACCACCCACGCGGACCTGTCTGGAATTTGTATTGCTGGGCTGACCCCTCTCATCTTACAGGTAAAAGACACCTGAAGCGTTTCTGAGCCCAGGGCCTTGGTACGCAAAGGATTCGCTGATTCTTTAACGTAATGTCCTCAAAGTGTGATCATAGATTGCTGAGGGTCTCTAAGGCCTTTCAGGGTGTCTGTGAGGTCAGAACTAGTTTCATAACAATATTGAGACATTATTTACCTTTTTACTGTGTTGCTATTTGCACAAAAGCAGTAGCGGGTAAAACGGTCCGAGTCTCAGCACAGCTCGTGTTGGTGGCGCTTCGTGAGCCGGGAGGGAAGTGACGCGGCCCGAAGCACGGCGCTCGTCTCAGCAAAGCGCCCTGCGTGAGCCGCGCGCTGGGCCCACTGCGGTTTGCACGGAGCGTGGGGTTCCCTTGGAAGGAAGACAGACCGTCTGTGGTTGTTTAGACTTGGGTAGTTGACAGTCATTTTCTCAAAAGTGAATAAAGTAAGCTAGTCGCTTCATGGAAAACTGCCAGGATCTGTTGTCAGTGCTAAAATGTGAGCTCTCGGGTGAAAAATTAGAATTTTGGCCAACTTTTTATCGGTCACCATTGCCTCTACAGCTTCTAAGATTCAGACTTTTCTGATGGGGTCTGTGGCGACACTGCTAGTCACAAGACCACATTTTGAATCCTAGCTTTGCCACCAACCCTCTGTGCAACTTCTGTTAAGCTATTTTTCTCTCTGGGTCTCATCGTCTAACTTGGAAAAAAAAAAAGAATTAGAATAAAGGATTTCTGAGGTCACTTCCAATTCTTATGTTTTTATTCTCCCCTCCCTCTCCTCCCTTCCCCTCCTCCCCCTCCCCCCCTCTCCTGTCCTTTCTTCTGTCCTCTCTCCTAATCAGGATCCACAGCTTCTAAGCAAGAAGAAAGGACACTTAGTGCTGAGGTAAAGAGAGAGACCACAAAGCTCTTAGGAGGGGCTCATCTCTCTGCCTCATTGTCACTGGGCACCACATCAGCAGACTCCGAAAACAAAGGATTCTGACATATCACAGTAGCCACGTGTGGCCACTGGTAGAAAGGCAGTTCTCCTCCACTCTTGAAATATAACTTAGCACCTGTGTGCAGGTCTATGCTCGAACCACTCTGCCCTGCTGGAGGTCGCCCTGAAAGATGGAGGGAGATGCTAGGGGAGAGCCAGGTGTGGGGAAGGATGCAGCCATTATGCCTCGGCTTTGCCAGTTCCCCTCTGCCAAGGCACCTGCAGCCATCTGATGGTTTACCTGAGGGTGCTGATGAAGCCTTGCAACATTTTAAAAGCACCATTTAAAAGGCCCACGTGGAGGCCTGGACCTCTACACACAGCAGTCCATTGCTAAACGCTCCTGACTGAGGGACCGGCTGCTTGCAGAAATGATGGCCATGCCACACTGCCCCCAGGGGCCGCTCTCACCAAGCTCTCTCCCAGGTCAGTTTTGCTAGCACTTATTTTTGCTGTGGTTGAAGTCCCTTCAAGTATGTGTAAGAAGGCTAAGGAAATAGACGAGGAAAACATTCTTACTTGGAGCTAGTTGTTTGGTTAATTTGCTACAAGGAAATCATCTTGGTGTTAATTTCTTCTCTGTTTAAAATTGTCTGAGTTCCAGAAAGCAAGGGGGTTGTGGGCAGAGTCCAAAGGTGCTGCCTCCTCCTCTTCCTCCCCTCTACCCTCCGCAAAACCAGCAGCCACGAAGAACAAATCAGGGCTGGGTGTGCTTTGCTTTCTTATACCTAGACACAGGGAAGGACGGGAGGTGGGGTGGGTGGGGCAGGGAGGGGAAGAGTCCCGGGACAGAAAGGAAGCATCCCTGTGGGACTAGATTGCATTCAACATAACAAACTATCATCTTGAAATGAGTTCCGATTGAGTTTTGATGTAAATGCTGATATTTCCTCCACTCCTCTGTTCTCTTCTCAGGCGACCTCACGTACATCTCACCGAGTGTCCTACCTACTATCACACTCATACATCAAAGGGTCTGAGGACAAGGAACCTGATTTTGAAAACATTATTCTTTTAAAGATTGATCCTCTGGTCTTGACCACCCCCTTCGCTGGAAGGGAGAGGTTCTCCATAAATTATTTTAATGTGCTATGCAAAAGGGGTCTTCTCACCTCTCCCTGCAAAAACTTTTCCGCACATATAATTAGGCAGGGCCCTTGGTTTTCTGTCTTTTCTTTTTTTTTCATCCATGCACATTTAACCACACTCCTAAATAGCACAAAACAGTCAAATCAAGAGGGGAGGTGGTGATTTAAAATTTTGAGCATTTTAAGGAAACCTTTGAGGAAGCCTAATGGGAGGGGCGTGGCGTCTTCTTTAGCCGCAAGAAGGGTGCTGACTCCAGTTTCAGACTCAGTGTCTTAGAAATAGGGGTAAAGACACCTTTCAGATGGTTCCTCAGTCTGGCCTGTGCTCAGGGTCAAGTCCGAGCTGTGTGCTGTGTTCATCTCAATAGTGCTCAAGCCGCACGCCCACTAGGAGCGCACTGGGTCGGAACAGGGCCCCGCAGAGGCTCCGCACCAGACCCCACACACACACACACACTCACACACGTGTGGGCCTGCTGCTCGGCATCTCCCCACGGGCCGGCCTGTTCTCGTGCTTCCAAACCAGCCGATCCCTGAGTGACGGGTTCAGATCACCTGCTGAAACGTCATTATCGTAAACTTCAGGATCCTTGTCCTTCATGCACAGAAGTCAGTATCGACTCTCCTGGTCCCAGCACTTAGGCCTGAATAAACCACCGACGTTGCAGACAGGCCTAAGAAGCTTTCCCAGGAAGTTTTCATTTGCAAATACTAAGGGCTAACAAAATGGGGGCTGAGAGTCTTCCCTCTGTAACGTGTTTGTTTCCACCCTAGGGTCTCTGTGTCAAGGATGCTACGGCTGGGCGCTATGCCAGCCCGGGTCTCTACTCTACATTTCTTCTTTCCTCGAGACGAGGTCTCCCGGCCCCATTTGTACATTTAACATGACACTGAGACGAGACCGGCTGACGAAGCTGCATCCTGGACGGCACACCGCACACCCCGGGGTCCCTGTCCCAGTTCGGAGTCGGGCTGTCTCAGCGGCCACGTCATGGACAGCCGTCTGAGATCTGCGTCCGGCGTGGCTCCCGCCCGAGAGGCTGCCTGGTAGACTGCGTGCCAGACAGTCTCTAGGAACGGACTTGTGCCTCGTTCCCAGCAGCACTGCGGGTGGCCAGCCAGCAGCGAGAGTGCTGGGGGGCTCCCGGGGGCCGCTCCTGGACGCCCTGCAGGACCTCACTGTGCAGACAGTCACACCGTCCTTGCATCTGCCTTTGCCCAGCGCTGCACTGCACCCACCTGGGTTTTAGGGATAATGTTGTTTCCTGTGTTCTAGTCAGTCACCCAGCACATGGTCAGGCTCTGTCTGTCCAGAGACCAGGGTCCGAGTGGGCAGGTCCAGCATGTCCTGCTCCTTCCTGCCCCTTTCTGGCTGCTCCAGTTAGTAACAGTCAACCAGACCGAAGGTTCTGAGCCAGGGAGACAGTTACTGCCATGAAAAGGGGAGGGGGAGCAGCCCAGTGTCTGGTCCTCTAGGGCTCCAGCTACCTCCAGGGCCCCCTTTCCACCTGTCACGTCTTCTTTGCTAAGCCAGAGAGACTAGATGGCTTCCCATCGTGACCAGCGGAGGAAGGGGACACTGTGCTCTCCTGAAGGTCCCGCAAAGCCACATCCCCCGGGCCCCGCGAGAGGGTCTGTGCGGCCCGCGCAGTCCACGGAGAAGTGCATCTGCATCAGCCTCGCTCAGCAGGAGCGAACGATGCTCTGGGCCCCGGTCAGAGGCTGCGTGGTGTGCGTCAGCCTCGTTCTCAGAGGTCATCCACAGAGCAGTGTGCGGTCATTGAGACCAGACAGGTCTTCAAAGCAGTTTCTGAATTGAGCTGGCTAACCATGAGCAGGACTTGATGACTTGAATCTGTCCGTTGGAGACAAGGCATTAAAATCTTTAAAAACCAAATACTGTTTTCTAAACCCCTCTTATCTGGGCTCATTGCAGGGAGGGGCCTGAGGCAAAGGAAAGGCATGGCCCTGACCCTGACGAGGGGGTGGGGGAGAGTAGAGTGGGAGGCTGGGGACAGGGACAGGGACAGGGCAGGGACAGAGACAGGGCAGCGACCCCACTGGGAAGGCTGGAGGGCTGCAGAAATGCTGCCCCTTCCCCTCATTTCTGGAGGTTTGTCTCCACTTGGTGGGCAGTCGCTGGCACTGCATGCCCACCCGCCTGCTTCTTGGCTGAGGCCCAGCTGTACATGGCCTTCCTCCCAGGACAAGCAATCACTACCATGAGCCAAGCCGTGGGAGGCGGGCTCGCCACGTGGGAGGGCAGAAGTCCCTTTGCATGTGCCGCTGCACAGCGGTCAGCCACGTGGCCCACAAGCAGTGTGCAGACACAGGGTGGAGGGCCACAAGCAACTGGACCAGGGCCTTGCCTCCTGGAGCCCCCACGTGGCCATCAGAGGCCACCTGTCCTGGACCCCACCCAGTTCCAGATGGGCCGTGGGTGGAGGTGCACGGTGTGCTGTGGACATGCTTCCTGCGACCCTCCGGGGTGGACTGTCACCTCAGCTGCCCTTTACAGCAGCAGGTGAATGGGACTTGGGGGATGTGTCCAGGGACCTGTTCCGGGTGAACCTCACAACTCACAGATCCCTGTGGAGGCAGGGCCGGAATCCATGGGCTCTGTACCCACACTGCCTGACAAGGAGGAGGTAGTACGTGTAAGAAAGGTTTTAGCCATTTACTCAAAAACATTCATTGGAGCCTCTTATATGCCGAAGATACAACACTGAACCAAAAGGCATGGACCTCTGCCAAGGAGCCCAAATGTGTCCCCAAGGTAAGCAGACATCACCGAGCCACACCCAAGATGTGCAATGTGTTCAGTAGCGATAAGAACGAGGAGGAAATAACACAGAGGAGGTCCCGGAAGTGGGGGGAGGATGCAGACACACCTGGTGGCACCACCTAGAGGACAGCAGGGTGCATGGGAAACGGTTCCAACTGGTGCTTGACAGAGGAGGAGCTGTGTCCAAGGAGGGCAGCGTGTGAGGTCTCACTGCGGAGCAGGCTTGAGCCCTGGGCCAGGCAGCTGGACTTCACCCTCAAGATGCAGAATGTACCGGGAAGTGCACCTCTAAACGGTGGATGCAAGGGTCCCCAAAGTTAACAAGGGCAAAGAGCGGTGGCATTGGAAGGGGTGCAGGTGCTATGACCCACAGAGTTTGAGGATGTTCCCAGGGGGCATGGACCTGCCGTGTGGCCAGACCTCCTTCCTGAGGTGGGCCATCTCCAGGGCGCTGCCCACAGATCCGAGATGCCCAGCGCATATGGCAATGCTGAAAACAAACCATTGCTTCTGTGGCGTTTCTTTCGTGTAGATGAGGGGCGATGTTTTCTCCCCTCCTAGTACAGTGGTTGAATCTGCACTGCAGGGCACCTGTGATGAGCTTCACCATGGGGTCCTGTGGTCCGTGGCAGTTGGGTGCATGTCTGCATTCTCCCCAGACAAGGGACAGGGATCTCAAAGGCCACCTGCAGCCTGTCCCCGGATGTCTCCTCAGTGTGGACAGGGAGCTTCAAGCGTACTCACAAGGATGAGCTATGAATGACTGCAGTTCGAGTCCAGACGTGCCTTGGTTTTCTAGGCCAGGGGACGCAGGGACGCACAGGTGGGGCCACGCCCCCACTGCTCCTGTGCACAGCGCCCTCACCTCTCCCCTCCACCCACCTGAGCTCTTCCTCCCTCAAATCCTCCACGAAGCCTTCCCAGACCCTCTCCTTACCACTAATGCTCAGAGGCTGAATCCCACACAGCCTGGCACTCATCCTGGTCTCATACGCACTTTCTTTGTGGCAACATCCTCTGTCCCCAAACACAGTGTAGGCTGCTTTATGTGTTTGTTGTCTATTGACCAGAGAAAGACATCCTCTCTGGGCTTCCGGATGAGAGAGGCACAGCATCCCTCTTCAGAGGGCTGGAGGGGAGCTGCCTTTCAGCACTCTGCGCTTGGAGCCTCCTGTCTGTTCTTGCTTACAGGGAGGGGCAGGCAGGGTGCTGGAGAAGGCGAGTGCGACCCCTGGCTTATTTCACCTCCGGCCATGCCAGTGGTCATTCCCCTTGGAGGTAAAAGCAATCCTATAACCAGAGAACAAACAGGGACTGTGAACCACAGCCACTCGCCAAAGAGTGGAAACGTTCTGTGAACACTCCAAATAGTGGGCTCACAGGCTGGAAAGGGCCTTCACACAGAGCGGTCTCACAGTTACAACACTGTGATACTGAGTGCGGTGACGGATGATCACTGGACTTACTGCGGTGACCGCTCTGTAAGGTACATAAAGGTCGGAAGAAATGTCCGTCTCAGCCCCATGCCATCCTTTGGAGGAAGAGGTCACCAAGGCCCAGACAGGGTATGAGACTTGACTGAGGGTCCTTGTTAATTCATGGAACCAAATTCAGAGTGTCTGACTCGAATCTTGCAATCTTTGCATTATAGCAGGTTACATCGAATGTCAGGTTCTGACTCTGTATCCAGCAACAAGGAGGTCCCTGTGTGCCTTTGTGCAAACCGTTGGAATACCCTTGGGTTCCACGTGTCCCTCGCATGAGGCTGCCACCCCAGGCTCTGCATGCCCATGTGCCCACGTCACCGTAAAGCTGGACTGAGACAACACAGGGGAAAGGTATCTGCATAAAGTGCTTTAGAAATTGCATTACACTGCCATATATATGTATGGTATCACATCCTCACAAGGCTTTAGAAGCATGTACCATTGGTGTCATTCACCAGGTCAAGAAACTGAGACTCAATGAGTTAAGTCATTGCCATTTGCGCAGAGACCTACAGTCAGCAAAGGATGTCTGGAGCTCGACCTTGACTAGGGTCATCGGAATCCAGATTCCAGACACATCTCACTGCAAAGGGCTGCTCCGTGTTCCTCCCACCACCACCAATTCTAACCAACTCTGAGGGTCCCTGGGTGGAATGAGGAACTTTTGAATCTGGAGGCTCTCATGTCTGACTCTGACTGAACCTTTAAAAGAACTCAGGGCCTTGCCTGGCCGGTGTGGCTCAGTGGCTGAGCATCGACCCATGCACCAAGAGATTGCTGGTCAGGACACATGCCCAGGTTGTGGGCCTGATCCCCAGTGGGGGGCATGCAGGAGGTGGCCAATCGATGTTCTCTCTCATCGATGTTTCTATGTCTCTCTCCCTCTTCCTTCCTTTCTCTCCAAAAATCAATAAAAAAAAAATTAAAATAAATAAATAAAAAAAAAAATGAAAGAACTCAGGGCCAGCAGAATTGCAAATCCTTTTTCAAGTGGAAGAAACTCATAGACTTGAAGGGAGACATACAGATGTACTAGCTTGATGTTTTCATTTTACCAGGAAGTAAACTAAGGCCCAGAGAGGAGAAGGGCTTTGATCGGTTGTACGGAACATTCTCCTACACCCAAGCTCCTTTCCCAGTGGTGAGGTGGATAACCGGTGTCTTGAGTAGCCGCCCGTGCCCTGTGCCCTGCTCCTTCTTGCTGACCTGCTACCTCTTCCCCTAGGCATCAGCACGGTCACCCTGAGCCCCATTCAGTTCATGTCCACTCGCAGAGTAAGGTGCTGTCCACCTGCCTTTCAAACCTGCTCTCCCTTGGGAAAATGCTCCTGTCATAGCTATACCCAGTCCAGTTAACTCTGCCCCGTAGTACAGAGAGATTTGAAGGACGCTATCTTTGGGGGTGGAGTTACAGTGATCCTGATTCTCTTCTCTACATTGTTTAGTATTTTTACATTTCTTCTTAATTTTTAATAAAGGAAGTGCATTTCCTTTCTAAACATGAACTAATAAACCTCTCCTTAAGCCTTTTCTGAGCACACTGTCACACCACTATGGATCTGATGAACTTATTTATATTAGAGAGTCGGAGACTGACGCTGACAGTCTGTTTGATTCCAGACTCAGAACTGTAACCTGGTGCAGTTGTTAAGCCAAAGGTCCTGCGACTCAAAAGGGGAATCGAGGCGTGGGTTTATCGAGAACACAGCTCAGAGTTGAGCAGGGTGGCCACTGGGAGGGGGAGACCACGGGCCCAAACCCTGCTTCAACAGTTTGCCCCTTGATTTCCACAAAATGCTTTTTTCCTTAATAGATCTGAACAAAAGCACCCCTCCTCGTGGGATTTTCATTTACACACAGATGATTTATAGCAGTGACACTCCAGTTCTGTCTCCAGACGGTAAAAAAAAAAGCCAGTTCTCAGCTATTTCTTTATCGGAATTCATGTCTCTGATCTTTCACTGCTTCCTGATTTAAGTTCTGATATCTGATAAATACATCCTAGTGAATTACCTGGTACGAACGGTTGATATGTTGCCTCATGTCATGTGAATTTACATGTTCACAGAAGGGCCTGTCAGAATAACTTGATTCAAAGTAGTTATGCTAATGAAAAAAATTTAGGTACCTGACAAGTACATGCTGGAGACATTTTTTAGCAGATGGACATTTTGGCATTTCCTGAATATATACATACATGGATTAGCACATCTGGTTGACATCTTACTGTGTGAGCTTAGCCCAGATTCTTTATAGGTTCATTTTCCCGTGCTGGTGTCAGACAGAACAGTGCGGGTCAGGGTGCCTCCAGAGAGACCTGCAGGTAACCACAGACGTAACTAGCACCCACCAAGAATCTTTAAGCAAGTAACCGGTTTGAACTTAGTTCCTAAAGAAAGATGGGAAGAGATGATCAGAAGCAGGAGATAATTGCCTACATTATCATAGCATAATATAATTTGGAGGCAGAGAAATTAAAGAATTTTTGAGAGCATCAAATCCAACATTTTAAATTATAGAAGAAACTAAAACTCAAAATTACTAAGATATTAGCTAGGAAACAGAATGGTGCAGTGGGAAGAAAGAGAACTTCGGACCTTGGTAAACATGTTCGAATATTATTCACCATGTGTAGTAAGTGGATAACCTCAGGCAGGTCATTCAAAGGCACAAAGCCTCAGCCTTTCCATCTCCAAACAGGCATAATAATACCTAAATTAAAAGTTACTGTAAGGGAAAATGCGATTAAACTGCTCAACATTATGCCTGAAAGAGTAGACACTTTGTTTCTTTCAAGTGGCAGAACCAGAACTAGAGGACCCCCATGGCTTAGTGCCCAGTGCCCTCACTCGCAGGGCGGGTGTGTATGGGAACTGCTTGGAGGCACTCCCCCTGCTGGTACGCCATCGCCTTCTCTTCGCGACAGAGCCACCCAGCAGAGGAGCCCCGTGAGCCCATCGCTGAGGTGCACAGCAGCTGGTGGTCATGCGTTTGAACCCAAGTGGGAACACCCAGGAAGGACGTGGCCAGACGGAAGGCTCTGGGCAGACCGGTGTGCCTGAGTCCACACCTGTGGGTGGGCAGCACAGGGCGTGGGAAGCTGTGTGTGAGCGCCAGCGTGTGCGAGCCTGTGCCTGGGCTCACACCTGTGCTTGCACACACGTGTGTAAGCTTCTGAAGGGATAGATGTGTTGCCACTATCGCTCCCTGTCGTGAGCAGGAGGGAGTTGAGGTCGCGCTGGTGGTACCCCAGAGGCAAAGGCAGAGGTGCCAAAGACGAATCGCTCTTAGAAACACCTAAAATAATGATCACAGAACTGCTCTCTCATGGAAGAGCCCAGGGGGAGAGCAAGCTCCGAGGTGAAGGGAGACTCCTAAGCAATTCTGGCACCATCCCAGCTGAAGATCTGGGAGAAGAAAAAATTTAGTTGGGAGAAGAAAAAAATCTACCATCTCCTGGTGAACAAATGCCAATCCAGCTCTCTGCTAAATTCCACTTCTAACAAGTAGTGGGAGCTGTTTAGCTGGGTGTCCTTAGTACATATTAACAATAAATAAAGCTTCAATAAATATGCAAAGCAAAACCTAATTTAAATTGACATTTGTGTTGGGTGGGGTGAGAGTCTGTTACACCATAAAATGATTTAGGATATATTACCTCGGGCATCTGCATCACAAATTTACCTCTCATTACAGCTATGTTAACAGGAAAAGGCAGCTTCTCAACAACATTCAAGGCATAGTTTATTAGCATACATTTGCATAATAATTAGCTCTGCAGCAAGCAAAGGCTGTGGTGTCTTTGAAACAGGCAACTTTCAATGTCAATTTTCTGTGTTTGGTTGCTTGTCCCTGTTCTGTCTAAAGTTCCTGGAATCCAGGTCCCTGCTTCTACTAAGTTCTCTCCTGGTTCATTTAGTCTCAAGGTTTCAAAATCTCTACTGACCTCCTCCTGGGAGAAAATAAATGCAGATTTCCAACGGGGGCCAGAAACCCAGCCCGAAGTCCCACTGCATGCGGACAAAGGGACGTGTTATTACACACACTTTTCCCTATCACATAGTCAGACACTTGACGGAGACGCACGGTGCTGATTTCTGAAGAGGATACAGCCCATAGCCGTATTCAGTTGATTCTGGAATGCAGAAACCCATGTTGTTTATAGGCAGTTTTTAAAAATAATTATGCTGTGTCTAAGGCAATACTGCAATTAGCTCCCACTGCCTGGGCTCATTCTGGCTCCGTGGTCAAGGCTGGAAGCTGGAAGCAGAAGGACAACGCTGTGACAGGGACAACGCGAAGGGCACTCGGGCCGAGGGTTGACTGGTGTTGGTTTCCTGAACTGTCAGGACCACGGGGTGGGCAGGTGAGGTCTCACCCTGCACATTCAGAAGAAGCCACTAATCTCCTGAGGCAAGATAGTGAGAACTAGGAAAATTTCTGGCAAGTGGATGGGGAAACCAAGGCAGATACCTGAACAAGGCCAAGCAATTTACAGCCCGATAACGAATGGCGAGGTCTCGTCTTCCCTAACCAAGGCCACTTAGCAGTGAACGGTTTACACATTCCAGGCGGTGCTGCAGCAGACCTGCTCCAGCAGGCCCCTTTCTGGTGACAATCTGAGAAGGTGAAACTAACCGGAGAATGACCTCCCCTCTCTATGCTCTCATTTTGATGAATCAGCATGTTAAAGGACACACCTGGAGAGCTGATGAATAGTCTATTGAGATCCTCCCCTGAGACCTCCCCTAAAATTCCCACCTTTAGAAAACAAATAAAACCCCCTTGAGACAAAGGCAGGTATATTTGCTGTCTTTCTCCTAAGCTCTAGGGTCCCACTGAGACTTGCACCCAGCCGAGCAGCTCCTCCTTGGCTAACCCCCGACCCTGTCTCCAAGGTCCTTCCTTTGGCCTAACCTTTCAGTGAGCCACAAAGCATCTCCACCTAGGCTCACTCCTGTTGCCATGATCCTGCCTCTTCTGTCTCAAGCCCTTCCTTTGTGTCACTGGCCCCAGTTTTAATCAACATACTCTCAAAATCACCTGGACTTGTGTTGTGCAATCTTTCTTGCATGAAGTCAAGAAGCCACACATGGCGGACTGTGCTGGGCAGCCCACCTTGAGCCCGGTCCCTTCCTGGTGACACTGAGATGCACTTCACACCCTTCCCCAGTAAATCAGGCTCTTTTCTGCCAGTTCAGATGAAGGTGGATGTTCACCTGCAAAGGAAGCTGAGGAGAGAGCCCCAGCTAGCATCTGGGGCTCTCCCCGCGGTGCACACTCTCAAAGGGCCAAAGGAGAGAGAGTGTTTTTGAACATACCTCAGATGTGCTTCACCTGCAAAAAGAAAATCTTTCATGTCGGTGTGTCTGAAGCCCGTGTGGGACAGAGAGCATAGTCACAGCCCCTCAGCATCAGCAAAGATGATGGCTTTGCCTCATCCATGCACGTGAGATGGGTCAGGACAGCCAAAGGCTTCACCGTGCTCATGGAAACCACAGTAGAGCTCAGACATCCAGGCAATTCCACAACTCAGCCAGAAAGTAATGTATATATTAGGTCCTTATTAGCTCAGAAAATGATTTTGCAATATGTGTGTGTGTATGTGTTGGGGGGGGGGTATTTTGTGAAACATAGAACCATGCTTCTCACGAGTTAAGTGAGGATTACATAGTGATTTGTTGAGTGTTTACCATATCTGAGACCCCTTGTTAAAGTCCTCATATTTTCCCTAGGAGATAAGGAGAGTCGGTTGCATAGTTAGGTGTGAAAAATGAAACCTGAAGATCTTTCTGATTCCAAAGCACAGATTATTTCGAAGCTACAGAAGGGACTTAGAGAAATCACTGGCCTGGGTCAGACATGTGCCTGTGGGCTGGGGACGCCTTGGCGTGATTTGGCCACGTCACTCCCCGAAACTCGATTTTCTCACATGTGAAATGCAAGCAACAATGAGGAGTGAGAACTAAAAAGGTGTTTTAGTGGCAAGTCCATTAGTTGTTCATTTTTAAGTGATGGAGCAGGTGCCAGACTCTTATAGTTTTGCTAAATATTTAGGTTCTTTTCTAGAAAAACGCACCTATCAACATGCACTCAGAGTGTTGAAGAGCTGGCATCTGGGGCCTCCTTTAAAAGCTTCTCTTCCCACGATCCTGCAAATCCAAGGGCAAATCTGTGTAATACAGCCAATCCTCTCATTTCATACACGGGAAGCAAGCTCAGAAAGGATAACATTCTTGTCCAAAATCACAGTGTCTGTAAGTAGTTAAGTCAAAATTGTACATCCAGGGCAGCTGCCACCAATCACGCCGTTGTTCTGAAAGAGCACTGTGCACAGACTCGCAACACTCAGGCTGGAGTGGGCAAATAAATCCATAAGGAAAGACAAAACCTGCTGGGGGGTCCTAAATGGGGACAAAGATGTTCCAGACGTAACTAACGGTGATGGGGGCACGTCCCTGTGAACTGTACTTTTCAAAATGGTAAATTTTATGGTTTGTGAATTATATCTCAATTTTAAAAAACCTAATATAACACTCATTCAAAATGCTATTAAAGAACTTGGTATTTAAGGAAATAAATGGGAGATGAAACATTTAAAATAATTCAAAGGTAATAGCAGCATAATCCTCCTGTGAGTTTCAGGTAGGGGTAAAGTAATTGAGAAAGAAATAGAAAAAGCGAATATGATTAACCACAGCACAAGGAGTTTATCATAACTTCCACCTGTGGGATATCCCCCAGAGGAAGACTCATTCTCACACTCACCCTGCTTACCTCTCAGGACCGCCTGGTAATCAGATGCGGAAAAAGCCTATAAGGTACAGAGTGCATTTCAGAATGGACATCGCACAGCAATTAGAAAAGCGTAGCTCACTGTGTTAGAGAAGAGGTAAGTGCTGGGGGAGTGAGCGGACTGAGCACGACCTGGTCTGAAACGGGACAGAGCAAGGTGTGCCCGAGGCGTTGCCACTGTGGGCCTGGCACATACGCTGACGCACCGTCCCTCGAAGCACCGGAGGGTGAGATTCCGCAGAGACCGAGTGCTGTGATGCCCTCGTGACTGGGGCAGTGCCTCTCAGCCAGGAGAGCAGAGCTGAGCTGAGGGTTTGTGTAAAAACAGATTATTTCTGGAAGTGACCCCAGGGGGCAGGTGTGGGAGACTAGGACCGGTGAAGGGTGGAAGGAGGAAAAGCCAATACAAAAGGGAGATCTTGAGTTAGTCTCGAATCTGAACTGAAGTTCAGGTGAGTCCCACTCCTGCAAAGTCCTTCTGAGGACCCATGGATCTGAGGGATGGAGAGGGAACACCTCCCCTCCACGTCCTCATTTGTTGTGGATTCCACGTGGCTCGTTAACTCTCTCACACGCAGATTCCTGTCTGAGTGCCTCGAAGCTTCTTGCAGGCAATAGCCAAGCCCTGGGGCAGAAAGGCAAGGTGCAGTTGAGGTGAGCTGCTTTCTGCCTACATCTGTGGAAGCTCCTCCCTGAAGCCCTGGTTGCATCTAAAGGTGGGCACAAAGGATGTGAGTTGGGTCCCAGCAGTTGTTAACTACCATACATTCCCATAGACCTCCGGGACCACAGAGAAGCAATGCCAAGCAACTTCACCAGCAAGATTCCAGCCACGGAAACCTGAGACCTCCTGGGAAAGGTGTCAGATGAGGGGAGTTCTCAGCACCATTCAGATGATTTGCCCCTAGAACTGAAGTCCATACTTCTCCTGCCCCTCACACGCCCGTCGTACAATCTGGACCGCATGCCCACGAGAGCGAGGGCTGCTCGGCCTCACTCACCCTGTGTCCTCAGCAGGTGTCTCAGTGCCCGCCACACTACAGCTGCTCAGTAAACAGCCGGTGAGAGAAGTCACAGCACTCGGGGAAAGTGAAATACTCTAACCCTCAACAATGCTTTTGGGAACCAGTTATAAGCAGTAGAGATAAAAGTTACCATTTACTGACCCAAGCACACACTTGTGTACTTTAGATACATTATCTCATTGGAAATTCACAAAATCCCTTAAAAGAAGAGCAATGAATCACAACTGTTTTGTGAATAAGGATCCAGGCTTACTGTCAGAATGGCTGTCATCAATGAGTCAACAAACAAGTGCTGGTGAGGCTGTGGAGCAAAGGGAACCTCGTGCACTGCTGGTGGGCGTGCGTCTGGGGCAGCCACCGTGGAAAAGAGCACGGAGTTTCCTCAAAAAATTAAAAATGGAACTGCCTTTTGACCCAACTATTCCACTTCTGGGTATATATCCAAAGAAGCCCAAAACACTAATTTGAAAGAATATATGCACACTTACGTTCATTGTAGCACTATTTACAACAGCCAAGATCTGGAAACAGCCCAAGTGCCCATCAGTAGATGAGCGGATAAAAAAGCTGTGGTACATATACACAATGGAATATTACTCGGACATTAAAAAAAAAAAAAAGGAAATCTTACCTCTTGCAACAGCATGGATGGACCTGGAGAATATTTTCCTAAGTAAAATAAGCCAGTCAGAGAAAGACAAGTACCCTATGATCTCACTTATATGTGGAATCTAATGAATAATGTAATTTAACAAACAAAATAGAAACAGAAGTAGAAGCACAAAGAACAGACTGACAGCTGTTCTGAGTGGAGGGGGGTTGAGGGGCAAGGTGAAAAAATGGTGAAGGGATTAAGCAAAAAACCCCCCACATATGTATATATGTAGTGCCACATTACACACAGACACAGACGACAGCCTGGTGCTAGCCAGAGGGAAAGAGGGGACGGGGTAGGTGGAGGTGGGCACAGGGGGTATAAATGGGGATGCAAAGAGACATTGCTTTGGGCAGTGGGCACACAGGGAAGTGTGCAGATGATGTTTTGTTGAGTGGCGCACTTGAAGCCTGTTTGGTTGTATTAACCAACGTCAGTCCAATAAACTACAACAAAAAAGCTTGGATTAGCGACCCAAGGCCACGCCAGTGGTAGATAGCACAGCCAGAATTCAAAACTCACTTGACTTATTCCCAAACTCTTATTCTTAAATATGAATCTACCTGCCACCCCATGGCATCCGCACTCTACACGAATAACTCTGGTGATGGGAACCTCATTCATTATTTGCCCAGATGGCTTGTTCAGTCTTTAGAGCGCCCTTGGGGCCATACAGAATAAGTCAATCCACGTTCCTTCCTCTCAATATGCAAATCTACTTGAAACATCTATATCTTTCCAGAACTCATTTCCAATGATAATCTTTCATTTTTCAAAGAGCTGTGTTGCCTCCCTGGCATCTGGCCTCGATGTTATATGAGGAGTGGTGCATCATGGTCGCTCCAGCAGGGACC
Organism: Tadarida brasiliensis; assembly: GCA_030848825.1. Taxonomy (NCBI): domain Eukaryota; kingdom Metazoa; phylum Chordata; class Mammalia; order Chiroptera; family Molossidae; genus Tadarida; species Tadarida brasiliensis. Next base: position 31,386,121 of record CM061277.1, read on the forward strand.
CATGGAGTCCTTTCTCCTCCAAGCGTTTACTCTGCTGGTGCTATGGCAGCGGTGGCCCGTCTGTGCCTGGGCTACTAGGAGTCAAAGTTCCAGCAACTCTACTTTAACCATATCTCTGGAGTTAGTTTGTTGCAATGTATGTCCCTGTGCTCCAGCTCCCTCTTAGGTGGAGAAGAAAGCTTGTGCCCTTAGCCTGAGGGGAGCATGTGCAGACTCTGACCCCAGCCTAGAGACCTGCGCAGCTCCTAGGAGGAGGAAGCTGACCCCTGGGAAAGCAAACAGCACCCAGCAGCTAGCCCTGGCTTGCGAGCCAGATCCCTGATGAAGCTGCAGGATCGGCTGGGTTCACAGATGGTGAGTGACAGGACACTCTTCCTGTCATATATATAACTGGTTTATTTGCTCCTGCAAAAATATGAGTCACAACAAATCTGGCCTCTTCAGGACCGTTTATTAGCCGCCAATCCTTCTCCAACACAAGCTCGTGAGCACTTTAGATGCTGGTAGAGTTCGAACAGCAGCTCTGGGGGCCGGTCTCTGAGCCCATGGCAGCGTCAGCAGTGAGGCACAGGGGGGAGCCACACTCGGAGGCTGCATGTCCGTCCTCACACCTGACCACCGTGCTCCCCCTCGGCAACCTCAGCTCACAGTCACACGACACCTACGGGAAATACTTCCGCACAGGAATGTGGAGGGCACAGAGGAAGAAAACAGTGCGCGATGCCACGCGTGGCTCAAGCGCCCCTGCCCCTTCCCGGCAGTGAGCCCGAGCTGTGTGTCAGACAGCGGAAAGCGGCAGGCATCTCTCCTTCTGTCTCTGTCTCTGTCTCTGTCTCTGTCTCTCTCTAAGTAGCTGCAAGGATGAAAAATGTTGCCACTGACAGATACCAGAGGTAACTGTAGGATCGATATTTCTATGACTGTCAAGACCGGTTTGGCAGTGCGCTACGTGATCACTGTCATCCCTCGGCCGCACAGCAGCGTTTCTCCAGAGACAGCCTGAGCAGAGCTGCGCGGGGCAGTCTCACCTTAGAGACACAGACGGGCCGAGTCTGGCGGTGATCCCTTGTTCTTTCTGCACTCTCCGCAGAACGAGCGGCTCTGAGGCACTGGGGTGGGTGCGGAGAGGGGACGGTGTGTGCCGAGTGGGCAGGCTGGAAAAGCCGCGGGAAGGCCTTGCGTGGCGGACAGGCGCTGCGGGTGGCTCCGAGCTGGACCCCCCGTGTGCTCACACCCCGAGGCCCAGAAAAACCGTGACCCACCTGCTCTGGGACTCTAGCACTTCACAGAGAGGAAGAGATCCTTACGGCAAGTCCAGGACACCAGATCCCCCCATCTCCTGTGGCCACGGCGCTCTTTGCCGAAGGACCACAGAGGGCAGGGAACCAGGCCCAGGAGAACTGGGCTCCCCTAGACCATGGACCCTGGGAGTCCTAAGTCCACGTGGGAACCAGAAGGGCCAACCACACTCAAATCTTCACCTCTAATCCCAATCATCCGGTTGTTTCTTTCTATTTCCTCAGTTACTTGAATTATAAACCTAATGCATGTTCATTGAAATATATCGAAAAATGTAATGTAAAATGAAAAATCTAATGTAAAATCCGTAGTCTCTGCCTCTCCCATTTACACTGACATTACTATTATTTAGAATTTTAGAAATATATTGTGCACCCTTCCATAATGTATTCTTTCCTTATATAAATGTATATAAAATCTGTGCACATTTGCCCTGGCCGGTGTGGCTCAGTGATTAAAGTGTCGGTCCAAGCAGCGAAGGGTCACGGGTTTGATTCCTGGTTAAAGGCACATACCTGGGTTGTAGGTTTGATCTCGGGCCCCGTCGGTGTGTGCGGGAGGCAACCAAACTATGTGTCTCTTTCACATGGATGTTTCTCTCTCTCTCTCTTTCCCCCTCCCTCCCTCCCTCCCTCCCTCCCTCCCTCCCTTCTACTCTCCCTAAAAAAAAATCAATGGAAAAAAGAGCCTCGAGGGTGAGGATTAACAACAACAAAATCTGCACATTTCTTGCTTTGTTTTATAAATTGCTGGATCGCTCCAGTTCTCTGGGCTGTGTAGATATGCTAAGCTGTTGGGTTCATTGGCTCACCTTCTAAAACTACGTGTGAACATCCTCATCATCGCCATCGTCATTGTCATCATGAAGACACGAGGCTCAGAGAAACCAAAGACTCTCAAAGTCAGTCCTCAGGTGGGTGGTCGAAATGGATGAAAACCCATCTCCTGACTCTCACTCTTAGTCTTTTGCATCCTGACCCATGAGTTTCACTTTGTTCTTTTCCTTCAAGGAAGTAGAACCTACACAAAGTAGATTTCAAATCTTCAATTAGCTCTGATGGATTGCCACAGGGCGCAATGTATAAAGACAGTGAAGGAAAAGACCCTCTGATGAAGTAGAGATGGTGGCTATGGGACCGAAGGTGTTTTATCATCTGCTCTCCCCTATCACACTGCCTACAACAGGTGACTTAGGTCTTTTGCCTGCGGGAACCCTGCAAAACCAGTGGTTTCTGGACACCCAAAGCCAGTCTCTGTCTGAGTCCTGGATTCCCAAGTTTGACACTAAGGAAATCGGTCAAGGTCAACTTCCCAGCCTTCTATACAGCTCCATGAGCCTTTCCAGGACACCCCCTGTCTGGATACCAGAAGGCTGAGAATGCCCTGGAGTATTTGGAATAGATTTCGTATCTTATCATTTCCGAAAAAAAAAAGATGCTGGAATTATTCCCACCACTGAAGGCGCTGGGCACATGGAATGGAGTTCAAGCCTCACAGATTTGCCCCAGGCCCCCCGCAGGCCTGATGTGAGAGTGTGTGTTAGTGAGGAGAAGTGGAAAGCATCTGAAATCAAGAGTAAACCAAGGAGGAGCCTACCTAATATCACTTGCAAAGCTGGATTCTGTATGATTTAAAAACTGAAATGTAAAAAGTGAAATTATACGATCAATAGAGGGAAATGTCAGAGCAAGCCTTTGTAAACTAAAACTAGGGAAGGGTTTTCTGAATTTCTATAAATAAATTCAAAAGCAAAAAGCACAAGGAAAAATGATGACTTTGCGTATGTCAGAATTAAGGGTTTCTTTTCAATGAAGAAAATACAGGAGCTATTTTAAAAATAGTCAACTTATTGTGATAAGATATTTGCAATGCATAAAAAAATAAGGAATTGATACTGTTTCTACAAATAAATTCTTACTATGTCAGAATTAAGGACTTCTTTTCAATGAAGTAAACACGGGAAATGTTTTAAAAACAGTTGACTTATTGGGAGAAGATATTTGCAATGCATAAAGTCCAAGGAATTGTTACTTTGTTCTTGCAAAGTAACCTACCATTAAGAAAAGCATATGGTTCACCTATTAGCCTGTGCCTGATTCTTCAAATCATTATGAAAAAGACAAGAATCATAATGGAACATAGGTAAAATATATGGACAGACAATTTAAAGATGAAACCCAAATGGCTATCAACCACACAAGAAGAGAGTCTCAGCTCATTCGCAATCAGACAAATACAGATTAAAATGATAAGAAAAGGCAAGAACATCCCTTTACACAATCACTGGCAAATACTGGAAAGCTGGATAACATCAAGTGTTGTAGGGGATGCAGGAAATAAGAGAAAATTTACAGAAGCTATTATTCTAGAGAGGAATCTGGTAGCATTTTGATTAAGTAGATTATATTCCCATAACCCAGCAATTTCATTTCTGTGTGTATATCAGCCCCTGTTTACATGTGTCCTTAAGCAGGCATCTGCAAGGATGTGTACTACAATGTTGTAGGAGAAGGGAACTGGAAACCACGGGCCCCCTGACGGGCTGGTTGAGAGAGCACAGTGCAGCTTGAGAAGCAATGAATTCAATGCCCACAGGGCAACACGCATGATCTTAGCAACATGGTGCTGGGTGGCAAACATAGGAACGACAAAATATTGAACAGTGTCACTTACCAACAGTGAAACATCTATGTATCTTTCATGCAGACATAAAGCAGAACAGTATGCAAGATACACTGCCTATGTGCAGTGACGGGAGCAGACAGCAAGGGTCAGAGGAAACGAATAAAGGGTTGGAGGAATGAGATGGTCCTTGTGCAAACCAGCAATGATAACCTACCACTAAGAAAAGCATATGCTTCACCTATTAGCCTGTGCCTGAGTAAAACAAGAAACAAAATGAAAGGCAACACGATTTGGAAGTTTAGAGACCTAACTTTTATCTGTGCTCTCCCATTCCTCCTGTCCAGGCCCCCTGTTCTTTGTCTGTGCAGTGGAGGAAATAGGTCACTCCTGAAATCACCTCCAGTCTCACATCCATGATTCATGAAATGCAGGATTCCCTTCGCGCAATTCTTTTCCAGAACTGTGTTTGCTCTAGTGAGACACAAGAGGGCACTCCATGCCCACATTTTGTAATAACCCTCACTCACTCCAAACTTGATGCATGAACCCAGAAATCTCATTGGAAGATGACCCCACCACAACCACACACACATCCTGTATGCTAGGCTGTTCTTTCACTGCTTGAGAAGTACAAAGCACACACTTATCACAGATTTGTGAATGATAGACTTTAGAGAAGTTCTGAGGCAAACAAAGCCTCTACTGGGCGGTGTGCTCTCTGTGCCGCCCCCCAATCTGCCATGCTTGTGCGCCCTCTTGTTCCCCCTGGTTCGCCTGGTCTTCCTGACTTTTCCACATACACATCTGCCTGCCTGAACCGCTCTCCGGCCCCTGCCTCTGAATGTTACCTTTGCTGTGGGCAGGAGCATCTGATACGCCATTGTGTCTACTTCTGATGCACAGTTGTGTTAATGCAAGTACAAGGAGGCATAGTTCAGCTCAACGGAAGGAGAAAATGAGCTCATAGTAGGGCTCTCTCGTCACAGAGCAATTTCTCTTTTCCTGAAAGTGTTCAAGGTCAGACACTGAGCATGCAGGGGTGCTATAGAGAGAGCCCACCTTGCTGATGGGCAGCTGGGGTAGGTGCTATTTAAGATATTTCTAAGCATTCATTTGTTTTTTATATTAGTCAATTCAGCTTTGATCTCCAATCTGATTTATTTTAAAATAAAGTTAAATTCACTCATGAATAGAAGTAAAAAAAAAAAAAAATCTACCTGAAATATTCTAAACGTGTCCCCAGGTGAAGAGAAAGTGGCTGTGGAAAGCCTGCAGACAGCACACTCGTGAAACCTCCAGGCCGGAGGCCCTGGGCAGGTGAGCCTGGTTCACGGCTGACCCCTGCACGGGTCATCATCCTGTGATCTCGTCGGTTCAATAATCACCTCCATTCGGAAGGAGTTAGGAGATCTCCAGGTCCCATTCCCCTCTGCATCCTGCCCCTCCCCAGCCTGCTGCAGGTGCCTGTTCTCCTGGAGATGTCGGAGTCATGCTGGGATGCTCTCCAAGGGGGCGCAGAGAGAGGCTCTACTCCTCCCTCTCAATGAAACAGCTCATTGGAAATGCCTTTTGAACTTCAACCACGTTAGCAAAACAGTTTTACAGAATTAATTCGACATGCAGGCAAGCATCTCACCAGCAGTGTCAGACATAGCTGCAGTGAGTGTGAGCAGGAGTGGCTTGGGAGGAAATCTCATCATGGCTCATAAACAGGGTCCCCACCCACCCGCCACCTACACCAAGAGCCACTGAGCAGCGCCTAGGTAGAGAGACAGCAGCCCAGCCAGACACACAGTCAGACAGCCGGACCTGACCTTGGATCAACGCCACCGAGACCGCGGGCAGCGCCTCAGTCAAAGGTGCACACCACGTCCACCTTGCTGGCAAAATGCAGGCTGGCGTCAGCAGGTCCGCATGGGCCCGAGGCCCTCGTTTCCAACAAGGTCCTAAAGGTGCTGCCCGGCCGCGTGGACCGGGAGGGAAGACCCACAGAACGCCAACGATGCTGTGCCCGCCAAGGACCAGGAAGCCATTCCATTTTCTTATAAAAATGACGCATTTTAAATCAGGCCCTCCTCCCCTCTGTGGAATGTAGTACTTGCTGAGACCGGGGGTTGGCTGAGAAGACACCCCCAGCCCTGGATTCCGTATCCGCGTATTTCATCAAACAGGTGCCCCTGCCCTCCAGCAGCACACCTGAGCCTGCTGTGCGCGTGGCCTGTGACAGGCTGTGGCGGGGCCACCGGGGCCTTGGAGAGAGCGGATTAGCATAAAAGTTGTCGGAAGAACCTGGATGTGCCCATGGCTTCTGTCCTTTCAACACCTCTCAGGTGTCTGTCTGTCCATGAATTTGTACATTTATTACTCACTCATCGAGGGCTTCCTTGCATGCGAAACTCTGACCTAGACGCCGGGGTCTCAGTGTGGAATGAACGTGTCCTGGCCCTCACAGTGCACCGGACACGGAGGGGAGTGGCCGAGAGTGGTGCAGAGCGTGGGAGAGGAGCGCGCCGCAGGAGGTCGCATCAGCTCTCCCTGGGAACTATTTAAAACAGTGTATCAGAAAATATAAACCAGAAGTTCTAGAACAGGAAGGGACCCCTAAATGTGTGTGTCCTTCCCAGATCCGAAGGTTTTCTATGGATTTGGGAAGTACCATTATACGGGATGATATTGGGACAAGGGACCTCTGAGAGGTGTTAGGTTTATATGAGGTCATGAGGTGAGGGCCTCAGGATGGGAAGGTGCCCTGATAATAAGGGACCAGAGAGCTCATGCTCCTCTCTCCCTCCCTGTCATGTGAGGACACAGGGAGAGGACGCCCTCTACAGGCCAGGAAAGGAACCCTCCCCCAAACCTGAGCATGTGGCACCTGTGTCTTGGAACTTAGCCTCCAGAACTGTGAGGAATAAATGTCTGCTGTGTAAGCCGCCCCGTGTCACAGCAGCCCCGGCAGACTCAGAGAGACCTGAAGCCCAGACAGATGTCCGGCTCAGTGCCAGCCTCCTGCAGCACCCTCAGGGCCTGCTCTGGCTTCAGGGCTGCAGACCCTCTGGCATCGCTGGTGGCGGAGGAAGGACCACCTTGGAGCTGGGATGAGGATGCCCAAACCATATATATAACATTTAGATTTCAGCGTTTCAGTTTGGACACACCACGCTTTCTTCTGTGAAAGTGTTCCTCGGAACTCCCTGGCTCCCCTGGAGAGCTAGTTCTCCCTTTCCTCTGGGTCCCATCCGCTGAGTAGACACCTAACAGAAATCTCCGCATCCTCGTATTCTGGGTAGTGGATGGCTCCCTGAGACATGGCAGGTTCCGTGATCTAGAAACCGAGTCAGATTTCTCTCCTGTTCTCAGCACCTGACGAGTGGGTGCTGCGAGGTGCAGGCTGTGTTACATTCGTAAGTGAGTGAGGGAACGAATGAATGTTTTTATACATAGTCACATATTTGATGTTCAGAGACCAGCTTTTGACTTACGCATGTGGGGTTGGAGTAATTCGCCTCTCTTCTTGAGGGGACAGATAGCAGCTTCTATCAGAATGCCAGGTAGACCGTGAGAAGACCAGTAGCTTACACCGGGCATCCTTGCTGTGGGCTTCTCCAAGCAGCCGTCTCAGCCCCAAGGGGAAGCCGGGGAGTGTGCAGAACACAGATCCTTGACACATACTTCAGTGGTGCTTATCACCCAGGCAAGAATCTCATTTCTAGGAAGAGAAACTGAGGCCAGACGAAGACCTGGACCCAGCCATTGATGGTGTATAAAGCCGGGGGCATCTCTTCCACACTGCACCTCCAGGCCCTGCCCTCACACACCCTGCAGTCTAGCCCAGCCCACCTCTCACAGCCTCAGACACACCGTCTGGGTCTTTGCAGAGGTCATTCTTTTGGGCTGGAATGATCTGCTCTGTCAAGCGACAGTCTGTCCATCCTTCAACCCTGCCTGGAGTGTCATGTCATCCCCTGGGACCCCCAAGGAGGGGTTCGGGCTCTTCCCCCAGAGTGTGCAACGGCCTCCATTTCAGTCCCACCGCGCTGCGCCCAGATGTTTACGGAAGCCCGTTCCTCTGCTGAGCGCTCCTTGGAGGCAAAGGATTATGTCTAGTTGGCCCTGGAATGCCCAGGGCCTGGCATAGTGCTTCCTGGATACGCAAGTGAGGGGACAGGCCTGCCCTCTCTGCTCAGCGGTTCTGCTGCCATGGCCTCTAGGGGGAGGCCTGCATCTCAACCCTGCCAGCAGTGTCCTGTGTGGCTGCAGACCACAGAGGGCGAAAGTTCTCCCGACAGGAAGACAGCCGCCAGGGAGGCCTAGGGGCCAGCTGGCTCTTTGCTCTGTAGGCTCTGCCAGAAGGAACACGTACCTTCCTTCCAAAGCCTCCGTGATGCTGCGCGGTGAAGGCCACCCTCTCTCCCAGCCCCAGCTGCTCCCACGGATGCTTTTCAAGGTGCACAGCCCTGGAGCCCCTGCCTTCCTGCCCTGGGTGGTCAGCACAGCTGAAGAGAGCACATTCCCTCCCCCGCAGCATCAATCACCCTTCTCCAGCCGGCGTGCGGGGGCAGGAAGGCTGCCTTCCACCTGCAGGACCTCTCTGGGTGACAGGTCCTCCTGCCAGCCCTCACGTGGGCACTGAAACGCCTCTCAAGCTATATCTGGGGCTGACTGTGGCCTCACCTGACCTCGGGCCCTTCTGCTGGGCGCGCAGTCCACCCACGCTCTCAGCCTCTCAACTTTGACCTTGTTCTGACCCACTGACCCAGAAAGTCTTTGAACCTACCTTGAGCTATGTGGCTCACTATGGACCAGACATCCATATAAAAAATAATGGCTCTGGCCAAGAGCAGAACAGTATTGTGGCCAAGGAATTTAATGACAGCCTGGTCCTAGATGGGTACCATAGAGTCAACCAAGCAGGTGCCGAGGTCAGAGCACAGCATGCGTGGGAGGTGGATGCAGCTGGCACCCTCACACTCCTCCTGTGGCCTAGGGTCTGTTCCAGTTGCCCACGAGAGCTCACTGGCCAGGCTGTGGTGATGGACAGACGGGAATACACAGAGATTTCTCCTAGTCCTGGGAAAATCCAAGCCTAGCATTTCTTTATAACATGGCAGGAGATTAGAGAAATAATAGAAAAACACCACAGAGTGTTTATGGCACCTCTCCCCCTTTATGAGGACTTTGAAGCTTGAGATGAGTCTTTGTCAGGAGGATAGTTGCCCACCAAATCTGGTGCTCTCCGTCAGCACTCCCAACCGGCTACACACACACACACACACACACACACACACAGATGCACACTCACACACCTATTCACGCACATGCATATACACTTATTCACACACACACTCACACGCACTCTCACACATGCACACACACACATGCACACTCACACACCTATTCACGCACATGCATATACACTTACACACATACTCACATGCACTCTCACACAGATGCACACATGCACTCACACACACATGCACACTCACACATGTACACTCACACACATGTGCACACACTCACATGCACTCTCACATAGAGGCATAATGCACTCACACACACACACATACACACTTACACATGCACACCCACACACCTACTCACACACACACACCCACATGCACTCTCACACAGATTTACAATGCACTCACACACACACACTCTCTCATGCACACACACACATGCACACTCACACATGTACACTCACACACCTACTCATACACACACTCACATTCACTCTCACATAGATGCACACATGCACTCACACACACTCTCACGCACACATGCCCACACACTCACACACATGCACACACACATGTGTGCACACACACATGCACTCTCACACAGATGCACAGTGCACTCATACACACACTCACATGTACACACACATGCACACTCACACATGTATACTCACCTACTCACACACACACACACACACACGCACACATGGCTGAGTTGGCACAGAGAGTCACTAAAGCTCATCTTTCTTTGTAGGCTTTCCTCTACCTCCATTGTTACGGAAAACATTACGTGCTTAGAGTTTACCACGAAGTGGAGATCCCCTTCAACTTTCTCAGTCCTGAATCTTTTCCTCTGGGAAATGCCCTTCCCTGTGATTATGAAGGACCATCATTCACACCCTCCCACTCACCCAGCCACACCGTCCTGGAAGGGATTGGTCCTGAGGCTGGGGAAATGGCTGGTGCTGTTTCCTCTGTGGTTACTGGCTGTTCTGATGATAGGAAGTGAGCTTTGCTGGCCTTGTGGAGAGAGCTTGGCTGAGGGGAAAACCTCCAATGCCTGTCTCTCAGTGAGGAGAGCAGGTCACAGGGATGGACAGAATCCTGATGTGGTCACTTGGCCCATGCAGCCAGTGACACCTGGAGTCAGAAATAGCACCCCTGGATAGTTTAGACATTGAGCTAATAAATAAATTCACATTTAAAATAAAAGCTGGATTGAGTTCAGTTGCATTTTTGCCACTTACAATAAAGAAAAGACCTGGTTATGCATTTTTATTGAACAAATATTTTATGCTGAAAGTAGTCTGCTCAAGCTAGCATGACCATGGCCTTGTTATTAGGGGAGATGAGATAGTGTGCAACTAAGAGGAAGACCAGGCAGAATGCCAGCCACTCTCCAGACAAGGCTAGAACCCCCCATGGGCTGTGAACATCCAGGCAGGAAAGCTCCTTCTGGGTGCAGGAGGGGTTCCCTCGTGTAGGGTGTCAAGGGAGGGGTTGATGAATTTGGTATACTTCCCAATCTTAAATGATTTCTCTTTTCTTTCAAGTCTTATTGTGTAAAGAATTCATTAGGCAATTAATCTTATACAGACTTGTGACATCTTTTCTATTGTTGTGTGAGTTGTTATTTTAATCTTTCGCTACTAATTAACTTTTTGCATGCTCAACCATGTCTCCCTAAGTCGATGGCAAACACTTGCAGAGCAGAGACCTGGCTTGATTATTTTTAACTGGCAAGGAAAACCAGAGTCTACATTGCATCTAACCACAGAAGAGACCTGGAGAGTAGGGTTATTATTATTGTTTTATAGACAAGGGAAGGGATTAATGGAGGGCAGTAGCTCCTTTAAGAACAAATGGTTACTAAGTGGCAGAACCAGGTTCTTGCCTGGGTGGTTCTACTACAAAACTTGCTCACAGATTGTGCACTGCCTTGCCTATGCTTGGCATGCCACAAACATCCTTCGATTCTCATCATTTGTAACCATCAATATTTTAAGATATATAATTAAAATTTGATGAAGGTCAATTTTTAAATTCAAGTTTTAGTTTCTCATCAAATGGTCTTAAACTTCACCTGAGAAATTTAGCTTAAACACAGAGAACTTTATACCCAGGAGGCAAATATTGACCCTGGCATCTCTTGAGGGTGTCTGAATTTGAAAACTGGAAGCACTGCATCCTTTCAAAAAAAATAGAAAGAGATCAGGTTTTGCTTGGAAGCCTATGTGGGGTGTATAGCCCATCATCATGGAAAGACACGGGGTGCCTAACACAGGTGGGGTAGTTCTGGGCCTGAGCCGGAGACGTGGATTCTGGTCCCAGTTCCTGCTGAGCCTCACTGGGCTCCCATACAGTGTGAGATCACCTCTTATAGCAGTGTTTTATATAAATATGACTTGTATATTTTCCATTGAAAACATTGTCATTTCTTTTCATTAGAACGCAAATGTTAATTCAAACTTTAGTAAGCAGCTATTTACTATACAATATGCATTTATTATAAGACTGATGATATAAAAATACCAACATTATAACCTCAATTACATTGTTCCTCTGCTCAAAGTTTACTTTTGCTTTCATTGTCTACAGAATAAAGATTAAACCACATATTATGTTATTCAAGGACTCATATATCTTGTTCCTACTTACTTATCCAAGTTTAACTATTTTATCTTCCCTTCATGTAAAGGCTGATTCAATAGACTCCTTTTTATTTAATGTTCATGTTCATCCATCCTTTTAAATTTCACTTCCCATATGTCTTTGTCAAAATATATTTATCTCTTTATTTGTTCATGCGACTGAATGTATGTCCTGAGCACCCACTATGGGCCAGGCCCTGTGTCGCAGAGTAGGGCTATGAATCTGTCTGCACGAATCTTCTCATTACCTCCCACAAAACTTCCTTCCTTCCTCTCTTCCCCACCCATGTTCCAGGCTGCTCTGGGTTCTAACCAGGTGCACACACGCCACTCCTCACGTGACACTAAGCTCCTTGAGATCAATGGTGGCATTGCCTTCCTCTTTATGATAAAGAAAGATGTACACTGTAGAATTAATTTGAGAGAGAGCTTTCATACATTTGGCAAGACAAACCATACCTAGCAATTAACTAATCAGGCAGTGCTGTAGCCTGCTAAACATCATTTACATACGTACATAATAATGTACCAAAGCGTATGTTATTGACAAGTAGAAGAAAGGAACTATGTAATGAAGGGCTACATGAAGCAAAGAACCACACAGATATAAAGAAAGATCTGTGTACACCTCAAGGCATTGTTGGGATTTGGGCAAAGACCTAAATAGGCGTTTCAGGTTGAGAAGGAAAAAGAGACTTTCTGAGTCCTATTGTAAACCCAGGCTAAGAATGAATTATAAAAATAGCAGGCAATCTGGGACATCATGTATATATTAAATTTTCAGTAGTCAAGGATTCCTTGGAAACTAGTTTCATTAATTAACATGTCAGTTCATTTAATATCTAACTCAGCTCCTTCCTGCTGCTGTTGACATCTCTCTTCTCTTCATTCAGTCTTCAGAGAGAAAATAGAAGACACTTAATGATCCCCTGTGTACATTTCAGAAGATGGTGTAAAACAGTGGAGAGAAGGCTTTTAATAATATATGTCAAATATGCAGAACCAACAGTGATAATTCAAGTGTAGCTTTAAGATTTCTCAAATACCTTATTCCATCTGCCCTGCTCTGATGATTTCTCCAAACACATTTTCATTTTCTAAATCTAGAATTAGTAGAATCTACTTAAAAAGAGATATTGCAGTCAATGTTCTCAACTTGAGGTGCAATTATTTCTCCCCCATTTTAAAAGCCTAACATAAAATGTGATGTGATTTCTCTTAACTTTACAATGGACATCAACTTTTTTATGTCTTCTTTTTTTTTTTCCTCTCTCTCAGAGCTTTCTACAATTTGGAGAATATTATAAATAGGAAAAGAAACACAGATACATTAAATTTCCAGTTTGAAATAAAAGTCAATTTATTGTCTGAAAAATATCCTCCCCTTTACTCCAGCTCCTTCTCGCAGCTGAAAAGTCTGACAAAGGACCTGTGCTTGCCTTTCGTTTGAAGGGAGACGGGTCCTCTTCCTTCTTCCATGTACCACACTCCCTGTCCCTGTAATTACACTGACATCCGTCCTGTTTTTATGCTGTTAAAGTGCTACCCTAATAGATCTTGAGAAACTAACTCTGCAGTGTTTTTGAGCTTACTCCCAAATCAAAATTCTTCTGGATGCTCCATTAACCCTCAAACCTAAGTATGTACTTGATCCTGCCTCAAATGAGAGTGCACTTAGGAGTCAGACATCAAAAATGTTATCACTGAGAGGAATTCGAGAGCATCCAGTTCAAAGCGATAATTTAACACAGGATGAACTTACGACCCCAAGAGGTTAAGTGAGTGGATGAAGGTCACACTGCTGTTAGCGGAGAGCTCGGATGCGCATTTGCTTCTGCCCTACATTTGTTTTGACATTTTTATTCCATTTACCAACATTTTCCAAGTGGTGCTTTTTAAAATAGCAATTTCCAGGAAGATGTTAATAGGTATTTTAAATGAAAAGAAAAAAAAAAGTGTTCTGGCCAAATAAACTATAAAATACTAGTATAACCCGGTGTTTTGTAAATTTATTTAATAGGTTCATTTATTGCTGGGCTTCAAAGAGAGTCGAACATGTTCATTTTTTGTGACTCCCCAAGAGAGATATGTTATATACAATTTGGTCAACATATCTGACTCTAGAACATTTTGAAATTTTCTTTTTATGAGCACCTATTACTATGTCTCTGGCCCCAGTGTACTAGATAACGGTGTTTGGGAAACGCTGACTTCTACAAGAATGCTCCAGAGGTAGGACAGGGTCTGCCAGGCAACGACCGGTGTCCCAGGCCTTTCCCCATACTCACGGGCTGGGTAACCTCGTGTATGCGATTACACTCTATGACCCCGAGTTCTCACGTGCAAGACAGAAGATGGCATAGGAGAGTAAGTGTGCAAACTATAATTATAAAACTGGATTTGTGACCAAATGCAAAAGCATATACCATAGAGCATAATAAAATGAATACATCAGATGTGTGTGAGGGGAAGGTAAGGGTGACAGACAAAATACAGCTACAGAGAAAGCTACAGGACTGTGAACAGTGGGTGGCAAATCTGCCTCTGTGCTATCAGAGGAAGGACACAGGAATGAGCTCCTCCAGGCATGTAGTCGGGAACGTGAACATGAGCCCATATCTCAGGGCAACCACTTTTCTCAGCAGTGATGCTTAGAGAAAAACTCCATGGTTTTTTAAATCAGTTCTTAAGAGCACAGACTCTAAAGTCAGATAGCCCTGACATTGAGATCCACCTTTTCTTCTTACTTAGTTACTTGAGCTAATGACATAATTTCTATAAGCCATAATCTCCTCTTCCATACAGTGGGCAAGAGGAAAGGGCCCCGAGAGGAGCAGTGTGCCCACAAAGTGGCACAACGCACCACCACCTTGATAATTGCCTTCAATGGAAAACAACTTTCACTATCTGTTTCTTTTGCTGATGGCTTACAAAGATTTCGGTAATAATACCAAAGCTAATTACAATAAAATAATTTGACTACAAGCTAAAGCACGCAGTTGTCTTAGTTGAACTCAAGTAATAGATTAATTACATAACCTGGATAAATAACTCCCTGTAGTTGAACTTTTTGTGAGAGTAGAACAATAGAAAAAATACATGTGTTTGGTAAATGCCTGCAATGCAGATAGTCTATGTTACCAACCCAGGATGACCCAGAACTTGGACCATCATTTGAGTGAAAGGTACAGTTTGGCAATTTTTATAAAAAACAGGGATAATAGGTGATCAAATCCCCATGGTCTACTGTAGAAAGCAGAGTTACTATAATTTTATATCAGAAAAATCTCAAGGCAAGTGATATCAATCATCCATCATAGCAATGAAAGTATCTCCGAGAGTTCCCACAGGAAGGCTAACATTAAGTGCTATGGTTTCCGGGGGAGCCTGCTGATATACACTGGTCGTCAAATGTATCACGATGTAATGGAATGACTTGACCCACTATAAAGCATTGTTGGACCTAAGCCAATTAAATTTTGAAAGACAAGTGCAAAAAAAGGAAAAAAAGCATGGCTGATCTGGAGCCATTTTCTCTGATACTGTGAGTACACAGGTCCCACTGTGGACGGAGATCATCATACTGTGTGACCAGTATAGATACACAGAGACAGCATATGCACGTATGTCAAACAGGCATCCATTATGCCAAGAGAGGATTCTGGTTACATCCTGAGCACTGAGTATATTTTAACAAGAGTGGTATTCTCTCTCCCAAGGTAATTTCTTTGAAGAAAAGTTCACTTACCTTGATAGATAACATTGACATTATTACAGATACCCTCCATCCCCGCTTTGCCCACCTCCACCCAGCCCCAGCCCCTTTCCTTTGGCCTTCACCACACTATTACTGTCTGTGTTCACGGGCTATGCTAGGCATATATATTCTTGGGCTAATTTTTTCACTTTTTTTTATCCAGTACCACCCACCTCTCTCTCCTCTGACATCTGTCAATCTGTTTCATGTGTCTATGCCTCTGATTCTATTCTGTTCATCAGTTTATTTTGTTCATTAGATTCCACATGTAAGTGAGATCATATGGTATTTATGTTTCTTTGATTGGTTTATTTCACTTAGCATCATAATCTCCAGTTCGATCCATGCTGTCGAAAAAGGTAAGAGTTCCTTCTTTTTTACAGCTGCATAGTTCTCCACTGTGTAAATGTACCACAGCTTTTTTATCCACTCAACTGCTGATGGACACACAGGCTGCCTCAAAATCTTGGCTATTGCAGTTACATTATTTTTATAAGTAAAATGATAAGTATCTAGTCTATACTTGTTAATAATTATAAACTTCTATAAGGCTAAGCATAAATTATTTGAATGACTGAATTTACTCACTTGTTTGGAGATATTGAGAAAGCACTGCCAGGAAATGGCAGCATACTCTGTGCTAAAGGCAAAACAAAAAGATTCTGACAAGTTTCTTACTCTCTAAAGGCTCATGAAATCTAGTTGTGTGGGAGTCACATAGCTGAATTTATCAAGAAACAGGGAAAAATGTCACTGAGTGCCTAATAAATGAAATAGACAATAACTACTTATTAAAGTTCAGAAAAAGGAGATCCAGCTGGAACTAAAGCAGTCAGAGAAGGCTTTGTGGGGAAGCGGGGCTTCATCAACCCATATAAAAGCCCTGTAGCTTGAGATTGGATAGAGACACTAAGAAAGGAACATGAAGCAGAAGGAAAGGTGTGATAGAAAGCTTTCTTTAAGACCCAGGATCTGATTTCAAAATGGCGGCAGAGTGAATGGAAGCTACACAGACCATTTCCCAGGACTAAACTGGAATGACAACTAAAATAAAGACAAATCGTCAGGAAAAAGCAACATAAAAGCAGCTTGCAAGGACCATACAACCAGGGACACTGAAATGATCCTGGTAGGATTGCGGAGGCGTGAGAGGGGGGCTGGGAGCCCACGGACAGCTGCAGTCTTAGCTGTGAGCAGCGCCCTCGGGGTTAAAGCCCAAGCCAGCTCCACAGCGCAGAGGGCCGGGACAGAGCGCTAAAATAGCCACAGCCACTCACCTTGGGCTCTGGCAGAGGGAGGGCAGACTGGACTGGAACTATGTGGGGACACTCAGGATTTGGAGGGCACTCAGAGCTTTTGCTGAGTTGCGGCCACACAGGACGGTGGCCAGCTTACTCCTTCCCAGGGCTCTGGGGAGAGGCGGCAGCCCCTCCATCAGAGAGTCAGCCACACCCAGGTGGGCCACTGAAATGCAAATTGAGGCTCATTAACAACCAGCATCTGCCCCACCCTCGGAAATCCTCTCACGCTGAACACCTGAGGGAGGTTTTCATTCAACTGAGAACCCAAGGCTCTTCAAGTAACCTAGACTAATAGCCTCTAGGCAAAAAGCTAGAGGATAATTTAACCTTTCCTGGGCTTGCAAATCTACCCAGGAAAGTAAGACTTGAAAGTGGTGTTTAACGTGGGTACTCCCACGCTCATCCAAACCCAGCAGAGGGAGCCACAAACAGCAAAACACCAACATCCACAGGGAAAATTGGGCAGGCTCCAAAACCCACTGAGACAGCCAAAATGGTGAAACAAAGAAACAGATCCAAAATGAAAGAACAAGAGACCTCTACCAAAGATGAGATAAATGAAATGGAGTTAAGCAAGTTAACAGAGCTAGAACTCAAAGCCATGATCTTGAGGAAGCTCAACAGCATGAGTAAGGACATCAACACCATGAGCAAAGACTGGAAACACTGGAAATCAACCAATTGGAAATGAAGAAGCACCAAGAAGAAATGAAGAATGACATAGCAGAAATGAAGAACACATTGGAAGGACTAAACAGCAGAGTAGAGGAAGCTGAGGACAGGATCAGTGAATTAGAAGACAGGGTAGGAAAAAATCAACCAATCAGAAAACCAAAAGGAAAAAACTGAAAAAACAGGAAGACAGCTTAAGAGAACTGTGGGACAACTGGAAACGTAATAATATTTGCATCATAGGAGTCCCTGAAGAAGAAGAAAATGAGCAAGGGTTAGAGAATATGTTTGAAGAAATAGTGACAGAAAACTTCCCTAATTTGGTGAAGAAAGAAGGCATTCAAGTTCAAGAAGCACAGAGAGTCCCAAGTAAGAAGAACCCAAACAGGCCCACACCAAGACACATAGTAATTAAAATGCCAAAAATTAAAGACAAAGAGAGAATCCTAAAGGCAGCAAGAGATAAGCAACAGGTTACCTACAAAGGAACCCCCATCAGGCTATCAGCTGACTTCTCCAAAGAAACACTACAGGCCAGAAGGGAATGGCATGAAGTAATCAAGGTCATGAAAAACAAGGATCTGAACCCAAGACTACTCTACTCAGCAAGGCTATCATTCAAAATAGAAGGTCAAATAAAGAGCTTCCCAGACAAAAAAAGGCTAAGGGAATACATTAGCACCAAACCAGCACTACAAAAAATGTTAAAAGGACTGCTGTAATTAGTAGAAGAAATAGAAAGGAAAATAGAACCACACTAAACAAAAAAGGCAATAAATAAGTACATAACAATAATCACCTTAAATGTAAATGGATTGAATGCTCCGATAAAAAGACACAGAGTAGCAGATTGGATAAGAAAGCATGACCCATATATATGTTGTTTACAAGAGACCCATCTCACAACAAAAGACTCACATAGTTTGAAAGTGAAAGGATGGAAAAAATCTTCCAAGCAAACAGAAAGGAAAAAAAAGCTGGGGTAGCAATACTCATATCTGATAAAATAGATTTCAAAATGAAGGCCATAACTAGAGACAAAGAAGGTCACTACATAATATTGAAAGGATCTATCCAACAGGAAGATATAACCTTGGTAAACATATATGCACCCAATATAGGAGCACCAAACTATATTAAAAATCTTCTGGAGGACTTCAAAGGAGAAATCGACAGCAATACAATCATAGCAGGGGACTTCAACACCCTGCTGACATCATTAGATAGATCCTCTAGACAAAAAATTAACAAGGAAACAGAAACTCTAAACAAAGCACTAGACCAAATGGATTTAATAGATATCTACAGAGAATTACACCCCAAAATTTCAGAGTTCACATTCTTCTCAAGTGCACATGGGACATTCTCAAAGATAGACCACATGTTAGGACACAAACTAAGTCTCTACAAGTTCAAGAAGACTGAAATCATATCAAGTATCCTGTCAGATCACAATGGCATGAAACTAGAAATCAATTGCAAGAACATGCAAAGACATTTGAACACATGGAGGCTAAATAGCATGTTATTAAACAATGAATGGGTTACCAAGGAGATCAAGGAAGAAATTAAAAACTTCCTGGAAACCAATGAAAATGAACACACAACAACACAAAATCTATGGGATGCAGTTCAAGCAGTTCTGAGAGGGAAGTTCATAGCACTCCAGGCCTACCTCAAGAAACAAGAAAAATTTCTAATAGACTATCTAACCTCACAAATTAAAGAACTAGAAAGCAAACAAAAAGAAAACCCCAGAGCAAGTAGAAGGAAGGAAATAGTAAAGATCAGAGCAGAAATAAATGACATAGAGACCAGAAAAACAATTCAAAGGATCGATGAAATAAGGAGCTGGTTTTTCAAAAAGATAAACAAGATTGATGGACCCTTAGCTAGACTCACCAAGAAACAAAGAGAGAGAACCCAAATACACAAAATCAGAAATGAAAGAGGAGAAGTAACAACTGACGCCACAGAAATACAAAGTTTGGCTAACAAATACTATGAACATTTATATGGCAACAAATTCGACAATCTAAGTGAAATGGACACATTTCTAGAAACACATAGTCTCCCAAAACTGGACCGGGAAGAGATAGAAAACTTGAACAGACCAATAACAACGAAGGAAATTGAAGATGTAATCAAGACTCTCCCAGCAAACAAAAGCCCAGGCCCGAATGGCTTCATGGGGGAGTTTTACCAAACATTCAAAGATGAACTAACACCCATTCTCCTCAAACTATTCCAAAAAAGTCAAGAAGAAAGAAGACTTCCAAACTCATTTTATGAGGCCAGCATAATCCTAATTCCAAAACCAGAAAAAGACACTACAAAGAAAGAAAACTACAGGCCAATATCCTTGATGAACATAGATGTCAAAATCCTGAACAAAATACTAGCAAATCGGATCCAGCAATACATCAAAAAATTTATTCACCATGACCAAGTGGGATTCATCCCAGGGATGCAAGAATGGTATAATATTCGCAAATCAATAAATGTGATACACCACATAAACAAAATGAAAGATAAAAACCACATGATCATATCAATAGACGCTGAGAAAGCATTCGACAAAATCCAGCACCCATTTCTGATAAAAACGCTCAGCAATTTGGGAATAGAGGGATCATATCTTGATATAATAAAGGCCATATATGAAAGACCTACAGCCAACATCATACTCAATGGGAAAAACTAAAAACATTTCCCTTAAGAACAGGAACAAGACAGGGATGCCCACTTTCGCCACTCTTATTTGACATAGTACTGGATGTATTAGCCACAGCAATCAGACGTGAAGAAAAAATAAAAGGAATCCAAATTGGAAAGGAGGAAGTGAAACTGTCATTATTCGCAGATGACATGATATTATACATAGAAAACCCTAAAGACTCCATCAAAAATCTACTAGACTTAATAAATGAATTTGGCAAAGTAGCAGGATACAAAATTAACGTCAAGAAATCTACGGCATTCTTATACACCAATGATGAACTCACAGAAAGAGAAACTAAAAACACAATCCCATTTACCATAGCGGCAAAAAAATTAAGATACCTAGGAATAAACTTAACCAAAGAAGTAAAGGACCTATTTGCAGAAAACTACAGGACATTGAAAAAAGAAATAGAGGAAGATATAAAAAAGTGGAAGCACATACCTTGTTCATGGATTGGAAGAATTAACATCATTAAAATGTCCATATTACCCAAAGCAATCTATAGTTTCAATGCAATCCCCATCAAAATGCCAGTGACATATTTCACAGAACTAGAACAAATACTTCAAAAATTCATATGGAACCAAAAAAGACCCCTAATAGCCACAGCAATCTTGAAAAAGAAGGACAAAGTAGGTGGGATCACAATACCGGATATCAGGTTATACCACAAAGCTACTGTAATCAAAACAGCCTGGTACTGGCACAAGAACGGGCATATAGACCAGTGGAACAGAACAGAGAATCCGGAAATTGACCCAAGACATTATGCTCAATTAATATTTGACAAAGGTGGCAAGAGCATACAATGGAGTAAAGACAGCCTCTTTAATAAATGATGTTGGGAAAATTGGACAGCTACATGAAAAAAATGAAACTAGATCATCAACTTACACCATACACAAGGATAAACTCAAAATGGATAAAAGACTTAAATGTGACTCTTGAATCTATAAAAATCCTAGAAGAAAATGTAGGCAACAAAATTTCGTACATCATACGCAGCAGAATCTTCACTGACACATCACCTAAGGCAACAGAAACAAAGGAAAAAATGAACACATGGGACTACATCAAACTCAAAAGCTTCTGCGCAGCAAAAGAAACAACCATCAAAACGGAAAGGGAACGCACTGTATGGGAGAGCATAATTGCCAATGATACATCAGATAAGGGGTTAATCTCCAAAATATATGGAGTGCTCATATAACTCAACAAAAGGAAGACAAAGAACCCAATTAAAAAATGGGCAGAGGAACTAAATAGACACCTCTCCAAACAGGACATACAAATGGCTAAGAAACATATGAAGAAATGCTCAACATCACTAATCATCAGAGAGATGCAAATTAAAACAACAATGAGGTATCACTTCACACCTGTCAGAATGGCCACCATCAACAAATCATCAAACAACAAGTGTTGGCGAGGGTGTGGAGAAAAGGGGACTCCAGTCCACTGCTGGTGGGAATGCAGACTGGTGCAGCCACTGTGGAAAACACTATGGTGTTACCTCAAAAAATTAAAAATTGAATTGCCATTTGACCCAGTGATCCCACTTCTAGGAATATACCCTAAGAAACCTGAAACACCAATCAGAAAGAATATATGTACCCCCATGTTCATAGCAGCACTATTTACAATAGCTAAGATCTAGAAACAGCCCAAGGGTCCATCAGTGGATGAATGGATAAAAAAGCTGTGGTACATATACACAATGGAGTACTATGCAGCTGTAAGAAAGAAAGATCTCTTATCCTTTGAGACGACATGGAGGGACTTGGAAAGCACTATCCTAAGCGAAACAAGCCAAGCAGAGAAAGACAAATATCACATGATCTCACTTATTTGTGGAATATAATAAACATAACAGTGTGAGGAACAGGGTAGACCCAGAGATGTGGAAGTAGAGTACACACTGACAACCCTCAGAAGAGGGTATGGGCGGGGGAGGGAAGAGGTAAACCACAGAACTTATATGCATGTATGCATAACTGATGGACAAGGACAACAAAGCTGGGGATGGGGTGGGGGGATGGGGTGGAGGGTGTCAATGGGGAAAAAAGGAGAAACATCTGTAACAAAAATAAATTAATAATAAAAAAAGAAAGTTTTGAGAAAAAAATAAATAAAATAAAATGGCTAAAATGGGGTGGTTGTGAGAGTGAAATGGAGGAGATTAGTGGGGGAGATATTTGTAACATTTTCAACAATAAAGATAAATTTTTTAAAAAAATAAAGTAATTTAAATATCTTAAAAAAAAAAGAAGACCCGGGATCTGACATCACTTTCTACGATTTAATAAACAGGTATTTATTGAGCACATGTCATCTGCCAGGTACTGTTCTAGGTGTTAGGAATAAAATGATGAGCAAAAGTTGACAGGTCTCTGTCTGTATGGAGCTTACATTCTAGTGAAGGATATAATTGTTATCAAAAAGCATCCATATAAATTGGCAAGAACTCCTTCCCTAACCAAACTTTGTCAGGCTCCTCTGAACCCTCTTTTTGACAAGGCTTCATCTATGGGCCTCTCTCCATGACCTGCTGAAGCCAGTTTAGCAAAGGGTTGTGCTAAGCTGGTTTGTCAAGAATCCACCCAGCTTGATATCTCCTCCTCCTCTGACCTTGACACCAAAACCAAGTACCTCTGAGAAATTTTCCTTTCACTCCGTCACCTGCTCGTGGCTGAGTCCTCACCGGCCCTGTTGTGTGCAGTTAAGTTTCACTGTTCTATTCCAGGAGTCTTGACCCCAGTTGCAATCAACTTGAATAAAGTCTTCCTTGCTTTTTTAAATAAGCATTGGTGTAATTTTTCTCTTTAACAGAATCTAAAATTATAACTGAACTGTGAGAATTGTGTGAAGAAGAGTTATCTGGGGCCATAACACCCTAGGATAAGGAGAAACAAAAAAAGAATTTGCAGAGGCGACGATTATTGGATTGCAGTTCAGGGGTGAGCGCACTTCGCTCGCTGAGAAGTGGGAAGAGCACAGCGCCCGAGGAAGCAGGGTGTGCACGTGTCCTAGACGAAAGTCTGAAGAACCGTGGAAGCAGAGCTGTCTGCCGGAGGGAAGCAAAGAGAAGTGATGGGTGGGCTAAAACGCACTTCCCAGCTCATGCTTGAGATGCACTCGATTCCCTTCTTCTCCCTGAGATCTGATAGGCTAATATGCCTTATCATTTCTGCCTCATCACTGTCTCTGGAATCACTTTTCATTGTTCAGTTTCTCATTGTATTTCACCTGAGTTATTATGAATCTCCCAGGTCACTCTGTCTGTTCCCCTCCAACCTACTCTCCACACTGTTAAAATGATCCGTCTAGAAAGTGCATAAGATTATATAATTCTTCTAATTGAAACGTAGAATGGGTCCCACCACCTATGATCTATCATTCATCCCCATTATATTTTATAAAAGGCATTTCAAGACTGTGCTCCCTCCTGTAAACCTTCCATGGCCATAGGAAACTGCCTAGGAGTTTCTAGAGAGAGTAGCCGAGCCTTTCTCAAGTTCCTGTACTTTCGTAAGCAATGTATTTTTGCCTGAAGGCTTCACTCTCAATGCCTCCTTCCCGCACGGTTGCCTGAGCTCACAGGTGCGTGCGCGCGCGCGCACACACACACACACACACACACACACACTGCGTTCTCCAGCATCCGTGTCACTTCCACCTGAGTCATGACCCTCCCCACCTTCCCCACACAGTTAGGTTCTCCTTTGTCTGCACTTTCACCTTTTTACCTACCTCACAACACATGACACAAGGAAATTGAGGACAGGGATTAATTTTGTTGTTTTTATACTCAGATTCTAAAATAATCATAATTGGTAACCCTTGGCATTTCCCACCTGACAACACCTTCTTTTCATGATGGACCTCCAGGACACAGTTGTATGATTTAGCGTCCATGTGTGCTCCATGAGCCCGCCGCCTGTGTCCAGTTCATTGCCGTGGGGGTGGGCAGGCATCTCAGCAAGGTCGATAAAATGGAAACCCTCCTTGAAACTTTTATTTTTTTAAATTTTTTTTATCCTCACCTGAGGACATTTTTGCATTTATCTTCAGATAGAGCGGGAGGGAGAAGGAAGAGACAAGGAGAGAAACATCGACGTGAAAGGGACACATCGAGTGGCTGCCTCCCGCACGACCCAACCAGGGCCGGGGACAAACCGCAACCGAGGTACGCACCCTTAGCGGGAACCGAACCGGGGTCTCTCTGGACCACAGGCCGACGCTCTAATCACTGAGCAAAACCAGCCAGGGCTCCTTGAAACTTTTAGAGGAGAGCCACAGAGAATATGAGTCATTACCAACTAAAGCTCAAACGCTGTCAGGCATCTTGTTCTTTCCTTGCAGAGAAGGCTTGTTTACAATTCAAGACTTAAACATTATCCAACATTCAGGAAGTAGAAAATGGAAGAAAGTGAGAGAGCAGAGAACGAGCAAGAGAGAGAGAGAGAGAGAGAGAGAGAGAGAGAGAGAGAGAGAGAGAGAGGTCTGGTAACAGCACTTGGGTTCCTAACACCAGTCGTTTCTGAGGCTCAGCTGCACACTTTTCCACCCCATGGTTTGGTTATAAAAGATATCTAGTGTCCTTCTAACAAACCCTCTATTTTTCTAAGCTAGATTAATTTGGATTCTACAACTTGGAACAAATGTCTTTGATGAATACATAGTAACTGTAATCACTATAATTTGTTAATCACCTATTCGGTGTCCAGCACAACCTTAAGCAATATATGGTTAGAACTTTACTTATTCCTCACAATGATCTATAAGATTATTGTTGTTCTCAGAAAATGATAGAGGCTGAATTCAAATCCAATTCTATCTCAAAAGCCAGTAGCTTTTGAGTACCAGTCAAGTGAATAGTATGCATGCATTAATTATAGCTTAAAAATACGGTTGGACTCCAGTGGAGGGCTTATTTCCAAGGACAGTGGCAGACTGATGCTGAGTAGGGTCTATCATGCCAGAATTAGGATATTGCCCTTAACTTTCTTAACAATAGCCATTCATGTTCTTGAACGTGGTGGTTAAAGAAAGACTCATCTCACAAATGTTACCTCTGCGTTAACTCCAGTCAATTCGGTTCACTTAAAAAACATGTAGACAGCCCGGCCCGTGTGGCTCAGTGGTTGAGCGTCGACCCATGCACCAAGAGGTCGCCGGTTCGATTCCCAGTCAGGGCACATGCCCAGGTTGTGGGCCTGATCCCCAGTGCGGGGCATGCTGGAGGCGGCCAATCCATGTTCTCTCTCATCGATGTTTCTATCTCTTTCTCCCTCTCCCTTCCTTTCTCTCTAAAAATCAATAAAGGAAAAAATTTTTTTAAAAAAATACAGGTAGACAAATATGTATTAACTTTTCTCGTCAGGAAAAATAAAGCTAAGTCAAAGTCAAGAACACGAGCGGGGAACTCAGTGCCTGCACTGGCCATGCGGTCTTCCTTTCTGTTCGTTGTGATCTGAATGGTAAAAAGCAGGAGCCCTGGTGTGTCTAAGTACTAGCATTATTTGGATAACAGTATTCTACTTACCTGGATCTGAGATAAACTTTTTCTGAATAAATATAGGTGTAGCTATAATTACCTACCTGTACTGGGTGTTAATCGCTTTGCCTTTCAGGCTTTCAGATCAGTTTCTTTAAACAGAGTAGTGATATTTGTTTCAGTCAAGAAGGGTAGTTACAGGAAAACATTTAGCACAAAGCACCCAGGAAACAATGAATGCATTTGGCTAAAGTTGGTTTGCTTATAGGCCAAATTTACCAGACAAAGTTTAGGATTCTGAAAACTTCAGAATAAAAATGTATAAAACTAGGGGCAAATGTTAGATACTATTTTCAGATCTACAATCCATGATGACTCTCCCAAGGAACCCAGGTCACCTTCCCAGTCCCTTTGCAAATCACTCCCATTTGTTAGCTGCCTGGCATTGTTGATGCTTCTACAAACACAAATTTTTCAGAAGCTTATACTTTGAGTTGTTTATCTTATTAGCAGACACTGTTCTTGAAGCAAGGGTTTGAAGGAATGCTCAAATCACCAGAACTAAGGATGATTCCTTGTTTATTCAAATAGCAGGAGAGGCAAGACAGTACCAAATGACAACTTATTAGGAAATTAATGTCTGGAATGAACTATATACTTACAAATCCAACACCTGCCTTAAAGTTCTCTAGATACTCTGGAAAGAGTTAGCAACAGTAGGGTCTTGAAGCATGTATCTAGCAGATGTTTCGGTTTGGGAAGAAAACTTCATGAAAATGTGAGTGTGAAGAGAGTACTGGACTGTAACAATAAAATGTTAATGTCAGTGATGCTGGTTTGGGAGAATATTTCCTATCTTGTTGCTGGTATTTAGTACAAAGCTCAACTCTGTGTGCACAGATATCAAAATATTCTGTTATGCCCGGCCAGAGTGGCTCAGTGGTTGAGCCTCAGCTCATGCACCAAGAGGTCACTGGTTCAATTCCCGGTCAGAGCCCATGCCCAGGTTGTGGGCCAGATCCCCAGTGTGGGACATTCAGGAGGCAGCAAATCAATGTTCTCTCTCATCGATGTTTCTATCTCTCTCTCCCTCTCCCTTTCTCTCTCTCTAAAATCAATAAAGAGAAAATATTTTTTTTAAAAAATACTCTATCCTATAATGCATTCTATTCCCAAAGGGAAATTGTTATATCATTAAATACTGGAAACCTACATGGTTGTGTCAAGGTTCAACGTTGGAGCACTGTCCACCTAGCTGTTCTACTGGTGCCAGACAGTGTCTCACTTATCAACACAGAGTGGGTTGTATGCCTTTCCTTGTCTAGCGAGTGAGCTATTTTCTAGGCAAATATTCCAATAAAGCAGCTCTCTTGGCCCCATTTACTGAAGCTAGGATAATGTTGATGTAAATGCTTCTTGCTCCACATCTGTTTCTGTTGAGGGGAAGCAGAGTAGAAGAAAGACCATGGGATTTAAGAAGGCAAAGAGAAGCAGTTAGATCATCTGGGAATTAGGTTATAGAGAGGAATTAGGGGAAACTCAAGGTATTTAGATAATCAGTGTCTTGCAAATACCTATTAATAATAATTAGTACATATTTTTTAAGAAGGATGTAAATAAGTGAACAGTTGTGTGGTAAAAGGAAGGGCTTAATAGCTTCAAAGGAGAATCCAGAAAGTTCATCTATTTTTGGATCTGACCTTATTCTGAGTCTCCTAAGGTACAGACAAGTTCAAAATTACTTCCAACATCCAAGGGAAGAGAGAAAATTTATCTGGCATATTAATAAAAATGATTTAATTTGTAACTACTGATGCAGTGGCCTTAAATTATAATAAAAAAGGCTAAATCACTCTATCAAAGCTAAGAGAATTATTTGGAGCATAAGAAAGACTCTTAAATATGCACTATGTTAAGAAATGCACGTTCTATGACTAAGTCAACTTTGATTTTGATTATTCAAGACTATGTGTGTGCACAGATGGAAAATCTGAAATCTCTCCAAGTGAGGTAGGTTTATGATCCATGGGCTATAGAACTGAATTAAATCCCTAAGTACCTTATCAAGTTGTCAACAGAGAGTCAGTACCCCCTCTCTGGGAAGTGGAAGAGAGAATGATCAATGGCTACTGGGGAAAGTGTCTCTGTGAAGGTGCCTCAACTGTTGTCATAAGCTTCTCATACTTGGATACAAAACAAGTCTACAATGTAAATCTAAAATTAACATTAAACAGCAACACTACTTTAATCTAATGGTGATCTAGGAATTCCTATTTTGAGGCAGACATTTTAAGTATCTATTTAGGCTTATATTAGATCATTGAAATCATAGTTTTACTACTTATTCCACTTTGATCAAACATTATACATCTATTATTTTTTACACAGAGTACTTAAAAAATTTAAATTATCTTCTTTTTTAATATATAGCTTATTTATTTATTTATTTATTTATTTATTTATTTATTTATTTATTTTTGGTTAATCCTCACCCAAGGATATTTTTTCATTGATTTTTAGGTAGAATGGAAGGGATGGAGGGAGAGAGAAAGAAATATCAATGTGAGAGAGACACATCAGTTGGATGCTTCTCACACAACCCCGACCAAGGCCAGGTATGTGCCCTTGACCGGGAATCAAACCCGCGACCCTTCAGTCCATGGGCTGACGCTCTAACTGCTGAGTCAAACCAGCCAGGGTAGCATCCTCTTTTTATATAAGGAAAAACTGAGTTACCAAAATCCACATTATATTTTGAGAGTGATTCAAGAAAATAATCTAAGATGTGTTCCCATATATAAAATTGTCCTCTGTATACCAGGAAAACTGAAGACCAATAGCTTTAACAATACTTTACACTCATCTTCTAAATTTGCAGCAGACTTTGTTAGAATGGATATTTAAAAAGGAGAGCCAGGTAGGGAGGTGTGGATTAGAGTAAAACAAAATGTGACGAGAAAAAATTATAAGGTGAAAAGGCCTTTTGTTCATACAATAGAACATAATTTTTAAAGCTTATATTGTATCACACAGTGTTCCTTTGACAGATTTCATGTGTTGTTGTGTTAAAATGAATTACATTTTGTCCCAATCAATGAATCTCCTCACTTGCTATTACCTGCAGCCCTTCCTAACAGCCAGGGTTCTGGCTGCACTCCCACACAAGGCTGGCATTAAAGGGAGTGAGGTTGCTGGTGTCTGTCCAAATGTTCAGTCAAGGTAACGGAAAATGTTACCTACGCCTGGGTTATTTTTAAATTTTGTTTTTAAATTTCTTTCTCTTTTTCCCCTGCTATAAAATTACCTCCAGCTTATTTGTCTAGCTAGAGGTTAATGGAACACTAATGATGTTAATGAGCCTTTGTGGTGCAAGGGTGTTTTTTTTTTTTTCAAGAAAGAGATATAATAGCTGTTTTCCTTCCCTTTTAATCTCTTTCACCATTCAAGAGTTACAGGCTGAGACAATTAGCAACTTGTACAGCTCTGTCTCCCTGATCAGTCACAGCCCAGTGGGGCAAAAAGTAGGAGCCCATTAGACAGCTTCACATGTCCACAGGTGAGATCCTGTGGATGAAGGCAACACATTGCTTCTTGCCAGAAGGCATAATACTATTCAGGGAGAGAGAAGTGAAATTAGCAGTCTGTTGATGAAGCTTTTCCAAGGTAGGAAGGCAGCAGGAGCTGTCCAAGGTTCTGAAAAAATCATCCTCCATTCCTTCCCTTTTCCTTTATTAGACCAAGAGCCTGGCCTGCCTGAGAGCCAGAAACCTCAAAGGAGCTCACAGTCCAGTTCACTTAAGCATTCAAATGTTTTACTACTTATAGTAAACTTACCCTAAACTTATAAGATCCTGGCAAAAGGACATTTTCATAAAACAAGTACTTCAGCAATACTTTCCAATTTCTTGGGCATTTGTCCATTTGGTAGTGGTTTGGCATTCCTTCTCCCTATGCTTTGGGAAGTATACACCCTAGATGCATATGGTAATTAAAACATGCACTTAGAGTTCTCCTCAGATGAAAAAAAACATTTAAATTAAAACATGTCCGTGATCTGAACTAGTCTTGATTCTGACTCAGCTGGTGTTAGATTTTATTTCTAGAGAAAAGGACCTATAAATGCCTTCAGCAAATGTTTTAAGAAGAAATTCAGAGCACTCAAGGTAGAGAGTTGAAGAATGTGACATTTCGTTTTTCTTTAGATTGTTGAATTCTTTTGTATGTAAAAGTGGATTTTAATTAAATGGATCACGGTTCACAACCAAGTTATAAAACAAAATATTAAAGGCTCAAATCAAATCAGGAACTGTGGGCACAATTTTCCTATAAAGGTCACTCTCAGTCAGAATTCAACCATTAATGCCAGCTAACCCAGGATTCAATGTAAAGTGAAATAGTAATTGTCCAAAACAATTCTGAACAAATTATGGTTATTAGGCACATTAAGAATTTTCTATATAGTATACTTAAATCTTATGGTTTAGAGGTATTCCTGGAAAAACAACCAAATGTTTGTTGTTCTCCTACTACATGTGTTCAATTGACTTGATGCTTGGTGGAGTGGTAACTAAAAAATAGAATAAAAAACTTGGAGCTAAAATATAGGGAAAAATGCATATCTGAAATAATTTTTAAAAATTGGTTTTATTCAGACTAAGTGTAGTTTTTGAGGGCTCTATTGAAGAGGTCATGAAGTATAAATAAGATGTATTAAGTTGAACAGTACATAGAAGGAATTTCCAGATTCAGAAAATGTAAAAAGTGTGAGAATACATATAATCGTTGATGATACATGCATGTCAGAGTTATCATTTAGTGTCAGTAAGCAGATGGATTGAAATGAACAGAAACCAAAGGTAAGGAAATCTCCTAAGAAATAGCTGTCAAAACTCAGAAACTGGTCTAAATTGGAAAAAAAAAAAAAAAAGAATGGTAAAATATACTCTGAATAAAAATATGAAGACTTGATGACAGATTTGATTTTGTATAAGAAAAAGAGAACGGAGTCAGGGAGAATTTGAAGTTTGTTTTGTTTTGTTTTTAAGCCAGAACAACTGGAATATTGGGCCATAAATAGAAAAGGAATCATTTTATAGAAAAAGCAACAGATTCAATGGCACGATTCTTAAATAACATAATATTTTATCTGGATGTGCCATGGGTCTGGCCTACTGAATTATTTTGAATGTTTTTAATTCCTCATTCTCATTCTAACAGTTGCTTGCTTCAATTGCTAAATAGCACATATATTCTCTTACACCAATATAACAATAATTCTTACCCATTAACCTCAGAACAAAAAATCAGTGGAGATAAAGCTGTGTTGTGCTTTGTGTAGTTGGGTGTCATTATCAATGTATGCTCATCCATTTATTTGGGATTGCAGGTTTCTAGAAGCAAGCTTTGCACCCATCCAGCAAACCCTGTCACAGCCCAGAGAGAGCCATGTAGATCCAGACACAGACTTTCTGCAGGAAATGATGAGGACTACTAGAAATAGTCTCAAAGATCCTATCAAATGCCTTAGATGGTAACATCATAGCCAAAGTTTTTATGCACATCACATCCTTGTTTTCTAAAGAAATAACGAACCCCCCAGCAGTGTAAGGAACTACATAATTGTGTGTATGGGACTGCAGTGCTTACAGAAATGTGCTCCATCCAGATGGCAAATGGGATGATGGTAAAGCCAGGATAAGGAAGCAACTAATGATACTTCAAATAGCAAACCGCAAAGCAAATGTAAGCACAAATGACTTATCAAAAAAACCAGACAATGGAGCACATGTCCAAGTCAGCTGCTTGGGATGAGGAAGGAGGAGACAAAAATAACAAGTAAATATACACAACATAAACATAAATACAAATGCATGACACTACTTCAGAAGCACTCAATGCTTTCCAGACCAGTCATCGCTGCCCTCGCTTGCCCCCACGCCTCCCTTCGCCTAACCTCACTCACCATGAAAGAGACCACAGACCACCCACTGCACTAAAGGAAGAGATGGGCTCTTCATTGTTTGTCCCGAAGACAAAGTAGCTAATAAATTCCTGGGTAGTATATTAGTCGTAGGCATCTTCATTTGAAATGGGGGGAAACAAAGCCCAGGGTCTCCGGATGAATCACTCCTGGATTAAGACTGAGAACTCTCTCTGACTTCAGGCCAGCCGTCTTTTCTCCACTCAAAAAAAGGAGAAAACGGGAGACATCTGTAGTAGGAAGATTGCCAACTTATCCCATGTAGAACTATGACCACTTGGGAATGTCCGTGGTACACACGGCTCTCTATTTAGATGGAAATGCCAAGGTGTATATAAGTAAATCATTAACCAGAACTCACAAGGATTGAAGACTTTTGCTTTCACATTTATTGGAGGGTATCTATCTGCATTTAAAACTGTTGCTCTCTGATAAAAGGGAGAAAGAAATCCCTTTAACATTGCCTGGACAAACCTGAGATAATGCTTTTCAAACAGACAAAACACCCGCACTGATTTATAGATCCATTGCTGTCCTTGACAGTGCCCCTGAAACCCCTGCTCCAGGCTGAGAGAAGAAACATTTCATCACAAATAAACATTTCTGGCCCTATTCCATTTATACAGACAACCTGTCAGCCTATCAGAGCCAGAGTTTCTGTTGACATGGACAAGAGAGCAACACAATACAGGAACTTCTTTTCTTCATTGTTATCACTCATCTTTCCCTCTTCATAGTCACGGATGCTTTGTCTAAATGATGACAAGGATCCTCAGTGACTCAGTTTCCATTTTCATCTTATCATTTCTTTCACTGGCTGCTTATTTATGACTGACTGCCACGAAGTGCTTTTAAAAAAAAATGCCGTTATAGCAGAATGATGCTCTTTTGACATGGAAGATTGGAATCTACAAAAATGTTCCGTAACAACTCATTTTAATGTTTGCCTACTTGTCTGAATTTATTTTTTATTCTGATTCTCCACGTACTTGAGACAGAGGGAGGTTTGCTTCAGCTCAGGGAGACATGCCACAAATCTAACTGAGACCACAGATGGTGTGGGTTGGGTTGACTACCTCTTTTTCAGGCTTGGAGTGGCTATTGGTATGCAGCACACACCCGCATGCTCGTCAGCGCTGCTGAAGGAAAGGGTTCAGGATGCACAAAAGCACAGCAGCCAAATTATTCTTGTTTATGGCAGGGTAGGGTTCACTTTAGATCAAGACAGAAGTGTATTAACAAAGAAATAAGGCTTGAAAAAAACTTTTTTTCTTTTAATTTCAGATAAAAAGGCTGGCATATGTTTGCTGGTCAGTGTCAAGGCATATTTTCAGTTTGAGCTAAAAGGTACATTTTCTGTGAATTAATATGCAACTCTATTTCCAGTTTTTGTCCTTAGAACATTGTTATTCTTCTAGGTGGCTATAGATTATGAAGTTGTAGAATTAAAAGCACACAGACACACAGCTACACATTTACTTGGTGGGCTATTGTCAGATTTTTAGTCTAAGAATACATAACGAAAATTCAATCTTTCCTTGTGATATTGCAGTTAACAATCTATCATACCTCAAGGAGGAAAGAACCCTGTGGTCTACTGCTGAGTCTGGGTGAGAATGTTCTGCATTAGAGCTTTCTAGTGCAATAAAAAGGAAACATCAGTGTCCAGCAAAGAAGGCACTTTGCACAGAAGGAGCCTACACTAGGCATCTGTCAGCTCTTCATCATTTACTCCCTTCTATGGACCGAATACAAATATATCGCCTTTGCTGGATTTTAAGTCTCTTTGAGATAAAGACCACGTTTAAGTAATCTTCATATCTCCCATGTTATCAAAGATAGCACTCTCTGCAAGCTATAGGAGATCAAAAATATCTGATAAATACATAATGAAACATATCCTATCAATCACGCCTCATGGGAGGAGAATATATTTTACTGAGTGTTTTGGGCGTACACATCTCTGTATACAAGAAGTCTTGTGCTTTCATTGCTTAAGGCCCTTTGCAAGCCTTGAGGCCTCAGGAAGACTTACACCCAAGCTGACTGCTTCTTAACTAGCCTGTGACTTGCCTGCTCTTTTCCCTGACTTTCTGGTTGCTCTTCCTAGCTCTGCCTGGTTTCATTGGTCTGTGTAGCTCACAAAATTTCTCTTCTGTGTTCTCCAGTCAACCCCTTATCTTTTACCTTCTTGTTCCCAAAGAGTGCTTTTGTTTAGTACACCTGGTAAACCAGCCTCTTTGGTGCCACTCCAGGACACACCCATACGTTTGCCTATCAGGAAGCGCTGTTGCTGGCTGGAAAACCAGACCCAGAAAGGGAGAAGAGTCATTGTATTTGAGAGTGGGAAGGTAAATTGGAATTTATGTCATCCAGCCCTTGTATTTTATAACGAAAGAAAGTGAGGCAGGAACAGAAAGCAAATAGAATGCATGTCACCTAACCAGACTCCTCTAGCCCAGCAGTTCTCAGCGAAGGTCAGTTTTGCCCTCCATGGAACATTTGGCAATGTCTCATCACAGTTTTGATTGGCACAGCTTGGGTGGGTAGGGGTTGTAACTGGCATCCATCTAGTGAGTAAAGGCCAGGGGGGTTACACATCCTAGAATGCACAGGATAGCCCACACCTTTCAAGAGTTATTCAGTCCAAAACATCACTGGTGCTAAGGTTGAAGAACCCTGTCCATTAAGACAACATCAAGTCGACAGTCAGGGATGGAATTAAAAAGGTAAATTTTGCATTTTGGGATCTGTGGTATATATTATCTCTCTTCTACAGAGCAGAAACCTTAGGACAATGGTCATTCTTAATAGTGAATATTATGTGACTAGGTTTAAATATTAATGAACGAATGTGATACCAAGAAAACTTTATATTCATCAAAAATAGTGATCTCCTGTATCTTGCCTCAGCCGGGTGTGCCCACAGCATGAACTTTGTGCCCTGTTAGGTCACTAAGGCTTTGAGCTTGTAGCGGAGGTGCCAGGCCCTTGTGGGTGATCCTACATTTATATTGGGACATAAACTGGGTTGCCATATTAGTGAAGGAAGTGTAGTGTTTTGAGAAGATTATTGACCCTAAAAGTCAAAGAGGCCTGGCTCTTAGCTCCAGCTCAGCTGAGGTTTTTTTACATGACTTAGAATCACCCATGTCTTTTCCATTCTGGGGCTTAGATTTCTCTTCATCTGTTAAATGCGATGGTGACCTTTGGAGCTAAAAGGTCACAGCTTCCAGCGCTGATAACCTGTAAGATTTACTGTTCTTCCCGGTCACCTGTCACCGAGCTCTAAGAGTTGGGTGGGAAATAAGCTGTGTAATGGTGTTCTCTTTACGAACTGGGTACCAGGGACACTAAGCACGAAGGACAGAGGTAGTGTGGGGCACAGACAGGGGGAAATCTGGAGCAGTGGTTAAGGTTGTGGACTCCTGAGTCATACTGGGATAGAATCCTGACTCTTGCCACTTATTACTCCGTGCTGCTGGGCAGTTATTTTACCGGTGTCCTCAGTATTCTCATCTGTGAGGTGGGAATCATCATCAAATATCTACCCATGTGGTTGTTGGCAGGAAAAACTGAGATGATATGCAGAAGTGTTTAGGACAGCCCCAAAATAAAGAACCAAGTCATCGGGACCAGCCAATGTGATTTGGTTTCTGGGTCAAAGGTTAGAAATATTATTTTTCTCCTCTAAGCCAGTCTGATCTTTACAGAAAAGAGAATGTTGAACATTGTTTTGGGTAACATATTTAGTTCAATGTTAGTGAGAAAAAACAGCACCAATATGCTATCACTCCAGCAGAATACTCTTGTGCCATTTACAATATAATAGTAAATATCAAATCATCTACTTGCTGGCCCTGTAACTGGTTTCTCTGCCTATTCTAGTTCCATGTGTGCCTTTGCCGTGATTTAGAGAAAAACGTAAGTGTCCTGAGCAAATATGGTTCCTTTTGTTTGCTTATGGTTGGGGAGAGAGGCTTTCCAATATGATACTCCCTGTGTCCCAACCTCCAAGAGGTCACTTGGCCTGTTTCCCCAAAGTTGGTTAGTGCGAAGCTTTCTGGGATACCACTGTCTCATTAACCCCATTGGTTTCAACAGTTTCAGGACGCAGTCAGTGCCCATTTTGCACCCAGGAGGGAAGTATTTCACTCGGATGATTCTTTCGCCGTCTCTGTCCACCTGGAGCTCCCTTTAACTCATGCAGCACCACCTACCTAGGAAAATAATGAACGTAGGTGACTTTCTTCTCTATGAAGAAAGGGCTTCCATACAACTGCTAGTCCCAGAACAGGGTTTAGTTTTCATTTCTGCTTTTTTGGTGGGGACAGGCTGATCCTTCATAGATAATATTAGTCCTATCATTTCCCAGGGAATTACATTGACATTTGATTAGATTGACACCTGTGATTGACACCTGTTAATAACCTGCACGATGGACAGAGGATGCTATATTGTCAGCCAGAGAGATCTATGACTTTATTTTTCATCAGATTTGGCACTCAAAGGCAGCAGGGAAGGATATTTTTTTTTCTTCAAGATTTTGTTACAGACCCACTGACACTGGATTGGGAAAATTGTTCTGTATATCCACTTCATGCTGGCTCTTAGGAAATATATTCCCAAGATTGCATGTGATGCTTAAATAATGCATGCGTACCCTTTCATTACCCTAGTGTTGATATGGTAATAAATGGCTTGGTGACAAAGCTAATTATTCCTTCTATTAATCCTGAAAGTATGCTTTTACCCAGGTCTTTTTTTATTAGACTTTGTACTTTTCAACAATTTTGAATAAGAATTTTTGAAGTTCAAGTTCATTGACTGTTGGCCAAAAAAATGCTGAAAGAAATAAAGTATCTTATATCACCTGGAAAACCCAGTTGAATGTAAATACATAAAAATGAATGCTGACCTTAAAAATCAGTTACTGTTATGCTGACTACATAACAGATAAGAAATGAGTTCAAAAATAGTTAAATTTAGAAAAAAATAATTAAAAATACAACTGTATTAGTCTTGCATTTTCCCAAATCAAAAAATCTTCAATTTTCCAGACATGGGCAAAAAGAGCTGCCTTTCAGATATTTTATTTTTTCAGAGGAGAAAATGAAATTGGATGTTTTTAGAATGAACTTTTTCCCAATAGCAGACCTGAGATAAGGGGTTAGTGCCCTATATTTTTTTGATAGATCCATGTCCCTTGGTTTAGAGTCCCAGCTAAGGAAAAGTGGCATTTTCCTCTCTTGCTGTATTTAGTGACACCTCTTGCCCCCGTAAAGCACATTGCTCTGTCACCAGCACTTCAGGAGAAGTGCAAGGATCTGGGAGAGCCAGGGGCAAGCCAGTGAAAGGACACTGAAGAACTCTTTAATTACACAGTGCTCAAGGACAGAGCACCGTCAGCCTCTAGCCCTTGTGGGGGTTTTGCTGTGTCTGCCTTAGCCAGTAGCCCTTGAGGAAAGATGCATGACATATGTCTTCCCTTGCTCCATGCTAGACCTGGACAGATCCTGGTACTTATAATTCCCGACTGCAATTTAGCTGCAATTATAGAATATACGTGCCCCTTTCATTTTCCAGATCTCCATCAAAACTGAAACCACACCAAATGTATTTTTAAATGCCTGGACCTAGTCATTGTGCAGAAAAGGTCTTTTTATTCCGTCTGCTCAGAGCTAAACTGGATGGGTATAAAATTTTTTCTAGTGCTTTTCCCTCTGTCTTATTTTGGATCTGTTTTGCGATAATGCCATGTTTGTTTGCTTGGAATTGATCTTTAAGTAAAATGGAGGTTTTTCAGAAAATGCAATTAATTAAAATATTTTTTAATTCAGTTAATTGATCACTCTCTCTTTTATTTACCTAGAGCAGGATTTTACTTGAACAGGAGAGAGAGGAACAAGGAAGAAGGTGAGAAAAATAATAGAACAACTTTTGTTTTCATAATGGATTTATGAATGTATTTCATTATTTAATTCTTTCAAAGCAACTAAGGGATAGATCTGATTTTATCAGACCCAAAAATCTGACACTGAAAGGCCACACCAAAGCAGGACACAAACCCAGATTTTCTGACTTCTAACTTGTTGCTGTTTTTGCAATAGTATAGAAATGTAACTCAGGAATAAAACTAGAAACTTGAACCAAGACTAACACCAAACACTGACAGCACCTACCTGATTCCCATTCTGTTAAGGATAAGGCAATTTCAGTAATGACTAAGGGCCCAAGAGTAAAGCAACCTAATGACATTTCAGGCTTTTCTTAGCTGCTCCAGCACACATAGGAAAATGGGACTTCGGTCCCCGGGATGTGAACAAGCCTCATTTTTACTAATAAGCCCTGTGCTCCGACTTCTGAGCTCAGGCACACGTTGAATTCTTTCTTCGTTACATAAAATAAAACGCGTTGTCCCTTACTGAACGACTTATTTGTATAAAAACCAGTGTGAGCATTTTTGACCAAGTTGTGACCCTGGTCTACACACTGTCATCTATACAAACCACTCTGCTTTCATCAAAAGTGGGGCAAAACCACAAGACAAAAAAATAATTCCTAATATCATCTCATTGTTCACAGAAAACTTATATGACAGACTTACACCAATTGTGCCCACAGAGACGTCGCCAGCATGGACCGCTCCCCCGATTTCCTCGCTCTACTTACTGGTCTAACTGGTGCCCAAGCTGGACCTCTGGCCTCTCCAGGGTGCTTCTAGCATCTTCCCAACCGCAGCAAAGAGCAATAAAGTCTTTCCAGTTGCTCTTGCCAAAATTTGGGGCTTGTCTAATGTCTTTTTGTTTGCTTGTTTGTTTTCACACTTCATTCCCAGTAAATTCTGCCAGCTCCACCTTTAAGACATATCCAGAGTCTGATTATTACTCTTTGCCACCTCTGCTCACATTCTGGAACAAACCACAGTCTCCCACATGTCTTCTTTTACTGCCTCCAAGTCTAGTCGTAACCCATATCCACACCAATCTCTTCCAGATATAAGGCAGACCATGTTTAAATTTACATTCTCAGATCAAAACAGTGTGATACTGGCAGAAAAACAGACATACAGAACAGAATGGAGAGCCCAGAAATAAATCCACACCTATATGGTGAATTAACATTTGACCCTTTGACAAGAACGGACAACGAGGTAAAGTTAGTCTTTTCAATAAACGGTGTTTGGAAAATCAGACAAACACTTGCAAAATAAATAAATAAAATTAGACACCTTCTTACACCACATATAAGAATAAACTAAAAATGCATTAAAAACTTAAATGTTAGACTCAAAACCATAAAAACCCTAGAAGAAAACATAGGCAGTAAAATCTCAGACATCTCTCAGAGCAATATTTTTTCTGATCTATCTCCTTGAGTAAAGGAAACAAAAGAAAAAATAAACAAATGGGACTACATCAAACTAAAAAGTTTTCACAGAGCAAAGGAAACCATCAACAAGTCAAGGAGACAACCTACTATATGGGAGAAGATATTCACCAATGATACATCTGATAATGGGTTAAAATCCCAATTTATAAAGAACTCATACTATTCAACCACCACAACAACAAAAATCCAATAAAGAAAACGGGCAGAAGACATGAATGAACATTTCTCCAAAGGAGGCATACAGATGGTCAAAGTAAATAAAAAAGATACTCAATGTCACTAATTGTCAGAGAAATGCAAAGTAAAACTACAATGAAAAATCACATCACACCTGTCACAATGACTATCCATTAATATATCAACACACAATGAGTGTTGGGGAAAATGTGGAGAAAAGGGAACCATGTTGGTGGGAATGCAGACTAGTGCAGACTCCATGGAAAATAGTATGAAGCTTCCTAAAAAATATATATATTTTTAATAGATGTGCCTTATGACCCAGTGATTCTGCTTCTAGGGATTTATCCAAAAAACCCAAAATGTTAATTTGAAAGAACGTGGGCACCCTTTGTTCATTGAGGCATATTTACAATAGCCAAGATATGGAAGCAATCAAAGTGCCCATCGGTAGATGAGTGGGTAAAAAGCAGTGGTCTTTATACAGTGGAATATTACTCAGCCATAAAAAATGTAATGTTACCATTTGCAACAGCATAGATAGATCTAGAGGGTATTATGCTCAGTGAAATAAGCCAGTCAAGAAAAGACAAATACCATATGATTTCACTTATATGTGGAATCTAAAGAACAAAATAAGCACACAAAATTAAAATGGATTCATAGTCAGAGAGAGCACACTGGTGTTTGCCAGAGGGGAGGGGTTTGGGGGACTGGGTGAAAGAGGTGAAGGGGTTAAGAAGTACAGATTGGTAGCTACAAAATAGTCACAGGGATGTAAGTACAGCACAGGGAATATAGTCAATAATATTGTAATAACTATGTATGGTGCTAGTTGGGTTACTGGAAACATCGAAGAGAATACTATATAAAGTATATGATTGTCTAACCATTAAGCTGCACGCCTGAAACCAATGTAAAATAAAACTGAAAGAAAAATAAATCACATTCTCAGTAACACATGGTCTGCCTGCCCCCAACCCTCATAGTAGCTTTCATTTTACAAGATATACATTCCACAAGGACAGAAAGGTATAACTATGTTTTTCACCATTGTATTCGGAAGGGAAGAAACTGTACTTGGCATAAAGCATGTGCTAAATAATGCTTGTTGGATGAATGATTCCGTAGGAGGAGTTAAGAGCCTCAGAGACTAGACTGGGAGTTTAGAGAGAGTGGTATTTAGGGATAAGGACTATTTAAGATGTTTTGTTGTACATTAAAAAGATACTCCTTCCCCTTTCATATTTTCTGAAAACTGAATAAAACTTAAAATTGCTTCCAGGTATATATATATATTTCTGTTATTAAACTGTGCCTTTGAGTAGACACTCTTCAAAGGCTGGGTCACGCAGAACCCCCGTGAACTCCTGGTGACAGATGATTCCTATGTCATTCAGTTGAGGTCAAAGAACAAATCAAAGGCTGAACAGATATTTGCCTGCTCTGGACCCCCAGCAAGGCTGCAGCCTGCCAGCCATGGCTCACACAGGGCTCGGCGTGTGTCTCGTGTCTGCTGCTGTGCTCCCTGAGCCTCTGCGGTCCGCCACTGTGCTCGTGCAGCCTACGGAGCAAGGGCTTGTTCCGTGAATGAGGGTCCCTGCGAAGCTGGCATCCTCTACAACAGACTTGCAGTGTCCGGAATCTCTGCTCTGTGCTGAACAGAGAAAGCAGATTTATCTGAGGTCTAAAGCAGTAAAAAACCAGCAGAGTTCTATCAACATCCACAGGCCTGTTGAGACATAAGAAAGTCATTCCTCTGCATTATTTTGAAAATACTCCATTTCCCACTAAAAATCAGTGATGAAACCGGCCTTCTAAGGTGGCTGGAGATGACGGGACTCCACATTTAGCTGAATTGTCACAGTATTTCAGGTCTGTTTTGAACTGTTCAAAAAATTTTGTGTGTATTTTTATATAATATCAAACTTGAGAAAAAAAATACAAAATTGCCTATATACGTTTACCCAGACCTACCGATTGTTGACGTTTCTGCCTAGCCTCTTTACCAGCTGTGCTCATGTGCCTACTTTCTCATATTCTATTAATAACTGAGAAACATCTGAGATATAATGCCCATTTACCCCTAAAATACTGAAGTCTTTATTTCCTAAAATTGAGCATATTCTTTACGTAGCCACGTTACAATTTTTAAAATCAGGAAATTTTAACTACTACTACCCAATTCATAATTTAAACACAAATCTAACTGGCTTTCTCAATAATATATTTTATGGCTTCTTCTCTTCCTGATTGAGCCAATAGAAAGCCTTCATTACATTTTGTTTTCTTAATTGATTTTAGAGAGAGAGGAAGGGAGAGGGAGAGAGAGATAGAAACATTGAAGAGAGAGAACATTGATTGGCCGCCTCCTGCATGCCCCCCACTGGGGATCGGGCCCACAACCCTGAGCATGTGTCCTGTCCGTGAATGGAAATGGCGACCTCTTGGTGCATGGGTTGACACTCAACCACTGAGCCACACTGGCCGGCAAGCCTTCATTACATTCAGTCCTCAAGTACCTTCAGCCCACTGGAACCTGGAACCATTCTTCACACTGCCTTTGGAACC
This sequence comes from Tadarida brasiliensis, assembly GCA_030848825.1. Classification (NCBI taxonomy): domain Eukaryota; kingdom Metazoa; phylum Chordata; class Mammalia; order Chiroptera; family Molossidae; genus Tadarida; species Tadarida brasiliensis. Next base: position 31,428,002 of record CM061277.1, read on the forward strand.
TTAGTGCTTACGAAGGTGCAGACCAGGGAGATGCAGACCAGCTGCGGACTGGTCCCTGACGTAGCTATGCTGGATGCCTCCTCACTTTACATTCAGGTTTTGCATTTGGTGGAAAAAGTAGAAGTGACCCTGTCTCCCTCTCTGCCTCTCACCGTGAGGGCACATTGAATAGGTTTGCCCCTTCCTGGTGACATTAACTTGTTGATTACTTGGCTTTGATTATGTCAAGTTTCTATTCTTTTTCCTTTGTAGTCTACAAGTGGTTTGTGGGAATACACTTTAAAGCTATGCACACATCTGGTTCCTCTGCAAACATCCGTCTGCTAGTTTTAGTACTTATTGATTGTTGCTTGCCACAGTGGATGCAAAATGCTGACATTCCAATTTATTCTTTTATTCTACTTTGTTAGTGAGAATTATGCTGCCAGAGAGTTTTCCCATTCATTCACATTCATCCATTGATTCAGTTATCTATTTAATTCCATACAGACTTAATGGTGTATTTTATTCAGTGGATTATAGTCTATCATCTCTGTCATAATCTGGTAAGTACTATTTTTTATTTTGATGCTCAAATTGTCCCAGATTTGTCCAATGGGAACCCTTTCAGTCAGGCTCTTGTATCATTTTAAATGTTTAAAATTGATTTTTAAACACTTCTTTGTTTTGTGGCCAAGGAAAGTGTTCTAACTCATTTTGTAGACCTTGCCCTCAGCCCGGATCCATCCACATGAGCAAGGACTTGGGCTGCTTGTGAGGAGTTCGTATAGCTCCTTTTCACCTCATAGATCCAGTAAACCAGAAAGTTTTAGTTTGGGGTACTTCAAAAAATATGTGGGGTTGTACCTTACACCAATCTTTCTCATAACGAGGGCTTCCATGAGACTCCACAGACCTTTCAGAGGAGACTGATGTCAAGTGACCAAGGGACCAAAGAGAACTGAATCCCATCACAAGTGTCCCTTCCTTCCTTCCTTCCTTCCTTCCTTCCTTCCTTCCTTCCTTCCTTCCTTCCTTCCTTCCTTCCTTCCTTCCTTCCCTTCCTTCTTTCTCCTCTCTCTCTCACTCCCTCTCTCCTTTCTCCTTCCCTTCCTCCTTTCTTTCCTTCCTGCCTGCCTGCCTGCCTTCCTTCCTTCCCTTCCCATATGCCTGCTTCTAGCACAGATTGCTTTTTGGTTTGTTTTCCAAATAGTTTATTTTGGCCCCACCTGAGTGCAAAAGTATGTGAAATTACATGTTAACTACATTCCTCCAGGGAAAAAGAAAATGACGTTCTTACTTTTAGAAAATGTTTTTAACTTATAGTCTAGGAAGATAAACTATTGATAATCACTAAATTTGTCCAAAAAAAATATGTTTCAGAAAGAAATGGTGATTTGTTTTTACTTTCTTAGCATTTAAAAAAATTTTTTTTTCATTTATTGATTTTAGAGAGAGAGGAATTGAGAGGGAGAGAGAAATAGAAACATTGATGAGAGAGAACATCAATTGGCCGCCTCCTGCACGCCCCACACTGGGGATTGGGCCCACAACCTGGGCATGTGTCCTGACCAGGAATTGAACCGGTGACCTCTTGGTGCACAGGTCGATGCTCAACCACTGAGCCACACCGACCGGACAGCATTTTTTTTTGTAGACACTATTATAGATGTTCCCCATTTTCCCCTGCTTTTCCCACCTCCACCCAGTCCCCCCCACCCCTCCCCTCTGTCCGTCTGTCCCATGTATCCATGCCTTGGGTTCTTTTTGTTTGTCAGTTTATTTTGTTCATTATATTCTACATATTAGTGAGATCATATGATGTTTGTCTTTCTCTGACTGGCTTATTGCACTTAGCGTAATAATCATCATGCCCCTCCATGCTGCTGCATAGGGTAAGAGTTCCTTCTTTTTTTATAGTTGCATAGTATTCCATTGTGTAAACATACTACAGCTTTTTATCCATTCATCTACTGACAGGCACTTGGGCTATTTCCAGATCTTGGCTATTATAAATAATACTGCTGTGAATATAGGGGTGCATATACTCTTTCTCATTGGAGATTGGGATTCTGAGGATGTATTCCCAGAGTGGGATCACTACGTCAAAAGGCAGTTCCATTCTTAATACTCTGAGGAAGCTCCATACCCTTTTCCATAGAGGCTGCATCAGCCTGCATTTCCACCAGCAGTGCACGGGGTTCCCTTTGCTCCACACCTTCACCAGCACTTGTTGTTTGTTGATTCATTGATGGCAGCCATTCTGACAGGTGTGAGGTGATACCACACTGTAGTCTTCATTTAGATTTCTCTGATGATTAGCGATGTAGCACAGATTGCTTTTTGATGTCATGCTCATATGAGAAGTAGTTTAACCAGCTAATTGCTCAAGTGAAAGCCTGATTTTTGTTTAAATCCTCACTGAGGATATTTTTCCATTTATTTTCAGATAGAGTGAGAGGGAGGGAGACAGAATGAGAGAGAGAGAGAAAGAGAAACATCGATGTGAGAGAGACACATCGACTGTTTGCCTCCCACACAACCCTGACCAGGGCTGGGGATGGACCACAACCGAGGTACGTGCCCTTGACCGCACTAGAACCCGCAACTCATTGGTCTGCGGGCCAACGCTCTAACCACTGAGCAAAACCAGCCAGGGCTGAAAGCCTAATTTTTTGTTTTGTTTTGTTTTTTTAATCCTCACCCGAGGACATTTTTGCATCGATCTTCAGACAGAGCAGGAGGGAGAGAGGGGGCAAGAGAGAGAGAGAGAAACATCGATGTGAAAGAGACACATCAAGTGGCTGCCACCCACACGACCCCAGCCGGGGCCGGGGACAAACCGCAACTGAGATACGTGCCCTTAGCGGGAACCGAACCTGGGACTCTCTGGTCCGCGGGCTGACACTCCAGCCGCTGAGCCAAACCGGCCAGGGCTGGAAGTCTAATTTTAAGCCTAGTATGTGGGCACATCATATTAGATAATGTACCTAATCAGTGGGCTTGGCCTGACCATTTCGATAATCACTTTTAAAGTAAAAAGCGACTATTATCCACAGCAGAAAATAAAAATGAAAATAATGTACAACTGTAGTGAAATACTAAGCCAGAGAAATTGTTTCGATCAGAAGCAAACTGCGCTCTAACTCTGGAAAACTTGTGAGAAGAGCAGTAACTACGGATCATAAAAGCAATACTGTGAAGTTTTCCAGGACTTCATCAACTCAAGTCTCCAAATAATACGCAGCATGTGTTTCCCGGAGGAATCTGGTGCCGTCCGAGTTCCCCTCTCCTGGGAGAGCTGGAGTGGGTGAACTCTCAAGTAGGTTTGCTCTCTGCCTAGGCCTGCGGGGCGTGGTATTTCTCCAGCAGGCGCAAACACTCCTCAGAAAGAAGCGTGTCACAGTCTGAGCCCCAGCCCCTGTGAGCTAACTGAGACTCAGGCACAAACTCCGGACCCCAATACCTGCCTGGGACTGTGTCTGGAGAGGGTGTGATGTGGCATCTGTTTCCATGTTTCAGATGCCGTGTTTTTTCTGGAGGCTGTGTCTGGCATATCTGGGCTATGTCTGCACCCTGGGATTCATTCCCATCATTAAGGCTGTAGAGAGCCCCTCCTGAAGAAATAGCTACCCTTGCAGGGTCAGGGCCCAGGGATAAAGCAATGGCACTAATTTGATTAATAGTGAGAGAAATAAACTCGAGTCTTTTTCAGCGCCAAGGGTCGTTTTCCCTTTGTGGCATTTACCCTGATTAAAGTGGGCAGGAACTAGAGAGAAGATTGAAATAACCTTCCCCATATGTGTCTTTTTTTGTCAGAAAGACAGAATGGAGAGAGATGAGCTTAGTAGAAAGAGTCACAAAGGGATGAAAGCAAGGGGGGAGGGGAAGTGGCTCTGGAGACCACCTCCGCGAACATCTGTCTCAACAGGACAGTCTCTCCTCACATGACTGCAATTTTTGCTCTCTATATTAAAACCACAATTCTTTATCCCCAGTCCACTCACAGGGCTCCTCCTCACCTCGCAAGCAGCTCTAACTAGTGAAGTGAGGTGGGGAGGCAGGAGACTGGCTGACGGCTGCGTCCTTGGTCTTGCTCCTCCCTCTACAAGGTGCTCACCTGCGACCAGGCATGTGGCAGACCCAGGCATGGATGGGCTCCGGTGAGGAAACGGCTGGTCTTGTTTTTATTTCCAGTATTAAAATGACAGTAATTTGATACTGATTAGTAGTGTTAGTCCTGAAGGCAAAAGGACTGGGATTCAACCGGAGGTGTTAAACAATCCCTTCCTTGAGATAATCGCTCTTTTAGAGGACAGCCGTGCATACAAATAACACACCATGCCAAGGGTTAGCAAGTTTCTATCAGCATCAGCTCAGGCAGCATCGATAGCCACCATGCCCCAGCCTCCGGAAATCACTTGTCAGTCCAGCCAAGACTCAGACAAACTTACTGGACAGAAGGCCACCAGGGAACAGGCCAGGGTGACTCCGGTACAGCCCCTGCTTGGAGGTCCATGTTTCTTTACTCAGTTACAGGGGCCCAATCTCTATATCTAGATCTCCTCAAAGACATGTTTGGAACTACACTATCCCAGAAGGGCCCTTTGTCCCTGATTTGCAGGAAACTGGCCAGTGGGACTAGGGGTGCAAGCGTCCCTCCCTCATGTTCCCTCAGCAAATCATCACCAAGTGCTTCTTGGGTCCAAGCCCACCTCGAGGCAATGGGGACACCCAGGTCAGACATATGTACATGAATATATGTGAGAAACTCATTTAAACCCAGAAACAGAGATAGTTCAAAAGAACACAGGTTATATTAAAGGTATAGGCAAAGTCTTATGGGACACTTTCAAAGGGTAAAATTCTCACCAATGAGGGGAGGGGGGAAAACTTCACAAAGGAATTCATTGAACTGAATCGTAAGTGAGAATCTTGCCAGTCAGGAAAGGGAAGGACAAAGGAACAGCTAGTACAAGGGCTTGGAGAAGGCTAGGGGACACTGAGTTTCGTGTTCACACAAGGTGCGAGGGCTGGAGAGCGCAGCGGGAAAGGTGAGCACTGCAGGCAGGTGAGCCTGGGTGGGAGGGGGCAGCGGGAAAGGTGAGCACTGCAGGCAGGTGAGCCTGGGCGGGAGGGGGCAGCGGGAAAGGTGAGCACTGCAGGCAGGTGAGCCTGGGAGGGAGGGGGCAGCGGGAAAGGTGAGCACTGCAGGCAGGTGAGCCTGGACAGGAGGGGGCAGCGGGAAAGGTGAGCACTGCAGGCAGGTGAGCCTGGGCGGGAGGGGGCAGCGGGAAAGGTGAGCACTGCAGGCAGGTGAGCCTGGGCGGGAGGGGGCAGCGGGAAAGGTGAGCACTGCAGGCAGGTGAGCCTGGGCGGGAGGGGGCAGCGGGAAAGCTGAGCACTGCAGGCAGGTGAGCCTGGGCGGGAGGGGGCAGCGGGAAGGGTGAGCACTGCAGGCAGGTGAGCCTGGGCGGGAGGGGGCAGCGGGAAGGGTGAGCACTGCAGGAAGGTGAGCCTGGGCGGGAGGGGGCAGTGGGAAGGGTGAGCACTGCAGGCAGGTGAGCCTGGGAGGGAGGGGGCAGCGGGAAAGGTGAGCACTGCAGGCAGGTGAGCCTGGGAGGGAGGGGGCAGCGGGAAAGGTGAGCACTGCAGGCAGGTGAGCCTGGGCAGGAGGGGGCAGCGGGAAAGGTGAGCACTGCAGGCAGGTGAGCCTGGGCAGGAGGGGGCAGCGGGAAAGGTGAGCACTGCAGGCAGGTGAGCCTGGGCAGGAGGGGGCAGCGGGAAAGGTGAGCACTGCAGGCAGGTGAGCCTGGACAGGAGGGGGCAGCGGGAAAGGTGAGCACTGCAGGCAGGTGAGCCTGGGCGGGAGGGGGCAGCGGGAAAGGTGAGCACTGCAGGCAAGTGAGCCTGGACGGGAGGGGGCAGCGAGAAAGGTGAGCACTGCAGGCAGGTGAGCCTGGGCGGGAGGGGGCAGCGGGAAAGGTGAGCACTGCAGGCAGGTGAGCCTGGGCGGGAGGGGGCAGCGGGAAAGGTGAGCACTGCAGGCAGGTGAGCCTGGGCGGGAGGGGGCAGCGGGAAAGGTGAGCACTGCAGGCAGGTGAGCCTGGGCGGGAGGGGGCAGCGGGAAAGGTGAGCACTGCAGGCAGGTGAGCCTGGGCGGGAGGGGGCAGCGGGAAAGGTGAGCACTGCAGGCAGGTGAGCCTGGGCGGGAGGGGGCAGCGGGAAAGCTGAGCACTGCAGGCAGGTGAGCCTGGGCGGGAGGGGGCAGCGGGAAGGGTGAGCACTGCAGGCAGGTGAGCCTGGGCGGGAGGGGGCAGCGGGAAGGGTGAGCACTGCAGGAAGGTGAGCCTGGGCGGGAGGGGGCAGCGGGAAGGGTGAGCACTGCAGGCAGGTGAGCCTGGGAGGGAGGGGGCAGCGGGAAAGGTGAGCACTGCAGGCAGGTGAGCCTGGGAGGGAGGGGGCAGCGGGAAAGGTGAGCACTGCAGGCAGGTGAGCCTGGGCAGGAGGGGGCAGCGGGAAAGGTGAGCACTGCAGGCAGGTGAGCCTGGGCAGGAGGGGGCAGCGGGAAAGGTGAGCACTGCAGGCAGGTGAGCCTGGGCGGGAGGGGGCAGCGGGAAAGGTGAGCACTGCAGGCAGGTGAGCCTGGGCGGGAGGGGGCAGCGGGAAAGCTGAGCACTGCAGGCAGGTGAGCCTGGGCGGGAGGGGGCAGCGGGAAAGCTGAGCACTGCAGGCAGGTGAGCCTGGGCGGGAGGGGGCAGCGGGAAGGGTGAGCACTGCAGGCAGGTGAGCCTGGGCGGGAGGGGGCAGCGGGAAGGGTGAGCACTGCAGGAAGGTGAGCCTGGGCGGGAGGGGGCAGCGGGAAGGGTGAGCACTGCAGGCAGGTGAGCCTGGGAGGGAGGGGGCAGCGGGAAAGGTGAGCACTGCAGGCAGGTGAGCCTGGGAGGGAGGGGGCAGCGGGAAAGGTGAGCACTGCAGGCAGGTGAGCCTGGGCAGGAGGGGGCAGCGGGAAAGGTGAGCACTGCAGGCAGGTGAGCCTGGGCAGGAGGGGGCAGCGGGAAAGGTGAGCACTGCAGGCAGGTGAGCCTGGGCAGGAGGGGGCAGCGGGAAAGGTGAGCACTGCAGGCAGGTGAGCCTGGACAGGAGGGGGCAGCGGGAAAGGTGAGCACTGCAGGCAGGTGAGCCTGGGCGGGAGGGGGCAGCGGGAAAGGTGAGCACTGCAGGCAAGTGAGCCTGGACGGGAGGGGGCAGCGAGAAAGGTGAGCACTGCAGACAGGTGAGCCTGGACGGGAGGGGGCAGCGGGAAAGGTGAGCACTGCAGGCAGGTGAGCCTGGACGGGAGGGCGTGGAGGCTGGCCTGGTAGAAGCAACTCGTTTGGAGAACTGGGAAACCAGTGGAGGTGTGTAAATAGAAGTCAAGAATGATGTGGCGTTCTAGGAAATGAAAGCTTTTGGCCCAGCCTTGGACCTGACCTGGATGTCTAGAACTCAGAGACAGCAGAACTACCACCCCTGTCCCTCTGCTGCTGATCCAAGCTCTTGGTCCCTGGGCTCAGAACTGAAGTCCCAGCCCCGTCTATGGTGATCTTATAGGCAGAGCTGTTTAGCTGTTGTTGATTATAAATATGTATATATATGAAATATACATAAGATTAAACAACCGGAGTGTTTTGCATCTAGATATGTGCAGGTATCTTCTCCATTTTAAAGATGAGTTCAGTTAATAAGTTCAGTGCCTGTGGGCCAGGCACTGTTCTAGACACTGGGGATACAGCGAGTTTTATACCCTCATGGAGTCTAAAATCTAGCTGGAAAATGCAAGCGCTAAGCCTTATTGAGCAGTTAGCACATGACCCCAGGCAGTGTTCTAAGCCTTTCTTGTGAATCAACTAGTTTGATCCTCACAGTTCCAGAAAGCCGATACATTGCCTCCATACTGACACACTGAAGTACAGACTGGTTCAGGAAGTCACTCCAGGCCCCCGCCTAGTCGATTTCCAGCAGGAACAGACTGTGTCTCCAAGGCTGAAACTGGACTTCAGAGAGGTAAAAGATTCTGTGAACGTCACTCGGTCTGACCTGCCTCAGGGGCCAAGCTCTGACCACTCTGGACAGTCACGTACACCTGAGCTTTCGCAGGGGGAGAGACAGGCTATTCTCACAACGGAGGCCCAGCTACAGGATCTATGCTACGCACTATCAGTTTTTCTGATAACTTTCCACAAATTTACTTAATTTACTTACTTGCTATAATTCACCAAACACCTCATTATATTAATGTATGTACAGAATTTATGGACAAAGCCACAGCATTTCAATTTTCCCTGGCTGGCAGAAACTTTGCAGAAAGTTTTTTTGTTTGTTTGTTTGTTTGTTTTTATCCTCACAAGGACATTTTTCCATTCATCTTCAGATAGAGCGGGAGGGAGAAAGAGAGGAAGAGAGAGAGAGAAACATCAACGCAAGAGAGACACATCTACTGGTCACCACCCACACGACCCCAACCGGGGCCGGGGACAAACTGCAACCGAGGTACATGCCCTTAGTGCAGTGGTTCTCAACCTGTGGGTCGCGACCCCTTTGGGGGTTGAACGACCCTTTCACAGGGGTCGCCTAAGACCATCAGAAAACACATATTTCTGATGGCGATTCATAACAGTAGCAAAATTACAGTTATGAAGTAGCAACGAAAATAATTTTGTGGTTGGGGGTCACCACAACATGTATGAAAGGGTCGCGGCATTAGGAAGGTTGAGAACCACTGCCTTAGTGGGAACCGAACCGGGGTCTCTCTGGTCCGAAGCTCTAACCGCTGAGCCAAACCGTCCAGGGCAGAAAGTTCTGATAATTTTGTTAAATTATCAAAACCCGGGATATTTATGCATTTGCTCCTTAGTGAGTGCTTGGCAGGGACAAATAGTCAGTAGGTTGCCCTGAAATAGCTGGGTGAGAAGAAAGTCATGATAGTGGTCCTGGGCCAAGGATTAGCGAGAAGTGGTTCACGACTGTCATATTCTCCCTGGCTGCTTTGGCTCAGCGGTTGGAGCGTCAGCCTGAGGACCAATGAGTCGCAAGTTCGATTCAGATCAGGGGCACATACCTCGGTTGCAGTTCGTCCCTGGCCCTGGTTGGATCGTCCAGGAGGCAACCAGTCGATGTGCCTCTCACGATGATGTTTCTCTCTCTCCCCGCCCCCCCCTTCTTCCCACTCTATCTGAACAAAGGTAGAAAAATATTCTCAGGTGAGGATTAAAAAAAAAAAGAAGACTGTTGTATTCATTACCATTCACACAATCCCATTTTTATCCCCAGGCTGGAGAGAGCTGGGACACAGTTTACATATATTAGATTGCATTCCCTTAAATCTATTAATTTACACTTGATCTCACTGAAGTTTGTTTCTTGCCTCCTCATTAAAGGCTCTTGAAATCTGCCAACATATTTTTCAGATAAATACCATTTCATTTCCTGAAAATCCTTAAAATGTTCTAAGATTTTGGGGATAAAAAAATTTATGTGAATACAAATATTTAATAAAAGTGATCTCAGGAAAGTACCCAAGGAACTTCTAATGATAACATTTCCGATCCCAGGAAAGTGATCATGTGTAATTACATTTTACTTTGGCCCTTAGAAATTACAAAATACTTGTGTCATTTCCTTATGAGTGTTTTAAAGCTATATTTCTTGATGTAGGCCCTGTTCAAATGCTTATTAGAAAATCCCTATTTTCAAGGTTCCCCATATCCTCATATTTATCCACATAACATTTGTGAAAGCTTTGGAAATAACATAGCTAGTATTCCTGGTAATACTACAGATACTCCTAGCACAGAGATTTTCAACCTTTTCAATCTCGTGGCACACATAAACTAATTACTAAAATTCTGCAGCACACCAAAATATGTATTACATTTTTTGCCAATCTGACAAAAATAGGTATAATTTTTATTCATTCACACTGGACAGCGATTGTTATGTTGGCTGTTGTCATTTTTTAAATTTGACAATCTAAGAGAAAAGAAGTTGGTGCCCCTGACTAAATATTCAGGCATTGCAACACACTGGTTGAAAATCACTATCCCAGTGGAATATAGGGAGTTTTCCGTGTTCGTTGCAATGTGTTTCTGAGAAGAGCATGTAGGGTGGTTGTCATCTAAGCATGAATGGAGCTGGAGAAACCAGAATTCCAGTTCCGGCTGTGTGACTAACTGGCTGCCTGCCTTGGCGGGGAGGGGCGTGTGGAGTGGCAGTCCTCCTGGGATTTCAGTTTACTTGCTGGTAGTAGGAGTGCTGGGTGACTAGCTCTCTATGAAATTGGTTTTGCAATGCCATCCTGTTTGTTAGTGACAAGCTGGTGCTAGAGGACAGGTGTGCTGACTTCTGATTTAGTTCTCTAGCTTAAAAACATTTGCATTGAGTTCATCCTATACTTCTGGGCAGGAAGCCTCTTATTTTTTGTTGACTTCTTAGGTTTATCACATTCCTGCACATTTAGCATAATTTGGTGGTGGTTCTTCGTGGATTGGAGGTGGGGAGCAGAGGAAAGCATATCAGAATCACCTGGGGACCTTGAGTGAACATATACTTGTCCTCCTCCAACCTTTCCTCTCCTCTCCAGCGTGACTCAGTCTTAATTTACCTAACTAATCACCTATTACTTTTTAGATAATTCTGCATGCATCTCGCAATCCTACCTCAAAGAAGCCCAACCAGAACACCCAATGTACCTGCTTCCAAAGATAAATTGAAATCTAATGTCTCTCAGTAATGACCTCCCTAAAGGCTTCTGGGCACCGCTACAGCATTTTATCCACTGACCAGCAAGTGACTTCTTTATTCTCAATCTGCTTTGTCCCCGTAAGGTATTTAAATTGTCTTTTCATTTGGAAATCACTGCAAAGTGTATCTGCAATACTGTGAAGATGTTCTATAATTTTCTTAGAGGTTTCTTTTAGCAGAGATTAGGTTTCTCCATGACTCCTGCCTAAGAAGTGACCTGTAAAAATATTTTAATTTGTAGAATCAATTCCCTCTCAGACCAGTGTGTTCATCATGGCTACCCCAAGGACACATGTCTGAAGAACCCTCTCCTATGACATCATTCAGTAAGAAAATCCCTTAACTCCAGACACTCTATTGATTACATGGTTTCAGATCAGCCAGCTCACTTGGGTGACAGATGATTCTTCCCTTGTGTTACCCTCATATTTCACAGGCTTTAAAAGATTTGGGGAAGATCATGAATATTGAAGAGACGCTGGGCGGAGAAATTCTCATTCTAGAGCCATATCCTTATTTATCAAGGTCTGCTTGCGTTTGCTCGGACATGCATTCGATGGGCAGTCTTGTTATTACTTGCCCTGGTAGAAATGACAACACATACAGGCAAAATTAAAGAAACCAAACAAAAAGCCTTTGCTTTTAAGATTTAAACAAGGGATGGACCCAAACCAAGGGCAGCATGTTTTTGAGAATGACAGGCTTTTCTGCCGGGCTCCCTGCCTCCCACCTCGGAAGCTGCTTTTTCAAGGGCCATCTGGTCAGCTCAGCGTGTGCGGGGGAGCCGCAAGGGGCCCAGATGGATGGGTTCTTGGAGAGTTCTTTAAAACCGATGCGCTGAACCCCTCCATCACCATATGCCAAAAGGTCAGCGTGACTTCCGCAGCATCCTCCCTGGTTCTCTCTCTGTGGTTTTTCATTTGGAGTGAGCGCCCTGGTGCCTTCAGGGCTTTGGGGTTTTAATTAATGCATTGTAATTATTTTAAGTACTACTATCATTGACATCAACCTTGTTATCTCATCTGAGGCTGAAGGAAATAACACTGGGAGGAAGAAGTGGGGTCCGCGGAGTGGGCTCTCGGCCAGATGGAAGAGAGTGAGCTCCGAGGTGAGGGCACACCGCTCAGCTCGCAGGCTCTCGGCTTGGTCGCTGTCCCTCATCAGTAATGTCAGCAATGGCTGCGTGCCTTCCAGGCACAGAAAGTGGTTTTATCTCTGCTCTGCAGGGGGATAACCCAAAGCTCACAGGACTCAGAGGGGAGAAAATGTAAAAGAAGAGTGCAGATGAGAGGCAGAAGCTGTCCATCTCTCCCAACACCTAAGCCATGCCCTCAAGAAACACAAAAGACATGTGGTGGAAGTGCACTTACTCTCTGATTCTCCTAAAGCGCAGAACTTCCTGAAGGCACAAGGGTAAGCAGCATGGCGCTGCCGTTCTCTCTCGGCCCAGCCCGCCCCACCCCTGGGCTCCTTGCAAGCCCTCAGAAAATCCAAGGGGCAGCCTAACGTGAGAGTCTGAAGTCCCGAACACCTCTGCTCCGAGGCTCTAGACACCTCTCTGGGGCTTTTCTGCTCTGCCAGAGGTTCAGTGGACCTTTCCCAGAGTGGCAGGTCCATGTGACATCCAGCTGGTGAACTTCCTGTGTGTGGCACACGCTTCACAAGTGCCCCTGGACATAGTGGGAAATCTCATTAAAGCCTGACATTTGCTGAGCATCCCCAGAGGGCAAAGGTTGCCGTTCCAATCACAGAGCCCCCCTTGCAGGGCTCAGCAGGCCGTGTGGTGACACTGAGACGAAACTGTCATCTTTACCGTCACATGGCCAGCAGGCCCGCCACCCCCTGGAGCGCTCCTGTGGCACTGGATCCCTTCCCCCAGGGGAGCCTGGAAATGCTCTCCTGCCTCTGTTCCCACCACCTGCCTCCTCTCACGCATCTCCTCGGGGAACAGTCACTTCGCCCGCAGCCTGTGCCAAACCAGCATGGGAGCCTGAAAATTCCTCCCACTCAATTCCTGTTGATCTGGCCTTCTGCCCAAGACAGGAGACACCTGAGGAAGCGAGGCCTTCCCCAGGACAGCCAGAGACAGCCACTTCACCCCTGTGCACACCAGGGCACACCTGATGTGCCAGGCAGTGGGCTCTGGCTCACCCTGTGGGCTGGGAATTGACGCAAATGGGAACACAGGCCCAGCGGTCTGAGTCCTGTGTTATCTAAGCAAACTCCTGGAATTGGAGGGTTGGCCGCTGAGGTTGCACCACTTGGGTACATTCCTGGTTCCCAGAAGCACCGGAAGGGAGCGGCTCCTTCCTAATGCTCAGGAGGTGTGCGGACGGAGCTGCAGGGGGTCAGACGGCTCGCCCCTGCACTGGTTTTCTGTAAACGTGTTTAAAATCCACGGTACATCGACTTTCTGTAAGTGAACTAATCCCTCCGCTGGGTTAATCTGCAGTTAATGGATCAAAGTAATTCCCAGTATCAACATTTGAGCCTTGCCTGCCTGTCCTCTCCGTGACGGTCCGTGTCCCTCCCGCCCAGGCCCGGATGCTGTGTGGACACCAGCACCTACTGGCTCAGCCCTGGAAAACCCCGCCCTCGTCACTCCACGAGATGTTTGTGAGGCACTGTATCCTCTCTCCCCCGGTGCGATGTATGCGAACCACACACAGAAGCGCAGAGGGCAACACAAATAGCCCAGTGTCCAGCATAAAATGAATAAATGCTACACTTACCACTTTGACTTAAAGATAGAGTTCAAGTCTACCTGGACTCTCACCCCATAATTCTATTGAGACAGGCACTGCCCTGAAGTTAGTATGCACCCTTTCTGTCCATGCTTACTTAGTTAGCTAGTTAGTTACTGCAAAGCAATGAGCAGTGAGATGCTGAATGCCTCACTCAAGCAACCCCGTGGAGTGGAGGAGCCGGACCGAATGCCAGCCCCCTCCTGGATGTCTGTACATGCGTGGGCACACACATGCACATGTGAAAGGTTGACAGGAATGTAGGAATGAAAAGATGTAAAATTGTCACCACAACCAAGCGTGCCCCGAGAGGTGGCAGGCGAGGGGTGACAGGGAGCCTCGGAAACGTGTGCTCGAGTAGAAGAGTGACTGGTGTTGCTTTGGGGCAGCTTCCGTGTTTCACTGGACTTCTACTCCCCCACCCCCCAATCTCCAAACTTTCAAAAGAATATGGTAGTGTCTGTGAAACAAGAAAAGAGAGGTAACCTAGACCTACCCTCGAATGTGGCTCCTTTCTCTCTTTTGATCCATCACCATGTACTCCTAAGCTCAAAGGAGTCTTCCCGGATTCTCTGGTGAACATCACAGGTAACTTCAAACCCTACTCTTCTAGAGTTTCAGATCCAACCATTTTGAGCTGCCTTTGTATATCTGTCAAACGATGAAAATTACAGGTCCTCTGCCTGCCTCCTAGAGTCATTTGAAGGAAGAAAGAGCGAGTCAAAATGTGTTTGTTTGATGAATATTTACCAGGTATCTGCAATGTGCACCTACTCGTGTCAGCAGCTGAGATCCAACCATGGACAAGACACGTTGCTGTCCTTGTAATGCTTGCAATCCCTTTGCGAAGAAACAAACACAGCAGAACATTAAAATGCAATTTACCAAGGGGACATATATGGGTCTCTGCAGGCATCAAAGAGAAGCACCTACTCAGACGTGAGAGATAGGAGAGGCTTCCGCACTGAGCCCTCGGGGCCAAGCGAGCTGGCCAGGGACGGAAGGGGCAGCAATGTGCTCCATGCTGCTCCAGGGACGGAAGGGCCAGCAATGTGCTCCATGCTGCTCCAGAAGACTGTGAATTTCAGTGCACGCTGGTCCTGCAGAGCGGTCATCGGTCCATGTTAGCACAACCTGTCTCCACCCTTTTCCAGAAACACCTTTAACTCTTCTCGTTTGCACCCTGACTCCTGATACCTTCCTTTACAGCATGTTTTCCCATTCATTTATCTCCAGCATCTCACAGTGACTGTTGGAGGTGGAGGCATAGTGCAAAAACCGGTGGGATGAAGGAATTACTGAGGAATGCCCATAGCCGTCCCCTCTCCCCTCCCCGCCTTGCACCTGGGCAATTCGTCAGACACCTGTTAACGGTGGAGTCCAATGTGCTGCTGCTCTCCTGGTCCTTCTACTTCTGGCCTTCCAGACTCAGCCTGAAGAACCTGGCAGAGACTTCGCAGCTTCTCCATCCCTTTCAAATATCGAAAGTGGAAGAAAGGAAAAGGAAGGGAAATCATCCCCGGAGAATGTTTTATTTTGCTCCTTTTGAAGTCAATTTTTCTGTATAGCTCTCTGCTCCACCAAATAAGCTTGTCCCTCCGGTGGAGGGGGTGGCTCTGACTTTCAGACGGTGTGGTTCCTGGTAGTGGAAAAACCCACTGGAGGGGTCTAGGAAGAAGAGTCGGTCTAGGAAGAAGAGTCTGTCAGGAGGAAGCTCACGACGGCTCTGGCTTCAAAGCAGGCTCCCCATGGATGGGGCCCTTTGCTGCTGATTGTGAACAACTCCAGGGAGGGAAAGATATAAATTTCCAGGTGTATCAGCTCCTGGAAGAATCAGCATCTTTGGAAATAACTTCATTGACACCAGGAGAGTGAGAGCTAACAGGAAGGTCGAGGGAGAAGCAGCAGCTCGGCCCATCTTTCTCTTGAGGGCCCAGGAACCATTCTATCAGAGAACGTCTGCTTCTCATCACCATGGAGGGACAGGGAGCAGTGTTGCCCTCCTGCCTGAAACTAATAAAGCAGGAATTTCCAAGGCCCTGAACTCAGGCGATGGGAGCCAGTGATCCATGGGAGATGGAAACAGAGAACGGAATCCCTGCACTCGCTGCAGTTTGTGCCTCAGAAGAGCTTACAGGCTGTGAAACAGATGGGGCCTGGAGGACTCTGAGTTGAAGACACGAAGTTGAGAGTCTGGGGAGACCAAAGCAGCTACAGTTTGCAGAGCAGAGTACTAGCGCAGAGAGAGCTAACTACACAGAAAGACAATGTTAGAGACCTGCCGAGAGTTTCCCCACGTTCTCGGCTGAGTACTGATCAGATCATGCAGGGAAGGTACCCCGGGCTAGGGAAAGAGTCACTCGAAGAGAGTGGCAGTGACAACACACAGGACTAGAAAAGGTGCCTGTTTCTACCTGCCCGTCCAGAAAACCACAACTCAGAACATGCTGGGGAGAGTACACAAAAGGTGTTTAGTAGTAAGGATTATTCAGCCCCAGAGTAAGCATGACTCCAGTTTGGTCTAATAATTTTTAAAAGCAAGACTCAAAGGCTCTAATTCTAATGTACTCCAGAACGAAGTTTAAGAATATTTATAAGAAAACAAAAATATCCAGTGCACAACAAGGTAAAAGTCACAATGTCTAGCATTTAATAAAAATTACCAGGGATAGAAAGAAGCAAAAAATCTGACTCATATTGTGGAGAAAATAAAATCAATCAATTAGCAACAAAAGATATTGAAAATAATATATATTTGAACATATCCCATATGTTCAAAAAGTTAAGCAGAGACATGGAAAAAAATTAAAAAAAAAAACAAATCAAACTTCTAGACTTCACTACAAATGTGTGAGATATAAAAATGCTGGATGGCAACAATGGCATTTTAGACAATAAAGAAGAAAAAATAGTATACTTGAAGACAGAGCAGTAGAAGCTATTGAAAACAAAATATATATGAAAAAAATAATAAAAGAAGTTGTATAGGACATTGGTGAGCGGGAGACAACTTCAAGTCACCAAACATACATGTAAATGAAGCCTCGAAGGAGAGGAGGAAATATAAAAATATTTTTAGAAATATTGACAAAAGTTTTTTTTTCTATTTACTCAGTACCAAAAATAAAATAATTATACATAAATCTAACAAAATATGCACAAAATATATATGAGAAAACTATAAAATGCTGATGAAAGAAAAAGGCCTAAATAAATAGATATTTATGTTCATGGGTAAGAAGTCAACATTATTAAGATGTCAGTTCTTCCCAATTTGATCTATGATTCAACACAATGGTAATCAAAATTCCACGAAGTTAATTTGAGATTATTTATCAATTGATTCTAAAGTTTTTATGGAAACACAGAAGACTACAAATAGCCAACATAGTGTTAAAAGAGAACAATGTTGGAGGATTGACACTACGTAACTTCAAGACTCACTGTAAAGCTGCAGTAATTAAAGCAGCCTTGTGTTGGTAAAGGAATAGACAAATAGAAAAATGCAACAACGTACAGAGCTCAGAAACATACCCACACAAACATGGTCAACTGATCTTTGATTTAAAAAAATAGGCAAAGCAAATTAATAGAGAAAGAATGGTCTTTTCAATACAAAGTGCTAAAACACATGCAAAAAATAGCATAATCTAGACACAGACCTTACCTTTTACAAAAATTAACTCAAATGGAACATGAATCTAAATGTAAAGTGCAGAACTCTAAAACCTCTAGAGAATAACAGGAGAAAATTATGAAAAGATGTTCAACATCCTATGTCATTAGGGAATTACAGATAAAAATAATTATGATCTACCACTCCATCTCCACTAGAGCAGCTGAAATCCAAAATAACAACATCACGTGTTGGAGAGTCCGTGAAGCCACAGACGCCGCTCCTCACTGCGGGAAAGCACAATGTTCCAGCCACTTGGGACAGTCTGAAGCTTCTAAGGAAATTTAAAGTTCCTCCAAGGAAATTAAACATAGACTTACCCTTCAATCCAGCCATTTACCGAAATGAGTCGAATACTTATGTTCACACAAACACCTGCTCAAGAATGTTTGAGCCTGTATTGTAAGAACTAAAACCCCAGGTCCTGTTTTGACATCTTTGAACCTCACAGCGCCCCAGAGGTCTCCTCATGAGTTCTCTACTTTCACTTGGTATGTTCTCCACCCCACTCAGTGGGAAAGGCTTCTCACCCGGTGACTTCCCTCACAGGAGGATCAGCTGAACTCTATGGGTCTGCAACCTAACACGTTTGACCTCCCTGAGAGCCTGCAGAATTATTCCATCACATTCTCTGTGCAGATGTCATGCCCACAAATGGGATTCCTACAAAGCTGGCCTCCTGTGGTTTCTGATGTTTCGCTCTGCTCCCAAGTGCCACCTCCCTGCTTCCTGCATGGTGTGCCGTGTCCTCCGACCCCAGATGGTGAATGCCTGTGATTCGTAACCTGCTGCCAGTCTCAGCTATCCAGTGTCAGGTGATGGGAGCTTAGCTTTCTCATACTATTTAGGGTAGGGGCTCTCTCCTTCACCAATGAGGTAAATAGGAGGTGATCAGAACATAGCAGATTTATTTATAATTCCCCCAAATTTGAAGCAAACAAGATGTTCCTCAGTAGGTAAATGAATAAACAAACTACAATTGTACTGATGAAATATTACTCAGCAATGAGAACACCCACGCTATCAAGCCAAGAAAAGACATGGAGGAACTTTAAATGCATGTTGCTAAGAAAAAGATTCCAATTATGTGACATTATAAAAGGGCAAAACTTTAGAGACAATGAAAAGATCTGTGGATTCCAGGGGTTCGGGGCAAGGGAGGATACACGAGATGAATAAGTGAAGCACGGAGAATTTTTAGGACAGTGAAGCAATTTTGCGCGATACTGTCATGGTGGATATATCACATCATGCATTTGTCTAAATCCATAGAATGCACAACACAAAAAACGAGTCCTAATGTAAACCATGAAACTTAGTTACTAATACTCTACTGATACTGACTCATCAGTTGTAATAAATGTATCAGGAATGCAAGGGGTTAACAATGCGGGAAGCCGGGAGGAGGGATGAGGGTGAATATTGGAACTTCCTTCACAATGTTTCCATAAACTTAAAACTGCTCTAAAAAATGAAGTCTATTAACAGAAAATGAAGGCTAAATAAAGACATTTTTACACATACGAAAATAGAAATATTCATCACAAAGTACTTGCTACCAAAAAAAATATTAAACTCTTCGGGAAAAAGGCAAACGATGCCACAAGGAAATATAGACCCTCACGAAGGAAGGAAGACTGCAGGAAGGGGTAGCATGGGTAGATACTTTTTTTCTTAGGATTCAAATCTTTTGATAAGATAATTAGCTGTTGAAACAGCAATAGGAATAGCAATCGAGTACAGAGTTACAACATGTAAAGTCATGTGGCGCTTGGCGGCAACACAAAGAGTTATGGCTAGTAAGCCAACAGGGGAGAAAAAGAAAGGAATCAGAAAAAAAGATTCAGTTGATCCAAACTGGGCAGAAAAAGGGGAAAAGAGAACAAAGGAACAAATAGAAAACAAATAGCAAGATGACAATTTTAAAGTTACTATCAAAAATCATATTAAACACATATGGTCTAAACAACTCAAAAGACAGATGTCATCAGATTAGGCAAAATGAAATACCCTGTTATATGCTGGCAACAGAGACATATACAGTTTGAAAGTAAGTGAAATAAGAAAAGATAAAGCAAGCTAAAATGAACCCAAAGAAAATTGGACTGGCTACATAATGTCAGGCAAAAAAGATCAACGGATGGAAAATAAGCTCGTGAACAGATGCCTACCCTCGTCAGTCATTATCAAAATGCAAAGTGAACCACAATGAGAAATCCCTATAGCATGTCTTCAGTGGTCAAAATGAAAAAGACAGACGACAAGGATATGGAGAACTGCTGGAGGGAATGTAAAATGACACAACCACTTGAAAAGTATTTGGCAATTTCTTAAAAAGTTAAACATATTCCTACCAAACGGTCCAGCCATTCTTCTAGGTAATTACACACAAGAAATGAAGGGCTGTGCTCAAGAAGACCTATGAACAAATGTTCATTTCAGGCTTATTTATCACGGCCCAAACTGGAAAACACCACAGTGCCGCATCAACAAGGGAACGGACAGAGTGTGGGGTACTGCAATTGGACACTATCGGGAATGCAAAGGAACAGTGCAGTGATACATACATTTGGTTGAAACTCCAAATAGTTATGACGAGTGAAAGAAGCCAGACCTCCACCCCCACAAAGAAAACATGCTCCATGGCTCCATTTATACTAAAAAATGTTATTGAAAATGCAAATTATTCTACTGTGATGGAAGGCACATCAGTGGTTGTCTAAGGTTGAGGAGATTAGAGAGGAAAATGGCAGCTATGTGGGGATGATGGATATGTTCTATGGCATTTGTCTTGATGGTGATGGTTTCATGGGTGTGCATATTTGCTACAACTTATCAAATTTTACCCTTTAAGTATGTGAGCTTTCTTGTGTATCAATTATATCTCAATAAAACTGCCCCAAAAAACACAGTAAAATAACAAATAAAAAGCAAACTATGAAGCAACTCTGATTTGCACTGGGTTACCTATGGGGCAGCGGGAAGGACAAAACTGGCCTAATAAATCCTGGATACAGCCCTGGCCGGTTTGGCTCAGCAGTTAGAGCATCGGCCCACGGACCAGAGGGTCCTGGGTTCGGTTCCTGCTAAGGGCATGTGCCTTGGTTGCAGTTTGTCCCGGCCCTGGTTGGGGTCGTGTGGGTGGCAACCACTTGATGTATCTCTCTCACGTCGATGTTTCTCTCTCTCTCTTCCCCCCTCTCTCCCTCCCCACTCTATCTCGCTCTGAAGATAAATGCAAAAAAAAAAAAAAAAAAGTCCTCGGGTGATTAAAAAAAAATGCTGGACACAGAGGCGTTCCGGGTCCAAAGACATGGATATGGGGGCCGGGGGTGTAGGGCTGGCATGAAGTACCTGCACTTTTCAGGAAGCTCTGTGAGGTCTCAGCACGGACGTAGGGAAATCAGAAAGGTTATTTCGGTTTGTTTGGTTGCTAACGACTCAGAAATTGAAATTTTGCCAGCAAAGTAGGTCCAGAATGATAGGAAATGTTCTGCTTCGTTGCAACTCAGAAAGTACAGCCCCCAAATGCTGCCCATGATGGTCAGGACCCAAGTCAAGTGTCATGCGCCAGCTCCTCAGATCCGCCCTCACTCCCAGGTGGCCCACACCCCTGCTGGTGCTGGGGCTGCAGCCTGGATGGAAGCAGGGTCCTGATTGTGCAATCAGAGATGATTGGTTTCTAACTCTGCTCCCATTCATCCTTCCCATCCCCAGCCAGGAAACGCTGCCGAGGCTCCTTTGTTTTTAGCCTCCACATTTTTTTGCCTTCAGCTACAAAACATTTTGGTTTCCTTCCACCCTCTTGCTCCTTCTCTCCCACTTCTTAGTCCTTCCTTCATCTTAAGGCTGTTACCATTCAGCTTCCCGCCTGGCCCTGTGTCTCACCATGGACAGCGTGGTTACACAATGCCCCTTCCCAGAAGGGCAACTGGTCAACCTGAGAAACGCCTTTCCCTTTCTGCTGCCCCCTGGGAAATGCAGTGACTCCCCTCTGTTTCTCCTAAGGGACAGTACACACCTCCTGCTCTGTGCTCTTTCTTTAAAAATATATTATCCTGTTGTCTCTTAAACCAGACTGTCAGCTTCCTGTGGGCTTGCCTTACAGCAGGCTCTCTGATCTGCAAGATCCTTGCATCACTGAAAACGTCACTAGGCTTTTAGCAGAATCCCCAGTAAAGCAGAACTCACTCTTTCAGAAAAAAAAAAAAAAAAAAAGAGGCTGGGTTGCAACGACTTTACACATCCATAAGACATATGTATAAAGCTGTTCAAGTTGTTAATGATTCACCACGAAGTATCCAATACCACTGGGACAAAGCACCTTACTAACCGTTAATGAATACGCATACACAGAATATGAGATAGCTCCCAGCGCCTTTCAGCTGCCTTTGATAATACAGGCTCTTGTATCATCCCTGCCATATAATAAAACCCGCAGCCTGAATTGTATCAATGCAAATCACGGGAGCTGCCTGCAGCTTGTGTATTGTGACTTATCTGTTGGGCCAATAAAAAGATATCCCATTATCAGCCTTGTCCACTTAAGTATTAATAAGGGTCCCCCAGGCCTTTCATCCCCCTCCTGCAGCGTCCCCACTCCCCTCTCCTGCTCACACAGCCAGCACCTGCAAGCCTGCTTAACTTCCCCGCTTGCAGACTTAACTAGGGACAGGTGGGAGGTTTAAGTGTCTAGAAAATCAAATCTGCATAAAATAACATCAGAAGGCTTTTGAGTGGTGAGCGCCAGTCCTTCCCTCCCCTGCAGGTCTGGGGCAGAGGGGTGACAGAGGCCTCCCCTGCAGGTCTGGGGTTATGAGTGACAGAGGCCTCCCTGCAGGTCTGGGGCAGAGGGGTGACAGGGGCCTCCCCTGCAGGTCTGGGGCAGAGGGGTGACAGGGGCCTCCCCTGCAGGTCTGAGGTGATGAGTGACAGAGGCCTCCCTGCAGGTCTGGGGCAGAGGGGTGACAGGGGCCTCCCCTGCAGGTCTGGGGCAGAGGGGTGACAGGGGCCTCCCCTGCAGGTCTGGGGTGATGGCGATTCCTCAGTCTCCTGTGCTCTGGCTTCTCGGGGCAGTGGAGGCAGAGGACAAGCATGCTGAATTAATTCCTGGGGACTCACCCTCAGCCTTCTCTTCCCGCTCTGTTCCCTGGATGTGTAAGCTCCACTCCAGATGCCTCCTCCAAAACGTGCTCTAGCCCTGGTCCTCTGCTGCCCTGGATCCACTGAGAAGTCGTGTGTGAGCCTCACCAAGGCCAAGGGGCTGAGCCCAGAGCAGAGGGAGATGAGACCCCGCCCACCCATCCCGACACCAGGGCCAGGGAGTGGTCTTCCCCTAGACCTACTAGGAGGGTAGAGAACACCAATAAGGGTCTCAGAGCCATTGCGCTGAATTATAGTCACTTTCCTTTTCCTGCATTTCCTGGAGTATTTTTCCTGTTTCTGGACCCACCTACTCTTCATTTCTTGTCTATTGTCCTACTGCACATTTTACCCGGGTTTACTGATTCCCTTTCTTTATTGAATAACAGCCTCACCTTTTTTTAGAATCAAGTGAAGCGCACAGAATGATACAATTACTGAAAGGAAACTTCTGGAGGGAATGTTCTGAAAGGGATCGTTTCTACTGGTTAGCCTAACTTACTGTGGCTGGTACTCTTCTCTGGTTGATGAACAACACCCGGGACTCCTGTCTGATGCTTGTTCACACACGTATGTAATCTCTTCTGACCTTCACACCAGCATTCGTAATAAGAAACAACAGCTGAAGTGCTGCTTATCCCTGCTGGTTCCTGAGAATTTAGGACACACACAAAGGCCTGGCGCTAACGAGTAGTTAGCTGGTTTCCTGCAGCCCCCCTCCGCAGTGGACCTGGCTCTCCAGCAGGGGGCCGGCAGGGTGACTCCTCTCTCCCACCCTCCACAGCGCTGCACTTTTCCTAACAGTTAGTGTGGACTGGGCTCAGTGTTCAGACGGAAGGAGGATTTCTTCTCTTGTATGACATGCTCTGATAAACTGGTCCTGATGCAGACACATTTTCCATGTGATTGATTACTGGCATTTCCCTGCAACAATTCAGGGTAGAGAATAAGGTTCCCAAAGTTCGGATGCAAAAACTGAGGCTCTGCTGCGTGAAGGGCCAGCTGGCAGGCAAGGCAGGGTGCCCTGCTCCTACAGCAGTGCTCTTATCTGCTCCACCTCTGCGAACAGCAGGGCCACAAGCAGGCTTCTTTGTTTTACTTAGGACAGACATGAAGAGTAAGTTACCGACAAACCACAGGAGAAACAGAGGTAAGCAGCATGCAATCACCCATGCTGGGAAGTCTCCGTAAGCAATAGCTGCAGAATGCCACTGTGGGACAAAGAGCAGTATGGACCAAGAAATTTCCTGTTACCACTGGCAGAAACAATTCTGATAGTGTGATCATCACCTGTATTTATTCCAAGATCTGAGGCTCTGTCTTCTTAATGTGAGAAGATCATTGCTGGCACTTGCAGATGTTCAGGAATGTAGTGTTAGATTGAGAAGAGGAGACAGGTAAGAAAAATTAATAATTCATACAGCAAAACCCATTTAATTTTCTCTATGTGAAGAGGGGCTCTTGTGAGGCCAGGTAGGGTAGTAAGCATTTGGGGTGGTATGCATGGGGAGAAATAAGGCAATAAAACATTTGACTGCCAAACCCAAACCCACCCCAAACAAGGCAGAACATGCATCAGCCTGGGGAAGCCCACCGCCCTGTTCTCACTGCTTCGAAGAAGGGGAGTTTGTGAGCACTGCTGAGGCAGACGGGGTGAAGACCCACAGAGCAGGCTTCCTTCCAGGCCAACACCAAGGCCTCTGCAGTGCGCTGGGAGTGGTGGCAGCCTGGAGTCTCAGGGACTAATAATAGAGCCGTTTCCTCTGGAGCCTGGTAAGCTTTCCAGAGGCAGAAGTGAGAGCAGGGCAGGCGAGGAAGACAGGCAGGAGGGCTGGAAGGAGAAGGAGCTCTTAGGGAAAGGGACAGAGTCGAAGATGGGGAGCATCATCGGGAGGGTACCTAAATGGGAAATGTCGGCTGTGGCAGGATTCTGTGTGGGCTTCATTGTAAGGAAAGTCCCTGCAGCGAGTGTGCCTGAATGTTTCATGCAGAGGTTGATATGTTTGGAGAAGTGTTTTATTTTATATTTGTTTATCTTTATTGTTGAAAGTTTGGGGGATATTTTAGTGAATATTATTTTTAACGAAAGAGAATGGTCCTCAGAAATCTGCCTTTATTTATTTATAAACTTTTTTTTCCTTTATTAATTTTTTTTTAAAGAGAGAGGAAGTGAGAGGGAGAGAGAGATAGAAACATCGATGAGAGAGAACATTGATTGGCCACCTCCTGCATGCCCCCCACTGGGGATCGTGCCCACAACCTGGGCATGTGCCCTGACCAGGAATCGAACCAGTGACCTCTTGGTGCATGGGTCAACACTCAACCACTGAGCCACACCAGCCAGACCAGAAATCTGCCTTTAAAAAGGTTAACTATTTTGGGAAAACAGTTATAACCTATGCTCTTAAAAGGATTTGCATATTTTGAGTACCATAAAGGCCAAAAGTACCATTAATGGGAAGGACGACTTTGTCATCATGGGTTTGGGGCTTATTGAACAACAAGAGTTTTTAAGTACTTGTGGATATGTTCCAAAACAAAACAAAACAACAAACACAAAAAACAAATGAAAGAAATTTTTCACAGATCATCTTTACAGGTGGGGCTTCTCCTGGAAAACTTCTACTTCTTGGTGTTTCCTAACGAGTTCCAGCTTCATCAACTATTCTGCCTGGAAAAAGCATTCTCTCATTTGGGAATATACTGAACCACCTTTGTGATGTGTAAATGGTATATTTCGATTTTTTATTCATTTATATTTTTTAACTCTACTTAAAATTGAGGTTTACATTATTCTGGAATTTGACTTAGGCACAGGAAAGAACAATTCAGATTTAATACTTCTACTCCTGAAGAATATGTTGACATTCTTGTTTATTTGTTTGCTTGCTTTAATTAAGGAAGGCTTACTGATGAATGAAAGCAATGTCAAGGAGTTCTAGAAGACTTTCACCCATTAGGTAGTTCATAAGAGTCAATGTAATGCTGGCCACATTGAGTCTGTGGGCTCAATAACTGAATTTGGTGTCATGACGCTATCATGCCATGTCACTCTCTAAACCCACTCTAAATGTCACGGGTGCGTTGAGCAGACCAAGGTCCTAGTCTGCAGAGAGGCTTGAGACAGCTTAACATGCTCTCTCTCGCCTGAGAAAAAGGACCTAAATGTTGTGGTTGTTTCATGTTTTTCTCCTTTCCAATTAGAGTAAGTTTCACGCGTTAGCAGGAAATGCGCTTTTCTTCAACATCAGTGGCCCTTCAGCATACCAGGAAAACTGACTTCAGTTAAAGTGAGAACTGTCTAGAGAGGTTTGCCAACAGCAACTTACATGCAGCAAGAAGCTAAAACACAGGTTCCGTTTAGGAGTCCTTTGTAGGAGAGTAGGACTGCTTTCGTTCAATGAAGATAGCCACGGGGGGGAAGGAGAGACTCTGGAAGCCTACTGCCCTCTTCCCCAATACTGATCTAGTCTGTGGTGACTAGCCTGCAGTGCATGAAGGGGCGGGAACAAGGGGCAGAATGGTGTGGCCTGATCTCCATTCCAGGGGTGTCCCTGAGTCTTACCGGTCCAGGCACCTTCCTCAGTTGGCATCCCTGCCTCTTGCTCCCAGACTGGTCCCCACAATAGGCACAAACGTTTTGCTCTCTGTCTCTTGCTTTCCCTTTCCCTTTGGCCTCAGTGCTCTCTGTGTAAACAGAACTGGTTCCAACAAGTATCCAAAGGTTACTGAACACAATGGCCGTCCACTCTTTGTTCTTGGGTCCTCCCTTGACAAGGACTGCCCTAGCTTCTCTCCACTCCTCTGAAGCCCTCCTCCTCTGTCTTCTTTGTCATCACCCACAAACTACTGTCACCTTTACATGCACGACGCCCACACGTTTTACTGAACCCACATTCAACTACCTCCCGGGTACTGTCCTTGGATGGTTTTTTGAAATCTGCTTTCTTTCCTGGAAAAGGATAAATTATTGCTCTGAACCACCAATATAGATACGATCTTCATTTATTCCCATCTGGAATTCAAATATCTGAATCTTAAGTTACTCTCTCCTTCCCTCTTATATGTGTTCCTCTTAATTTTCTTAACAATATTTCCCCCTGGAATTATCCAGGATAAAAATATGGGTAAATATTTACCTTCCCTTTATCCCCTAGATCCTATCTATCCACACATCTGATCCATTCTTTCTTTACAATCTCTGCCTCATTCATCTGTCCTGGTATTCTCACCACCAACAAGTGGCTTTCAAGCTATCCTTATTCCTATGTCAAGTCCTAGTATTTAAGGGCATGCATTTGCTAGGTAAAGCCCAAATTCTGACTTTTATTTTGATAAATAAAATAATGGCACATACCACATAAAGTGGTTGATAAGTTTAAATAATCACTGTTGAAAAAATTCTCAGTTGTTTTTATTTTTAATTTTTATTTTTTTTATTGATTTTTAGAGAGAGAGAAAAGAAGAGGGAGAGAGAGACAGAAACATTGATGAGAGAGAACATCGATTGGCCACCTCCTGCATGCCTCCCCACTGGGGATTGGGCCCACAACCTGAGCATGTGCCCTGACCAGGAATTGAACTGGTGACCTCTTGATGCATGGGTCGACACTCAACCACTGAGCCACACCGGCTGGGCGCAATTAGTCGTTATTGATATTTTTACTTTTCTTTAGTTTCACCTTTATTCCAATCCATTATGTCCTCTACCAAAAAAAAAAAAAAAGTACTCAGCTGGTGTAGCTCAGTGGTTGAGCATCGACCCATGCACCAGGAGGTCACCGGTTCAATTCCCAGTCAGGGCTCATACCCAGGTTGTGGGCCAAATCCCCAGTGCGGGGCATGCAGGAGGCGGCCAATCAATGTTCTCTCTCATCGATGTTTCTATCTCTCTCTCCCTCTCCCTTCCTCTCTCTAAAATCAATAGAGAAGAAAAAATAAATTTAAGAAAATAACAATTTTCTTAACATATTATTCTGACAATACAACTTCACTACTCTAAACTAAAACCACAAAAAAGTTCCCAAATAAAATCAAAACTCTGTAGCCTGGCCCTCAGTATCTTCCTCAGCACGCTCCCCACTATTCTGCCTTGATTCCACTCTGCTCAGAATGGTGGAGCTCCTGCTACTGAGGAATCCGTGCCGTGGGTACTGCTTGGGGTCTACACTGCTTCTCACGGGAGCTGACACCCTATTCAAAGCATTGTACTGATGGCCCCAGTTACACCTTCTTTAAATGCCTCTCACCCTGTTCCGCATTTTTGTCTGTATTGTTGACTCATACTACTTGCTGTCCTTTGTTTATTGTTTTCATCCCTAGACTATAAGGCCATAGAGTGTGAGATTTGACTTTCTTCGTATCTGTAGCCCTGACAGTACATGGCACGTGGTAGGTTCTCAGTGATGCTTGTTAACTAAGAGTGAATAAAATGCCTGTCTCTACAGAAACATGAGGGAGTCCAAGGCAAAGCTGTGCAGGGGACGTGAAGGAGAGAGAGCAGGAGAGTATGTGTGCGTGGGTGACCATGGCATAGAGGCAGCAGCTGACAGATAACAGGTATTCTGATGGCATGAGGACAAGGTCCAAGCCCTTTCCCCCATGGCTATCTACATGACAGAGTCTGGGCAGAGACCACCAAAGGCTTTTCTCATCCCTGATTGGTACACCCTTCAGTGTGAATGTAACTATGCATCTCAGGCACAGTCCATGTTGCTGCTGTTGTCCTCAGACACGGTCAGAGACCACATGCCTCATGAGCAGCCAGCCACATGTGTCCTGGACACTAGGTGCTCCGCGTGGGGCCTGTCACTCAGTCTGACCGCAGAGCGCAGCTGATCTCGCGCAGATGCCACGAGGAGGAAGCACCCTAACCATCTATTTGGTAGAGAGAATGACAAATGACACTTGAATAATGACCTACAAGGGTTGGGTCAGGGACTGGCAAGCTGGCCACCAGACCCACTTCTTCTGGGGCTCACTCATGGCTCGCTTGCTTTCAGGTAGAACACTGTCGCCAGTTTGCCTCGCTGGACCGTGAGAGCAGCGCCAGCCGGGCCGTGCGCCTCGTCTCCCGTGCTCTGCGGTCGGGTGGCCAGGGGGAGGCTGCAGCATACTGTTTGAAGATGGCAGAGGTGCAGCATGAGCAAGTTCAAGTCCCAGAATGACCCATGGAGCAGAGACGACGGCTGACCCTCAAAGTGCTGTGACGTGTGAGAAAGAAGACTGTTTTTGTGTTAAGTACTAAGATCTGTGAGCTGTTTACTATAACACTTAGAGTTACTTAGATTATCTAGGATACTGTTCAGAGCATTCCCCAGATCTTATTTCGGTGAACCCCAGAGCAAACCTGGGAAAAAAGAATAAATCTGATTATGCCTTTTTTTTCTTTTGATGAGAAAAAGAATGTTTACGTGGCTGATCCTAAATCCTTCAATTAGAAGCTGGGACTTTTGGATACATTGTCTACTTATCTTGCTACTTGATCACATTATCTCTCGTAAGTATAAAAACTATTGTTCAATGGCACGGTTACAGTTTTTCCCCACAGACCTACGTATTGCATCTCTGTGGTTCCAGCAGCAAACGGACCACATGGCTCATTTCGAGAGGCAGGAAGACGAGGAGAGGGAAGGCAGAGAGAGGGCTCTTGAGACGCGCCTACATGAGGGAGGAGAGCTCGCCGGCCCTTGAGCACATGCTGTTTTGTCTGATTCTTGTTTTTATCTGGAAGTGAAGAGGTGCCACTTAGTCAGGGTCTGCTTGCCTCCTTGTGTCCTGTCTCGCTCTCTCTTCTGAGGAGAGGACTTTGAGGGGACTTTCAAGATGAGAAGTGAGGAGGGCTAACTTGCCTTTCCTGGAGTGATGGAAATTTCAGTCGCTGGAAGAAAAGGGGGACACGGCAGCTCATCTCTGCCTCACCATGCTCTGGTCCTCGGCTGGTTGCCAGGGGTTAATATGGAGCGATTTCCACCCCAGCCACCCCCTCCCTCCCACCTGCCTGCCCCAGATCCGGAGTAGAGCCAGGCTCGTGCCCAGAGGGAGAAACAGGGCAACACCATCGAGCAGCATGGGGTCCTTTTCCTGGAGTGTGACCACTTTACCTTTCTTAGCAACCATGAGTTTTATTCTTTCAGGTGGCTGGCATATCAGTTTCAAATACCTCTAGATCCCAAAGAGATGGCAAGTGGGAAGGGACTCGATGTGACCGGACCCGCCCAGCGCGCTGCCCGTGAGCTCAGGGAAGCTCTTGGCCATTTCCCGCACAGCGGCCGTCAGACCCGGCTGGCACAGGGACAGCTCCGTGTATGTGCGTGGCATGGAGTGGAAAAGAGACTGGAAGATTTCACTGTGGTCTTACGTTTGATAAATGTATATGTATCCATTGATATCACATCTCATTTCAAATGGATTGAGACTAATCAAGTATCTATATTCTAACAACTGCAGCTACTTTTTAAAAAAAATATGTTTTTATTGATTTCAGAGAGAGTAAGGGACAGAGACATCAATGAGAGAGAAACATCCATCAGCTGCCTCCTGCACACCCCCTATTGGGGATCGAGCCTGCAACCCAGGCATGTGCCCTGACCAGGAATCGAACTGGCAACCTCCTAGTGCCTGGGACAGCGCTCAACCAATTGAGCCACAATGGCCGGAGAGCAGCTAATTTTTACATGTTGTTTGTTAATAGGTAGTTAAGGGAAGCTTTTACCATTTTCCATTAAAAATAATAGGAGCTCTGAGTCCAAATTCAAGTAATAAATCAAAAGCAATACTCAGACATCTGGGCGAGAGACAAAGGGAAGTTAGCGTATTAGAGTAGCGACTACATTCAGGTTTCTGGAGAGAGGAAACAACTGCTTGGTACCCAGGCACGAAGAGTCCTGGACCGTGAGCGACTCTGGGACCAGCTGGGGACACTCTGTAGGTAGCCCATGGAAATTAGCAGGAAAGAAGGTGAGATAAAGTGAGAATTCATCTTAATAGTTTTGGGCTCTTAAAATAGACTTGCCTCATTCTTTGGGGGAAACAGAGAGTGATCAGAACTTTGCTCACCAATCTCTGTAAAAGAAACAGGCGAGACAGAGCTATCTAGCACTAATTAATAAGGCTGACTCTGATTAATGATGAGTGGAACACTAGAATTTCACAGTACGAGGTGGGGGTGGGGTATTTATGATGGGACATCTAAGAGAGATGATTGGTAATTATGGAAAAGAGTTTATAGCAAGAAGTAGCATCTTAATCATAAACCAGAGGAAGGTAGCTGTTATGTTGATGAGCGGAAGAATTAGGAATAGAAGTGCAGGGAAGTTTTGCTGGAAAGAAGACTGAGAAGTTTGGTAGGTCACATCATCAAGGGTTTTAAATGTAAGGCTTAAGAAGTTATGCTTTGCTGTGGATACAATAGGTACCAGTGCAAGCTGTGAGCATAGGATTGTCTGGGGGAAACTGTATTTTTAAAAGGTAACTCTGAAGGCGAACACAAGGTCCACTGCATAAGGAAGGGCCCGGAGGTAGGAAGACTGGAAAGTGGAGGCGTGGCCAGGAGACTCTGACTGAGCTGAAAATAGAGGGACGGAAATGGATTTGAGAGTTTCAATGAATGGCAAAAATTTGAAGGAGCTACTGTGAATTTAATATGGAATTCATTGCAAAAGTAAAAATAATACAGAGTTTTTTCTCTATTCTAAAGACCAGGCTAGGTGTGAATGCTACTAACTGACAGCTATCTACCTTTGTTGACGGGCCTTCCCTTCGGTGGTTGGCAGGACCCAGCAGGAGAGGGCTGCTCTCTCATCGGAGAATGTTGCTTCCCGGGGATCGCTGTCCCCTCTAGCCTCCTGCACCTCATGGCTCACCTCTGACAGCCTGACCCACCTCGACAGGGCTGCCGGCTCACTGGGTGGAGCCTCCCCGCATTTAACAACTTTCCATATAACTGTGCGATTTATAAAATGCTAGGTTTAGAATGCAGGTGATTGAAAGGAATGAAAGAAGTCAATACTGAGTTCAACACCTTAATTTTCCGACCATTACAAATGTCAATGTGTTGGTTCTCCTAGACCCCGAGAAGTTGGAGGCTTTTGCACTAACTTCAAATACATGTTGCAAAAAGAACAAGACCACATAACATTAGTAAGTACCTTAGGAGTTATTAAGGGTGTGCATATACAATTCTTATAATGGCAGTGCTGCGAGGCTGTTTTCTAGTCCAACGTAACGTGCTGGGGTGGAGCCACGATGGGGCAGTGGACTCGCTCTCAAGCTGAGAGTTTCACTGCAGGCTGACCATTCACTGGCTGTATGCAGCCAGATCCGTCACTCGGCTTTGCTGGGGCTCTGGCTGCATGGCAGAGAAATGGGGCTAATGATACCCAATAAAGGCCTGCTTGATAAGGCCACAGGGATGATGAATGACCTGACCTCTAGATAAGATGCTGTGAGATCCAGGGAGGAGAAGCCATGATCAATTAAAGAGATTTTCACCCCCATTGCTCTATCTCGTACCCTTGTCTATCTCCTGCAAAACCAGAGGACTCCCTAGTAACATAGCTGGGCTCGAGCCAGTATTCAGTACAGACAGGGGGAGGGAAAAAAATCACATTTGAGATTAGATTTCTAAAAAGAGCTGTCCAATTTGTCAGGCGTCCCCCTCCTGCCCTCTGCTGAGTGCTGAGGAGCACGGTGCCTCCCCCAGCATGCATCTCCTCTGTGGGAGCTCAGTGAATGGAGCTTACTTAAATAAATGTCTCCAAGGCAGCCCCATCAAATATTAAAAGAACAGAACTCCCTCAGTCAGCATTAGGGCACAGGTCCCAATCCCTGAGTGTCAGGGACTCCCAGCACCTCTCCCACGGGAACTTCAAATAGCTTGTCAGAGGGATTTCTTGTGTCTGAGGTTACAACCCTATGCCTGACTTGCTGTGCCCTTTACATAGGCAGCTTCTGGCTTCCAACCCCCTGACAAAGCACAGAGGGAAAAGAAAGCTTGATGACTATTCAGAAGGGAGAGTGACAGGTGGCAGAAGCCAGGGTGGTGTTAGGTCTTGTGACATTTGAGCAGTTATCAGTTGTCCTGTGCTGCAGGATGAGGTTTGGATGAGACTAAATCTAGGCTGAGCCATAACTGGCCAAGGCAGCACCTGGAAAAAAGGAGGTAACTTTTGAGCACGCAGGAAGATGAGAGATGCCCACCGGCTTTAAAAGATAAAGAGCCCATCACTCGAGCAGGATAACGGCCAATTCTGACTGTAAAAAGCACTTACTTAAACATTAGCAAGTAAGGGTGGGTTTGTAAAATAGGGAGGACAATGCTCCCCCGGGATGGATTTATGGGTTTACGGAGTGAAATGAGGTAACGCGTTTAACTGCTCAGGTGGTCTGCTTGACGCTCCTAAGGATTCAACAGATGCTGATGCGATGCAGCCAATGCCAGCTCACCAGTCTTGCTTCAGCTATGTATTGTTTGTCTTAAGTCAGTGCCTATAAGCACCAGGCTCCATAGCAGGCAGGTCCTGGCTGTACGACACTTGTGATGAATGCCTGCCCTTGAGGAATTCACAGTCTAACATCCCGTAATGTATCCGCTATGTATCCTCAGCTGGTTTATGACTTCCGTTCCTTCATCTACAAATACAGAATGATGCTCACCTTTAAATTCAAATCAGCCAGCTCACTACCTGTCCTGCAGCAGTCACTCAGCCTGTCTCCTGCTCCCCGTCCCTGGTTACCTGTGTGGGGTTCAGGGCAGGGAGGACAGGTGGGCTTGAAGGTTAGGATTCCACCCTGTGAGTGTAAGAAAGCTGAGTTTCCAGGTTTGCCACAGTCCATCCCCAAAGCAACTGTCCTTTAGAAATACAGTAACTAGACTCCCCAAGACGGTAAGAACCAGGGGTGGCATTTCCCTCTGTTCTTCAGGAGTTTCACTGGGAGTTTCATCTCCCACTCGCCAACTAAGAGCCCTCTCCCTGTCTTTGCCAGAGCTCAGCCTGGTGACATGGGCCAGGTAACTGATAAGATAAAGAAGATGCTCAGCTGGAGGCCAGGAGTGGGGTGTGAAGCCCTGGGCCTCCCCTCAGCTGTGCTCCTGGGCTCCTTCAGTAAATGGAAAGGGCACTTCACTCCGCCCGCCCGCCCGCGGCCAGTGAGGAAGAGGCTCTGCAGGGCACTGTTGCATGGCCCTGGGCACTGGCGTGGAAGATCTGAGGCCTGTCAGGAGATCCGGCCTCGAGGCCCACACGAGAGAGAGTGGTAAGGCAAAGACTCCAACAGCCAGGGCCAGGGAGACCACATCCGTCCTCATTCTGTCCCCTGATAAGAGGTAGAAATGGGGGGCAGGTCTGGTGTCCCAAACCTACGAATGGCAGAGCCAAGGTCCAGGGTTTAAGTGACTTGTCCGAGGTCAGACAGGCAGGGAGACTGGCTTTGACAAGCACACAGCTCAGATCCTGACGGGGAGTGTGGAAGCACCCTGGCAGCCCAGGAACTGCGGGGACCCACAGCGGGGGAAAAAGGGGGATGCTGCAGGATGGCACAGCAGAGGCCACCGCAGATTCTGGAGTCAGGGTCCTCATCAACCAGGCCGGCTGGGGCCTCCCGCCCTGAGTACGAGAGGACAAGGTGGAGGGGGGAGGGGAGAAGGAAAAATCCCTCATCCCCCACCAACCCTGTGATCCTCTCTCCCTGGGGACCACAGTTCACTGCTCTCTGAACTAGGAACAGCAATATACCTGGACGGCCACTGCAATTCTATGTCGCATTTTAAGCATAAAATTGATGGCTCTTCTCCTCTGAAGGTCTGTATGGGTTTTGTGGTTTGTTCGTCCTAACTTTGCCAGGCACCGTGGTCCTTGCAAACGGGGCCGCGTGAATTAAGAACCGGTGATCGTAATATTTGGAGCAGGGCTACTGGAGACTGGCCGAACCCTGACGTGTGGATGTGGAAACCTCCCACTTGGACACTGCAGAATGAAAGTCACATTCCCCCTACAAAATCCACTTTCTACTCTTCTCAGCCTAACTCTTTGAGCCAAGGTGAAGGCAGGCCCCAGGCAACTCCTGTCTTTCCACTTCAAGTACAGCGAGTTAATTTACTTGCAGAGACGTAAAACTTGTCTCCTCTCCTTCATCCCCTCTACTTAGTATTCAGTTTACTATGGACAGGCCAGTTGCCTTTGCAAATTCCCCGAGCCTCCATGCCACGCGCGTTGCTGTCACCAGGGAATAAATACCAGTGCTCAGTTTAATAATCAGCTGTGGACACTTTGGCCACTCGGCGATGAGAGCACCTGCAGGGGTGAGTGGTGCTATCTGCTCACAGAAGCCTCTGCTTGCTCCTCGTGGGACCGTCCAGGTGCCCTTTGAGGACGCTGCGGCTCATCCCATCGCTCGGCGGTCCTGGGGTCTGAACGGCAGACGGGCAGCCAGTTTGGGTTACAGACCTGACTGCCCAGAGGACGCTTGTCTGGGGAGATGAGTAGAACCATCTTGGGGGCAGCGAGGGTGGTCATGCCTGGAGAGAGAAACCACTGACGGCGTGTAACTGTAATACGAAGGAGACCATAGCATTTCCAGTGGCACTGGGAAAAAGAAACCTCTAGAACCTGTCTGCCAAGAGAACCCCGTGCTGCCTGCTAAGGGCATCGGCCTGTGGAGCCAAAGCTGGTTCCTGGTTAACAGGTGCTTCCTCCCTGGGCGGGGCCAGCACCCAGCCGTCTCCTGTTTCCTCATCTAAACTGAAACGGCAGCCTTGGGGAAAGGATCTTAGGTATTTAGCATGCTCATTCCCACGCTGCGATTGAGGAAACGCCACCACCCAGCAGGTGTATCAGGTGGTGCCTGGAGGCCCGTGCTGGCAGCAACAACAGCGGGGTGTACCGGACCCCTCCTGCCTGCCGCACTGTGATGGCCCCTTGTGGGAGACCTCCCTGGGCTGGGTCCTCTCCCAACACCGAGGGCTCCGACACCCCTCCGCTTTCCAGAGGGGGCAGCCCACGTCACGGAGGCTGTGTAACTCGTCCCAGCCGACAGCCCGACGGCGCAGCTGGGCTCAACCAGGACTCCGGGGCTGTGCTAAGTGCCGCGTGGGCGGCATCAGGGAAGCAGGGATCTGGACCGCGTCTGTCCTCTTCAATGCCTTGCTCTCAAGCTCTGGACCTTGGTGAGCTCTGCACTGCTTTACGGTGTTGTCTTTACAGGGGCCATGGGACGCAGTGGCTCCCACAGTCCCAGAGCTCCCCACCAGGCTGGGCACTGCACCCCTCCCCCACCGACCCCAGCCCCACTCTGCAGGTCCCTGCAGAGAACAAGCAGCCCACAGGGCTTCCTCCTCCTCTCCCCAGTTCCGCCCTGGCTGCAGGGTCCTCTGCTGGACCCTGAGGTCCTCTTTGTGGAAATGAAGGCGGCACTTCCATCGGAAGCGTCGCAGCCATCAGCAGGCCTGCGAGTGGGCGAGTGGGCGAGTGGGCGAGTGGGCGAGTGGGCGGAAGCGCCCGCTGCAGCGCCCGTGGAAGGAGTGGGAACGCCGTCAGGAAGCACATGGTCCCCTGTCCTCCTGAGAGAGTGGCTTCTGAAACTATTTCAAAGACATTAATAATTCATCAGCCCTAGAGGGGAAAGAAAAAAAATTAAAAGGAGGAAACCAAAGATCTAGTGGGCCGCAGAGGCACCCGCACAGTCGGCGGAGGTTGTTTTCAGATCCAGGGCTGGAATATGGGAAGACGGGTGGAGGAGGAAGAAGGGGAGCGTGCATTTGCTTGGGAAGCACACCTCTGAAGTGAGAGCAGCCCAGACAACCGGACCTGGGTCTGCACAGCTCCCTGGAGTTCACACAAAGCTCCCAAAGATAAATTGTCATCCTTGAAAACAACTGAGTGAGGATAGCGCCGTCATAATTAACCTAACATTTCAGATGAGGAACTGAGTCTTCAAGCTTCACGGTTTGCCAACCTCCCAAACGCGATATTCTGCACCTCAGTCCAGTGAGCCTCTTCGTGCCAGGGAGATGCCCTCAAGGTTCTGGTGTTTGCTCCATCTCAAGGGATGTTAGGGCTTCCAGAGAGAACAGCGAGGAGACCAAGGCGGGAACCCTGGTCTAGGTTTCAGCCGAAATCTCAACTGAGATTCCCAGAGGTGAAAAAGGACCTCAGACCACAGAAACCATCCACCTTTCCTTCCAGCCCCAGAGAGAGGGGACTTTGTAACTGTGCCTTAGCGAGGCCCCCAGGGAACAGCTTGCTTCTAGGTTGTGACCTTCCAGGGAGCTTCAGCGATTCTCGCATGAATGAAAAAGCATCCCCATTCACAGTTAAGAAAAACACAGGCAAAGATTTAAAGTATAATCTATCTGCTAACTAGTTCTTTTTTTTTTTTTTTTTTTGGAGCTGTTTCTACGTCAGTATTCAGGGGTCTGAAGCTATCTGACCTCAAATGTCCTTCAGAGTCCGGCGCCATTCTACAGGATTGAAGAGCTACCCTTTCCGATAACCTTCCTTCCCTCTCTGCCCCCAGTATGATCCCCTTACCTGTCAGTGCCCCAAACCAAGAGAGAAAGAATGTTTGCCTTTCCTTTTGCGATCCTTCTTGGTCATAAGAGAGACTCTGTCACTATCTGAAGCTGTGTGGCTTATTGCATGTGAGTGCCCACTTTATCACCGCGGAGTGTACAGTTGTTAGAGGTTACTTCATCAAAGGTGCCACTCGAGGCTCCTGTACGAACAAGACAGTAGGAAGACCACCTGCGTGTGAGCATCCCTCAGCACTTCCAGCAGCCCCCGCCCGCCAACCCTCTGCTCCCACCCTGGACTCACGGTGACCTTCCCTCCCTAACCCCTACAATGTGGTCTGTTTTGACTACTTTTCTGTTACAGAGACGTTTCTTCAGTAATCTGGGAGTGTTAATGTGCTAATGCCGGTAAATTATAATTAATTTCTCTCTAATTGATGCGTGGGATTACCTAGGCCCCTCATTTTCCTCCCTTCATTCCTTTATAACTGTGTGATTTGACAGGTTAATTTGAAAGCACAAGTTCGACTCTTACCGCCATCTAAGCAGAAGCCCCAGAACGCAATCTGCCGTCTCGCTGTGTGAGGATAATGAAAGGGTTGGGGCCAGGTTATCCTTTCTCGTCATCATTCTGCTAATTTAATCTTTTCCCCCTTCGTCGGGGGATGTGATGTTCACTTCACAGCCTGAACACCTCAGCAGGGACTGCCGTGGGAGCAGGCTCCAGAGTGCAGTGACCCCCAGGGTGACCTTGCCAGGTGGGGCCGTGGGAGGGCCGCGTGGGTGGCACTGGGCAGCTCCTCTTCCTGTCTGAATCAGGATGGAGTCAAGCCCCCACATCCGGCTGCAGTTTGGAGAAAAGCACTAGAAATGTTTGGAGTTTCTGGGACTTCAGAAGAGAGGAAGCCAGCCCTGCTGCCAGGTCCCTGGAGACACCTTCCGAGGAGGTGGAGGGGAAATGCCCAGAGCCCAAGGGCCACAGAGCGGCTCATGGCTGCAAGGAGACGTCCTCACGGGGAACTCATCTCCAGAGGGACAGAAGGAACCCAGCTGCCTAAATGGCAGGCTCCGGGTTGGCAAGCTCCTTGTAATTGCACTTGAGAGGCGGGACCCTGAGGGCGGTCAGCCATCCCACAGTAAGCCAGAGTCCCTGTGCTTACACAGAATTCTGACCACTGCAGCATCCCCCCCGCTGGTTTGCTGGAAAGCTCTTCACAACCAGGCCTGCTGACTTGAGAAGTCTCTCCCTCCCGGAGAACCGGCCCTTCTGCCACCAGCCCGATTATTGGAAGGATCCAAAATTACCTGGCTCAGTTCTTTTCCCCAGAGAACTGGTCTAACAGCAATGGGGCTACTGTGTAATGGAAAAGCTTTAGCTGCCACCCCAGGTACCCTTTTCTTTAGGCCTCCGTTTTTCCTCTCTTTAGCATCCAGGATAAAATCGGGAACAAAAAGGGAAGAGTGCTGGTTCTTTCCCACAGGGCACAGTGTGATGACTACCCCACAGACGTCCAATGTCACACACGTGGGTTCCATCTAGATGTTGAGGTTAGAGTCCCTTTGATTAGATGCACATGCAGGTAAGCCAAGGAGACACGTTTTCCTGCTCTTTGTAGAGAACATGGAAGTGCTTACTCTCTGGTCGGAGGACACTGGGAAGAAGGAGCAAGTCTTAGGAGGCAGGGGGTTGATTAAGGCCCAGTGGTCACCCAGGTGGCCCTGCAGAGATAATGCCCAGAAACATCTCGTCGAGACAGCATCAACCAGAAGTCCAATGTGCAACCAGCTGCTTCTGGGTCCCCATCTGCTGGCTTCCTGGGGGCAGCTGTGGGCTCACTGAGACCAGGAAGGAGATGGGTGCCACTCTCTCCCCCTCCGCAAATGTCCTCTTGCCTCACGTAGTTCATTTTTATTTTTAAAAGGAAGATGTTGCCCTAAGCAGGTTGATCTGGCTGAGCAGGTATCAAAATAAATGATCTGATAAATGCCTCCTAATCATTCTTTTTTTTTCTCTAAATGTTAGAAAAGTGTGTGTTTAGTCCTACACTTCCTTGTGTCACTGGGAATTTTTATTTTTATAACAGATTATGCAATCATGACTATTCCTCCACATAATATTTAGTTTATTGTTTTTCTATCCAAATATTTGAGAAACATCATTCATTAGGGGAAAAGGTGTCTTTCATCCTCTGTTATTTTTAATTATCAGCATTCAAATATGTTAAAAGGCTGACTGAAAATT
The DNA here is from genome assembly GCA_030848825.1 of Tadarida brasiliensis. NCBI lineage: Eukaryota > Metazoa > Chordata > Mammalia > Chiroptera > Molossidae > Tadarida > Tadarida brasiliensis. Next base: position 31,467,076 of record CM061277.1, read on the forward strand.
TAAAGAGAAAAACCATTTATCAAGGAAACAAATACAGAACAACATTTTTAACACTATTAAAAATGGAATGAACAGATTGGAGGGGCAGTCAGAATTAAGAATGAATCTAAATTGAAAGGTGGATAATGGAAAGAAAACAAAGAGAAGAGCAGATAGGTATGAATTTGAGAAAGGAGGAAGAATGAGAACATAGTGAAAAACTAAACTTTGCAAATGAAAGATTCTTGGTTTCCAGGAATGGCAGCCTTGGGCCTTGCAATGTCTTGAATTGCAATTTTCTTATCTCCGAGGACTTGGCACCAGTATTGTTCCTGTCTCTTTCCAGAAGAGTGATACAAGAATAGATCAAATCTTACGGTGTTTGTCTTATTATTTGGTTAATAGAAGTTGCTAAGGGTTTCTACAAAAAAAGAAACACTTGAGGGGAAATTTGCCTCTTGTCCGACTGGAAACACCTCTTAGAGCTGGCAAAGAGAATTGAGAAAGAATGAGGAAATCCTTGTTGGAGTGAAGACCAAGAGGCTGTGAGAGTGAGGACTCTTGATTATCTCCATTGGTGCTTCTGTTTGTTTTATAGTCTGAACTATAATACCCTTTCTCCTTCCCTCAACAAAGACATTTCAGAAAAGTGATTGACAGTCAGTGCTGTTTTTTTCTTACCTCCCCTACCCTTCATTCCATCTCTCCGTCACATGGTTTCCATTCCAACCACAGCATTGACCTCCACGGAGCTCCAGTTTGTACAGTTTAAAAGCTAAATGTTTACTACCTGTCTTCTTAGTGATAATGTTGACCACTCTATTCTTGAAACACTTTCCTACTTTGGTTTCCATGAAATTATCTCCTAAAATTTCTCCCCGTTCCTTGGCCATATCCTTCCTTTGGTGTTTCCTGGCTTTCCACAAGTTCTTGTATAGACGTGCTCCCAACAAGTCTTACTAGACCTTCAACTCTTCTCATTTTGTATATCACGGCTCATCATCCACCCCAAACCCTTGGCACAAACTGTGCTGATCAGTCTACTCTATCTAATCTATACATCTAATATCTATATCCAGGCGAGAATTCTTTTTTGAACTCAAATTTATTCAACTGTCTACTGGATATCTTTACAGATCCAAATTTAAACCTACATTTCCCCCAATACCTGCTCCGAACTTTTCCTCCTACTCCAGCACTCATTTTGAACATGACTCTTCATCCACCCAGTTTCTAGAGCCTGAGTCTTGGGGAACATCTCTGCCTGCATTTTCTTCTCATGGCCCATATCCAAACTAGCAACAGATTCTGATCTTTCTTCTTGCTGGTTATCTCTCAGATCTCCCTCTTCTCTAATCCCATCCACCTTGATCCAAGGTCATGCCGTCATCATTTATCATTTACAATATCAGAACACCTACTAACTAGATTCTGCCCTCCATATTAATTTCTCACCAGTCCATTTTCTGGGCTGTCAAAGCATCTTTACAAAATACAGATATGATCATATTGCTCCCCTGCTTAATTTTTTCAAAATATCCCTTTGATCATTTAAAAATTACAGTTGACATATTATATTAGTTTCAGATATACACATAGTGATTATGATACTGTTGTATTATTTAGTTATTAATAACAGGAAAGGAGCAAAGGGGAAAGCCAGACATTATAGGCATGTCATTTGGGCAGCTTCACCAGGAAGCTGCAATTTCACACTCCCCAAGGACCCACACAGAGAAGACAGATGCATGCCCAGTAAAGCTGAGGTGACATAGGGAAAGTACTTGCCTGTCAGTCATACCTGGGAACAGAGATGGTTGGCCAGAATGGGCGTGGCCACTGCAAACATGTGAACAATTGGGACTACATAATCCCCTAAACAAAACAGTTCGCTTCCTTGGGACTCTGCACTGTCCTTGTGCTTGGCTCTTGGCTGTGGGCTCTGTTGTTTTGTTGCTGCCCGTGTTCCCTTCATAGCCATGGGGCCCTGTGAACCCCATACACAATGGACCGAAGACTGCACAGGAAACACAAGCCAGGTTGATGCTGGACTGGACTCGGCTCCAACATGGAAAGGAAACTCTGGACACTGGCTCTGACTTTAGCTCTCCTGAAGCCCCAGCTACACTTCTTCTATGACTGACTAAGGGAAATGAGACTTTGGAAACCTAGGGGTGTAATTCCATGGAAATAAAGCTTTCTACAATATCTCATCCTCCCATGGGGACCTCTGGAAATGCTTATTCCAGCAGTACCTCAAGAACCCCACTTCCACAAGCAACAGGGGGAGACCAGCCCCTCTCCCATCCTGTAACAATTAAACATTTATATAACTAATGAAGTGACCCCCCTATAATTACAGTACCCACCTGGAGCCACACATAGTTGTTACAATATTTTTGACTATGTTTTCTATGCTGTACTTTATAACCTCATGACTATTTTTATAACTGGCAAGTTGTACTTCTGACTCCTTTTACCTTTTTTCTCCCCTTTAATCTTGAAGATAAAATCCCAGTGCCTTAGCCTGATAGACAGAGCTCCCATTTTCCTGGGATTCTCATCTAGTGCCCATCTTTATCTCTTTGCTTTTCTCTTACCTGAACCCTTCACTCTATCCATCGCAACCTGTAGGCATGTATTCCTATGAGAACTCCCTTCTCTATGTAGCTGACTGTTCCTCAGCCCAGACAAGTCAGCTTTCCTACCACTGTCTGCAAGAAGAGTCCCTTCAGTGTCCCTTCCCTGTGTTCCTAGAATTCCCAGAACTGACCTCTGTGTGAGCACTTGCCCTGTGCATTTTAGGCATGTCTGTGTGCTCACTGGATTACCCCTAGGCTGAGAGCTTCTTAGGAGCAAGAAACACATTTCTGTATCATCCTTTAGTGGAGAGTCTTTCACATAATAGGAGCTAATAAGAAATTTGTTGACTTGTTTATAAAATAAAAAACAATATATGATAATTCACACAAAACTACCTACAAAGAATAGTGAAGAAAAAACAATGTTTATTTTTTTAAATGTCTAACAAATGAGGTCCTTTGGGTAAATGGTTATTTTAATCCCTAAAGCAAAAAAGAAAAAAAAAATCTATCTCCTAATTCACGCACACACCAAAACCAAAGCTAGAATGAGTTTTGGGTTTATCGCTGTTATAAACATTTTGCTAAAAACAAAAAACAAGTAAACAAACAAAATATGGACTCATGTCAGAGTCCAGACTAAAGAACAAATGACAATACATGGGAAACCCAGGCTTCTCGATCTCTGGCAACGGCACTCAGCCAGCCGGTTCCCTCTCACCCTCCAATCTCGGTCTGTGAAACCACTTAGAAACGTGCATCCTCTCAGCCACAGAGGAATCAGAGGCTGGGCTCCAGGTACATTTGCACATTTGCATTCTGCTTATCAGGTCGCCCAATGGCAGCATCTTCAGAGGGAGCCAGCAATGTCTCCCTCCTACTGAAGCTAATGAGCAAAATAGCTCTCACTGAAGGGCAAGAAAAAGTTGAAGCGTGCACGGTGTACCGAGGGCACCACGGGCAGGCTGTCATAATTATGAAAAACCATCACAAGACCTTACAAATTAAAAGCTGCAGTGAAAACTTCTGCGCTGTCAAGTTTGTAAGGAAGCATCTCGCAGCTCACGAGGACCACGGGGCTGCAGCAGAGCCGCCTGAATGCTGACTGGCCAGCTGCCTCCCGCCGCTCCCAGAGGGGACAGAGCATCAGCTGTCAATTTCTAAGCAAAGGGAGATTGTTTTATATCCACTCTGGGCTCTCTTTCCATTTGCAGGCATGTCTCACAGAGCTGAATTTATTACCAGGTCACTCACTCGCAGGCTTAGCTGGACAGTAATAAGAAATACCCCAACCTTCCCCCTTTTTCCGGGTCTCTCCTCTTCCTGCCGCCTCTGCCCTTCCCCGCTCAGCTCCCCTTTTTCAGGCAGCAGGCTTCCTGGGGTTGCTGCTAGACGCTTCTTCTCCGCCAGCTCACGCAGGGATGAAGGAAGCTCATTTCAGAGCCAGTAATCAATTCCCTCTTTGGACCAAACTGCAAACTCAAATTGTACCAATCTGTCTAAACAAACCAAGGAAAATGGGACCTCAAACTGTCCAATTTTGGTGTGTCCACCTAGCTTGCTAATTTTATTTTATTTTCCAAAATCCTGAGACCCGGTACGGCCTCCTCTTCTGCGCTGATCCAGGAGAATGAGAAAAGAAAAAAGCGCATCTCCCCAAACAAACATTCCGCCAGCCCCGTGGGGCCCTGGTGGTGCAGGAGGGGCCTCTCCACACCTGTGTTCAGGTCTCCGCTGAGGGCCGGCAGGAAGAGCAGAGCCACCGGAAAATAACAGGGGAAAGGCCAAACAAACACTTCAGCTTTGTCTTAAGTGTGCTTTTGGAACTTGACTCTGGAGAGGGATGAAGGAAGAGACAAGCTTTTCCAAGCAGGGGGCAGGGTGCGGGACCTTGGCTGGGGTTCACCTAGGGGAGCTGGGTGGTCAGACCCTGCCTGTGTCCCGCACGCTTGGCTCAGAAAGCAAGGCAAGCCCTTCCCGCAGTTCAGTGTCTTGGTTTCTGAAATGAAGGTCTTCCCTGATAGCCCCCTGATAGCCAAAGATGATTCGTGTTTCTGAACAAAATATAAAGGAGAGGTTTAGATGAAAACCAAAAACGCAAACCTCATCAATAAATGATAATTATAAGGAAAATATCAATAACTATAATACTATGTGTCTCAGATTCATTTCTAAAATAAGCTCCAGAAGGTGTGAGAGCCCCTAATTGGAAAAGGGGGAGGGGAGTCCTAAAAAGCAGCCCAGGCAGGGTGTGCTGGTGGACTGCTCCCAGAGACGGCCCTTTCCCAGCAGGCGAGAGCTGGGAATGCTGTCCAGACACCATTTCCGGTCACTGACACGCACCTGGCCAGATGCCGGCATCTGGAACTGCCCACTCGGTTGTCTTGTTCCATTCATTACAGGTTTGTTAATAAGAATGGTTGTGCATTTTCCTGTTTCTGGAATGATTCCGGAAATGCTCTTCACGTTTCCTTTCTTCTCCTCTGCAAAACACTGGGAAGCTAACCCAAGGCAAGCCGAGTGTCTGCCTGGTCCTAGGGAAACTGGTGCCGCGGTTCGATTCCTGGGCAGGGCACATGCCCAGGTTGTGGGTCAGATCCCCAGTGGGGGGCATGCAGGAGGCAGCCAGTACATGTTCTCTCTAAAATGTCTCTATCTCTCTCCCTTCCTCTCTCTCTAAAATCAATAAAGAAAACTTATTAATAAAAAATAAAATAAAATGCTTCCTCTGTGAGATGCTTCTTGGTTTTTTGTATACATATCAGTGAAATAGATTACTTCCTCATTTTTGGTAGGGAAAAAGGGCATATACATTAAGCAAATTAAGTCCATAGCTGAACAGGAAAGGGATGCCAGCCTCTGGGGCATCCACACATCCAGGCCCTTGAAAACGAGCCAGGACATTCTCTGTGCGCTGGCAACACTCTGCATGGATGCTTTATCCCCATGAGTCGTCTCACCGCATGCTGGCTCCTGTGGAAAGGGCAGGTCAGAGGTCCTTGGGGTACAATGTGTACACAGTCAGGACAGGCCAGGTTATTCTGGGATAACAAATGACCCCGCATCCTACATCTTCCCCCGATGCCCGCTCCCAGCTGTTCCTCCTCCTACAGTCCTCTCCATGACACGTTACAAGCAGCTCTCTGCTTCCGGCTCATGAGCCCACAACCTCCATCGCACTACGTTCGCTCTGGACCAGACGGGCAAAGCAGCCCCTGAACACGCAGTTGCCAGTCTTACATTAGAGGGAAGAGAGAGATGTTACAATTTCTGCCTGGAACAGACACCATCTCTTCTTCCCATGTTGCATTGGCTGAAGCAAAGCATGTGGTCCCTCCTGAGTTTAACAGGGAAGCAATAATCCTTTCTTTCACAGAGAAGGAAGGCAAATATTTGCCAACAATGTTGCAATCTCCTATAGCCATAGTCATCACTCTGTCACTTTTGGAATTTACGGAGGCCACCCACGCGGAGTTTCTCACAAAAGCGCTGTCTTCCAGCCCAGTCACAAACAAGCGCATGGCCATGTCTCATCCTGACCCATTCCAACGTTCCAGCCCAGTGTCCCACAGCCCCACGTTGTCATCGGTAATCTGTGAAACATTTGTTACCTGGCCTCCTCCTCGGTACCCTGTGGTTCCCGCCTTGTCTCAGGAACCGAGCGTCTGGGACAGAGAGGACACAGGCTATGGAGAACGAACCAGCTGTCAAATGCCCATTTTGGCGGAGGAGTAAATAAGGGCTCAAGGAAAGCAGACATTGGTTTACAGACATTTGATCCCTTAGACAAACCTGAGAGAAGAAATTGTGTGCTTTATTCTGTTTTACTTACTTCAGGAATTCAAAATTATATTCACGAAAGGAATTCCAGGAAACGTGAACATGAAATGTGAACCCACAAAGTATACCTTGTCCCCAGATCTCTCAGTTTTGATGAACTGAGCCTACTCAGTCCACTCCCTTGGAAGGAGCGAAGGGATTCAGGTTATAGTACCCACAGCCTTGAAGGCCCTGGGCAGGGTGAGAAGAGACAGAATATAATTAAGTGGACACTTGTTGTGTGCCCCCAATTCATACCCCAAAAGTAAACAGATTCCAGCCCATTAGAATGATTCTGTCATAAACTGGCCCACTGGCCACCTTATGCTTGAACCTCGCTTGGAGCAAAGCATGCCTTGTCTCATCTGAGTCTCTCCTGATCCGTGTCGCGAACCCAGGCTTCACGCTACCTTGGCTCACAAACTTGATGCACACTTTTACCTTATTTCTTGCCTCTTGATCTCCTTCCCTGAGTCCCAGCCCTCCAGGTCCCTGTTCTGGTACAGTGTCTCCATGGGCCCACAGCCTGATGAGGGACGCTCCCAGATTTGGCTGGGGCCTCTCCAAGCCTGAGTAACCTTGACTGGACTCGCTCTCATCCTGGAAGGATGTGTTGAGGGCATGACAAGTAGACATTCATTCCTGGAAGAGGGCTGGGGAGTCTGATGAAGCACTGGAAAGAGACATGCCAAGTGCCGCATGGGCCGTCTCACTGAGCAAGCGGGTTGCCATGTTCTGTGCGGCATGGGGCCTGCCCAGGTAGTGGGGCTGGGTGGAAGGCAGGCGGCATGCCGCACGGAGAACAGGCAGTGTGCCTCAGGACAACACCGCAGCCTTGCCTTACACTGCCTTCGTTTTTAAATGCAACTAACAGGAACGCACCGCAGGAGGTGCAGCCAGGGCTCACTGTTGGCTGTGTTTTCTCATGGTCTCAGTGGCACAGAAAAAGTTGGAAGCAGAAATTCTGGCCGATGGCAGACACAAGATATAAAATAAAGTAAATTAAATTAAATAGTGAGTTTGTAAGCAAAAGTTCAAGAATTCAGAATGGTCAATGACATGCATGTGATTGGAATTTGGAGAAGAGATAGAGCTTTTAGAATTGAATGGTGATGGAAACTTCACAATGAAGGAACCTCTAAGTTCTGGAAGATGAGACTCCCAGCTGACGACAGGGAAGAGTGAGGAGTGCTACGGTGTGTGTGCAGATTGAGCTGACTGGTGGTCAGCACCACGGACAGAGTGAGAATTGGGGCCGGTAAAACAGCTTAGGGAGACATTTATAAAGGACCTTTAAAAGTTTTCTAAGCTGCCTAATATTGAGGCCTCACCATGTAATGGAAACAGCTTTTCACATAAGTTGAATCAAACTAAGAAGCTTGATATGTACGCTGCACTGTAATTTGATTCTTATTAACTTAATAGATGATCTTGAAGGCATGGATCTTATACTGTTTTGTACTTCCTGCCTTTGATAAGCACAATTTCATGTACATCGTGAGATTTCAACACAGACATAACAAATACCAAAAACACAAATAAATAATGTTTTAACACAAAAGGAAATAAAGCTGCAAAAAAGTACAACAAAAATTCCAAAAAACATTTCAAAACCCATCAGGAGGGCTGCCGCTCCAGGGACACCTTTCCTAGCCAGGTGAGGCAAAACAGCAAACAGACAAGTATGACTGTTTTTATCCCTAGGTGGGAAGGTCTCTGATTTTAAGGTGAAATGGTGCTACGAACCTATCCCATCTGATTGATCTCTTCCTAAAATACTGAAGGGCAAGACCATGACTTCCTGCCAAAGCCCTTGGGACCATCCACATTTACCAGCCTTTCTTTGTTCTTCCAACTTGAACTTTAGTCAGTTTATGCTCAATCATACCAAGATGTTGGCAAAGTAGGGGGAAGGGAAAGTGCCTGTAAAACATCTCGGTTGAAGAAAAGAGAAAGAGGAGAACAAGAGAGACCCCTCACCACAGAGCAGAGCCTGTGAGGTGAGCCAGTGGCCCTGCGGCCAAGAGCACCAGGTGATGGATGCCGAGAGCCCAGCTGCCCTCTTTATTTTGGATGGTCAGCAACCACGGGAGCAAGACTGGCAAGGCCCGTAAGGATGCACCCGACTATGCCCTCCACTTACTCCAGTGTTTATTGATATAAAGACAGAACAGAACACTCTTCACAGACAGCCACTCTGGTTCATGTTTGCTTAAAAAAAAGTCCCATGTCTCAACCCATTGTGCCTGGCCTGAGGGACCAGCTGGCTTATGCAGGGACTCACCCACTACTGGCCATACCAAACCAGATGTGATGGTAAGTAAATAATTATGCCATTTATCTCAATAGCCAAAAGGGAATGAAGGGAAAGGGTTGGTGATCAGGTCAGCTGGAGCCCTACCCCAGAGGCTGGCATCCCTTTCCTCTTCAGCTATGGACTTAATTTGCTTAATGTATATGCCCTTTTTTCCCTACCAAAAATGAGGAAGTAATCTATTTCACTGATATGTATGCTAAAAACCAAGAAGCATCTCACAGAGGAAGCATTTTATTTTATTTTTTTATTAATAAGTTTTCTTTATTGATTTTAGAGAGAGAGGAAGGGAGAGAGATAGAGACATTGATGAGAGAGAACATGTATTGGCTGTCTCCTGCATGCCCCCCACTGGGGATTTGGCCCACAACCTGGGCATGTGCCCTGACCAGGAATCGAACCGGTGACCTCTTGGTGCATGGGTCGACGCTCAACCACTGAGCCACACCGGCCGGGCCAGAGGAAGCAGTTTAGATTCAGGATTTAGTAACTATTCTTGTGATCTCCACTTTACTACCTTGAACCTCTGTTTACAGGTCTACGAAATGGCCATGTTGATGATAAAGGCTCTCCTATATCATGAAGTTGTCATGGAAATAAATGATAAGAGGAGCCACATACCTGAAAACTTTTTGAAAATTGCTCCCCAAATGTGAGATTATATTGTTGGAGTAATTCAATTTATTTGTATGCTGTTTCTTTTACCATGTTCCTTCTGCTTTTATTTCTTTTACATGTCTTGCTACTCTCATTACTTTAGGTGATAAGAACCTGACCAGAGGTCACACACTTTCTTTAATTGGGGGTCATCATTTTACCCCAGAGTACAAATGTCAGAAGGCACACAGTACACGTTGCTGGGGGACCAGTTTATAAAATATTCTGGAACCACGGGGTTATGACCATGGTTAAGTTTGTCCTGGGATGACTATAGGATACAATTTGGTTAGATAGAAAGATGTAGTAAACCTGAAAGTTGTTGAACCTGGAGCACATGCTAACAAATATGATGCAGTGCTCAAGAGTGAAAAATGGTCTCCCTTACAGAGAAACAAAGGGCTGATTCTTATCAGAGCTGAAGGTGCATGTCAGCAAACGTTTGCAAGGCAGGTGTGACTCTTGAGACCTAGTTTGTTTGCACGTCACGGATGACTGCTCTAGCTGTTGGATAAATGTCTTCCTACCGATTTCAGTGGAAGGCGCACTACCTCCTGTCCATCTCCGGCTGTGTGGACAGCACCCTCTAGGGGCTTCTTTCCTCCAAGCATTTGTCATGAGTGTTGCAGACTCAATGTTCTCCCACCCATTTTTTCTACTTAGTTCAGAGAAATGCTCCTGTTTTCTTGAACTCTGTGATATTACTGAAATCATAGCTCCAGTTCAAATGAATAGGCACCACCCCCATCCAGACTTTCATTGTAAACCTATCATGTGCCCTGGCTGGTGTGGCTCAGTAGGTTGGGGTATATAGTCTGGTGCACCAGAAGGTTTTGGGTTCAAGTCCAGGTTCAGTCACATCCCTGGGTTGTGGGTTCCATCTCCTGTCAGGGCATGTGTGGGAGGTGGCCGATCAATGTGTCTCTCACATATTGGTGATTCTCTCTCGCTCTCTTTCTTCCTCCCTCTCTAAAATTAAAAATAAAACAAAACCAAACAAACAAAAAAACGAGAAAAAAAAAACCACCATGTGGCTTTCAACTCAGTGTCTGTGTAATATAAATAAACTATCTCCTGTTAATGAACTGCGTAAGGTTGTCCCACCTCTTCTATAAATAAGGGGTCAATGCTTTATCCCCAACATTTCTACTTAAAACTCAGCAACATGGGCTAACACGCCCCTTTATTAAGTGACGTCATACCAACTTGCTACTAAAAAAGTGTCCGAAGCAGAGCAGCCACGGGGTGGTTACAGCAGGGACCCTTTGCCTGAGACACACGTCTTAGAAAAGCAATGGAACGGGGGTGACAAAGGGTTGGCGGTTAGACAGGCGGCTTTGGGCAAGTCACTCCACCTCCGAGGCTCCTTTGCCCTGCTTCACTCAGCCCCATTTGGAAAACGGAAACCGTAATGTGGACTTTTTATTTCTTTATTGATTTTTAGAGAGGGAGGAAGGGAGGAGAGAGGGATAGAAACACCGATGAGAGAGAACATCAACTGGCCCCCTCCTGCATGCCCTCCACTGGGGATTTGGCCCAAAACCTGGGCATGTGCCCTGACCAGGAATCAAACCAATGACCTCTTGGTGCATGGGTCAATGCTCAACCACTGAGCCACACCAGTGGGGCTTGCGGACTTATTTAAAGTAACAATTTAGTGTCTGGAACTGAGTCCTGTAACAGATATTTCTCAAAGGAATGAATAAATATTGAATGGATTATTTGGTAAAGTTCTGGGCACATTGTAAGTGCTTTTGGAAAAGAAGATCCCAGTGCCACCACTTGAGATCTTAGGTAATGGGACCTATTTTTCTAAGCCTCCTTCAAATAATATGGACAGTCTCTTCCTTGCAGTGCAGAGGGACATTAGGGACAGCGCCCAGGGCTGGTGTGCACTCGGGGTTCTGTGACGTTACCTCCTGTTCAGTTCATTGCTTGAGAATGCAGGTAAGTAAAGACCCTCTCCTGGAATCACACGTGGTAGGACTACTTTCATACTCCCCGTAGTGAGAGGACTGTGTGTGTTGCCACCTTTAGGGTCTCTCGCCTAATGGGAATGACTCAAGAGTTCCACACCTAACTTTTATCCCATGGAACTCCATGTCCATTTGCTCCAGATGAAATAGTTGCTAATGCCCTGGCCAGTTTGGCTCAGCTGTTAGAACATCGGCCCGAGGACCAGAGAGTCCCGGGTTCGGTCCCCGCTAAGGGCACGTACCTCAGTTACAGTTTGTCCCTGTGCCCGGTTGGGGTCGTGTGGGTGGCAACCAGTCGATGTGTCTCTCTCACGTAGATGTTTCTCTCTCTCTCTTACCCCCTCTCTCCCTCCCTCTCTATCTGAAGATAAATGCAAAAATGTCCTCGGGTGAGGATTAAAAAAAGAAAAAGAAAAAGAAATCATTGCTAAAAAAAAAATCTTTCCAGTGCTTATTAGAATGGTTCGCAAAGCTCCTCGGATGCCTGATGTTCTTAAACAGCACGCTAATAGTTTAAGGGTAAATGAACTAGAAACCTATGGATTTAATTTCCCTTGAAATACATATACATTTAAAAATTAAGGGGAACATAGTCTGAGCAAAACATATTTGTGATTTGGCGGCAGCCTTTGTCCTCCCAGAGTGGGCTGAGCCGCCCTCCACAGCCCCCCCCCCCCAGGCCCCGCGGTCCAGCTCCCCACAGAGCCTGCAGAAGCTTTGGCCACAGAAAGCTTGTTCGCCAGTTGCTGAGGCTGATGGCTTTCCTCTCCCAAGGCTGTGGCACTGAGGTCAGGTGGATATTCTTTTTGCTTGAACACAAGGATGGGTCGGATTGTACTGAGCTGGGAAGAGGCACTGCCTTTCCCCCAGAAGCCCCACACCCAGCGGTGGCTGGAAACCTGGAGAGTACTCCCTGTGTGAGGGTCTCGTTTCACCAAACCTGGGCAAACACAGCTCGCCTGAGTTTTGGGAAGTACTCATTATCTCTTCGTCTCTGAAGCTAGAGCTTCATACTTTCCCAGGTCTTAAAATGTTTTTTGATTTCTTAATTTCGAAGAGTCACTTGGAATCAGTTTCCTCCACGACCCCCTCTAATGAACGCAATGGTCTTTGCCGCGAGGGTGGAGGCTGCGCCCTCCGGTGTGTGTTTCTTGTGTTTTGCTTGTTTTACCACACAGCCCCGAGTGAAGAAGATGCAAGCTGCAGGTTTGCAGGTCCTCCCTCTCGTGTGCTCTCTGATACTTGCTTGTCCTTCAAGCTCACCTGAAGAGTTTTCTCCCGGATGCGTCCTTGACAGATGTACACCACACCAGTCTCCAGACTCTGAAATCCAGCACCAGGCCCTGTGACCCAGTACAATCCAACTGCTTTTCAACTATCTAGACAAAAGCAGCTGGAAGACTTCATGGAAGCCATCTCAAAAGCCAGCAGATGCCTTGATGATGGAGACGAGGCATGTTGAAAGATGTATAGAATTCCCAGTCTGCATAATTTTCTGTTCCACTGACTTTCCGTTCACTCACTCACCCACTCACTCCATTAACTGTCAACCACTGAGTTCATCACTAAGGTGACAGTCATTCTCTTCTTTCAATCAGCAATAACTGAACATCTCCTCTATTTCAGATAGTGCTATCGGGGAAAAGACAAAATAATTAAGGAATGGCCACTGCCTATAAGATCCCACAGTGCGGTGCATTAGTCAGTGTTTGAATAAATTAATAACAACTAACATTTATGTAGTCATCTCTAGGTGCTGGGAGCTGCTATATGTTGTTTATGTGCATCAACTCATTCCATCCTCATAAGAACTACATGAGGTAGGAACTCCTAATATCTATCCATTTCATAAATGATGGAGCTGGGACATGGAGATTAAGTGACCTATCCAGGTCATTTACCTGCGATGTAGTTAATGTTAGAATATTGGCATATGCAGTGGAAATACAGTGGAAGGAGCAATTACTTCTACTGAAGCAGAGACAGAATATTTGCTGAGAAAAGTCGTGTTTGAGTGACATGCAGAGGTGTGCAGTGCACACTGGCTTGACAAACAGACCGACTGCAGACTGCGCCTTGCTCTTCCTCAGGCCTTCTCCCTTGACAAGGGAGAATGTGCATGGGAGGGACCCAACAGGCTCCAGGAACAAGCCAGTTCGGACACTAAGCCCAGGATAATTCAGATGTGAAACAGATTAAATTCATTTGTAATCACCAGACCTGTCCTGGGTGGGGGTGGGGGGTGGCATTCAAATCTCTTAGCAATTCCATTCAGTGAATATTGGCATTGTTTTGGATCACTGCCTTTGCACTGCTTTGCATGTTATTTGAAAGAGAAGTGTGTGATTAATGGCAAATAGGTTTGCATTTTTTTCTCCAGTGTATTATTGTCCTTGTCTTCTCATTATCGGTCTAGGGTTCTCAACAAAATAGTAAAATATCAGCTCACAAAAGCAAGAGGTGAAGAGACTAAATAGCCACAAAATGATTTAGGTGAGTAGGTGCTGAAAAAAGATTAAAGTACACAGTGGTTCACTTACAATGAAAGGGTTTGGAGCAGAGTGGTCAGGGCTGGAAGCCTGCCCTGGCATTAACTAGGCACATGGCTTGTGCTTGTGTTCTCCTCCATCGGCCTTTATTTATCTGTTGGGTTTCTTCCTCTTCGGTGTGTGCTAATAATACTGAAATTGTAGAATTGTTGAAAAACACAAAATAAGTACTATAAGTGAAACCAGTAGCCCTATGTCAGGTTTTATTGGTAAACACAACCTTGCCTAACTCAGATTAATTCTAGGTAGGTGTAAAGGCTGGTGACCTTCAAGTCTGGGTCAGATGATCAGACCATCATGGACTTTGTGGAAGGCCTGTCCCACAGGCTATCAATGTCTTTGAGAATTTCTTGCAACAATTTTCTTTTTCTGCCTCAGGTTATAAATATGCCCCCATTTTTCCATTCCTAAAGTCATCCCAGTTCAATCTTAGCAGTTTCCTAGATTTCACCTTTGAGTTCTCTGTCCCTTTCTGCATAACCTCTGAGATGACGGCATCTACTCTTAGGGTTATCAAAGATCACCCACACGCTGGAGACACGCTGACCTGTTTCCCTGCTGACCTCTCTGTAAGCATCTACCATTTAATGCAACATGTCTATCCCTTCACTTCTCATGCTCTGGCCTCTTTTCCAGGTTTCTCAACCTCAGTTGGTATCTACACATCCACCCACTCACCTCAACCAGAAGTAGCCTATTTTATGGACCCATCTCTTTGCTTCAGACATTTCCATCTGTGAATCTACTCATCAAGTAATTTTACTCTTGCCCCTTTCTCAAGGAAACTGCAGAAAACAGGTTTCCCTTTGGGGTATTAGGTTCACTTATATATTTATTTTATTTTATTTTTAAAGAATATATGAAAACTAAAAGGCATGTCAACAAATTCCCATGGAAAAAAAGGTAAGAAGTGATTCAACTACATTGCTTGCCCCAGTTTAAAAAAGAAGAAAGAAGAGACTTCACTCGACTGTAGGTGAGAGCTGGAACATTCTATGTCACTTTTAGTGTTCTTGGGGCCAGCCAGGTAAAATGCCTCCCCGACTGTGCAGTAGCAGCAATGCTATCAGTGAGAAATGCCAGAAACATCTGTCCTCCCAGAATGAGAATGCTTTGCTGCTGGAGAAAGAGCTGTTAGCAAACAAAACAGCCTCCAAAAGGTCAGACACAGGGAAGTCACACATGGGAGGAGGGTCGCTAGTGAAAAGGGGACAGGGGAGGTGACTCGGCAGTGGGGAGCTGTGTCTTCTCTCACTGCATGATCAGAGAGTCAGGCAAAGGGTTTAAGGTGGGCCAGCATGCAAGGAAATGGTGTTTTGGGGGAAACAGTGGTCAACAATGAGTGAGGAAAAAAATGGTGTCCTGAAAACAAGGAAAGCTAAAAGTCCGAGGAACACAACTGAGGTCAAGACGACAGAAGACTTTAAATAATAAAATAAGGAAATATAAAACACGGTATAATTTAGGACATTTATGGTGAATAGCAAGTTTTGGTTCATTCTATCTTGCACAAGATCACAGGGGCCACATCTTTCCAGAGGCCTTCAGAAATCAGCAGTTCTTCCAAAAGTAGACATAAATGCTACAAAAAAAGTACCACGTTTAGTTGCCCTATAGATTCCATGTTCATTATTATGTTCTAGGAATTGTGATCCATTCCTTATGCATATTAATTTATCTATTTCTTACCAGAACCCAATTAGAAAGTATTTGTTACTACTTCATCTTTACAGAAAAGGAAGCCGAGGCACAGAGAGATCAAGCAACTTTCCCAAGTCATCCAGCTAGATCACCAGAGAGGCTGGATTTGAACTGAAGCAGGCTGGGTCCAGAGGCCAACTTTGTAATCATTTTGTCACATTAGTTCCCAAAAACTGCATGAGAAAGGAGAGTAAATGTCCCTTTCCTGAGTTTAAAACTCAAAGAAAAAAAATATATATATATATAAAACAAGCAAAGATGAGAGAAACAAAAGTAAGGGATTATTTGGGACCAATTTCTGCCAATTTTGGTCAGAAATCTACCTTTGGAGAGCCTGTTGTTTCTTGCTCGGACTGAAGTTTTGCTGCTGTAACATCACCCTTCTCTACTCTTACGATCATCTATCAGTAAGGCCACCGAACACACACAGTTATTAGATTGGCAAAGGACTGAGAATACAGAAGTGGGGAAGAAATTCTGACCTTGGCAGATCAGTGCCCAGGTGGTTCACAAGGCACAGGCAGAGCATTTCAATGGGGACAGACAGGTGGGTCAGAGAGCGGACTGGGGCCCAGAGGAGGTAACAACCAACTCTCTCTGTGGGAGCTCAGGACGGTTTCTTGGAAAAAGTGCAAATAAGATTCATTTTAAAGAAAAGGTTTGGGACTCATCTTGTTAAAATATGAGATAGGCACTTTAAAGAAAAATATGTCTTATCATAGTTTTATATCTGGGAAAAAAAGGACGTTATTTTTATATTAGCACCGAACATTAAAACTAAAATCACTTTTGCTGGTGGAATATAAAGAAAGTCAAGGAGCAGTTTATGAGTTTTTCTGTTTATAAAGGAGGGAAAGTTATAAAATGTTGATAAATACTCTTTTTGAAAATGAAGTAGACTTCTAATCAAAATGGTACAATAAATGCACACTGTGACCCCTACCCTCTATTCTAAAAACCTGGAAAAAATATGTACTAGACACACACACACACACACACACACACACACACACACACCTGTGCATACACACACACACACACAATTTAGTACTCAGAACTGGACATCGAGGTGAAATATGTATATTCCCTCAGAATAAAAGTATATAACCACTCCTGAAAGCCAGCCAGATATCTTTTTGATCAAAAAGCAATACAAAAATATACCAATCACTAGAGGTAGAGACTTCCAATTTAGCAAATAAAAATACAGGATTTAGAGTAAAACTTAAATTTCAGATTAAATTCATGGGACATTCTTATACTAAAAACGTGGTTCATTATTTATCTAAAATTCCAGTGTAACAGGGTGCTGTGTATTTTACCTTGCAGCTCTAAAAGGAGGTAGAAGCCACAGTCCCACAGAAGTGGAAAGAGGCAGGGGCACCTTGGGCCACACACCTGCTACATCCAGGAGCTAGCTCCTGGTGAAAGCCCGAAGGTTAAGGCCAGCAGCCCACCTTCAAGAGAGCAACAACTGGCCACCTCGTTGTGAGCAGTGACTGGTTGAAAAGGAGAACTCTGGGTGCAGACTTCCATTGGTGGAATCCTGGTGCAGTCACCAGGCAGCTGAGTGACCTTGGACAGTTAGCTTGATAGCTCACTGCTCAATGTCTTCATCTGTTACCAGGAAATACAGGAAATAGCTGCACCCACCTCATTAGAATTGTTGCAAAGAGTACATGAAAAACATAAAGAACTTTTAACCATTACCTGAGAATTCTAAACACAGCTAAACTAAGAATTATAAACATGGCTAAACTATTGTCTACCAAAAACAGACAAAATAAGCAAAAATATATAATCTGATTAATTCATTGATTAATTGAACAAATAGTTATTAAGTACCTAATACGTGTAGGCATTGTGGATACCGTGCTCAGACAGGCTAATAAAGGCCCTGTTCTCTTGGAGCCCATATTTCAGTGGAAACAGACCAATAATTCACAAATAAGTAACCAAACAAGATATTTCCAGGGAGCAATACATTTTACAAAGAAAATGAAATAGGTTGATGTGAAAGAGAGCAAACCAAAAACACCAGTTAAGAGGAAATTTTAATAGTCCAGGTCATATAGGTGGTTGGTTTGGATTGTAGCATTGGAGATGGGGAGAAGGGAACGCGTTCTACATGTATTTGGGAGAAGAAGCAAGAGGATTTGCCAATGCATTGGACGTGGAAGAGAGGGTGTTAAAGACAGAGAAATTAAAGGTAAGGCTAAGAATCTGGCTTTAATCAGCATGGTGATGGCATTTGCTGAGATGGGAGAAGACTGGGCAGAGTAGACGAGTGTTGGGGCAGAGAGCAAGTATTCTGTTTAGAGTATGTGAAGTCCGAGATACCTGTTAGACGTTCATCAGGTATTAAATATTAAGTAGACACACACAGGTACACACATACACACACTCTGTTATTGTGCTTTTGATCTCATCAAAATATGGATAATATTCAAAGCTGTGGTTTGGATGAGCTCACTCATGGAGGCAGGGGAGACAGACAGGAGCAGAGAACCTAGGATGTAGGCGGTGAAGGGAAAAGCTGAGTCAAAGCTGTCTCCGAAGTTTGCAGCTTGAGTTAAGTGGTCAGATGGTGGTTTCATTAACCAAAAAGGGATAGAGGAGGAAAAGCAGATTTTGAAGGAAAGTGATACATTCAGGAGTTAGTATGCCTAGAACTGCAGGTACAGATGTGCAGTGGACAGTTTAAAATATAGGTCAGAAGACAATGTACATATCTTTTGTACAACTAGACTAAATGATCAGTTTGAAAGTCAAAGAATACCAGTGTCAAATGTCCAGGCACAGGGCGTGACCCATCTAATTACAATGAGATGCAGAAGGACATCTGGGACTGAATCCTTCCACTGAAGTGACCAGGTGTAGTTGGAAGTCTGGTATGATGTACAGACAAAGTATCTAAGGAATAACACTGCAGAGAAGTGGTTGTTTTAGGCAAGCTGTAGGCGATGTGATTGGGGGAAATAGCACCACGACAAGTAATACAAAAATTCCAACCAGTAGAGAGAATGCACGATGCAGAAAGGATATAGAATCTAGGAGGGGGCTAAGTCTTAGGAAAGCTGTCAATATACGGATTCAGTTATCAAAGTAAGAACCTGATTCAGTACTCAGAACTGAAGGAAACGGGCACATTCAGGCTTACAAACACTTGGTTGGTACTGAAGGATAGGCAAGAAACAGATATCTGAAATAAGAATTTTCTTGGTTAATTATAAGTGGGTTCTAAATTAAAGCCAGTTAGCCAGAAAACAAGACTGAAAATAGAGTCCCTGAGCCTTAGGCAAGAGCGCCTCCAATCTTCCATTCTGCACGATGGGATTCCAGGTAGACTATGGACCTGGGCTGACCTCTGGGCACAGGCCTTCAGCCTACCGGAGACGTCACCTGTAGGAGTGCTGAAAGTCACCTACAGACATAGGCTAAATAGATAAGGAGATTTTCAGGGAACCAAGTGCCCATCTATCTCATTGTTTTACTTAAGAATCTGTCATCCAAAGTCACATTTTCTACCTGTCAGCAGTGACCTACTCGGTTGCTGCAGAAGAAACTCAGGAAGGTATTTCCTGTTTGTTTTGTGGGGCTTTTTTCTCTGCCTTCCATTATCTCACCAGATTTGTTTCCTGATGCTCTTCTAGCCCACTTTTCCACAAGGCTTTTATCTTGTGGTTCCTAATACCTATTATTTAACCTCAATCTTCTCCACGGTCTGAAAGTCCACTCACTGACCCCTGAAGGGCAATCATGTATTACATCAGTCCCTCTCAACTGGAATTCACACATAACCCGTGATGCCAGAATAACCTGTCACTTTCAGTGTTTTTGGTTTTTCAAATCTCATGTTTCATTTTTGCAGAGGATGCCAAGAGGATGAGGAAAATGCTGTAGCAGAGAGGGAAAATCAATATCCCACAGCAACCCCAAAACTCTGCTTTCTCCTGTGTCTGCTGTCAGGTTGTGTCGAGAAAATTGCAAAGCCTAAGACTGCTTACCCTTTCCCAAAGATGTGCTGAAGCATCCTCCCGAAGTTCTGGTCTTCGAGGAGAAGAGGTCAAAACTTTTAAGGTGCTCTTTAACACTGAAATTCTTGAAAGAAGTCAAAGAGATGGCAAAAAGAACCGTTGCTCTTTTTCCAGGGGAGAGAAGAGATGAAGGAAGTGTAATGCTGAGGAGAAGGCCGGGAGCTAGAATCTATTTACTCCAAACAAATATAATTGGCGTATTCTATTGTTATTGGGAAAATTCATGTTAATTGACTTAAGGTTGGTCTGCTCCTTCTGTAAAATGTGAATAATGGTACTTATTCGAACGCATAACGTAAGCCCCTGTGGAAACAACTTGTATATGCAGATGCTTTGAACTCAACTGGAAGATTATCAGCTTTAATTTCAAATGTCCTTTAAATTATTTTTGGAATCTCCATTGGAATTGACTTTGAAGACAGACTCACTCATTCAGTAGTGCAGAACCAAGCATCTGCTCCTCCATCGATGAGAGGCGCTGGGGACACAGTGTGAGGGATATGACAGTTACGGAATCACAGAGATCACGAGTCAGTACAGAAATAGTTATTTGCTATGTAATGCACTAAATGCTATATTAGGAATGTATAAGAACTATGGAGTACTTAGAAGGAGCCCATAAGCTAGGTTTGGAGGGTTAAATAAGCTTCTTGGAAGAAGTGACTTCTACTTGAGACCTGAAGGATGCATAGGAGATACCTAGTTGGAATGAGGAAAGACAGAGCATTTCAGGCAGAGGGAACCACGTGGGTAAAGGCTCCAGGGGGGAAGTGTGGAGAAAACGAAGGAGCTCAGTATGGCTAGAACCTACATGCATGGGATGGAGTGGGTAGAGGATGGTACCAGACTTCTGACATAGCATCTGTGTAGATAGTGGCAGCCATTCACTGATCTAGGGCAAGCAAAAGCTGTAGCAGATTTGAGCAGAAGATAATCAGTGCATTTTTTAAAAATATTCTGATTTAAAAATTTCTGTAGGATATATAATGGGTGATGTCCCATAAATAATATGTGATTGTAAAACAGAAGATAAATATTTGTGTTAGAAAAACAACAACGAAAGAGTTAAAACAGACACTTGTTAAATACCTACTGAATACCAGGTATTGTGCTAAATATATTAAATGCAACATCTCATTTTATTTCAGTAACTTTATGAGGTATATACTATTTAGAAATTGGAAAACAAATGAGTTTTAGAGATGTTGACTGTTTTGCCTGAGATAAAGATTAGGAAATTATAATCATGACTTTATTTTACCTAAAAATGTTTTGTATTGATTTTTTAGAGAGAGAGGAAGGGAGAGATAGAAAATCAATGTGAGAGAGAAACATCGATCGGCTGCCTCCTGCACGCCCCCTACTGGGGATCAAGTCTGCAACCCAGGCATGTGCCCTGACCAGGAATCGAACTGGGACCTCTCAGTCCATGGGACAACGCTCAATCCACTGAGAAACACCGGCTGAGGCTATAATCATCACTTTAGAAGCTAAAAAAAAGAAAAAAGAAAACTAAAAAAGAACTCTATGCCTTGATTATTTAGATAATTCTAAACCCAAAGTATTATTATTATTATTTTTATCTTCACCCGAGGACATTTTTGCATTTATCTTCAGATAGAATGAGAGAGAGAGAGAGGGAGGAAGAGAGAGAGAAAAACATCCATGTAAGAGAGACACATCGACTGGTTGCCACCCACACGACCCCAACTGGGGTGGGGACAAACTGCAACAGAGGTACGTGCCCTTAGTGGGAACCGAACCCGGGACTCTCTGGTCCGCGGGCCGACACTCTAACAGCTGAGCCAAACCGGCCACGGCAAAACCAAAATTATTTTAGTGAATTTGATTTTTCACCATAATATAAGGCTTTTCAAGTAACATTCAACATTTTCAACAACCAAAGCTATGCAAAAAACAAAAAACAAAAACCCCTACACTTAATAAATGAATCTTTTATACTAATTCCAAAGATGTTAACTTCTTCCACGTTTGCTTCAAAAATTATAAATACTCTACATAACTTTGAATTCACTTAGAATTATCATCATTTGTAATTTTACATCTATAATTGAATGATTATTCATGTGATAATATTTTATGTCTGTTTCCCCCATTAGACCATAAAATCTTTAAAGGCTAAGATTTAGAGAATATCGACAGAGTCCAGGAATCATATAGGGCACACAGGAAGAACTTGAAAGAAAAAGGAAGTTGATGAACAAACTGATTTTTAGAATGAGGAGCTCGATGTTCCCAATAATCTTTTCCCTATACAGTAATGTTGCAGTAGTGAGCAGTTTCCTTAAAGGGGAAAGTCACCAACATTCAAACCCCATGATATTACAAGTCACCCCCACCTCCAGGTGCTTCTCTTTACAAAAATTAGCAGTAACTTGAGGAGGTAATAGCATGAAATATCAGCACTGACTTAGGTTTAATCCTGTCCAGGTTAAGATTCTCTAAAAATAAAGTATACAAAAAATAGAATTTTTCCCCCTGTGTCACTGTCCCAGAACAAGAGCCTAGAGATGCAGACATTGCGTTTATGAGGCAAATAATGAAGTTGATCGATGGGTCTGCATTCTGAGGGGCGGAATGGAGACTGGACCAAGGATGGCCAGGATAGGAGCAGCCCCCTCCCTCCATCCGTTCTGCAAGGACCCCTAGTCAGCCAATGCACCGAGGCTCTGACATAAATCAGGGGCAACAACGGATGAGCGTGAAGAAGTGGCCTGGCGGCACAGCACTGCAGCCATAAATCAGGAACTAATTCAATCCTGCGAGATGCCTTGTTTGATTAATTTATGTCAGCATTCTCCGTGCTGTCAAGCTCAGTCGCTTGTCGTCCCTTACCCTCATTCTCCACCTTCTCTGCCACAAAAGATGCCCCTCCCCATCACCACGAAAGGAAGGAGGAAATGAAATATCCGAGGAGATTCCAGAAGGCTAAGTAAGATGAACATCATTTCCTCCCAAACTTAGAGAGATGAAAAAGTGAACACAGAATGAACCTTCCGAGTGAACCCAGACTACGAGTTGGAAGACATGACCACTTCCTAGTTCCCCAAACTAGTGTTCCACTCCCTGGACTTTGTGGTGAAAGAAGATAACCAAACCCCGAAACCCTCACTCCCAACTATAGAAGGCAGAACAGTTTTCTTAGCAGAATTAGACAAATGTATCAATATTTAATCCTCAAGATGCAAAGGCAATTATGCACATCACCATTCACGATAGTAAAGAACTAGAAACTACCCAGATACCCAACAAGAGTGGAAGTAACTGTGCTGTATCTATACAGTAAATATAAGTATTTACTTGAATGGAACATAATTGATTTGTATGGAAAAAATACTCATAGAATGCTATTTAGTGAGAAAACGAACGTCAAACACCTGAATGTATAGTGTGTTTCTGTTGTTTCCTGGGAACAGAATGTATTCATGCCTATGTATATTTTTATTCCTCTATTATTTTAGTCTTTTAAACTCAATGTTCTAATTATTTTTGATGACTATTTGCTTCTTGTGCACTAGAAAAAAAATGTACTTTAAGAATAGTCTTAATAAGACTGGAGAGTAGAATTCCAGAACCCTGGAAGCTGAATTTAGATCTGTTTGTCATGAGCTTGTCAACATCAAAGCAGATTGACTGGGTGTTGTAGGAGCAGTCTGAGCAGATGTAAAAAGGAGACTGCTGTATTTGAGAGGACCCTGATCTATGCAGGCAGACAGAAAAAGAAGAGGCGCCAGCAGAAAGGATGTCGGGGGGAAGCATGTGCACCTGCTGGGCATCCGTGGAGGCCTGCGCAGCAACAGTGCATTCCATTTCAGGCCGACGGTGATGAAGTTCCCTTACAGCTGGCCAGTCATCTTCTCGCTTGCTTATTTATTCTTGTTATTAAAAATATTTATACTTTACTTACTTTGGTATAAGTTTACAAGTATAACAGAAGAAAAAAGAAAAAAAAAGAAACAGAACAACTATGTTTTCCATTATGAACTACAGCCCATGACAGGTAACATCTATCAAGAACGCAGTTTCTCTGTGCACACATTTAATTAAGAAGCTTGAAATTGAAAGGAAAGGACAAGAAAGGATGATGAGCCCTGAAAGAAAACTCTGTAATTCACTGACTGTGTGTATGTGTGTGTGTTTTAAGAGAGTCTGGATTTAAAGCACTCTTAAATGATCAGCATGAGGTATGACCAACCCACTCAGGACGGGACGCACAATGTAGACGGATAGATATACTCAGAACCTAAACTCTGTCTTCCTTTGCAGATGAAAGCTGCGAACCTACGTGAAAGGCAAGTGAGCATGTGCAGTGAATAAAATCTGTATTTGAGAGCCTGGTCCACTGGTTATAAAAAATGTTTAATTAACCTAGAAGAGGTAGCAACCAGTGGAAGATTATGAGCAAACAGTATTTCTCAAACTTGGCTGTTCATCAGTAGTACCTGTGAAGCTTTATAAAATTATAGATCTCTTGGGCGACTATCAGACAGACATTCCGTGGGTGGGACCTCTGAGTCCACACTTTAAAGTGAGTTCAGTCTACAGCCGGTTCCCGCAAACACCAAGTTTGATGCATGTGTTGCTATTTCAAAAACAAAACACAGACTCTGGGGTGGGAGTTACAGAGAGACAGATTTTGGGTTGGTATTGCAATTATTTTCGATATAGTCTGCACAGAACCGAAGCTGTGCAAAACTGAACGTACTGCTTAATGAGGTGAAGAGACTCCATCATGAAAGGTAGCAATGCAGTAGTCCCTAATTATTTTATATTCATGGCACTGTTGGCACACGAAGTCCTCAAAACAGCAATAATCACTTCGTAATCTCTACTGTGGTGTAAAGATGAGTTGCTCCTTCCAAAGGAGCCTCCGCAGTTGTCCAGCAACCCCTTGGCCACCTTTCAGCACACCCTGCAGTGTGAACAGAGATCTCTGCACGCTGGGCTGCTCTCCGGTTTCCCTTGCACCTGCGGTCAAGCCCCTGGGCTGCAATCCGTGCTTTGCGCCACCTTCAGGCTGTCTTGTGCATTACTCCTTACAAGCTGTAATCCTCCCATCCACAGGTCACATGCCACCTTCTAGGGTCCGGCATCACCATGATCTTGCATGTGTTAAGGTTTCACAAAATAAGTTTTAGTCCTTCGTTACCGTTCAGGAGCCTACCTGTGAAGGGCTCAAGGCACACGGATGTGCCTCTGTGTACCTGTTGAGAGCCACTGATCAAGCAGGGGTGAGGTACCTGCCCAGTGGAGAGCTAAGGAGGAGGGGGCAGGAGGCTATGTGACTTAGAAGGCCTTTTCAAGATTCTGTAATTTGAAGGAACAAAGTGAGGATTACTGTACATTCCACCAGGACCCCAAGGAAATCAGTAACCTCAAAGCACATGCTAATTTATTATTTCGGACAGGTTGCTTGGACTTTATTAAGCTTACTTAATTCACTGAAATGAATGTGCAAATAAATAAGTCAAAATCCTGCTTCCCCTTGGACATAAAAGATTGCTCCAGAGCCAAGCTTTCCCAGGGAGAGAAACTCCAGAATCTGATTATTGAGACAGCGAAAGACAATGTGAATGCAGCTCTGGTTCCTTCCCTCGCCCTGCCAGCCCTTCCCAGGACTCGAGTCTCATGAGGAACATGACTTCTCAGAACTCTCCATCGGAAGGGCGATAATGACGGTGCCACACTAACGTCCACAGGTTCAGAATCACTAACTTCGGACTTTCATTTACTTTGTGAGGAAGAAGAGAGGAAGGGCCGTTTTCAAGATGTCTCTGTTCTTTTGAGCCACATCGAACAAATGAATAAATGAAGGCACTCCCAAGGTTTAGGTCTGACTTGGTTGCTACATGATACATATATTTCAGGACTCACTTCGATCAGTCAAGTGGTATTATTTTCCAAGGACCAATGATAACAAATGAACAGTTTCATTAGTACTTTCATGTCAGTAGCTCTGACCATTATAAATCCTGAAACGAATATACAGTAAGGCTGTCCAATGAGCCTGGGTCTCGCTGGCCTCGGAGGGAAGGCTGGCAGGGGGAGGAGCTGCGCCTGGAAGCTTGGCCTCTCCGCTCCTGCTAGGGTTGAGGTCAGAGGGTGTGCGCTCCAGTGTGTCGTGTGCTTTCTTCATTGTGAGGATGGCCCTATGGCTTGCCATCTGAAGGCTGCCTGCTCTGAGTTAGCTGGGTCACAGAGACGCTCCCAAATGACTTGACCCAGCCTCTGGGACGTTGGGAAACCCAGAGGCTGCTCTTTGAATATGGATGTGTATCTATTAGCCACTCGTTAGGTGCCAAGTCCGCAGCAGAGTCTATCTCCCGGACACTATATACCAGGAAGGGGAGAAAAGACACACTCTCCTGACATCAAGGAAAAGGACGGAAAGAAACAATATTTTGGAAGGGAGACTACCACTACGTAGCACAATTCCCCCAACATAGACAGTACTCTGAGCTCAAGTCTGAGTGTGCAAAGGAGCAAGGCAGACGCGAAGAGGCCAAGGGTTTCAGAAGGAGACCAAGTCAGAACAGTCAACCAAGGTGGGTTTTTCCATAGACTTTAATTAATAGTTTGGGGGAGTTTAATAAGCATAATTGGTATAATTATTCCTCAGATTCTGAGACCAGGAGACTAATTTAAGCATGCAGGACTTATACAGACAAAGTATGTCTACTTTGGATTTTAAAACCATATCTGAGGGAGAGGGAGGAGGAAACTCTGATTTAATTTCTCTTAAGTAAGAAAAGGTGTTTTTCTGCCTGGCCGGTGTGGCTCAGTGGATTGAGCATCATCCCACGGACTGAGAGGTCCCGGTTCAATTTCAGTCAGGACACATGCCCAGGCTGCAGGCTCAATCCCCAGTAGGGGGGGGTGCAGGAGGCAGCCAATCAATGTTTCTCACATCGATGTTTCTATTTCTCTCTCCCTCTTCCTTCCTCTCTCTCTAAAATCAATAAAGAAAAAAAATTTTAATAAAATAAAAAATCAATAAAAACTTATTAAAAATAAAAAGAAAAGGTGTTTTTCTAAATGGCTGTCCCATCTAGTTCTGCCTTTTTTCCTCCAGGCTCAACCATTTCGCTTAGTGTCCTGTTGGTAACTGGGCTTCAGCTGCCTCTGTCCCTCACGTAACCAGAAACCCTGGAGGAAATGTCTGATTTTTGTTCCCGTGGTGTTGGCTTGGAAATGTGTTTGGGAAATACACAGGCACTTGAAAGATACAAATTGTGGTTAAGATAAATAAACAAATAGGATAACTTACTAATGAATGAAGGAGAAGAAGGCAGAGTAACTCTCCAGAGGGCATTCTTAGGCAGGAAAATCACTACACCAATGACAACAATGCTAACAAACGCCCCACGGTTCGGTGGGCATTTCAGGGGTTGTGAATTGACCTCCTGGGTGGGACAGAGCATCTTCTTCACACAGGTGCCTGAGGACACCACCTGCGGCCCTGGGGTCGGACTCCCCGCTGCTGCGTAGAGGAAGGGACATGGTGAGCAGACGGAGAAAGTCGCCAGGCAGACCATGCTCTCTCCTTCTCAGTCCTGTGTGCAGCGGGCATGGATCAGGGGCCACAAAATACTGGAGACTGCCCAGCCCGTGGAGAGCATGGTTCTGTTGTGAAAGACCTCAGAGTCCATGGGGGCGCAGACCCACAGAGAGACTTGATCACTGATATACACAAGAAGCAAGGTGTGTAAGCAAGTTAGGGAATGGGATGTTGGGACGTTGCCTTAACTAGACATTTGCAAGGAAGAGCAGAGGAAAGAGCATTCCAGGGGTGTGGAGGTAACTGTGGGTGGTGTGGCCACAGAACAGGTGCCCGATGGCAGCAGCAGAGCGGAGACAGCGAGAAGGGTGGAAGGTGAAGGTGGGGGGCCTCGAGAAGACACCATGGGTTGTAGGCACCTAGAAGCCCATAGGAAGTAGCCAGAAGACCAAAACAGGACCCGTGGGCCTGCTTAGGAGTGGCAGCAAGAATAAGAGGGAACTGGAAGACTGGGTGATGAGCAGTGATGAGCAACCTAACCCATCAAACAAGTGAACTAAGCATGGCCCTCCACACACAACTGCCTTACCTTCTCGCCACCTTTAGTGAGAAGGGGTCAAATGAACAGGGAGCCTGTACCAGGGTCATTGTACTCCTTGCCCAGGTGGGTCTTCATGGGCTTTGCTCAGATCTGCCCGGCCCCTGGGCTACCCATTAGTGAGTGAGTAAAATGCTTCTTGGTGGCTAGTGTGAGTGAGAAATGACAGTTCCTGTCACGTGGAGGTGAGCATGTAGCCTCAGAGGCCGAACACAAATGCACAGCAAACAGAGAACCACTCTTGCTCCTTCTTGGAAACTCCCTCCCCTTCACTGCCCCATGTCCCACTCAGTGTCAATTTAATTACAATCAGAACAAATGTGGGCATCATGCAAATTGTCCGCAAGAGGGGCAAGGGCATCACAAGGCCGGGAGAACCGCATTCCCTCTGCTGCCTGCTGAGCAGGGGAGTGAGAGGAAGGGCAGGGTCTCCTGAGGGAGAGGGGGTCCAGACTGGCAGAGAGGACCCACTCAGAGGGGAGTCTCTGAGCACACTGCACCTCCTGTTTTCGTTTTCTCCTCATCACCAGACATGACCTTGCTCACCCTCGTGACTCTGGGAACGTCGTGGTTAGTGTATCACACGTAAACTTGGAACATGTGTGGGCTGCATCCATGAGCTATGATGGTGGAGACAGTATCCAGAGAGGCAAAAATATGTGAGGGAAAGTAGAATTTAAAAACTTTTTTTCCAGAGGTTATGATGTTCACACAACCTGTACATAAATGTTTATAATAGCTTTATTCATAATAGCCCCAAATTGGAACAATCCAGGTGTCATTCAGTAGGTGAATTGTTCAACAAACCGACACATCCATACTGTGGGACACGATGTACGACAGAACAGGACAAACTATTGATACACAACCTGGATGAATTTCACAGAAATTATGCTGTGAAAAAGTCAATTCCAAGTTTATATGCTGTATGATTTCATTTATGTAACATCTGAAAATGACAAACTTATAGAAATGAAGAACATATTAGTGGTTACCAGGGGCTGGGGCGGGGATGGGTGGAGGTAGGGGCCAGGAAAGACATGAGCGTGGCGAGGAAAGGGGAATGGGACAGGTCCTTACGGTATCAGAGCTGTGGTGGTGGGTAGACAAATGCACACATGGTACACGGCATAGAACTAAATGCACACACAACTGCATACAACTGGGAAATCTGAATGAGATCAATGGGCTGTACGAATGTCAATCTCCTGCTTGTGATACTGTGCTACAGTTTTGCAAGATGTTACCATTAGAGGAAACTGGGTAAAGTGTACTTGGAAACTCTCTGTGTTACTTCTTATAACTTCATGTGAATCTGTAATTAACTCAAAACAAAGAAAAGAGTTTAATAAAAAGTGATGGGGGGGTGGTGGTAAAACCAGTGTAGGCTTTCCCCATGATTGTTCGGAGAGGCAATGCTCATCTGTGCCCTAAATTGTGAACCACAGGTCTGAACTCTAGGGTGACCTTCTGCGTCAGAAGTAAGTCTGTTCTGGGTGGGATATTACTGCTGACAGTGCCCAGGGATCTCTCTCAGAGCTGGTCAGCGTGCTGGAGTCCTCCGTCTGCACAGAAGATACGACTGGCAAAAGGCTGCCATCAGACCGATGATCAGTCCACGCGCTCACATGTATGGTGAGGATGTACATAAATGAGACATAGTTCACACTGTCTTTCTGGCCACTTTCAAAGGACATCTTCGTACCAACCCCTCAGCAAAGTAATCGGAGGGCAGCCCTGATGCCAAGTCTCCCCCTCGGCACTGGCACCACACCCTCCCTCACAGCATCCTCCTCCGTGGCCTGGATTCTCTCCCAGTCTTCCTTCTGTCAGGCCTGGCAGGGAGAAGCAAGGTCTCCCCGCGGAGAAGCTCTTAATTATACCCTCTGTCATTGCCCTTCTGTGTTTTCCCTTTAGGTGTTCAACACGTTGAGATTTTTAAGACAAAATGGGATGTCACCCCTACTTCTGGATAATTTCAGTGCTTTCAGCTGATAGCCCCTCATCAGTGTCCCATAAAGGAAAATCCACATCACAGGAAAAAAAGGCTTCCTTTGCAAGATGTCAATCTTCTGAGAAATGGCTAATCTCCTACAGCTGAAATCCATGTTAAAGTGGGACCAGAAGATTAGCCGTTCTCTTGATTTCTTAGTATTTTGGTGCTAGAAAAACACCTTAGCCTTTTTCAAATGTAAAGAAAAGATGCAGCAATGCAATTTGTGTGGTTATCTAAGCTGAACAGATCTCTATTCTTTCTTATTAATACCAACCCAAGGCTAGCGCAGGTGCCAGCTGACTGCCAGTCATGCCCTCCAAGGATGACATGGCAGAAAAGAAAGGAGACTATCCTCTTGCTGAGGAAGGCAGCCAGCTGAGTGCTCAACTTAGGAGAATGACCCCAGACCTCCAGCAAGAGGTGCCAGGGGCCAGGAATTTCCCAGGACTGTCAAGAGTGGCAAAGCCACCTGTCAGAAAGTGACAAAGCCAGGGCCAAGATGCCAAAGGGCAGTTCACCTTTAAGAAAACAAAGCAAAAGCAAAAGAAAAAACAAACAAACAAGTTTATAATTAAGTGGATGTAAAAGTAAGTGGCCGATAGGGTTTGAATAACAAGTGTCAGGAACTCTGGGAAACCGAAGCAAAGGCTGTGTGCCCGGTGCGTGTCAGGAGCTGCCCTGGAGCTGACTTCTCAAAGAAGAGGAAACTCTTCCTTCCTGGAGTACCATGAAGGGGCAACTTGCTGGTCTGTGTCCTAGACCATAAGCGGCCAAGGTGAGGCCCAAATGTGTCAAAACCATTGAAAAGGTGACACTTTTGTCAACACCATGTGAGATGAGCAAAGGGACCATATGGTGTAATTTTTTGCTCAAAATAAAATCTCATTATTATAACTATCTTTGAGTTCATATATCTGATTATAAGTGTATATTGAAAAGAAAAACTCATGAATCCCAATATCATGGAAATTCTAGGTAGACATGAAAGTCTGAGAAATAAAATCTGTTTTGAGATGTTATTTTGGAACCTGACAAAAGTAAACAGAAAATATGCACTCCTGTACATTTTCTGCTGGATAAAGTGAAGAGAGGAGAAAATTTTAATACAATAATCTCAAACTGTGTCCTAAATCTAATCTCATTCTGAAGAATCACACCTCACCATCTAGATCAGCTTCCACTCCACACAGGAAGGTCAGTGCACCTGCAGAATTTCTTAAAGGAAAACACTCTGGCCCGGCCGGTGTGGCTCAGTGGCTGAGTGTCGACCCATGAACCAAGAGGTCGTCGGTTCGATTCCCGGTCAGGGCACATGCCCAGGTTGTGGGCCAAATCCCCAGTTGGGGGGCATGCAGGAGGTGGCCAATCGATGTTCTCTCTCATCGATGATGTTTCTGTCTCTCTTTCCCTCTCCCTTCCTCTCTCTCTAAAAGTCAATTTTAAAAAATTCTGAGCTGAGAAATATGACTGTGTTGGAATTACAGTCTAATGATTGTAAAATATTTTTTTCTAACCACTGAGATATAACTATCATCTTCACTTAAAAAAAAATCACTTTGCAACATGACTCTTCCACTCATTTATTAAGAATCTACTATACTGGCAAAACCCAACCTAAACTGATGAGAAGATATTACATATAAGACCATGGACACAGTTTTTTAAGAGATACAAAAAATTGTAAGGCTTGAGTTTTTGCCTTCAAGGTGCTCATATGCATTTGGAGAAAATCATTCAAAGTGCACAAATAGAAGTAGAAGGCAGTGTGCGGTTAGTGCCAAAATGAGCTATTCCGCTCAGGAACCTGAAGTAAACCCATACTCTAAGAGCAATAGACCCCAGAAGATCTCCAAAGAGCTGCACAGCACTTCCCACACATCCAGGCTCTAAACGAATACCTGGGTTTTCAATTATGCTCAAGCCTACTCTCATTCACATTGAGATATTATTTACTGGTTCTCATCAGTAAATGTGCCACTTATTTGTGTGCCACAGACCCATAGCCATGTTTGATAAAATTTAATCTAGTTATCTAGCTCAGCTGAGATTATCTGCGATTGAACAGGTATGGAGAGGCAGTGGGGCCTCAGCTCTGGACCCTAACCCCGGAGCAGAGAGAAGAGGGCTGCAAAGACAGGTGCTTCGGGTCACGAGCAACCAGAGTCTACCATGAGATTCATGCATTAAACTCTTTGCTCATTAATTCAGCCTTCATTGAGTGTCCACTTTGTGGTAAGTCACCACTAGAGGTTTGGGGAGATACAATGATGGATAGGCTGCAAAATGGGGAAAAAGTGGTGATGGCTATAACGGGAAAAATGCGATCTTCCAGTTCAGAGCAGGAGTTGACCTGTAATGAAGATCAGATGAGGATTCCTGGATGAGGTCGCCTTCAGATTTTCAGCCTTAAAGGACGAGGAGGTTGTGAACAAGATACAATCTGGAAGGGATGAGAAAGGGGGTACCTAAAGGATCAAGAGGCCTTTCCGTGCATGAGGAGAGAAGAAGGTGAGAGAAGGCACAATGGTCTGAATAGCAAGACCAGACCTGTCTGTCCCTCAGACAGAAGCGTGCTCTGCCGGACCTCCATTGCGTGCACATAAAGGCACCACTGGCAGATCTATAAAACTCATGTCCATTAAATTAACTATCTACTTAAAGTAATTAAACAGGGAACTTCACTTCAGTTCAGCAGGACAATAGATCTTTGTTATCAGGTAGGCAGCTATTCACAGAAGACATTGATTGCAGGGTTATTAAATCTCAACAAATATGTTTTTAACCATATGCTATTTAACAT
The DNA here is from genome assembly GCA_030848825.1 of Tadarida brasiliensis. Classification (NCBI taxonomy): domain Eukaryota; kingdom Metazoa; phylum Chordata; class Mammalia; order Chiroptera; family Molossidae; genus Tadarida; species Tadarida brasiliensis. The sequence continues at coordinate 31,499,603 of CM061277.1, forward strand.
AGAGCAATGACCTTTCTCACGATAAATGGAAATCTTTTCCTAGGCAGGTAAATTATTGCCTACTGACAAAGAGAGAATTGTTTCCCACAGGACATTTCTGTCTCATTCTAAATCTTTCTTTCTAAATGTGCTTTCCTTCATTCTTCTTGGGAACTGGTGTCAATGAAAGTCACACCTTGCATATGAAAATTGTGTTTGACAACCAACTTGATTTTGTTCCCCAATCCTGACTCTATCGTATTTCATTGCAGAAAATTTCTGGAAACTTCTACAAAACCAACCCTACCACGCTTTCAAATCTCATACTCAATAAGTCTTGGGTACAGAAAAGCCAGATGTAAGAAGGGCAGCATGTTCATGATGAACTACACACCTCACAAAGAGAAAGTGTCCATCTATCAATTGCTAGATTAGCCCCACAATACCTTAAAGGAGCAGAAACTGACACCCACAATCATAGCTCACTCTCCAACTGCATTAGGATGATCACTGTCCAGACTCATTTATGTTTGTATAAGGTTATTTGATTTCCCACACTAAAAGGTCTTTTATTACCAACCATCAACACCATAATAGCAGTCCTAAATGAGAAGAAAAGCCACTTAAATTAATGCAGCTTTCTGACTTTATTTCACTGTGTCAGCGGGGCCTCTCAGAGCTGCTGAGTCTTTGGCCAATCCAGGGAGGGCGAACAGTGTGAACTCTGATCCAACAGGAAGCACGAAATGGCTGCACAGAGACATCAGGGGGCGAAAGGAATTAGAGAACAATTGTGCATAAAAATAATCCAGAAGGTTGAACTTACTAAGAAAACTCCATGAGAAGGGGGAAGGCGGATGGCGGTCAGAGGGAAAGAAAAGGAAGAAAAATCAAGCATTTTGGTTTTCTGGCTCTGGTGACTATTTTATTTCAGGATAAAAAACACCCGTTCATGGTTGATATGATGCTTTTCCTTGGCCGGCCTCTGATCAGTTTATACTTTCCTTTTCTGAACCCCCCTTTTCCCAGCCTGACCCAGAAGGAACACGGTCTTTCCTCCCATTCCATAGTTCTGTGAAATTAATGAGGGCTGATGATGGCATAGATATTTTAAACCAGGTTCTCAGAAGTCTCCCATGAGCACCATTTTCCAAAGTCATCACTTGAGAGCATACGTATTTATTCCAATGATGGCACGGCCACCGTTCTGGGCATTTGTCGTGTATCTTTGAGTATGGCCGGTTTAGGTTTGAATCCAGAAATCTAGACTCAAGCCTTTGTAGTTATTTTGGTTCTGAACCAAACAGATAGTATCCAGCTTGCTCATTTAGCTAGTTCATCAGACCTGACCTTCTAAAGCATGTCGCTGCTTTTCAGAAGTGCTTCCACTCCGAGGGAACTCAGATCTGTCACCTCAGAGAACAGGCGGAAATGGCTTCAGGCTGTGCATGTGACTCCAGAAGGGACGTCCTCTGAGTGTGGTGCAATGGGGGATAGACACCATGGGGAGGAAGGGTTTGGCCTCCACACGCAGAGATTACATAACTCATTTGCTTGTATCAGTTTGGGATTCTCCTTTCTTCGGAAATGTCACTTGTGTGACCTGGGAGTGAACAGCTGTTTAAGTCCGAGCCTGTGGCCTACCCCAGCTGGCCCCTGAAGTGGGTGCTCCCCTCAGAGGTGGTGCAGTAGGACACAGGCAGAGCCTGAGAGAGCAGAAAAGGGGAAGAATAGCAAACAGGTAAATGGAGATTGGGAAAGGTAAAGGGATAAAAGAGAAGGGCCTTGTCTCTCACAGGCCTCCTGGTTATCTTATCTCACTCCCAGGGTCTCGTGTCTCTGTGACCTCCGGTCTCAGGCGGTCCACACATCTTTATTAAGTGTCTACAATGTCCAGGTGTTCTGGATGTTGGGTTACATTTATTAACACAATGGAGAAAGATCATTTCCTCATCTATTTTATTTTCGAAGGTGCAGGCAAACAGTAATCAATAAACACAGAAAAGCCAATTCTATAGCTTTTTAGATGGTGCTAAGTTGTAGAAGATTTTTCAAAGAGAGAAGAAGGGGACTAGAGCTGGAGGGAAGTCTACAATTTTAAATATGATTATCAGGGTAGGCTTCACTTAGAAGGTGATAAGCAAAGATTTGAAGCAGGTGAGGGAGCTACCCATGCAAGTATCTAGGGAAAAATGTCCTAGAGCAATCATACCAAATGCCGTGAAGCTAGAGTATGCCTGGAGTGTCCACAGAACACAAGGCAGCCAGTGTGGCTGAACGGTGAAGAAGGGTGTAGAACAGTGAAGAAAGTACAAAAGAATTATTGGTGGTGGTTAGAGGTGTATGTGTCGTGGGGGAAGGGAGATTCCAGGTGACGTGGACCCTGTTAGGCTCTGGGTGTTTACTCGGTGGAATGGGAGCCCTTGCAGCATGCCAAGCAGAGGAGTGACATGGTCTGACCTGTGCTGTCAAGGATACGGTCTTGAGAACAGATGGGAGGGAACACAGGCAGAAGCAGGGAGGCCAGACGCGCTCCCTGGGGGCCCTGGAGGTGGGGAGTGGTGGTTGGATGCTGCACTCCTACCTGTACCTAAATACACCAGGGCTCATATTCCCACCTAAAACACATTCCCCTCATCTTTCCACTTGGGAGTAGGTTTCCTCAAGGCTGCTGCTTCTTGGATATGGTGTGGGAATTTGTTATAACATCAGCTAGAGCCAAGCTTCCGAATGAGCTCGGTAGTCTGGTGGCCGCAGCCCTGATGATTTTCATTGAGAGTTCTAGCTGTCAGAGGCTGAAACAGTCAGCTGTCTGCCCTAAGCTTAGACAGTTTCTTATTTTTGCCTGGTATGACTATACCCTACTCAGCTTCTCCCCCAAACCGCACATCCCCCATTCTGCTCCAAGAGAGGGGTGTGGGCAGGTGCCAAGAGCAGCAAAGAGCACCGAGGGAGCATGGGACTTCCAGCTCTTTCAGAGCGTGCAGATGGCAGCTGGACAATGTCGTCTGCTACAGCGACCGTGCTCACAGCATGTGGAAGCTCAGCGCCTCCCCCAGTGTTAAATGTAACAATGCACATATTGTGTACAACAATTTCTAAGGACAATTATATTCTTTACTTCACATGACCTTTATAATGTCCCTGTGAAGTAAATCACATACACGGAACTGTCATGGAATTTAAAAAAAAAAAAAAAGAATTTTTTTTTCTTTATTGATTTTAGAGAGAGAGGAAGTGAGAGGGAGAGAGAGATGGAAACATGGACAAGAGAAAACATCATTTGGCTGCCTCCTGCATGCCCCCCACTGGGGATTTGGCCCACAACTTTGAGCATGTGCCATGGCCGGGAATCGAACCGGCGACCTCTTGGTGCATGGGTCGACGCTCAACCCCTGAGCCACACCGGCTGGGCTGTCGTAGGATTTTTTAAAAAGTATTTTCCCAAACATATAAAGAGGAAAACTAGAGATACTAAGATAAATAAACTGTCCCAGACCACACAGTTGACACGTGGTGAAGTCAAGACAGGGTTCCAAGCCATGGAAACAGCTCTGGATTTCAACAGAAAAGAGATTTTAAGGCCCTCTGTTCCAGATGCAGTTCCAAGAATGTCGTACTTAGATTCTAATTTCTAAATCTTATCTCTCTTGTTCTCCAGAGGAAATAGCACCAGCCAACAGAGACAAGATTTATATCTGGTCAGAATTAACGGAATGACAAAGAATAAAATGATCTCCCAGAAACTGTCATCGCAATTATCATTAGGAATGTATTGAGTTCTGTCTGGGTACTGTCGTACACTAGAGGGATTAATGGGGCCATTCCTACCGCAGGATAAACGAACTTTTGGGCAACTCTCTCTTCACTTTTGTCCTTCCCAGTCATTCGCACTATGAAAGTCACTGTGCGGGATAAAATAATGTCATCTTATTTACTGTGAGGAACAGCGGGAAAGAGGTTCAAGTTTGTCTTTCTGTTACCAAGTCTACGGCTATTCATATTGTCATAAGGTTAATTCAAAAGGAAAACAAAAGGGGGGGCTTTATTTCTTTGTCCATAAACATAGAAGATGGGATTAAAAAGATAGTTTGTGATTTCACCTAAGTGGAAGATAAAAGGAAAATGTCACAGGTGCAGGGAATAGAAAAAGCATTCATTATTTTACAAGGTGCTTGTATGGAAACATGTTTAAGATATAGAAGACTGAGCATCCAGAGTTTGGGAAAGAAATTTAATAAGTGGGAAGCAATAAAAATCTTCCTATTCACTTTCTATTTTTCATTATAAGTTCTTTGCCTTCTTCAAAATCATAAACGCTTCTAAATTATCCCCATTCGTGAGGTTCTGTGACTTTTAGATGTGTCATCGTGTAGTTACCCTGAATACCTTTCCATTTCCCCTCTCCCTCCTTACCCAGGCCCGATGTCTACACTTGGACATTAGTAGAAAGCCGTTTAGCAATGGGATTGCTTATAGAACTACCACATGACAGCTCTGTTTGTATGTCTGGTTGTATCCCCGCACAGACTTAGTACATACAAAACAGAGTTCTTGGCAGTTCCCCGAGACTTACCGCCTTTCAAACGACTTCTTCCCATTCGTTTCCATCTGGTTAAATGGCGCTGCCATCCACCCAGTGGCCTGAGTTAAGGGCTCATCCTTGTTTTTTTCTTCTCCCTCACCCTTAACTTTCCATCCATCACCATGTCCTATTTGTTCTTCTTCAACATCTATTTTACATCTGCCTTCTCCCCTTCAGTTCAGCACCACCCTCGTCCAAGCCGCCATTCTCTCTTACTTTGATGAATCCATAGTTTCCTGGCTGGTCTCTCTGCTTCCAGTTCTACCTCCAAATTCATTTTCCACAAACTAGCTAGAGGAATCACTCTTAAATGTAAATCAGTTCAAGCTATCGTCCCAGGAGAAAAGTCAGTCTCCCTACTGTGGCTCCCAAACCTTCTGTAATCTCACTACAGCTTCCATCTCCAGGCTGACTTGGTGACTAGACTCTTGCCACATGTCTTTCTGTTCCTTGGACGTCACTTCCATCAGGGTCTGTAAACCTGCTTTCCTCCTCCATCTGGTGTCCCTCAAAGCTTTGACAGGCTTTTTCACTTCCTTCGGTGTTGACTCCGATATCACCTCTCCAGAGAAGTCTCCTCTGCCCACTCTATCCCGAAGTGAAGTTAGCATGCACCTTGGCCCCATGCTATCAGATCATTCTGTTCCCACCTCTTACTGTAACCCTCAGACTCTGCAGACAGCCTTGTATCTGCTTGTTTGCTTACTTCCTAGGTCCACTCCAGGAGGGCAGGACTTTGTCTATCATTTCTACTTCTGTATCCCCAGTTCTTGGCAACATGAGCAACATACATGAAGTGCTTATTATGTTTTGCTGAATGAATAAATGGATCAAGACCTAGACAAAGAAATAGAAAATTCTATGGTTTTCCATAGACTCACATAACTTCTGAATATTGGGTGGGCAATTGATCTTAAAAATTATTTGACCCACATTCTTTTTTTTAATAGATGAGAAGACTGAAGGGCCAGGAAGGAAGTTCCATATTATATATGGAACACCAACCTTGGTATGAAATGTTCTCTCAATATTCAGCTCACATTTTGACACCTACTTGAAAAGTAGCCTCTTGATTAAGTACTATGTACATAATTCTAGCTAAATCTCACCTCATAAAATATACAGTATCCATCATTATAAATATGGGAATATTGAAAAGTAATGTGGTCCTTTTCTCTTCTTGGTTATCAACAAGAGTATTTCAGAATATCCTAGCATACCAGGGATCCAGTTTACCCTGAGGCCATGCTGGGTTTAACATTTCTTTGTCTCATTCCCCTTTCCCACCCATTATATTATTTTTCCTGTTAGTTATATAACATATTATCAACTTTTTAATATAAATTAGATACTATGTACCAGGTAGGACTACAATCAATTTATGGTTGATAACAAAATGAACCAGTTGTCTAAGGAATTGGGAAAAAGACATAGTTACTTCACATCTATCCCTGGGGCTAATTGCAGCTAGGGCACATGAACATTCTCTTAGTTGAACAGGGAAAACCAGGAGAGGATGCTGTCTTGTATTGAACAGACTCCACAAAAGTGCTTCATCCTTCCCTAATGGAACTTGGTTATGTTTTCACCAGGTTCTGAATTTTCATTCCAGAGAACTTCATTATTTCCACATAGTCCCCACTGTTCACAGGCAGATGGGGGCAATAAAGATATAATCCTACAGACAGCAGCAAACACCAAAGTTCCTGCTGAATTCCAATCCTGAAAGCCAGAGTCCAAACATGCTGTGACCAGCTGGGAATTTGCTCTAAGCCATCATGAATCCTCAGCACCTATAATTTCCTCACGGAGACGAGATGTGAAAACTGTGCCAGGTTGGTTCCAACTTGCAAGGCAGCATGTACAGACATAATTGCTGCTCGTTTCATAGCCATTCTAAGGGATTAAAGAAGAGGAAGGGAGACGGGACTCAAAGTGCATCGCAAATGTTTTGATGATATTTTGGAATCTCCATTGCTCATGAATTCCTATTACTTTCTTCTTCTTTTTTTTTTTTTGTAACAGCTTTATTGAGATATAATTCACATAACATATTCAAGTATTTTAAGTGTATGATTCAATGGATTTTAGCATAGTTACAATGTTGTGTGACCCATCACTACAATAAACTTTAGAGCATTTTAATCAGCCCCAAAAAGAAACCTTGTCCCCTTCAGCAGTCATCCCCCAATCTCCCCCACCTCCTCCCTTCCCTACTCTAGGTAATCACTAATCTACTTCTTCCTAGATTTTCCTACTTTGGACATGTCATATAAATGAAATCATACAACATGTGGTCCTTTATAACTAATTTCTTCCATTTAGCATAATATTTTCAAAGTTTATCCACATTGTAGCATGTATTAGTACCTCATTTCTTTTTATTGGTGAATAACATTCTATTGCAGGGATATACATTTTATTTATCCACTCACCCATTTATCCATGGATTCATTTATCTGGGGAACATTCATATATAAGTTTTTGCGTGGAGATATGTTTTCATTTCTCTTGGGTATACGCATGAAAAGTAGAATTACTGGGTTACATGGTAACTGCATCTAAACTTCTGAGACACTGCTGTGTCTAAACTTCTCACAGCAGCTGTGCTATTTTACATTCCCATTCATATGAGAGTTCCAATTTCTCTACGTACTTTTCTACACATTATCATCTCTTTTTTTATAGCTATCTTAGTGGGTGTGAAGTAACATCTCATATGGTTTTGGTTTGGATTTCCGTAGTGATTAGTGATTTTGAGCATCTTTTCATGTGTTTATTGGCCATTCACACATTTTCTTTGGAGCAATGTCTGTCCAGACTCTTTGATTCTTTTGTTGTTGTTGTTAATCCTCACCTGAGGATATTTTTGCATTGAATTTTGGATAGAGTGGAAGGGAGGGAAAGAGAGAGAGAGAGAAAAACATCAATGTGAGAGAGACACATTGATTGGTTGCCTCCCACATGATCCCTAGCCCCAAATCTGCAACCGAGGTATGTGCCCCTGACCAGGAATCGAACCCACGACCCTAACTGCTGAGCCAAACCAGCCAGGGCCAGATTCTTTGGTTCTTTTAAAATTGGGTTATTTGTCTTGTTATTGGTGAGTTGTAATAGTTACTTGTCTTTTTATTGGTGCATTGTAATAGTTATCTCTGTTGCTTTCTTGCTAATAATTTTAGATGGCAATTTGGAAAGTTAAATGTTATTTTAGTTAAATTAAAATGTATATTTTATTCTAATTAAATTAAAATGTGTGTTTTAATTTGATTAAATTAAGGTATGTATTTTAATTTTATTTATATGAAAGAATAAAAATATCTCTGTATTAACTCTTCTCATCTCCTACAACCTCACAGATTTCCATTGACGTGCCATATGTGTATCATGCATTGAAACCTGTCTGTGGTCACTGCCTATATTAGTAAACAGGCAAGGCTTTGAGTTAATGCTCCACTTGTCTTGAATCCAAAATGTAGAAAACCTTAGAGCTATATTGAACCACCTGAATTGTCCACTGTTTAGTCCCGAGGCACATTTGAAGTCATACTTGTTTGAAATTGGTACAGTAAAAGCACAATGAAACACCACTGCACATAGTAAGTGCTCACTAACTGTTGGTTGAAGGTGTACAATGTACATGAGGACTTTGTGAGACATTGGCTTTTAAGTGCTTGGCTTTTTTCACTTAGAAAAGCAGATGAAGGAGTAGAATTATTTCTTTTTTGGTCAGAGAGTTGTTGATCTTCTGAAATCAGAGCCAATAATACTTATGTCTGGATAGTCCTGACTGTTTTTCTGAATATGGACAGGGAGAGATGCTCATTTTCAGAAATATGGCCCTGTCTACAAATGGGTCCATCTCCCAGTGTAGGTCATAATATACACATGCAGTTGTTTATCTACTTCTGGGAAGAAAATCAGATCTAGGTCAGATATGATTATCAGACCTAGTTCTTACTCATAGATCTAGAGGGATGTTAAAAAGTCACTTATCCAATGATTAATTCCATGGTTCTTGAGCATTTACGCTCTAATGATTAACTGCATTCCACACATTTCCTCTGTTTCTACTCCTGGTTGTCTGCTCCTTGGTCCTTTTCTAGTCATATTCAATTATAAATAATAAGAAAAGACAGGACTTAAATTTCTAGAACATATTAGCTGTTTAAGAGTGGGCACATTACTTAAGTGCTCTGCATCTCAATTTCCTCTTCCACAGATTTGAGATGCTAAGTATAACGTGCTTTACCCCTTCCTTCCAGGATGTTGTGGATATCAATTGAGATAATATGAGGAACACTTTGCAAAATGCTAAACTCAAAACAAATATTAGTTGTGGTTGTTATAATTGTTTGGTGACCTCAAATCAACCCATTGGTTTTTCCTTCTCCACCTTCTTCTTCTCCTCCTCCAGGTCCTCCTCCTCCTCCTCCTCCTCCTCCTGCTTCTTCTTCTCTTTTCCTTATAGCTCTTGTTAATATGACATTTGTAAAGAGTTTGTAACAAAGTACTGAAATAATGGTTGGAAATAAATGGCTGATTTTTTGGCCTTTTCTGCTAACACAGAGCATAGAGAATTGGAGAAAATATTGGCTCTGTGGGTACATAGGCATTGCTTTTATTGGTGGTGGCAACACAAAAGGGGCCTTCCTCTAAATTGCACATGACAGAACTTGTCTCTTTCTAACTTGGAGTTGGTAAAACCAGAAGAATTCTGGCCCTGTATTTTTCAGGCTATAATCCCTCCTCTCCTCAACTGTTAAAAACGGCAAAAAAGAAACCACCTCCTGGATGGGCTGGCTTCTTTTTAGCTGGGCAAAGAGAGAAATCCAAGAGATAAGTGAAGACTTCTCCCCCGATGAACTGCGCCTTAAGTCACTAATGAAGAGAAATTCTTAGGAGATGTCAAGACAGAGCTGATCCAACGAAATCAAGAATAACTTTAAAAAATCAGAAGGTCATTCCCAACATGGAAACAAGCCAGAAATAAGAGATCGCCCTTATTTATTCCACTTGAAATGCCACAGGAGTTGAATGATCACAGAGACAATATTTTCCAGGAAATAAAAACCACTAATAGGCATTATTTTAGTAATTCAAATACTTTCATGATAAACACCTGCTCCTTTTCAAACAGATTAAATAATGATGTTTATCCATTTACACTGCTGAGCCAACTAACAGCACTCAATAAATAAATAAATAATCCTGATCCAAAGTCTTCAGGAGGAAAAAAAGTGGCATATCCTGTAAAAAACTGATCTGGCTCTTTAAATTAGAGATGTGCCATGAGGAAAGACAATCCATTCATTCATGAGTCAAAGAAAATGTAATTTTAAAAATTACAATAATAACAAGAGTCAGTGTCTTGTATGGCTCACAATAAAAATAAAGGAAGGAAGGAAGGAAGGAAGGAAGGAAGGAAGGAAGGAAGGAAGGAAGGAAGGAAGGAAGGAAGGAAAGAAAGAAAAGAAAGATGATACCCAGAATAAGACAAGTTATGACTTCAGAAAAGAGGAAGATTTCGTGAGCACTTTTAAATTACTGGATTCAGGAACAAGATCTGTCCCGATGTTCTAAATGCCTACTTTTGTTTGCTTCTTGAGGAGGTAGCTTGCCTTGCTTGGGTCGGGAGAGATGCTAATATATCTCTACCCATCTCTCACTGTCCATTCAGACCTCTAACTTTCTCAACCAGTTGAAGCTAACGCCCATTGCTTTAGTTATCAATCACGACCACCTTAGGTTTACTTCAGGCCACACTTTCTGAGAATGATGAAGTTATAATAAGTTAAAATAACCTCAAAACGACCACCTACACTCAGAGTCTTCCTCGTCCAACTCTTCCTTCATTTTACCTCCATGAGGAGACTCAAAAACACAAACGGTCTTGTCAAGACTCTTCAATGACTGCTTAATGCCTATAGAATGAAATTCAAAGTCTGTCTGACGACCTTTTCCCACCTTAGATTTTCAGCTTCACATTCCAGCACATTTTCTCTTCCAGAATCTGTTTCACTCATAATGACCCGCACACTCCAAGCACTTAGCTAGTGTCTGTGGCTTTGCTCAGGCTGATTCCCACGTGGAATTCACTTCACTACCTATTGAGATTCTTTTTTAATGTGCAGCTCAAACATCAGCTCTCTCCTGTAGCCTTTCATAGTTTCTTTATTTACTGTTGATTCCTGATTCCCTTATACTCCAGTGGAATGATAATTGCAGCATTTTTATAAACTGTATTTTATGTTTCCTTGCATAAAATTAAATGTATACACAATTTTTACAGAGTAAGTTATACGATTCCACAGTATATAAGTTTTACACGTAGTGGGTGCTTTATATATATTGACTTGATTGCTACAGTTGGAAGACCACCCATGGGGAAAAAGTCTAATATCTTGAAATTTTATAATCTGTGCCTTTTAGTAAAATCCAGACCATGTCCTTATTGATCTTCATTCTGACATTGACAACCATTTATCCAATATGTAAAAGTCTCCTTGTGTGTTGTGCATGGCATGTATTAGGTGTTCAGTAAATGCTCACTGAAAGTTCATGGCTCACACAGGATGAGCACCCAGGAGAAAATATGGTGGTATCCTCAATATGTGTAAGGCGTGTCTTTCTGTAAAATCCCAGCTTTTCCTTGCTAAACCTCATTCTCACTTTGACAGACATTTCTTTAATATATGGATTTTTTTGGATTCTATTTCTAGCACTCATATGGCACCCAATCAAGTGACATTGACAAAAAAAATCAATGATTATATATTGTCATCAATCACACGGTTAATGAAACATCTTCATGGTATCTCTGTAGGATTTAATTAGCATGAGAGGCAGAAGTATGGGATTTAAAGTTATCATGAAAATGGTCTTTGTCTTAAAAAGATCACACTTACTATCATATACTAACGTGGCTGCTTATGTGCCTTTACCCTCCCCCTTAGATGATAAACTCTGTGAGGACAGGGGCCACATCTCCCTTCCAGTCACATTCTTCAGCACCCATAGTATGTGTTCAATAAACAGTTGTCACATGAATGACGTATATTGCCATACTAACTCAGCAATGGCCCTGGGGGTAGCACACTTAGAGACCAGAATACTTGTACTTTTTTTCTCTAAGTTGAAGCAATTCTAAGTACTTCCTTGAGCTTAACTGATCAGACAATACAAATTCAAGGCAGTGATTTGGGAGCTTAAATGTCTGTGAAAGAAAGTTTAATTTTCAAATATTCATGGGCTGCGGAGATCAGTGTACACCTGTGTCTTAGCAAATTGAAGAACTAAATAGTATCAAGGAAAATAAATGTATGAGGAACAAGGGGGCTTAACTACTTCTTCATAATGACTTTAGGGTTCACGGCACCAAGCAGGTGTAGAATTCCCTGAACTCCCTAAATCGATTCTGCTCCTGAGTCTTGCCAGGTGTTATTAGTGGATTTTTACCCACATTGGTGATTTTAATATCAGCTAATTCGCTCATCCCAGCAGCTTCTCATTCTGACTCCTTATTTGTTTTCTCCATGGGAACTCTGATGACTGGGGTTCTCCCCTCCACCCAACAATTCTTCCAGAGGTTTTGGAGAGATGCTCATGCATATTAATCTTTGCAAAGATGGCAAGGCTAAATTTAAGCTTTTTGGTGAAGGCTGTTTTCTAACTTTCTTACCAGGCAGACGGTTTCTTGACACCAGAGGGGTAACTTGGCAATCTAACCTCTAACTCTTAAATGTCTCCATTGCCCGGAATCAGACCTTCAAGTAAAAATACTTTGCCCCTTAATAGCACTGCTCACTAAAAGATTTATTGACAATCAGATATTATTCCTTCCCTTTTAAGCAAAGGTCAGAATAGAGTGATGAGAGGAAAGGGCAATGTTAGTGAGGAGATTAAGAAACAACTGGAACCCTACTAGGATTAGCGTAAATAGAAGAAAACCCACGTTGTGAGCCAAGACGCATTATCAGTTGCCCAGCTGCACTGGAGTAATTGATGAGCATCTGAAATACTGAAGAGCTATTTATTTACATGACTGAGGCATAAGGGGCCTATTCCTGTAACTCCAGTGACCCCAAAGACTTCCGGGAAACAGGCATGATTCTGTATACAAGTTGACATCAATCAAAGAGAGGGCATCTTACCCTTTCTGATAAAGACAGGGTGCAGGGCCCACACAGCTAAGGAAGCTAGTCAACTGGCAATGACTTGCCTTGAGTATTTCATCTTGACCCAAATCAGCATGCTGCTACAAATGTGCTGTCTTCATTACATTGAGTTAGACTTTTCCCATGCTGCAAGATGGAATCCATCGTCAACGCAACATTTTATACTCATTACAAATAATACAGCGTTTTAGCAGAAGGGTTTTCCCCCTCTAGAGTACCTCTTTCCTTATTAGCATCCTAAGTGATACCATCAGGATAAAATGCATCCTTCAAATCTTGCTCTATGAAATCTGAAAGGGTTTGAGAGGCACAAATAAAGTATAACTTTACTTCTAGAGTGACACTGTCCTTTATCTAGGAAAGAATCAGCTCTTTGGTAAAAGATTATTAAACCTTAATATGTTCACTCATTAAGGGCAGAAACCATGTCATTTCAAAGTTCTGCACCAAATTCAGCACATGGCACTTGCCTAATAGATGTGACAATAGAAAAGCTATAATAATACTGTGCCTGCTGTGTGAACTCATTTCCACACCTCACTGCTTCTCAGGAGTGACTGAGGTCTGGAAAGGCCAAGATAATGAGCCATTCACTGCAATTAAATGGGAATGACTAATCGCAGGAGTGAGCCAGTCTTTAGGTTGGTTATGGAACTCTTCTCTCTGGAAGGATGACAAACGGTGTTTATGGCAAAGAGTTTGAGTCAATAGGCACACTGCTGCAGAGGGTATTGATTTAGAGGAGCTTGAGACCCAGTGTCGGAGTCATCGGCTCTTTCTCAAGTGCCTGTGTGTGATCGACTTTACTGATCCCTTGTTTAATGGGGCAGCATGATCTGAGTGGGACGGCTCCCAAATCCGCTTTTAGCCAAAGAGCAGGTAAGGAAAGGAGAAAATAGGCATCGTTTCTGGGAAGTTTAGGCTGTGGCATGGCCTGAAAAAGGAGTATGAGACACTACATCTCCTTCACGTGCAGCTGCCAGGCCTACCTCAGAACACAAGTACCAACCCAGACAGATGACCTATTTTTAAGTGACTCCTTCTCCCATATCGCCACACATTTTGTATGAGTAGGAAAAGAAATAATATTGGCATTTTTCAACGTTTCTGGAATAAACAAAAATTCGCTTGAGTATCCTTCCAAAATGAGTTCAAAGATTTTGTCTCATTCAATGATTTGCATGTTGATGGCTATAATGACACTGTTTAAAACCCATGCCATTGTGTGAGTGGGTTTTGCATGCTAACTTAAAAACACGGTGGGGAGATGTGTTTTAATAGCAATATGTGTAAAAAATTACCACGAGTTTTATAGTAGTCTCACAACCCTGAGTTCAAAAAGTGAAATTACGGTTGAAAATGTTTGATTATCGATTTCACTTAGCAGGTATGTAAACAAGTAAAGTCTGAAGAGAAAAGAAATAAGACTCCCACTGCACTCTGGTCGGCTGCAGCTGAACAACACGTGTCAGACGCCTGTGCAAACCAGGGACAGCGCCCAGGGGAGACGGAGAAGAACACTGTAAAGAGAGGCAACACTGTTGCCTTTGTGTAAGTGAAGAGCGTTGTGTGGACATGAAATCACGTTTATTCTACATGGCTCTGGAGGAAGAGCTAACGTGTGGGTGAACTTCCCTGGGAGGCCACGGAATTGCGGCGGAAGGAGGCCCACTTCAGAAGCCACAGCTATGCAGAGCGGCATGCGTGGTACATAACAGAGATGGCTCCAGGGATGTTCAGAAAGAGGCCATTTGAGCACTGGATGGGCAGGCCGTAGAAGACATGCCTATTAGATTGGGAGCATATCAAAGGGTGAGCTATAAGTTTTATTCTAATCATGACAGAATATAAATCTCTGAAATTCATTTCTTTGTATCAATATAGTTTTTTGTGGAAAGATACACAATTCAAGGCATTTAAATAAAGAACTTACTCCCTACGGCCCCATATGCAAAGTATAAACAACACGATAGGTAAGAGAACAGCAGGATTTCTTCCACAGAGAGAAAAAAATAATGCATGTAAAAAAGAAGAAGAGGAAAAATCTCACTTAAGCTGGCTAATTGAAAAGAACAAGAGACTCTGATTTATAGAGGCTGGGGTACCCACAAGTCTTCCAGGGCAGAAGAAAATTCAGGAAAACAATGAGAATGGTCTGACCGTATGAAGGAAGTGGGAGAGAGGGTGAATCACAGAGACTTTTAGGCAGAGATCTTTAGAAGATCTGAGGATATTTCTTGCTTAAAATTAGCTCTAGGGAAAAGTAAAGAGAAAAATATCATATTTCCATTTGTTGCCTTTGGAAATTATCTTTGCTTCCATTATTGTTTTACAAGATATATATATTTACATACATATTTTTAAGAGAATTCTTTAAAAAAATAAGGTTCTCTGTTCATTGCTCTAACGCAGACCCATGACTCTCCAGTCACCTGATGACGGAAATCCAATAATGCAGAAGAGAGGGAAATAGCTAGCTAGGCAGATGAGCTAACTCTCTACCTCTCGAGGCCACTGAGAGAAGAATAAATGCCACAGCTATTTCAGTGTTGATTTCAAGAAACCTTGGCTCTACCTATACATCTTCATCCTTCCCAATTATTCACAAACTATTAAATGTCCAAATTGCTCTTAATTGTATAGTACTTAAGCAACACCTTGATTTCTCCTAAAAGCTCTAATTTTTAATTAATGCGAACTACCAAAAAAATCATAGTGTCGTTTGTTATCTCCTGTCTTTTTTAAGATTAAAAATTATCTGTAAATCTACTAGAGTGGAGTCTCCGAGAAGGCAAAGTTCATGTATTTCTTGTTTATCATGAAATCCCCACATGAGTAAAAAATCTAACACCCAGTACACACTCAAAACATATTTCTCAAATTAAAGAATAAAGTGAATCAATTTCTGCACTGACTCTAGACAGCTCTCTGAAAAGATGAGTCTTAAACAGTCTGGACCCAGCCCACCTTTTCAGCCTCCTTCATGCTGCTGCCCAGCCCAGGCCCTGCCCCCCATCCATCATTGCGAAGACAAGCTCCATCTTGCCCCCAGCCTGTGCACATGCTCACACCTGTGCGGAGACCTCGGTGCCTGCTGAACTCCTCCTTACTTTTCAAGAGCCAGCTCAAGGATCAGCTCTCAGAAATGGGCCGTGCCTGCTGGAGGAAAAGCCCTCCCTCCTTTGTAATCCCATACATCACGTGCCGTGGTCTGCACTTTATTTATGTGGGCCTGTCTCCCTTGAGAAAGGGCCATGGTTTATTGCGAGGAACAAGAGGAGCGATTTTAGAGACACTCATTGTGCAACATTTTTGTTGCTGCTGTTATCTCTTTTTTTTTAAGTATACATGTCTTTCTCATTACATGAAAAGATCGGGAACATGCCAAAGTAGATAAAGCAAAATCTCTACCCTCACCAATTTCATTCCTTCAGAGGTGGCCACTTGTATCAAATTGTTGTGTTCTTTCAGAGGTATTTTCCTGTACACACAATTATCACAAAGTCTCTGGGCTGTGCACATGCACATAGACATACGTATGTGGTATCGATGTATTGTGACATTTTAAAAACAAGTTCTTAATACATGTATATCACATTGCAACGTGTTTTTTCCACTTAACAATGTGCCCTGGATATCTTCCGCATCAGTATATATGGAAAACAACACATGCATTCCACAGTTAAATAGGATTCCATAGCACAGCCGTATATTTCATGCAATTTCATTTACTTTGCATTCTTAGGACTTAGCACAAGGCTTTACACCTAACAAATGACTGGGTCCTACCTGCAATTCAAGGTAGTTGAACATTTTGATGAATATTTTCTCTCCACGCACTCTAAGCTTTTCCTGAGATAAATCAGGTAACGCTATTCTTATTCTAGTTTATTGTGGTTAAATAGCATGTGAGCTGGATGTCGATACATACCAGATACGTTATTCAGAAGATGTGCAGTCCTAAACCCAGAACAAAGTGCGAGAAAGGCGAAAGGAGAGGGTAAATGAAGGAAGCCAGGAGAGGTGGGGTTTCTGGATTTCCAAAAAGCTGAAACTGCAGAGTAGCAGGAGCGGAGAAACTTGGAGTGCTCCATTCGTGTGCCGTGTCTGCAGCTCAGAAGGGCCCGTGCTCTCCAACACCATGCACTCGGGAGTGAGGACGGACGCCCCTGCCCTCCTCCTCACCGCCTCGCCAACCCAACTCCCTGCATCCCCCTGTGACTCTGGAGCTGCCATTTCACAGAATTTATTGAGTCAAAAAGCATGGTTGACTTTATTAATTACTATGCTACTAATAATGTCCTATGTGT
The DNA here is from genome assembly GCA_030848825.1 of Tadarida brasiliensis. Classification (NCBI taxonomy): domain Eukaryota; kingdom Metazoa; phylum Chordata; class Mammalia; order Chiroptera; family Molossidae; genus Tadarida; species Tadarida brasiliensis. The sequence continues at coordinate 31,516,654 of CM061277.1, forward strand.
TGGGAATAACAGCTGTGGTATATTCCATTGGATTATAAAAATGAATTGTATAATCCATTGGACAAGGAGACCATATATACATAGTACAATATACAGTCCACTGTCACCCACTGGTCACTGCTATAAAACATAAAGGAACATAAAGAAATAGAAAAATAAGGAAATAATGTAGATAGAAGAGTGAAGGAAGCATCCTTTGAGGAAGGGACACTTGCCCAGAGGTCTGAATGCAGCGACAAGGTCAGCCGCGCTCGGATCTGGCAGAAGCCACCTTCCCTTTATCTGGTAGGTGGCGTGGAAAGGCGGCTGGGATTTTGATGCCCTCCACAGACCAGCGGAACCCCTCCTCCATTCTCTCCTCTCTGCCACCGACCAGCTGTATAAGCTTGGGCGATTATTTATTCTCCGTGTCTTGTTTTCCTCATCTGTATAAGAAGGACTTGAATTACAGGCTTCGTTGGTCCTTCCAGCAATAACAATAATCTATGTTGCCATATTTCTTCAAAATAAGAGTGCCGCCAGCGGACCTCACTGTCTCCATGTAACCCTTCCTAACATAAAAGACCATGTAGACCACTTGGCAGTAGAGGGAGGTCTAGAGGTCTCTCCGTCATTCCTCGTCTTGCTGAAGTGTCTGAGACAGAGAATACTTGTCCAGGATCTGTCCTCTTGCTTAGGATGACCTCAAAGTCAGCTCCTTACAGAGGAACTTCTTCCAGGAACAGCCTGCTGACTGCTGGGCGTGAGCGTGCTGTAACCGGGGGACGCTGTCAGGCCGCGACATTGCTTCGTTTCACCAGGACACCTTGGAGGCTGGCAGGAAGGCAAGATGCAGGCTTTGACACGCCCCTCCTGACGCCCACCCTCGCCCCTGGTCTTACCACAGGATGATCTTGAACAGTAATTGAAAAGCCGTCATTGCTTAGTACTTCCTGCGTGGCGGTGCTGGACGTGATTCAGGCTTTGCCCAGGAACGCCATGAGGTTCTGCTATTATCTGTGAGGTACTTGTATGTCCATTTCACAAATGCAGAGAATGAGGCAAGAGAAAGGCGATAAATAACTTGCTCAAGACCACAGCGCCAGGTGGTCACTGACAGTGGAGTTCGAAGGCAAGTCAGGTGTCCCACCAAACCTCATGCCTCAGGTAGTGCCTCTGAGAAGCTACTCAGTCTCTGTGGACCTCGTTTAGTCACCTGTAAAACAGGGTGATAGTCCTTGCAGTCCTGCGAGGGCCCAATGCACGGAGCACTGGCACGGATCGCCACAGACCTTAAACCTGTTCTCACGGGAAGGGTGTGAGCTCCCCTTGCTGCGGTCTCCTCCCGCACCACTCTCTGGGATGTCCGCTTGGCCAAGGGGAAGTACCCTTGCGCGGCGAGTGACAGCCATGAGGGATCTGGAAGGCGAGGCAGGAAAAAGGACATCGGTACTCAGCTCAGAGACTCTCTACACAGGACCCTTCTATTTCAAAATTCAGCCAACAGATATTTGTGAATTATTTATGTAAAGAAGTGGAACCAGGACAGGAATGATCAGGAAGGGTAAATAATCTAGAATCTCTGCCCAGACCTGTCTGTGAATTACAAAAATCTGAATTTGTGGAGGCCAAGCTAATGAGGCATTACTGTTACTATCTGTCAGGTTATGCTAAGTGTTTTTAAATAACATAATTTCTATTGATTTTGGGGTAGTTTTAAACGCTACAATGGAAAAATGAACTTCTTTCATATTACCAGAGAGCTGGCATTTTCAATTAGGAAGTATTTGTACTGTGCAAAAATATATATTCTGAAAATAAAAGAACAAGGCAGAATTAAGGCAAAGTTATTTTCTGAACATCAGATTAAAAGAAAAATAATAAACTGGTCATTTGACTCACTATGAAAATTGTTTGTAAACCCAAATTTGAAATTTCTATTTAGATATTCATCGGAATGGGTAGTTTTCCCCTCACTTTGTAAGCCTATCCTTACTACTCTGTTATTGTCCATATGAGAAAGGACTAGATTATTGGCATTTAAATTATATGATGCACGGCGGATATTTATGATAAAGATATTATGATGTCTGAGCACGAGGGGCGGTCAGACTGCCGAATGGCTGCGCGTCACTATGACTCCCTAGCACATCTGGGCCAAGCAGCAGGGCCTTTACCAACCATCTGCAAGAAACCCACACAGACACACAGAACTAAACAAATAGACAGTTTCCTACACGCACATTTTTGGTAAGTGTGATGATGTTGGATGGCTTGGGAATACGATGATATGCAGCTGGCCCTTGGACCACGTGGCGGTCAGGGACTCCAACCTCCCAACCCCACCCCCAACAGTAAAAATCTACATATAACATTTGACTCCTCAGAAACTGAATTATTAATGACCTCTGTTGACCGGAAGCCTTACTGATAACATAAACAACTAACACAAATTTTGTACATTATATGTACTATTTGCTCAAGTCATACAATGAAGTAAGCTAGAGAAAAAAGCTATTATGAAAATAACAAGGAAGAGAAAATACATTTACAGTATTGATTGAAAAAATCTACGTATACTTGGGCAGGTATAACAAACCCATGTTTTCCAAGGGTCAACTGTAATTAGTTTCCTGATTCTTCCGGAGTTCAGACACTTCGCAAAGAACAAAGCGATCTGTTTCCCAAAGGGCAGCAGAATGAGCTTAGGGACCAGAGAGCACTTTGATTCCCTTCAGCTCTTGTTTCTCAGAAGCATGGAAATCAGAGTCCATTGGTTCGTGTTGACCTTAAATTAGTTTAGGATAAAGAAATATCACTGTTTGTATTATCCCTTGTGATGAAGAATCCCAAGAAGATGCCATTTTGTGTAAGTTATATTTTGTGCTTATACATCTAGCAGGAGGAAAACACAGGGAGAGAGAGCAGGGCTTCTGGATTCTGGCAGACCTGAATTCAAGTCCTGCCTCATGAAGACGTAGCAGTGTGCAGTGAGATGAAGTGAGCTCTCTGGTGCAAAGCCTGCCCCAAGAGCGTCCTAGCTTTACAGTCCCGGGCAGGCCACACCTGCTCGCCCCGTTTCCCTCTGTGAAATGGAGATTCTAGCAGGGCTGTGAGGAACACGAGTCAAGGTGCATAGAGGATTTCAAACGCTGCCTAGTGCCACGGCAAGCATTTAATAATTAACTACTCTGCAAAACAGGAGTGATGGTAACACTAGCTACACTTTCTAAGGCTGTTTTAAGGCTTAAAAGAGACACCACAATGCCCAAAAGATGCTTCACGTAGTGCCTGGTACAGTGTAAATGCTCAGCGGATGGGGGGCCATTGCTTTGAAGATCAGAGTAATTAAAGACAACGAGTGACAGCCGTGAGGCTCATCGCGGCCTGCGCCGCCCTCTCTTCCATACATCCACACACTCGGTTCCGCATCTACTGCCAAGAAGCTGGGAGCTTTTAAGAAATGGCGTAACTTCTGGAGTCCTCGGTTTCCTGAGCTATAAAATATAAAAAACTGGATAATCAAAGACACTTTCAGCTGTGGTCCTGCAGATTCTAACTCCTCAGTTAGAGCCCTAAGGGTGTGTTAAGAGAGGACTCCTGGAAACATTTGCAATTCTAAGCCATTAAGTACGTAGAGGCCAGGGGGTTTGGAAGGCCATTTACAGGCTAGTACCAGCGGGGCCCTGGGAGACCATTAGGGCTGACCGAAGATTGTAGTGTCCTTTGGCACCTTCTGTCCCTGTATCACAGGTCTGCTTGCTGACCAGCTGTTATATCCAGGGCCCAAATGGAAACAAGATGTTTAGGAACTCAGAACAGTCTCTGGTCAGCAAAGTTGTGAATGAAAAGAGCACGCTCATCTGACCCCCCCTGCACCCATGCGTGTACACGCATCTGCAGTGGCCTGTTGACAGTGGCTCGGTCTGGAAGTCAAGGGAGCCCAGGGTGCTGCTGGAAGCCCTAGACCAGCAGCCCATGTCCCTGCGGGGCACCCACCGGATCTTCCAGAGACACCACACTAAGTTTTAGTTCAGATCGATGGCTTTGAGACTAAGTGAATGAACACACTTTAAGTCAGACTATTAGCAATAGAATATAAGTTTTTAGATGCTTCTAATAATGGTAGTGCAGTTTAAAGGCTTTGAAGTGCATGGTCTTGACTCTAACTTTAGGTCTGCCTGTATTTCTGTGACCTTGGACAATTCACTGTCTCTCACTAGACCGAAGCTTTTTCACCTGTAAAATGGCAGAGGTTGGGTAGGTCAGTGAAACTAGATGACTCTCAAGAGTCCTTCAAGTTCTGATTCTAACCATATGTTCACTCAAAGAAAGCTATTTCTTGGATGGTTATTGACTGTCGGAGGTAGAGGCACCCTGGATGGCTCTGTGGTGTGGCAGGTACATTCTCGGAAGGCAGTCTCCACAGAGAAAGGCAGACTGTCAAATGCAATTTTCAGGCCCAGGCCTCTGGACACATTGCTGTCACTACAATTCTCTTTTAATATGAGACAACCAGATGTCCCTTATGATGTCCTCACCTGTCACCACCCTCCTCCTCCCACAAGGCTGCAGTGGCTGCAGACACATTGCATCCTGCAGTGTGCTCTGTTCTACCAGCCACAGGTCTGCACTCACACTGTCCTGCCTTGGAAAATATGTCCTTCCCTCTGCACCTGTCTACTTAGCACCTCCAAGCCCTGGAATTAACCCTCACACTGCACTACTTACCGCGTGGGCAAGGTCAAGTGTCCCTCACTCTGAGCTCCCATGGCATCTTATACTTTTTTCTTTAATTTACTGATTTTATTGATTGATTGATTGATTGATTGATTGATTTGTTTTGAGAGAGGCATCAATTTGTTGTTCCACTTATTTATGCATTTATCGATCACTTCTTTATATGAGCCCTGACCAGAGATCAAACCTGAATTCTTGGCCTATCTGGATAATGCTCTAACCAGCTAAGCTACCCAGCCAGGGCCTGTACTTCCTTCACTCAGAGCACCGATCACCCTACATTGTAGTGGTCCATTTAGTCACTGCTCTTCCTAACTTAATTATAAACGCCATTGATAAAGAAACCCTGTCCATTTTATTCGCCATTGTATGTCAAGTACTTAACACACTGCTTGACGCAGAGGTACTCAAAAAGCACTGTTGTGTGGGATTGTGTTGTAATATAGAATACAACCACAATAGCAGGTGAATTAATGGAAGGGAGACATCTATACAGCATGGAGGGGCAACTGGACCACAGCGATAAAAAGAAATAAGTAAGAACTTTGTTTCTCTCTGGAGTCAACTCTGAGCATAGGGTGGGGCACAGAGTAACTCTTTAAACCTTTAGTCACTCACGTTTTGCATGAATAGATTGGAACGATCAAGTTAAAAGCAGTATGTCGCTAGAGCATCATAAATATAACACCAGGGCTGGCTATCCACATGTCTACACTAGTGAACATGCAGAGAAAAAGGTGGTCTTTGATACCCACCTGACAAGCCTCACCTTGCGTTTACCCTTTCTCTGCTGTTAAGGCTCATGCACCTTTTTGCATTCCTTTACAGCAGGAGCTTACAAGGGCTGGCTACCCCAGAAGAACGCCCATGTGAATAAAGGTTGCTATAAGATGGAGAAAATATCTGAAGCAATGACCTTCTCGACGATCAAAGGGATGTATGAAGGACTGGGTCATGTTGTAGTTCAGGGCATGGGGCTCTCCAGTCCCTATAGGTCACGCCACCTCATAGCTACCTGTTCATAAGGCAGCCTTGCTTTAGTATCTCCATTGATGTCTAAGAACAAAACCTACTCATTCTTGGAAAAAAGACATGCTTATGTGGGAACAAAACAATAAATAAAAATTTACCTGGAAAGCTATTCTAAGTCCTCGCCACCTGACTATTTTATATCATTAAAGTTATTTATCAGGAATGGCTTTCAGAACTCTCCCTCTCTTCCCCCAATCGCTGTTAGGTCCTTATTATGCATTCGTAATGCATTCTGCCCTTTTCTTTATCATATCACTTAATTATAGCTGTAATTAAATCCTTATTGGTGGTAATTATTTGTTTAATATCTATTTTCCTTGACAGATTAAAAACAATATGCACATAAGGACTATGTGAGCGTGTTTGCCTCCAGGATCCCAGCATCCTGGATGGCACCTAGGATGGAAGAGATGCCAGAAGTATGTGTTGAGGGAACGATTAGGAAATGATACAATTTTTCAGTATTGAGAGGTTTAAGAATGAAAGGTTCACATCACACATAAGAAAAGATACACTTTGATGTAGTCCTATTTATTAATGTTTTCCTTTGGTGCCTTTGCCCTAGGCAATGTGTCAGTGAAAATTCTGCTACGCCTGCAAAGTGGTGAAGGTGGTGGTCGGGAGTGGGGAGAGGGATGTCAGTGGGGGAAGAAGGAGGGACATCTGTAATACTTTCATTAATAAAGATATATATATATATATATTTATTTATTATTTCTTTTTTAAAGCCCAATCAGTGTGGCTCAGCGGTTGAGCATCAACCTATGGACCAAGAAGTCCTCGGTTCAATTGCCAGTCAGGGCACATGCCTGGGTTGCAGGCTCGATCCCCAGTAGGGGGCGTGCAGGAGGCAGCTGATAAATGTTTCTCCCTCACATCGATGTTTCTATCTCTCTCCCTCTCCCTTCCTCTGTCTCTAAAAAATCAATAAAATATATATTAAAAAAAAATAAAAGCAGCAAAGTGAAAAAAAAAAAAAAAAGATACACTTGTCAGCTGCCTGAACGCCAAATTTTAGGTTTGAAAATAAAAATGCAGGTGTGTATACTCTGAGATAGAGTTTGACAAATAGCACACATATCAGAAAAAATGTATAAGGGCAAATACTATCAATCCGAATTTGAAAGACATGGTATCATTCTTCAAAGGGCATGTACTAGCAGAATATATAACATTATATTCTCGGCATTTTGCTTTTGATGTTTCTGCTTTCTCCACCAGACCAGGAGTTTTGTAGAGGAACATCGCTTACCAGCTCTGCAACCGCCCTGAGCCTATCACAGTACACGGCAGAGAATAATAGACTTTAATGAAGTCTTCATTGAATAAATGAATAACTGAATGAATGGAGGGATGAATAAATGAACCAAAGATACCTAAAGAGGAAATGACAAAACTGAGCCCAGACTGTCAGGCAGAAGTAAGGTATCCATTAATGCCTTCAGATTAAATATGGGGAAACAAAATATGTCTGTTTCTAACTGAGTTTCACCTCTATTTATCATTAATAAATGACTTCCATAATAAACATGACTTTTCTCAGAAACCTACTAGAGTTTCAAGGGGAAGCAAACAGCTGTGATGAATTGGGGAGAAAAAAATAGCAGCTCTCCCTGGAGCAGGTGCCTTTCAATTTAGTTTAAGTATGCATGCACACACACACACACACACACACACACACACACACTGTCATGCGTGTGGCAGCGACAATCCATAAAGTCTTTCTCTTTCCACATGCGCCTCACAGATGCAGCCAGAGCTAGAACGCACCTCATTTGGTCAGGCTGTCACTCAACATTTTTTTCATTACGGGGAAATGAAGTCCATTTCTAAGCAACCGGGGAGCACAGAGTAATTGGGCTCTCCAAAGTCTTTTCACTTAATTTTCTCAAGTTGTATTTATTTTTTAAAGAATTAGGTGTTAGCAGTTGATGGACAGAACATCAGAAAAATGAAGGCAAATGGACAGGATGATAAAGAAAATGATGTGGCTATCTCTTGCTCTCTTCCCGTCTCCCTTCTCCCCCCAGCGCCTCCTTACTCTCTGCCTCCCTCCAGGCTCACCCTGCTGCAGGGTTTGCGGCTCTACTGATCCTGGCCCGACGGAGATCCGTGGACCAGATTGCTTCTGCTGCCTGTGTTCTCTCTCGGATGAACTTCCCATTGAGATTTTTGTTGTAAAAGCTCATATGTGATGCGGGCTGCTTGGACTGAACCTCCATTCTTTTTTGTTTTGTTTTGTTAATCCTCACCCGAGGATATTTTTCCATGGATTTTCAGAGCGAGTGAAGGCGGGCAGGCGGGAGATCGATGTGGGAGGCACACACTGACTGGTTGTCTCCCCCACGTGCCCCAACTGGGCCAGGGATCGAGCCTGCAAACCAGGTGCATGCCCCTTTGGTGCACAGGCCGAGGCTCTAACCACTGAACCACACCAAACCTCCTTTCTTTTTGACTAGCAGAGCCATGGAAACTGAGCTCAAAGGGACATTTCTTACTCCTTCATCCCCAGTTCCCACAGAGGAGAAGCAATCAAGGAACTGGTTGTACAGCACGTGGGGCTCCTACAGGCGTTACTATTTCTTTTCCTTGGGCGGCAATTATGAGGGTGGAATAAAGGTGTTTTCTTGTGAAAATAAACTTGGACCCTCACTCAGAAAAATCAGGACTCAAATTCCATTTATACTTCTCAATAGATGAATAATCTTAGGAAGTTTAATTGACTTCTCTGAACTTGCTTTACTGAATGTACAACTCCATGAGCCTGCTGACAGTTAAACGGTGTGCCTGGTACAGAGCAGGTGCACAGCCAGAACACTACACCTGTTACCGCCCTCGTGTATCTTGTCCCTAGCCCAACGTGTCAGTCATTGCCATAATTTCCTTATCCTCATAGGAGAGGATCTAGCTAAAAACAAAAGTAAAAACGATGGTAGTCTATCAACTACAAGTGCCTGGTAACAGAGATGAGATGAAATATTCCACACGCAGGCTTGTCCACCGCAGCCTCAGCTTTCAAATTGTCATCTGGTTGATAAGCCTCTCAGTCTGGGTCAAACATTTCCGAAAGTTCTGAAAGTTCCGTGAAGATTCTTTCAGGTTCTGCCTTGTGGTTTTCTGGAGCCTAGGGTGGCTGTCATTCATTGTTCAGAGGGCTTCTAAGTGAGATCACAGCATCCCGTGTCCAAAATCCACTCTCCAAACACAGCGTTCTGTTGATTTCTTCGGTGACTGAACCCTTGGCAGTCCCAAGGCCTCTCACACACCTGGATGCTGGCTTTCAACGCTTTGCACCGATGACGGATATGTCCCCACACTGCAACTCAACATTGTCAGCAACCCAACTTGAGCCTTCAGAGACGTTATTTTTCAAACACAGTCTGCCTATAAGCCAGAAGAGGTGTGTGTGTGTGTGTGTGTGTGTGTGTGTGTGTGTGTGTAGGGGGCTGTGAAAACCTTGAACCCTCTCTGAGATTCTGTTTCCATGCTCTGACTTCGCATCAGTAGGATGGGAAGTAGTTTCCCAGGAGGCAGGTGAGGGACTCAGAGGCCATTCGCTGTAGCTAAAACTGTGAATCTGGCGCCAGAACTCATCCCAAGACAGGGAGTCATCACTTTGTGGCAAAATAAATATGTGAATTAAATCATCATCATCAATCATGTTTTCTACACAATATCTCATTTAAGTCTCACAAAATACCCTATGAAGTAGGCAAAGTGAAGGCTTAAAGAGTGTAAGGATTTGACTCAAACTCACCTACCTACTTAGGGACTGAGAGAATGTAGAGTTGAAGCCAAGACTAAGAAAATGTGATCTAAGAAATGTGATCCTTAATACCAGCAAGGAAAACAACAATAAAACAAATCTGTCTTACTCTTTCCTACCCTCAAAGCAGATAGTCTGCAAGGCTGGATGTGCCCTGCCTCCTTTCTTCCCCTTCATCTCTCATATCACACTGCTTACCACTGTCCTCCATGGCCCCTGCATCCCAGCCATGCTGACCGCTCTGTAGTCCATCAAATGTGTCAAATCCTTTGCAGCCCTGTATTCCTCTTCCGCAAAAGCTTGTCCAAGCCCCATCTTCTTCCAGTATTTGCTCAGTTGTCTCCTTTCCCAGAAAGCCCACGCTGAACACTCCTTTGAAACAACAATCCGCCCAGCTGGTGTGGCTCAGTGGTTGAGCGTCGACCCATGCACCAAGAGTCGCGAGTTCAATTCCCAGTCAGGGCACATGCCCAGGTTGTGGGCCCAATCCCCAGTGGGGGGCAGGCAGGAGGCCAATTGATGTTCTCTCTCATTGATGTTTCTATCTCTCTCTCCCTCTCCCTTCTCTGTCTAAAATCAATAAAGAAAAAAAAAAAGGAAGAAATGGCACCATCTTCCCCCTCCACTGCCCTCTTGACTCCTCATTGCTCTATTCTACTTGTTTAGCTTTTCCAAATACTTCTCATCGTCTAACAAGCTCTATGATTTACTTCCTAGACATGAGTGTTGTTATTGCCCGTCTCCTGCCAGTCCAGAAACTTCAAAACCACGTGGCTCTGTGTCGATTTCATCCACGTGTTTGAGTGAGTGATGGAACTAAGAACTCTTGTTTAACCTATTTCTAAAATACTCAGGGCTCTAAGTGATATAAAAAATCTGGCTGCAACTTGGGACGAACACGAAGTTGTGGCTAAGAGAGCATCTGAATGATTTGATAAATAGAAATTAATGACTAATAGGAACTTGGAAAAACTAGGTTCTAGGTTCTGAGAATCTGTAGTTTAGAGAACATCCAGCATCCAGATGTTAGTTTGATTGTGTGTCTTCTAGAGCATAACTCAAAATAAAAAAAAAAAAGAGCTTAATGTTCACAGTTAATTTGCAAAGGATGATTTAAAAAAAAAAACACCTTAGAAAATTAGACAAAGTTATATTACAAAAAACATTTACTTTTTACTTGGTGGAAAGAAAATCTAAAATTACAAAAATAACCCAATAATAATACAATTAGTACCGAACAATACAGTATTCTCTGTGTGACACCAGGATCAAGACTGCAGTCAGCGGTGTCCTCTTACAAGGCCAGCGAAGTCTGACCATCCCTCTTCTCTGTGCACTTCCCCTGGTTCTCTGCATCTCTCCTTCCTGGCTCTAGTTCTTCTAATCAGATTTCTTAAGCTAAAAAAACTTTCATTTGTCCTCCAAAATCTTATGCAGAGCCATCTAGTCTACAAAGTCTTCTTTAATACATCAAGGCTGATTCCTTTTTAAGTTCCTTGTACCGATTTCTTCTCTGGTGTGTTAAAAGATTCATTGTGTAGTAATGGGATGTGGTAGGTTGTGAATTTGGCCACAAACGCCTCACATCCCCATATGCAAGCGACTGTGCAGAGTGGCTTTGCTGCCACTCACAGCAAAAGATGGAGTCTCTTCATTGGCAGAAGCTGGGCTTGGCCACATGACTTGGTGTTGCCAGTGAGACACTGGCAAACTTGTGGCCAGGAAAGGCTCCGTAACATTTGGTCGTTGGGACTTGTTTGCTTACTGCCCTTGGCACAGCTGTGACTGCCATCATGGGAGGAGCCTGTAGCTGAAGAGAGATGTGGTCCCCATTACCTTAGCTGACATCAAGCTCATGGCTGGACCTGAGTGACACCATCCAGCCCAGCTGAGCCTTCTGTCGACCGCCACGATCAGCTAGGCTAGCCCAGACTGGAAACACCACTCAGCTCATTCATAGACTCCTTGAGAAATAATGGATGTTTGCTCTTTACAGCCGCTAAGCTCGAGGTTAATTTGTGATGAGGCAAAAGCTAAGTCATACACAAGATGCAGGTTACTAGCAGAATGTGAGGAGTCAATGAGCGCATCAAATACAGAAAATGAGTCTTTTTCAACTGCTAAGAAAACCGTATTAAAATCAAGCAAAAGTATGGCTTTAACAGAGCAGTAGTGATAATAATAATAATGAATACTTAGAAAGGTGCCCTTCGTGCCTAACCTTACTGTATAATCAGCACTATACAGAAAAGAGCTCAGCAGATCACAAGTTGAAAACTGAGTATTTTAGAGTAAAATCATGTCAAATGTGACTATCTTTGAAAGCAAGAATAGACATGCTTTAGAAATTAATTTATGAAGTAAAGAACTTTATAATAATCTGGGGTAAAATATGCTCTACAAATACACTATTCCAATTTTACTAATAGTAAAACAAAAGACAATACCCCAAAGAACCAAATGATTGTATTTTTTTCTAATCCACATTTTTAGATTCACAAGCTCTGTGTATATATGTGTGTGTGATGAGAATATACACATTCTCATTATTTATGGCAGAAAAAGATTTTAAAAGCTTGGACTAAATCTGGATACTTTATGTGGCATGTGTATACACACATGTACTTACTTTAATGTGGGTATAATGATTACTGAATTATAGCTTTTAATGGGAAGATCATTGGGGACATTTAAATCTGACTGTTTGGCTTTCATTGAGACTCTAAAATTATTTTTTTCCAAATGTTCAGGTTTTGAAAAAAGTCAAACTCTGTCTCCGATAGTCTTCCCTGATTTTTCCAACTGGTATTTTAAGGCAAAATTTAATCCATATGGCTCATACTCATTTACACCTAAATTATACAAATAGAGGCTTTTAACAGCTATTTGATGTCCCAGACACCTTTTGAGCTTCTAAAGTGAGCTCCTAAAAGGCTTTCCCCCTCCACACCTTCTCCTCGTCAGCTTAAGAGGCTGCATTTTGCTCAGAATAAACAAATTGCATACTGAAACTTTTGGTTATTTTTCCTCCCGGTTTATGACCTATGAATGTAAAGTGGCTTTTCGAGGTGACATAACTAATTCCCATCCCTGTGAACCAATCGAGAGTGTGTGTCACATTACCCTTCCTCGTGAACAGCTCTGCAGCCGGCAAATGAGGCCATCCGCAGACTCCTCGCTGGGAACCCAGAGTGTATACATAGATAATTACAAAACCTCAAACTTCTGTGACATTTTTCATCTGAAAATTGCAAGGCTGCCTTTAGAATGGCGTAAGCATATATCTTTAAACTTGCCATAGGCGCAAAAATACCTCGTTATAGCTCTACGTGTTTCTACCTTTTTACAGATGGAAAAGGCTTAAGCCGCTATAAACCAGGGAAGCAAAGGTCCTTCTCCAGGCTATGGTCCTCTGAAGCACAACGGCGTTTAAGAAAAGGTCATATTCTGAGCGTGTGTGCATGTGTGTGTGTGCGTGTGTATGTGTGTGACAGAGAGATAAAGAGACAGAGAAACAGGGACAGATGGACAGTGACAGAGAGGGACAGTGAGAGCAGACAGCTGGAGGATTTAAGAATTACACAAACCCCTATCTGCAATTTTGAGGTTACTAAGAGCTGAGGTTGGAATCTTAGGAATTCTAGTCACTGTTTGGCAAGATCGGCCTCTGCAGTGTGCCCTTGCCACCCCCCCTCATTCACTGTCCTCACAGGCAGCGGATGCTGTCTTCGAGGATGTTTCCAGTATAGGTCACACACCGTTTCCTCGCTCCCTTTACACCGTCAGTTCTCCTCTCCACACTCAGTGTGCTCCACGTTTTATTCCCAGGTCCACTGCGACATGTTTTCATATCTTCAGATTGCGGGAGAGAAATAACGATCAGAACCGTCCTGGGGAACACAGGAGGCGAGGGAAGCAGTTCATGTGGAAGAAAGCGGGAGAACAGGCAGGGCAGGCGGGGCTGAACTGCGTCAGAATGTCTGCTTTGATCACTGGAGGGAGCGGAGCCCAGGAGAGCTGGCCTGCAGGCAGGTGTGTGAGCCCAGAGGTCCTGCCTCCGCCCTCCCGCGGCCCCCTCTGCCACCAGGAGAGCAGTGGGAGCCGGTGTTCTGGATCGCTGCATTTTCCTAATAAGACTTTGCACGAGCTGCTAAATGAAGCTGGCTGCCCGGCTGAGTTCAATCCCAGCCCCATTTCAGTTTACCCATTTCCTCAGAATGTAATCTCACCTCCTCACTATTGGATTCCTTCAGGGCCTTGTAACTGATGAATAGAGGCCACCAGGAGGGAGGAGGGTAGGAGGTCGGGTGCAGGTAACACAGAAGTCATAGCACACTGCATTCAGAAGGTACTGTCTGAAAACGTCCCCGAATATGTGAATTTCCCGTTACAAGGGGGTGTCAGAAAATAAGTAGTGCAACCCTCAACTGACATTTGCATTTCCCACATGACTGTGCTGCCTCTGATGAGGCATCTTAGTGACAGGGGACTCACTCCCCCAAGAGACAACTTTCTTACCAAGGTCTCCTTCCTATGCTGTTGACATTTACCTCGCTGAAGCTGGCTTCACAAGCCGTCAGCTGCACCCTTGTTTCCAATAATCCCCAACAGAGAATTTCTCCCATAAATCCCCCAGTTATGAAATATAAATGAGTCATTCTTGCAATAGAAGCAACTTGTTTTATTTCTTTTTTATAGAAATCCCTTATGAGCCCTTTGGTGGTACACAGTGGTTGCGTTTGTTTGGAATATCTCGAACAGAAATGCCACTGACTCTGCTGATTTCCACGACCACCCAAGAGAATGACAGATTCATTCTTCTACTAGTTGTAGTAGCAGAAATGGTAGTAACATAAATAGCTCTGTCTACCTCTTATTGCCTACTCGGTGAATTATATTCATCATCTTACTCCTCATTACATCTGTATGAAATTTAGACATATTTTTATGCCAGAAAAGAAAATTAAGCCCAATTAAATAATCCTCCAAAAGGAACACCTTCTCTAAGTGACACAACTGGGACCAAAACTTGAAACTATATGAATGCAAAGATATGTCTTTTTGGTAATCATGTAATAATTTGTACATATGTTCATTTATATATACCAATAGGTATATACTTTTTTACAGTCAAAACTTCTCTTTTTATTTTTTTTATTTATTGATTTGAGAGAAAGAGGAAAAGAGAGGGAGAGAGAGAGAGAAACATCAATGAGAGAGAACACTGATTGGCCGCCTCCTGCATGCCCCCCACTGGGGATCGGGCCCACAACCTGGGCATATGCCCTGACCGGGAATTGAACCGGCGACCAACATCTTGGTTCATGTGTCGATGCTCAACCACTGAGCCACACCAGCCAGATACAGTCAAACCTTTTTATTGTGGTGTCTATATATGTATTTACACACAAATAAATATATGTGTTCATATGTATATGTGTATGTGTATATAATTTATACAGAAATAAACATGTAATCTATGTATAAATATACACTATACAAACAAATACTTGTATAAACATGTATAGCCGTGCATAAATACTGGGTGTGTATGTCTCAGAGCTAATCGGAGCCTGGGCTCGGCTTCGTTCAAGCCACAGATTGTTGTTGAAGCCTAAGGTTTCACTCAAGTCAACTGACTACACACATCTCTTCTTCATCGGAACGTGGTCATTTTCTCAGAGAACAGGGACAGTCCCTCGCCTCCAGGGATGCAGCCACTTCCACCAAACCCGCCTGCCTCTGCTTTCCAGTCCACCTCGGCACCCTGTCTATTGCTCCAAGCCCCTCTGCTGACCCCTGAACGCTCCCACAAACAAATCACCTGTCGGTGAAGACTCGTTGTTTGAATTACGCACCATTCTCTCTACTTTCCGTGGGCAGAATCAGGGGCCTATTATCTTGTGCCCAGCCTGTGGACTCTGGAGGCCTCCTAAAGATGAGAATACCAGACGTTCACTGCCTGCTGCTATGCTTTAAGACCCTTCTAATTTAAGCACAAGGTGGGCACCCAGGGTGGTCAGGGAAGGACACTTTCACAGGATTTGGAACAGAGGCGATGTGGTCCCCTCGCCCAGCCCAGAGTGCGAGCTGACAGCAGCAGGAGGAAGCACCAGCCGGGTGCTGGGTGCTGGGCCAGCTGGCTGCTGTGTCGCCGTGAGAGGGTCCGTGCCTTTTACATTTTCCTGCTCAGTGAAGCCCTCGCCCTGCCTGTCTCAGGGGAGATGAGCCAGGCCAGAGAACAATCCCACTAAGCCACTGGCCTTCCCAGCAGAGGCTTAAGAGCTTTCCTTCACTGGGCTGACTGCAATGAAGGCCGGGCTCCTGCAAAGGGGCACTTGCTAAACTGATGCGGGCTGGGCATTTTTTATTATTTTATTTTATTTTGTTTTATTTTATTTTATTTCGGTAGAGAAGAAATCATAGAAAAGTGCAGGCTTGGTAAAATCCAAATTGGAATCAAGTAAAGAAGCAGCAGTTAAAAATCAATGCAGGCTCTGACTGGGTAGATCAGTTGGTTGGAGCATGGTCCAGATACACCAAGGCTGCAGGTTTGATGCCCGGTCAGGTCACATACAAGAAGCAACCAATGAATGCAAAAATAGGTGGAATAAGAAATCTCTCTCTTTTTCTAAAAATTGATCAATAGAAAACAATGCAGAAGTATTTTGATGTTGAGCTGAGTTGTGTCTGTAATTAGCGTGGGAGGACAAATCCCACTTTGTGCTGAAATACAGGGTTTGCTGATAGAGAAAGAATGAGGACAGTAAACATGAAGTGATCACCTTTCTGGAAGCCAAAAAATACCTTTTTAGTTCAGTAAAGGAGAAATGGTGTCTAGCAGCTTGTTGTATAGAAAAGTTGCATTTAGGTTTTCCAAAAAGAAATGGAGGCAAGTAAAAGAATCTGATTTTCAAGACAAAGACAGCGAGCTGGTGTCTGTGCCTGTGAACCGGGTAGCTGGTGCGGGCTGCACGCGGGATCCGGGAGGGGGGGCGGAGGAACCGCACAGTCGCAGCAGGCAGGGCGTGGAGGGGGCGTCGAGGCCGCTCCTGCTCCCGGGACTGCCTGGAAGTGCGGTGCTATCAGGGTTATTACGTTTCACTCTCCAGCTGCTAAACTCTGTTCATGGGTTTGGTAGGGTAAGAACCTTAAAAAGACTTCTCAGAAGTCTTAGGGATTGGCACTCATCTGCGTTACCAGTTTTACACGGGCCCTTAGTAGAGGTGCTGGAACCAGCTGGTCCCCGGCATCACACCATGAGGCCCAGCGCCCGCCCAGTACCCCATGTGCTTGCACCCCTTTGCTATGTGTGCAGCAGTAGTCGATTTTGTGATTGTTTTTATTTCCCTAACGTCAAGTATTGCTTTACAGTAGAACTTCAGCTTGTTCCATATTGTGTATTTTGCCCCAAACTTGATGTTTTCCTGTCCAGTTGCCTTGACTGTTGTCACTGTTAAAATAATGGTACTGGAGCCACTTTAAAATCCAGCGCTGCCACGCCAGAGGAGGTGCCTTGACCTCTGCTCCTGTCCCGGGAACACTAACACAGGACAACGCAGCCTTTGAACGGGGCCCACAGCTACACTGCTCCCAGAGTGTCGTCTGCAAGGATGACAAGGAAGCAGTAATGAGGACTACTGTACTGATGACGACCGGACTGAAAATTTTAAAATACTAATTTAGAATTAACATCACTACGTTATGTTATCTGCACCAACAGAAATGGCTCTTTCCACTGATAGAATTGTTCCCTTCCCTTTCTCAGAAATACCCACTGCATTTGTTTTCTAATCGAAAGACTATTTGGGTTTTTGCCTGAATCTTTTTTTTTTCTTTTTCTTATTGATCTCAAATAAATGGTTGTTACCGCTCACTTTAAAAGGCCTTTTATTTTTAGGTCAGCACCACAGACAGGGTCTGGGGAGGTAAGTGCTGTTATAATTCATCGTATGAGCCGGTCTAAGGGAGGAAGACAGGTGGCTTCTCTCAAGGTGCTTCTATATCTAGCTACATCAATGCCATAAGGTAGCCAGCGCATGCTCCGCCAGACTCGGCTGACGCGACAGTGACAGCCTTGTGGTTCTGGGAGACGTCCACATTTTGGCAGCAACACCTCCGGTGGAAAGCAGGCAGTGCCGTTGTACTTTCCACAGCGATGAACATGTTCTACCACTGTTTCCCAGTGCTGGTGGCCACCAGTAACATGTGGCTATTGAGCGCTAGAAACGTGGGGAGAGCCACTGAGAAGCTGCCTTGTCAGTGTTAGTTAATTGTAAAGATTTAAATAGCCTCACATGGCACATGGCTACCGTGTAGCTGTGCTCCTCCAATTCCAGCATGGATGAGAGTCACCAGGAGGGTGTGTGAAACAGACCCCCGAGTCCCACAGCCAGGAATTCTGATTCGGTAGGTCTGGGCGTGATGTACAAATGTCCATTTCTAACTAGCACCCAGATGCCATGCAGCTGCCTGTCCAAGGAACGCACTTGGAGTAGCTGACGGAGAAGGCTGAGATGACTAACTCCGTGGTTAGCAACTACAGAGAGCTTTGCCTCCTGCAGGGCATCGGTAATGTCCGGCGACATTCTTCGTCGTAACAATTTGAGAGCAAGGGGTTGTGCCTGGCATCTACTGGGCAGAGAACAGAGATGCTGCTGCCTATCCTATGTGTGGGACAGCCCCCCCCCCCCACAAGGAATCACACAGCTTAGAATGTCAATACTGCTTGCTAACTGTTAACTGCTCCTGCCAATCAGATTCTGGCTGCAAAAGTGGTTCTAGTAACATCATTTGTATTCAGTGTTAGCCTGTATCCTTGACAGGCTGTATCATTATTTCTTTTATGTTATATTCATATTATAATACCAATCCATTCCTTCAACCCTCCAACTGTTCAAATGGAGAAGTTTCATGCTGGCAGCGAGATTGGCATGAGCACCCCCACCCCCACCCTAGCTTCCACAGTGGGCGACAGGGCACGAGTGCCCCAGGCCACTCGGTTCAGTGGGAGAACTTGCTAGATAAATGAAAAGCATGCCAGACAGGAGGGGCAAATGGCTTCTCTGTTGGTCTCCTCTGTGGTCTCCGAGAGGAGCAGCAGCCTGGGTACCTTATTTGTGCGTGACACACGAGAGTTAGCCAGCGGAAGCTGTGTTGGAAGCATTCACCTGAGAAGTGCCTCCTGAAATCTTAGGGGCAAGAGTGCAGACATGCCGGGGTCCCCGCTGTTCTCCTGGAGAAGTGTCTTCAGCCTACCTGGGTGGGCCCCACTGGCCTTTGCTCTCCCAGGGCCTCGGAGCTGTCAGCAGGCTCCTCTGGAGGAGGGGTGAAGGTGCCTGCAGTCCGGGGGAGTGGGAGTCAGCACTCTGAGGCCGACCTTGAGCATCCTGTGACTCTGACAAGAAGCAAGTCACCGTCAGGGAAGCAAACTCCGCTTTCTGTCTGCCTGAGGCTCCTCTGACTTCAGAGCTTAAAATCGCTCAGATGTTCCACCTCCACCACCCCTAAATTCTTGCCCCCCACTCACAGATCACCTTCTCCATTTTTAAACTCCAGGCTCCAGGCGCCTCCAGTGGGTGCTGCCCTCCTTGGGGTCTGTTTACAAACGGTCTGAATCGGGTTTCCCTGCTCAGCGAGCGAGATCCCTGGCCGCCGGAGTCAGCTGTGAACGGACGGAACAAATCTCGGGATTCTAGTGCTCTTCCTTTTTATTTTTCTGTGTGTGTGTAGGAAATGAGAATCCGAAATCATTCAGCAACTGTTGTTGTGGCCTGAACCTGATTTCCTTTTTTAGCTCCCCGAACATTTTATAATGCTCAGAAGGCCTTCTGTCCCGGTCACACTTGTCCCTGTGACACAGCGAGGATTTGACTATTTACCCTTTTGAGCGGGATCGGTGATACTGCACCCACTGCCCCTGAGCAGCTGAAGGCAGGGGATGGGGTGACTAGCTCCCCAGGAAAGGAAGTCCTGCCTGCAGACACCCAGTGGAGCCAGCTGACAGGTCTAGGGAAAGCTGGGTCCCGGAAGATGACCCTGGCACAGCGTCCTAAATCAGCCGTCCTGCACATGCCAGCTGTGCGCTCTGGGCAAAGTGCTTGGCCTAAGACTCGGTTTCCTTTCTAGGACACAGCAATGCTGGCTCCCAGACTTGAAGGTGTGAATTAAGGAACACTCACGCACCTGCCAGCGCAGTACCTGGTCCGCAGTGGGCGCGCAGGAAACTGGATCTCTTAGGATGGTGCCCACACCCCTGGGGCACAGCGCCCAGATCTGAGACCTGAACACGCGCAAAGGTACAGGCAGCTCCCCTCTGAGCGGGCCGTGGGGCACACGTGTGGGGAGGGTGTCTCGTCTGCCTCCGGGTTATTCTCAGGCGTGAAGAGAAGAATTCAGCTGAGCGTGCCTGACCACACAGAGAACGCTGTGTGATCACAGAACACTGTTTTTACACTTTGGCTAATGAGTTTTGACCTGTGTGAATTTGGTCTCATAATTACACAACTCAAACTTCCTGTTAGCCAATCAGACCGATGCTGTGATCGCAGCCATTTCTCAATTCTCAATTATCAGAGTGGACGCCACGGACTGAGCAAAGGAACTAACGTTCTCCTCTTCTGAATGTCTTCTGTGAGCAGAACTGGCTTTCTCCTTCCATCTGTCAGCACCTGCTCCGTTTACTTCTTCCAGACTACAGCGCCCTGAGATCAGGGCACTTGGCAGACCAGAGCCACGCAGTCCGTGGCCTGCAGGCATCCCAGGCCCCACAGGAGCAGTGAGTCGGGGTGGCTCCAGGTTGCGGATGAGCAGGGCTGGTGCCCGGACAGGAAAGGTGATGCCTGTGCTAATTCAGAGGCCTGTGAATGACCACGCTGCCACATAAAGGTGAGTCGCAGAGCACACCAAAATCTGAACGACGCAGAGGCCAGGTGTACAAGAGAAAATAAGGAGGGCCTCAGAGGTGTGGGCCGTGGCAGGGGCACAGGCTGGGGCTCACGAGATGGAAGGCAGGGGTGCTGGCAGATCCAGGTTCTGGGGACCCATGGGCAGGTGCGACACACTATTTGTGCGACAGCATGTCATCGATGGGCTGCTGCTTGGGCTGGGGCGATGGCTCCACTCTAGGGGCAGATGTGACACTTGGCTTAGAGCATGCAGGCTGTAACACAGGCAGGCAGGCAGTAGGAGGCAGCTGAGGAGGGGCCCCGGGTTTGAACACAGCCATGCAGCTCTGGCTGGCCTCTAGCATTATAAATTATGTAGCTGTCTTTATCTATTATTCAGCATAATTTATTTTGGACATTTGCATCAGCAGTTTATATACAAAATAAACCAGATGCCAAAAGAAGGAGGAGAGAATTAAAATGGATATGCGTGGAAGCGTGGAGGTTAGGGAGGGACAGCATTAGGAATCGGATGTCCCATCATTAATCAACATGGGCTGTGCAGTGACAGGAAGACTAAGGGCAGGGTGGAAAGCACTTGGGATTATGAGAGCACCTGATGAGCCCTCCCCAGGCCCCAGCCTCGTGCACTCGGGCGGGGCATTTGGATTTTGCTTGGGGAATATGCCAAATCTTCCACTTCCTTTGGAACCACAAGCATTGGAGCAAAAGGCAGCATTCCGCCGCCAGGTGGGCAGCCTGGCCACCCCCAGCTCAGGCGGGAGCAAGGGCACCTCACTGAGGGTGTGGGAAAGAGAAGGCATCTCAGCTCCTGTCCTCATCGGTGCCCCAGACCAGGCCCTGGCGGGAAGTTCTCAACTCTCCAGGACCCGCTGAGCACGTTCAGTGGCATCACTGTTACCCTTGGTCACGCCTGGTGCAACAGTGTCCGGGGTAGAAGGGGCTCCCGGTGTGAGCCTGCTTTGTGCAGAAAAGTCTTTCTAACTCGTTCCGGGGCACTGATGCGAAGGGTTGAGAGGGCTGGGCTGGGCTCGGAGTGGGAAGGGAAGGA
Organism: Tadarida brasiliensis; assembly: GCA_030848825.1. Taxonomy (NCBI): domain Eukaryota; kingdom Metazoa; phylum Chordata; class Mammalia; order Chiroptera; family Molossidae; genus Tadarida; species Tadarida brasiliensis. The sequence goes on from CM061277.1 coordinate 31,538,129, forward strand.
TGAAACATGCTTTCTGTGTCCCAGGCAATCGTATTGGTGGAAATGATTAAGCAGGCACTGTGGTATTGTTCTGTTTTTCTTACTTGTTTCTTTTTCTGTTCAAAGCTGCTGATCCTTTCCCCCATTCATATCTTACAGTAGAGAAACAACGGCAAGTGGGGAGGGTGCAGAGTCAAGAAGACCACGGGGACGGGGTCGTGGGAAAGAAACTTGAGGGGAGCATTTAGAGAAGGAAACGACGCTGATTTTCCAGCAGAATCAATAAAAGGTTTGGTTTTGTGTTTCTGAAACCTTCAGGGTACGATTGCTGACAGTTATTAAGCACAAGATTTTCTGTAGCAGAAAGAAAGATGTTTCCATTGTTTGTTTGTTTGTTTTAAATGCATCTCCACCGTATCTTGCTTATGGATCCACGAACTAGCCCACAACGGAAGCTCTGACACTCACTCTTGCCACTTCGATTTGGAGAGCTGTCCCTCTGCCCCATCTGACCCACCAGCTCTGTCATTAGCATCCGAGTGTTAAGCCAGGGAACTCAGTCTGGGAACACCACCAACGTAGCCAGTAAGCTGCAATTTAGTTAATGTGCTCCACTTGTGGGCCCTGGCTTTGGCCTGAGAATATCTGGGTCGAGTGGAGGGTGGTGGTGATGGGGACTGCGCAGAAGGGGGAGGGTGAAGAGCTCATTTGCAAGAACTGGCCAGCTGAGATAACATTTAGAATGAAAATGAGAAGGTCCAATGCTTTGTAATCCTCCAGCAGCTGCTCGTTTTGGGTCAAGATCGAAAAGCAGCATTTTGCCATTAGTCCCTAAGCCAAGAGTGACTGGAGGTGGTGTCTCATCTCCCTAAGCCACTTCCGAGGGGGCCACTCAGCTGTGTCCTGGGGACACTGATACAAGAGAAAAAGAACAAGATGGATTGTAGGTTCCATCCTTGTGTGTGGCCCTGGGATGCCCCGCAGAAGGGCCTGGCTGGAGACAATGATGCCTTGGACTGGCTCACTGTAGCTCAGTGCCCGGAAAGGGCATCTGGTGGGCCAGTTCTACTGTTCTTCAACCCACTGCCCAGGTCTCAACAAGTTATCCACATCCCAGAAATGCAGATTATCCCTCAGCTCAGAACCTAGCCTCTCACTAAGTGACAAAGCCTGCCAAAAGCCGCCAGGACCCCCAGCAGCCTGCCAGGATTCCACCTGACAGAGCCCAAGTAGCTGATCTATTGGCCATCGTTCCAGCCAAGGCACACCTGTGCTGGCCACTTCCTCCCCAGGCCTATGGTTTCTCCAAGTTGAGAGAGATAGAGCCTTTTCTTTTGCTGTAAAATTACAAATAAAACTAAACTGACTTTGAGCATATTAATGACAGCAGATGGTTTCATAAAATGTAAATAGAACAATGAAAATACAAATGGGGTCCTCCCAGTAATTAACTTTTGATTTATACAGTCCAAATAGAATTGAATCAAGTATTGTATTCCCAACATGTTAGGTGCTGGTCTTATTCAGTTGTTCTTCCAGGCCCAGCCTTGCCGACGTGCCCATCTTCCCGGACCTCCATCCCAAGCTGAGGGCTGCTTCTAAGTGTCATGGGACTGAAGCACTGAAATAAGGGTTTGCAGTCATCCCTCAGGAGCGTGTCAACAGGCTGCCTAATTAGGATGGCCATGAAGTACTCGGGGACATAAAGAGTTCCATAAATGCACATTATTCTTGTTATAATCATGACAGTAATAATAACTCAGCTTGTTGGGACATTTTTGCCTCCATTCATTTGGCAATCATGCACTTTGCTACATATGGATGGAAAATGTTCCTTGATGCCAAGGTCAGGTCACTGTGTAAAGCCAATAGAGTAGAGATACTCTGATTTCTAGATCCCCCCTGAACTCAGGCAGATTTGAAAAACCACAGTAGCAGAAAACCACACAAGACTGATTCTTCTCCACAGGTTTTATGGACTCTCTCATTTACTGGCCAGGTGACTTTGACAACTCACCTGACTGCTCTGTGCCTCAGTTTCCTCATTCTTAGGATGAAGATATCAATGTTAAATTCCTCAGGGGGATTACTGTACGAATTAAATGAGTGAACATAAGCTAAGCACTTAAAACAGAGCCTAGCACCATAACCGTTTCGTAAGTGTAACGGCTGCTAGTGTGGCTAGTCACCGCCGTGGGGCTGTTTTCTAGCGCTCATCCGCTTGGCCTCTACATTCTACAGCACAAACCAAAACTGGCCCACAGCGAACGTGGACCTATCCACAGGCACCTAGTAGTTTTGATAGAGAATTGGTTTTAGTTCTGTAGGTTTGGTGTAAGAAAAAGAACCTGAAGCTATAGCAAAATAGAGAATTCTTTTAAGGTGGAGTTTCACATCTTTTTTTTTTCTAATTGATTTTTTTTTAGAGAGAGAGGAAGAAAGAGATAGAAACATCGATGTGAGAGAGATACATCGATTAGCTGCCTCCTGCACGCCCCCTACGGGGCATCGAGCCTGCAACCCAGGCGTGTACCCTGACCAGGAATCGAACCAGGACCTCTCAGTCTGTGGGATGATGCTCAATCCATTGGGCCACACTGCCCAGGTGAGTTCATCTTTATATAGTACGTCCAACACTGTGCTTTGGCCATTTTAATTGTTGTAGTCTATGGTTCCAAAATGCTACAGTGTGTGTGTGTGTGTGTGTGTGCATGCACTCAATAGGAAGTTAGCTCCATTCCAGCCATGACTAAGTTTCATTTTTTTTGACACACTGAAATGTGATGGTTGAGGTTTAAAAAAAAAAAGTCAGCTATGACAAACCCTGTCCCTATCCTTCTTGAATCCCTGGGTGAATTCCATCTCGACTTGGGGCCCGTCTTCCCTTAATTGACTAGATATTTCCCAAACGGGGTCACGGATGGCCTGCAGTGGCTGCCAGCACCCCTTCCTGTGCACTCCCAGTTCTCTGAGGCAGGTAGTGATGGATCTGGGTCAATCAGATGCAATACTTTAACATCTAAATTAAATGGCAAGCGAGCCTGGAACCCATTACCTTCTCCACTGCTACTAAAATCAAGCTAATGGGACCAATTCAATTTTTTTCTTATGAATGGAGCTTGAGAGGGCCTACAAGCTCTCTGCTGTGGCAGAAAAGGGACCAAGAGGGGTTGCATAAATAGTCACACAGCCCCTAGGAACCCAAATCAGGTCATTAACACTAGCAGGGCCCCCGTCCAGTGGGCACCCCGAGAGAGCCCTTCAGTGACCACATTTAGACATCCATAACTCAATATATTCCAGTCATGATCCAATTCCACTGGCATAGACAGTGATTCCCAAATATACTTCATGTTATCAATTCAAGTGAAATGATTACATCTGAGGAAAAGAAAGGCATGTCGCTGATCTGCCTGTGTGGGCGTAAATCTATTTCAGGAAGCCTGGGGTATGTGATGAATGCTGTCCCCACAGGCCCTCCCCACCCAGAACCTGCACACCTCTCTGTGCCATTGCCTGGGCCGTGAGCATGGAGGCAGCCAGTGTCACCCAGACGGGATCCCTCAGCCACCGTGCGGTCATCCCCTGACGGGCTTCTTCCAGACAGTCTACATCTTCCTGACATCTTGGTACACACTCATCTGTCAGCTGTACACCCAATCTCAATTCTTGTGATTTTGTCAGATCATCATCTCCATAATAGGACGTTGAAATTCATGAACGTGCCTGTTTCCAGGAACAAGCCTGCATACTGCCATCTCCCAGTTGGAAAAGAGACAGGGTTTTGCTGGGGACAGGAATCCCACACGTCTCAAGAGGGCACTGGCTTAGTTGACCTGGGGAGGTGGTTTTTTGACTGAGAGGCTGCTGAGACCTCTCTTACCAAAAGTTTAACTACATCAGTGGCTCGTGAGCTTCACCAGCAACTATGAATCACTCAGAAAACCAGAGGATTTTAAAGCAAGGAGAGAAAAGGCAGCACCCCCCAACCTTCACGCCCATCTTAGCTGGGCTCCCCGAGGCTTCCTCTGGAAATTCTGGGGCCCGCCAGCATGAAGGACATCTGGAGGGCAAAGACAGACAGCTTTCTTCTCATCACAGGGAGCTGTGGGTACACTTTTGTCGTGATCCAGGCAAAGCCGTGGACCTCATCTCCCCATCTAAGACTGTCTGAGATGCAGGTGCAGGAGCTGGGCCTGTGTCATCGCAAGGGAAGCTGGGTCAGGCTCCGACCCAGAGAGGTACATGCCCAGTGTCTATTCCCTGCTCAAAGGGCAACGACCAGGGCCAGGACCCTGGGGACTCTGCCTAGAGAACTAGGGTTCAGGTTACTCAGTGTCTGACCTGAGGCTCCCATGGGTATTAGGAGACCTTTGCCCTTGGGATGGGAGGTACCCCATTTGTTAGTCACAGTAATGGCCCTGAATGAGTGCTAAGGAGAGGCTGGCATTCGCTCTTAAGCTGTAAGAACAGCAAGTTAGTGTCAGTGTCTGACCCCAGACACTGTCTTCCAATTCTGCAGTCGTGGTAGTGACAACGCATTCATCCATTTGCGGAGCACTGCGTGTTACAGAACACTTTCAGACTAACGGTTCAGTTGCTCCTCCCAGGGACACTGGGAGGGGAGCCTGGCAGGAATCGTTACCCCAGTTCTACAGGCTGAAGCAGCCCCTGGTGGCGATCTGGAAGCTGAGGTTTGGAAAGGTTAAACTTGGTGAGGGTCACTCAGCATAAAAACGTAACAAAATAGGACTAGATCCAGAGTTTTCTGCTTCTTTCCACCAAAGACTTATTCAGTTATTTCATTATATCTCGTGGTAATAGCATTTCAGGCACGATTTTCAAAATCATTCGTGGAGCCCACTCTGCACCTGCGATAGGCCAGCCCCGAGCTGCCATCGGGCTCTGCAGCGCCAGCAAGGTGTGCACGAGGCCCAGGGCATGTGCCTGCAGGGCCTCCGTTTCCCGGGCCCTGGGTCTTGCTCCTTTCCTGCCTTGGCCCGTCCTACCCAGGCAGCATGGGGCTTCCCACAGATTTATGGAGGGAGATCGGATCCTGCAGGGCCCCTAAGCACGAGCCCAGGAGGCTTCACGTGAAAAATGATTGCACCACACACAGAGGCTGTTTAAACCTGTCACTTTAAAATATCCCTTCTCCTCTGCCTTGGGCTGGGACCAGGAGAGCAGACCCAGGAAGAGGAAATCAGTTTAAAGTGACAGCGTTTAATTTCTGAAGCCAAATCTTGGCACTGGTGGCAGACTTCGTGTTCTGAAGTCTCAATTTAAAACCCAAGCGCACCAGTGGCACCACATAATTCTCAGCAAGTTTTTGTACCTCGTGCCCAGATTTCTTCTAGAAAACATCCAGAAAGCTAAGAAGAGTCTTGTGTAGGGGCTGTGCTTAGAGCAGGTCAGTACAGAAGCAATGCCCAGAGCATTAAAGGGACAGCAAAGGACATGGGGGGGGGGCGCACCGGGCCTTTAATTACTTTTCTTTTGTTAACAGTTGCTGTTGCCAGGTTGCCTGGAGCAAGCACAGGATGCTCAGAACTCAATCACAGTGTATCCATTATTGGAGGACAGTGAAACCTGAAGCCTGGAACACGCTGAACACAAGTTGTTAGCACACTTCAAGGCTCTCCTGTTCTCACCTCTTCCACGAAGCCTTCCGGACCAGCCTGTCTAGAGCACTAAATCCCTTTAGCAAGTCCCCAGAGTCCTTTGTGAGTGCAATTAATGATACTGCTTTGTCAGTTTCATTGTGTGAATGTATAATTTTCTCACCTAATCAGGCCTACTATATCATGTATTCTAACTTGAGTGTCTGTGGTGTGCCTTGACTATATTAGATATTTCATAAAAATGCCTTGCTAAGATTTTTTATCCAGAATGGGGGAAAAATGATCAATTCATAGGATTACAAAAAATAACGTCTCCCGATGTACCTGACGTGCAATTCCCTCCCCCATGTTTTGGGGCCCAGCTCAGTGCTAAGCACTGTCAGCTGCTTGGAGACGTCTGCTGAATGAATGAGGGAATGAATTTTCACAGAAGTATGGAAGCACCACCTTCCAAATTAAGTGGAAAGGAAAGAACCACAGTTGTCTTGGTGCAGTAGTGGCGTGGGGGTGGGGAGGGGCTCTCGTGGCAGACGTACGACTGCTGAGTGGCGGCCCGCCTGAGAGCTACACTGTGGAAAAGGCATTCCCACTCCCCCTCTGGTGTGCTGGAGCCAGCTGCTGCCACACCTCACTGTGTCCCCTCCTGTCCCTCTGTCCACCTCCCTGCAGACTCCGAAGGGGAATGCTGACCTAGGAACAAAACAGGCTTCGGACCACAGCTGGAGCAGAGGCTTTCTGAGGGGCCTCTCTGGGCACCCACCACACTCAAAGCTGCTAAGTTTATGAGATTATTACTTTTAACAAGCTCTTATCCAGCCCTTTGCATTTCTAGAACATTTGGCAAGCATAACCCAGTTAATTAATTCCGCACATAGAAGGGCACCATGAAAGGAGATGGGATGCTCGCAGCCCCCGGTCTTGGCCTGTCTGCCAGTGAGCACACTCGGGGTGAGGGGGAGCCCATCTCACTGAAGGGGGAGCTCATTTAAGTGCGCTGTTGACTTCTCCAAAGCAGTGTGTCCGCTGCTCCAAGGCTCTGAGGATCAGCATCGTTACTGTTGATGTTTCTGAAATGTTGACGATCTTTTTAAGGAGAAGCAGACGAAAAGCAAGTGCTTCTAGAGCCTTGCTTCACGTCCACGGTCCGCCACCACTCCTAACGACGGTGGGCGTACAGGGCCTTGTCCACACGTTTGCAAACAGATTCCATAACAGATCCATGTATAGTGAGGTCAGGGAAGGCAACGTAATGCAACGCAGGGACGGCCGCGGGCTCTTCTCTGCACTGTTCTCACACACGACGCAGTGTTCCTTCAAATGGAGATTTCATAATGGAATCAACCACCTAAAGCGCATCCAGGGATGAAACTGGAGAATAAAAATTAATCTCCAAGGAGATAGGTACAGCAAGTTTTCCTTCTTTGCGCAGACAGGGGGTGAAGTAAAGTGCGGAGGACGGGCCCCTGGACTCCACAACCCAGGATTAAATGCCCACACTGACACCAATCAAACAGAACAAATCAAAGCTGCTTAACCTCTCCGACCTTCCATTAAAAACCAGTGTGGGAGCCGGGAGCACAGAACCCTCCACACTCAGGCCACAGGGGTTTGAGATTCCTGGTGAAGCTGTGTGGCAACTTGGTGAGCAAATGTTACATTGTAATTTAGAGAAGTATGGACTCTCCGCCTGGGATCCCCAGTTAAGACGGCTATCATTTCCTCTCCCTCCCTGGCACCTCTCTCAGCGCCAGCTCAGTGCTAAGCGCAGCGGGGACCACTGGCAATATGCTGAGCACAGGGGGATGCCGACCTCAGCTCGGAAGCGGGACTGCAGCCCTGCATGCGACCTCGGGCAGGATGCGCAGCTGACCGGACTGCAGTTCCCTTCAGGAGTGAGACTGTCTACATGACAGGTAGATTAAATGAGATGATAGGTATCAAAAATGCAAGGAATAAGCCCTCCACGGACATTAGCTAGTATTATCATTGAAGGAAGAGAAGGAGGGGAAAATTAGGGAGAAGGAGTGGAATCAATAGATGGAAAAGGACAAAAAGGACCAGAGGCTCCGGATCTTATGTGCAGACCTGTCAGCACCGCGGTGAAGAATGAGGCGGGGGATGGGGCAGAGCGAGCGAGGTGAAGCGCCCTTTGGTTCGGTTTGTGTGGGACCTGGTTCTACTCAGAGGTCTGAACTTGCCCTGACCTTGAACACCGCCTTACGCTGCCACAGCAAAGAGGTGACCCAGGGGTCCAGGAACTTGACTGCTCCCCAGCTCCAGCTGCCACCCCCATGTCTAGCAAGAACAAATTACCTGGCCCGTCAGCCTGTGCTTCGTTTCCCAGAAGAAAAGATAAAACTACTTCTTAAAGGAAAGTATGTGGTGTGGTAGAGAAAGCTCAGGATATGGACTGGGACTTAGTTTTTTGGTTTTGGTTGTTTTTCTGTTTGTTTTGTTTTTAATCCTCACCCAAGGATATGTTTTTACAGTTTTGTGTGCATGTATTTGTGTGCATGTTGTTGTTGTTTTTTGAGAGAGAGAGAGATCCCTGTTGGTGCAAACCCCAACAGGGATCGAACCTGCAACCCTTTGGTGTAGGGAATGACACTCCCACCAGCTGAGTCACCCAGCCAGGGCAAGACTGGGGTTTAGATTTGAATTACAGGCGTCCCTCGCCACTTCCTGCCTCGACTTTCGCGGCTTCACTCTATCGCGGTTTTTTCAAATACATTCATTAAAAAGTTGATCGAGACAGTGAAAATGATACAGCGCGCACTCGGTTGTCTGAGTCAATTATACACCCCTGTATTACAATTAAAATTAAAATTACTGTATGTATGAACTGTAGGCCTATGTATTCGAGCACCCCAGGAATCCTTCAACGCCAGGTGCAACCGCTAGAGTCTGGAACGGATTAATTGCGATAAACGAGGGACCACTGTACTGCTTTACTGACTGGGTCCCAGCACAAGTGATGTAACCTCTGAGTTTCTGTTTCTTCACCAGAGGCATAACTATCTCACAGGTTTATTGTGAGACATGAATGAGATAAGACATGGGATTGATTTGCAAGATGTGATGCGCTAGGAAGTCATGTCAATTATCAGGACTTGAACTGCAGGAAGTATCAGGTTGTAAAAGAAGAGATTCCAGGTGTGGTCCCCTGTGAAGAAATAGAGAAATTCCACCTTCACTTTATCCCATTAAACAACAAAGAAGGGGAGGGGTGAGAGAGAGAGAGAGAGACTAGTGTTGAGAAATTGTGACATTGCTTTGTAGATTTAAGTATTTACTTATTAGATAATTTTGGACATCGCAATTTTATAAATGTTTCCAACAGGAGAGACAAGTGGGGAAAGAGAACCTCACCAAACAAGTCTGCGTGCGACCAAGAGAATAAAATGACCTTCCAATGAAATGCGTAATTAAGCAGACATCAGAGCGCGGTGCTGACAGCCGGAGGAGCAGGCGTTTGCAGTTAGACGTGCTGCCTTTGTAGCTGGGATTGCATCCAGGGCGCTCTTGCCTCCTGCCAAACAACACCTTCTTCCACTGTCACAGCACCCGGGTGCTTGGGCCACTCTTCGGGTCTCCCCCTAACCTGGTGCTGCAGGTAACCATGGGCAATGCCACCTTGGACTGTGTAGCAGCTGAGCTTCTTTTACAAAGACCAACAGCACTATTGTGGAAAGAGAGCCAGAGAAATTGTGAACCAAAAGAGGCTGAAATTCCCTTCGGACTGAGGAGAAGGGCTAAGGAAGGGGAAAGGCTGGTGCGCCATCCTTCGGGGAGAATGTGAGGCTCAGAACTGCCACCACCGATGCCCCTTGGACACATCGATTGTTTTCAGCTGAAGGCAGTTGGGAAACAGAGGCACAGAAAGGGCTTTCTGCCCTCCTACCTTCCACCTAACAGCAGGACAGGAGACTTCCCCCAAGAAAGGTCCCTCCCTGTTCCAGGAAGAGAGAACATTCTCATCACCAGCTGGGAGCTGGCACTGAAACAGACCCATAGAAACAGATGTACTACACTCACTCCAATTTTTCATTAGTTTCCCCAATGTATTTCCTAGTCATTTCCCCACAATTTACTGTCTCTAGCTCAAGCCCCTTTTTACTTTGTCTGATCAGGTCTCCACGGTTTACCACTATTTGCTACAACAGTATATAAGCCCCCAAGTCTAACCCCGTGCATGGGAGTTTCACTTCTTTCTATGAAGTCCTCCACGTCACCTAAAAATATTAACATCAAGTAAAATGCGTATGCTTTTCCCCTGTTAGTCTGTCTCTCGTCAGCCTCATTCCTGGGACCTAGTTATAGATCTTAAGAGGGTAGAGAAATGTTTTCCTCCCCTTCAGATAAGAACTGGAATGCCCAGGGGGTGTCACCACCCAAGGGTGGGGAATGTCTAGCCTTTGGGCCATATAAGGCCCACAAAATCAGTACCAGCTCACATCACACACCTCACCAAATCAGCCTGACCAAATATAGCATGCTAATTTTTAAGCTGATTATTCTGTATGGCCCGCGAATGATGTCATCAATATCCAAATGGCCCTTGGCAGAAAAACCGTTCCCCAGCCCTCAACCACTGGTCTGCTCACAAGTCTCAGAGCAACCCAGGCAGCTGGTCTCTTCTGCTCTCCAGTTCCAGCCACAAAATGGGTAATTTAAATGGTTGCAGAGCCAAACTGCCATCAGCATTAGCCTGGAAAGGGCGGAAGTCCCCAGATAGACACGCCCTGGCTCCAAGAACACGATGGGAATTTGTTAGGAGTGACAAGATTAGAATACTGACATTTTGTTTATCTTTGTCCAACTCTTCTTTGAACGAGTTCAGTTCTTCAGTTGCCTACAACAGATTTCAGTTTTAATTTTCTTTATGACTCACAGAAACCTCTGGAAATTGCTTTAGAAACCCTTTGGAGGATTCTTTAGCAGCCTCTCCATCTCTAGCAGGACCATGCCAGCCAGGGAAAGCTGCTCTCTCTGAGTCTACCCACCATTTTCACCCAGTGACTCACAGACTCGGGAGAAATGCAGGGAGACAGCAGGACCTCTAGTGTAAGCCCAGAAAGGGACACTCCCAAGGTCACATCATAACTTAGCAGGAGGGCTGAGAACGCGCCGAGGCCAGCCTGGGTCTGCTGCCCTGTGAGGATTAGATGCACCTCCTATTTGAATTTAGGGTCCGGTCGGGGCCGCTGACCACCTCCCTCCTCGCGAGCCTTTCTGCATGTTCGAAGGAGCAATCACAGGCCCCCCTCCCATTCAGCGCAGTTCTTCAGCCTTTCTCTGGAGGTTGCATTCTCCAGACTCCTCATCACCTTGGAGTCTCCTCAAGCCATTCTTACATCTCTGATCTGAGGAGGGAATCTACAACATTTTAAAAGTAGAAGGAAGCATTCAGTCATTTGCTAGAAATGCTGAGGCGCCACGATCAAAGCCCGTCATCCCCGCCAGCCAAGCCCACTTCCACGTCAGGCGGGTCTGCGGGCTGGGGCTGCACAGGGAGGGCACCGCTACACCCAACGCAGCACATTACTGCCGCTGCAGACATCTGTGGAGGTTGCTGGGTAATTGAATGACCGACAGCCTGTTATCAGGAGCTGTGTACCAAGATAAGGGTAATCAAATTTCATGCTTCAGGGGTTCCGCAGCTTTAGCTGGCCACCTCAGGGGTCACAAAGAATTCCTTCCCCCACCCAGCCACACCATCTTTCCCTGCCAATAGTTCTGCACAATCGGTCCGTTACATTTTGTGCTTTGTGTTTCTCTCTGAAGAGTTCTCCTAAGGAAATTTCTGGAGGCGGGGAAACTTCAGTAAGAGACCAGCTTGAGCTAACTGGTCTGGTGAAAACGAATTCCTTTTTGTCCATCCCCCCCATCAGACATTTCTCAGGGAAAGGGAAATGAGAGCAAAGGCGGGGAAATAAAACGCGAGGGGGAAAGGAGAAAAAAGGGGAAGAAAAACCGACTAGGAAGGACTCAGACATTTAACTCAAACACAGCGAGAAATGCTCATGTCAGCACCAGCACCCACGCTGCTTTGCAAGAGGTGCAAATGTCAGAACACATTGCATGCAGCGGCCGGCAGGTTCTGGAAGAGAGAATTCAACCCTGGCTCCATAGCCACCCAAAATAACACTCCCTGTGGTCCTAAACAAGACACCCATGAGGGACCCAGGCAGGAAGTCTTCCCTCCTTGATGACTGCATTTTCTGGCCGTGGTCATTTTTGGGGTTTTGATTCAGAGAGCTTCTACAAATAGGTGGTGAGTCAGGAGTCAGATCTAAAACCAGTTACCCGCCTGGCCGGTCTGGCTCAGTTGGTTGGGTGTGCGCCCACACACCAAGAGGTTGCCGAGTTTAGGTCTGGATCCTCGGTAGAGGGTATGCAGAAGGCAGCCGATTGATGATTCTTTCACTGATGTTTCTATCTCTCTCTCCCTCTCCCTTCCTCTCTCTCTAAAAATCAATAAAAACATATTTAAAAAATAAAAATAAAATCAGTTACCAGCTCAGACTGAAAGTAGCTAATTGCCAACCTCCTTATTTATAAAAAGAAAGGATTGGACAAAACTTTCTTAAGGTACTTCTGTATTTTACTTGTAAGTTTATAAGTAAAAGTCCATTTCTTAAGTTGAGAAGCTATAAGAAATGCTCTGTAGTATGTCTGGAGGGAAGTTTCTGGCCAAAAATGGTGTCTCCAAAAGTGATACATTTAGACATAGAACAGCTTACGTTTCCATTGTTACATTGTGTTTTAAAATTATTTAAAGTGAAGGAATTGTTGGTATAAATAACATTTGGAAAGGAGCTTCAGCGTGGAGTCCCCGCAGCACGAACACGCCCATCCTGGGTGGCTTGACGCACATGCCTCTGGTGTTAGCGTCGGTGGTTGGCTAGTCATTAATGAAGGCAGGGAGCAAAGGGATCAGACATTCAGCCTGATAAACTAGAATCCGATATTAAGGTCGGGCATGAACCCTCATTCACTAGGAAGCCACAGCATTCATAGGCTCCCCAGGGGACCCTGGCATCCTCCCCCCATGAGATCTAATCCCAGAAGCAGAAAATAAAAGTCTCCCTGGGGAACAGCTGCCCGGCACCAGGATTATGGGGGTGGGGGAGTCTTTGCTGGGCACAGGTGCTGTAGGAGCCAGGACGGGACCCTAAAGGCCTGTCTAGCCTGGGAAAACACATTGGATTGAATAAAGGACACAGAACCCCAGAAGATCGAGAAAATGGATTGGTTAGGCGGAGGGCCCAACACAAGCGGACGAAGGACTAGGAAAGAGTTAGTCTGAAAGGGTGCCCTGTTCTTCCCGAGCCTGAGACAATATAATCAAAGTTGAACAAAGGCCTCTCTGGGCAGCACAGGTTCATTTGCCATCGTTTGCGCACGTTCTCCCTACGGCAGCCAGGTGGGCCCCAGCACCAGCTCCGAGGGGGCCTGGGCACAGCAGTGCAGCGCCAGCCAGCTCTCGGGCCGGAACAGAGACCCCACCTCTGGATGGGGGCAGAGGCTGAACTGGACTGCGCTTTGGCAGGGACTGAACCAATGGCACAGATTTCTGGACCCTGGCCCTTCTTCTGGGCCTGAGGAAGACAAGGGTGGGCTTCTTCCACAGTGGGACAGTTGGAGGTGAGGCACGGGAAACCCGGGGGAAGTCTTTTATTTCTACTCCAATAAATCTTTTTATTTTTTTAAAGAATACTTGATTGATTTTTAGAGAGAGAGGAAGGGAGAGCAGCATCAATGTGAGAGAGCAACATCGTTCGGCTGCCTTCTGCACGCTCCCCACCAGGATCGAGCCTGCCATCTGGGCATGTGCCCTGACCACCGCGAATGGAACTGGCAACCCTTTGGTGCACGGGACGATGCCCAACCACTGAGCCACACTGGCCAGGGCTCTACTCCAATAATTTTTTTTTTTTTTATCCTCACCCGAGGACATTTATTTTTTTTTGCATTTATCTTCAGACAGAGCAGGAGGGAGAGAGGGAGAAAGAGAGAGAGAGAAATATCTATGTGAGAGAGTGGTTGCCACCCACACAACCCCAACCGGGGCCGGGGACAAACTGCAACCGAGGTACGTGCCCTGAGCAGGAACCGAACCCGGGACTCTCTGGTCCACGGGCCGACACTCTAACCACTGAGCCAAACCGGCCAGGGCCAATAAATCTTATCACTACACCTCATCCCCATCTGTGGGTCACCGAAGTGAAATGCTTTTCTCGTGACCCCGTGCAAGGGCCCCATTTCCATCAGCAACATCAACAGCTGTCTCCCCATCACCACTCCCTTCTCTGCGACTTGGCAAAGATTCACTAAGCATTTGTTGAGAAGCGACAGCCTTTCAGCTGCTGTGCCCCGAATGATTAAGTGCGATGAGAGGTGGCCGGCGCTAAGATTAAAGTCATTACAGGATCTGTGGGCTGAGGTCACAGAACAGTGTTCTGGGTAGGCGGTGGGCTGCACAAAGGCACGGAGATGCAGGACGTTCTGACGTGTTCGGGGAGCGTATCATTGGAGGGCAAGGTTAGGCTAAAGGGAGGCAAAGTTATGGAGGGTCTAGTGTTTGTTTTTAAAGAACAGACAATAGAAGGGAATTGAAGGGGCCAAGGAACTTGCAGAAACAACTTCAGATTCCAGATCCCCTTCATCTTTCCTCTCTTCAAACCCCACAAGGGTCCCTTGGCCCGGCCATGCAGAGCCACGGGCATGCACCCATGTGGAGAACACATCGTACACGGGCATGCACCCATGTGGAGAACACATCGTACACAGGCATGCATCCATGTGGAGAACACATGGTACACGGGCATGCATCCATGTGGAGAACACATCATACACAGGCATGCATCCATGTGGAGAACACATCGTACACGGGCATGCACCCATGTGGAGAACACATGGTACACGGGCTGAGGCTGAGCGCGCACTTGTCAGCCCTACGGCAGACACCCACCCAGACGCGGCCAGAACTGGACCATCCGAGGCTGGTGGAGCAGGGCCCGGGCAGGGCCCTTAACTAGGAGCTCACCTTCTTCATGGAAATAACTACTCTACTGCATTATTATTACATGCTAGGCACTGCACTCAGTGCTTTATAAAAATAACCTCACTGAGCCCTGGCAGGTTTGGCTCAGTGATTAGAGCATCGATCTGCGGACCAATGAGTCGTGGGTTCGATTCTGGTCAAGGGCACGTGCCTCAGTTGTGGTTTGTCCCCGGCCCTGATTGGGGCTGTACGGGAGGCAATCACTCGATGTGAGACACATCAATGTTTCTCTCTGTTTTTCTCTCCCCCTCCCTCCCTTCCTCTCTGTCTAAAAATCAATGAAAAAATATCCTTGAGTGAGGATTAAACAACAAAAAAATTTTAATTATTAAAACTAATTTCACCTTTGCGGCTCTAGGAACTTTGGAGTCACATACGTGGCTTCCCTTATACTTCTGTGGGGCAGCGTGGCTCTAGCAGGTGGTCTGATTTCCTATGGACCCCTCGCGAAGTGCAGGCTTTGGCTTCTTTCCGGGGTGGGTCCCAGCAGCCCCCTTCGAGAGACCGGTCTGGTCCCTGAGGAAGAGCGCGCCCAGCCCTCCCGTCATGGAGCGGTGCTTCCATCTGAGCGGAGACTTCCAGGAGCCACCCCTCCCAGTCCTGCAGGGGGAGAGACTGTTCTGTGTTCATTAGTTAATATTTGCAAAGTGCTTTGAAGATGAAATGCGCTACATCGGTGCTAGTAATAGCAGGCTGTCCTTCTGCGGGCCTTTCATCTGGAGATATCAAAGTTCCCATCATAGGCAGGCATTATTGTTCTATTACTTTAACATTAATTGTGCCTCATTGGGGTGCTGAACCATTATTTTCCTTGCTACCAGGCCGAGGAGTGAGAGTCAGGGAAGAACTCTGCTCCTTGCACCCGCCCAGGTTTCAGGTGAAGCGAACTGAGGCTAGACTCGTAGGTGTACATGGAAAGGCCGTCCTGCCAGCACACCCCTGAAAATTCCCCCTAATCAATACCTTCCTTGGGGCTCTCTCTGCTTTCCCGTTGGGGTTTTCTTAGAGCTGAGTGTGTACTGATCACACAGTAAATCCTAGCTGGGTGGCTGAGCTGTTTGGTAGAGAAGGTGTCTGTCATTAATCGTCAGCCTTGGTGGCGGATGTGACAGTCCGAGAGAGAAATGGTCACAGAGCTTAAATGCTGTGCTCAGTCCAATCCAGACCAGCCTCTACGCTGTCTGCATTCCACAGCAGGGAGCGACGTCCCCGTGCCCGACCGAGCAGAGGGACAGCGCCTGCCCAGCGGGAGGCTGCTCCTTTCCGCAGCCGGCCTCAGGTGCCAAGTCCTCGGGGCCTCGGGAATGGCACAGCCAAGGCAGACTCAGGAAGTCCTCTCCAGCAGATGCCCACCTCCTGCCTGCAGAGTGTGAAAGACCAGAAAGTAGGGTTGCCCACCAGGTGCAGAGCCTCAGTGTGACACCCCCTCTGAGGAGAAATCCCTTTATGCTAATTAAAGCCACCGGGAAGTCAGACAGTGTGAGATGGCACAGCTGGGTTCCCCACTGCTCAGGAAGGGCTGAGATGCCTAATCTCTCCCCGAGTGAGAGAGAGGGGGAGGCAGGGAGAGCTGGGAAACACGGAGCACAGGAGGGGGCTGGGTGTGCAGGCTCTTAGAAAAAGGAATCAAATGTGTCATTTCAGACTGGATAAGTTGAACATTACTAATTAAGAAATTACTTAATTATGGAGAAGAAAATATAATGAAGGTATTTTGCCTTGAGGGAAAAAAATATCTTCGATTTGCTAAATCAAGGAAATGATTAGATTCAAACATTAAATAATTGGAAAAGGCTCCAACAGAAGCATTAGAATGCACACGGCCAGGCCTCCTAGGAACCCTGCCTTTTTCTCCAAAGCCTGTCTCGTGCTTCCTTCCTGTGTTCTCCAGAGGGGATTGAACATCCACACTCTTCTACTTCGGGGCGTGCAGAACCCAGACTTTCGTGCACCTCCGTCTCATGCTAAGGATGTCTATCCATAATGTTTTATTCATCAACCCTCAACTATTTTTAATTCCTGCCACCAAGGCTCAATCAATTGCTCTCTTCTCCTCACCGCAATTCTGCAGCTAGCAGATTACAAATCCATATCCGCTGGCTGCTAAACCAGGCTCCGTGTTCTGGTCTCTGACTCCGCACCTGACCTTAATTCTGCACCTTAGAAATACCCCGTCATAGACCAAAGGAGCCAGCAGCCAGCCCACCAGGCCTGGAATTGGAAATATAAAACTTCAGCATTTTAACATTCTTTTTAAAATATGAGATAAGAAAGGCTCATTGCCTGTCTTTATCTAAACACCAGTGTGACTCTAAGCTTCACCTTTGTACTGATAATTCCTCTTTCTCTGGCAAAACTCGACTTCCAGGCCTATATTTTCAATTGCCTCCATCCTGTATTCACAGATCGCCTCAGAAGTCAACATAGCCAACATCACTCCTCTCGGCTCCCCTTTCCTCGCCCAACAAACCGTTAGACTTAATTACAAAGCATTTGAAGGTATCCGAATCTTCCATCTGTCCGGCCTGCTCTGATCTCTTTACCTTCTGCCACCTCCAGTCAGTCTCTAAGCTCTGTTAAAGCACAATTCTCTATATTTAGAGCTTCAGACATTTCCATTCATTTATCGTGTTTGTACTCACAGTAAAGTGACGAAGTAGAGACGTACAATACACTCCCTTCTTTTATTTCCAATGGATGGAGAAATGAGGACTCAGGCTTAGGTATACATTTTTTAACCCGGGAAGCCCGGATATTATTTCCCAAGGACGCCCCCCCTGAACCCGAAGGAGTAGTTTTGTGCCTCCTGTAGTTCCTGTGTTACTCACTACTTTCTCCATCATTAACACTAGGCTGTTAGATATATGAAATCAGAAACTATTTACCAACACTTCACATCACTCAAGACAGAAAGCATACACTACACGGTCTCCAGCGGAGGAATGCACGCATTGAAAGTGAATCGATGGAATCATTGGTAAGCTCACACAACTTGTAAGTGGTAGAACCAGAGACAAGAACTAAGCTCTCCCGTCTACTGTGTCCAGACGTCTCCTTCACAGATGCTCCCAGTGCGCTGTCAGAGGAATCGTTTTCAAGCGTGTTTTATCATCATACATCATATCACGAATAAATAAAAATGTGTACTCGTTCCCAGACAGCAGACAAAGTCCAAACATGTCGGCATGCCGACTCGCCCTCAATTCTGTTTCAGCCATGTAGGGGATCTCAGAATTGAAAGAGGTCACAGGTATACACTACAACTTCCTTCTCAACGTTACACTCTCTTCCAGGGCACACCTTGCCCCAAATCCAAAGAGAAGAGCTTGGCACTCCCCACTGGCCTTGAGGAGACACCTCTGTTTCCTGTGGGACCAACAGGGTCATCCTCTGAGCTGTGGAACTCCCTACTGGCACCAATTTATGGGGTAGCACTCCTCGGTCTGTTCCCTTCTTCTAATCCACCTCTCCTGCAGTTTCCTTCCTAAGGCTCATCTTCAGAAGGTCTCTCCTGGCACCCCTAGCATCCCTTCCTGCGATCTTATAAGGCCTATTTATCACCACTTGCACACTTAGACTCATATATTTTTAATTAGCTCTCATAAATGTTTGAGACTTATGTGGCAGCTGACTTGTAAAAACCGTTGGATCCTATCGCCTCTCACATCCAGAAAATAAATGACCAAATATGTAATACGCGTCCCCATAAAAACCCTGTGTGCTGGGCACCTTCAGGCACATTTGGTATATATGTCCTTTCAGCAGGGTTTAGAGAATGAAACCATTACTGGACAGGAAAACTGAGCTTCTCAGAGACAAAGTGATATTATAAAGATCAAGGAATACATTAAATGACACAGCTGTGATTCTAATGCAGGTATTTATATGATTTGGAGGCTGCCATAACTAAATACCACAGATTGAGTGGATTAGACAACAGAGATTTTTATTTGTTCACAGCTCTGGAGGTCAGGAGTCCAAGATAAGGTTAGCGTGTTTGATTTCTCCTGGGGCCTGTCCCCATGGCTGGCAGATGGCCACCTTCTCATCATGTCTTCACAGGGCCTTCTTCTGTGTCCATCCCTGACGCTCCTCCCTCTGTGTCCATCCCTGACGCTCCTCCCTCTTCTTGTGAGGACCCACCCTAAAGATCTCATTTAACTGTATTTACCTCTTCAAGGACTGGATGAGGGCCCACCCTAAAGATCTCATTTAACTGTATTTACCTCTTCAAGGACTCTATATCGAAATCAGCTATATTTAAGGTGCTGGAGGCTAGGGCTTTAACATTCAACGTTTGGGAGGAACACGATTTAGCCCATAACAGTATTCTTTCTGCAACTTGTGCATAACTGTTTCGTATACACAAGAAATGCCAGCTCAGTGTGGTTGAGAGGCTGACCTACGAATTTTGGAGAGGGAATGTTACATGTTTTTGTGATTGTTTTAATTACTTCTGTTATTTATTTCTTTGGTTAATTTTCTTACCCAATCTTAAAGTGGCAGCAAACATTTGAACTCTTTCCAATTTCTAGGCTCAAAAGAAATAAGAATACATTAAAATGACGTTTTTAAAAAAGAGTCAAAATCTGTCAATACAATCAAGATAGATTTCACACCAAGGTCTTTGCTTTCTTTTTCCTTCGTGTTTCTCTTTCCCCGACTCCCGTGCTGGGGGGCGGGAGGGGGCTCACCATGCGTTTGCTGAGGCAGCTGTCTGTGGAGCAGACATCCGTGTGAACCTCTGGGACCTGGGAGGTAGGAGTCCAGAGCTCAGGGCCAACGCGATGTTCTCTGGAGCCACTGTGTCCCAGCACCAGCTACAGGCTGAGGGAGTGTCTCGGACAGTGCCAGACCCAGAGGGTGCTGGCAAACATGCTGACGGGTGAGCTGAGGGGAGCTTCTGCCCGGGCGGGAGGGAGCCTTCCTTGGAAACGGTGGGCTGGGCTCCCAGGACAGCTGCACTGCACGGAGGAGCAGGGCTGACTTGCAGCCTTCACCTGCAGTTATTTTTGTTGCAATAACCAGCCGCCAAATAACTGATCCAGGGAACAAGAGGTGAGAACCATTTATCCTTCCAGGGGCAATGCAGTGAGGAGCAGGGCGTATTGCAAATGTGTTCGGAGCGCGGCGAGAGGCCCTGCGGAGGGACCAGACATCTGCTTTGAGACAGGGAGGACGCGGATCACGGGGAGAGGAAGAGATGGCAGGGCCAGTGTTTTGAGTAGACAGAGAAGCCAGACATTCCCACAGGCTTCAGAGACCCCCTCGGTCTCTGCTTTGCTATCTTTAGGGCATTGAAAATCCTCGCAGGGGACCTGGGACAAAGCGCGGCCAGTCATTGGCTTTGTTTGGGTGATAAAGAAGAACACCTGTCAGGGAGCAGGGCCTTGAGACAAGAAAGGAAGGAACCGCTGCAGGCCAGTGGGGTGACTTCCCTGTGGGGACCTCGCGGAGCCAGCGTAAAACACACCTGCATTCTTGTCCCACTGGAGACAGGCCAGAGCTACAGAGTGTATGTACCAACCTCTCTACTCATCAGTGGGGGCTGCTCTGGGAGGCAGGCGGGCCAAGCCACTCCCAGCCCCTCAGACCTGCCCCTGGGGACAGAGTGGGCCCCAGTGGTAAGAGGCAGAGACGTCCAGGTGTTGGCAGTGAGAAAGCAGAGGACATGGGGTGGGTGCACAGCACCTGGTGACCCATACAACACAGAGGGTGTGGAGAGGCTATGGAGTCCGACCCTGCAGCTTGAAATTCCAGCATTGCCATCTAATAGAGGGATGCCCTTAGCCGAGTCACTTAATTTTATATATCTCAATTTCTTCACTTGAAAAAACAGAAATGACCATGTATGGACATGCCTGAAAGGGCTGAGGTAATGCCTAAAAGAACCAAATGAGATCATCCATGCAATACTCTGAATACCTGCCAAATGTTCAGCAAACGTTGGTTATTAGTATTGTTAACCACTAATAGTGTCAAGGTCAGTGCATTCGTAAGGCAGCCAAGAGTGTGCTTCTGCATGCGTGGCCGAGATGAGGTGCGTCCCGCAGCCTGTCAGGAAGCCAGCGCGCAGGGTCCCGGGGACTGTCCACAAGGACTGGGGGGCTTCCTCGAATGCCCATCTTCCTTATGACTTACTCGGGTGGTCCCAAAGGGAGTCTACGGTCAGATCGTCAGGACACGCCCTCCTCTAGTCCTTCGAGTATGTGGCCGCATATGTGGTAGCTTTAATCTCAGCCAATTCTCAATTGTCTACACTCCTGAGAAAGACCCGAGAGGGGATGTTCTTACATTGGGATAACTCAAAGTTCTTCCCTGTTCGCTCGTGGTGCCGTTAGGCATAGCAGACCGTCTCAGGCCAGCACTGGAAGGAGTATTCCTTACGCACACACCGACGGCAGCTGGAGACGGCAGGTCAAAGCCTTCTGAATGGCAAAGGTTCATTTCTTTAGTATAAAGAATTATAACTGGGGGTTACAGACCTCCATGGATGTAGAGCAAACTCACATGAGCATCTAATGAAGCTTGTGGTCCCAGGACAGAGTAAGAGTCCTGAGTGCCTGGGCAGGCCCTTCCTGAGGCTGCTGCATTCCCAGCACGCCCTCCCACAGCTCAACAGCAGCAGAATATGCATTTATTCTTTTACCCTAAACAACTGCAGTTTCCTTAAATTTTTTTAAATTAAGAGGCTTGATGGGAAAATGACCTAGTTATTTTATATTGGAAACACTAACATGAAAAGTTCAAAATCCATTTACTGTACATCTTTTAAGTTCATATTACATAATGAATGTCACGTGTATTAGTTATTGGGGACATGTCATCTCAGCCTTCCAACTGTCCACGGTCTAGCCAAAGGGCAGAGAAGTAACCCAGTTAGAGAACAAGGTGACAGTCGCTAAAGTAAAAGTAGGGGCAGAGACTTCTGGAAGTGCAGCCGATGGACATTAGTACGGGGCAGTTCTGAAAAGTCTTTCTTGAGTTGATGATGTATGAACCAAATTCGGAAGCAAGAGAAAGTTTTTTAGGAGGAAAGTTGGGCAGGGACAGTAGTGGGCACATTTTGGGCGAAGGAAGCAGTGTGTTTAAGGAAGGGAAGCGTGAGGATGCCCGAGCCTGTGAGCCCTGGGCGAGGGGCGGACAGGTGCAGAGAACGGCTGGGTAAGTGATTGCCAGACTGGAACGTGATGGAGGGTTGTATGTTTCTTACAGAAAGTACTTAGAAACCTTTCAATGTGTTTTTATTTTCCATATTTCAAAACAAGAAATTATATATTGTTACAGAAAAAGAAAACATTTGGTTATAGAAAATAAATTGGCAGTGGCAAGTTTGGAGACAGGGAGACCAATTGAAACCTATTTTTCAAGCAAGACTTTATCGTGATAGTACCCTGGGGACGGTCGGGAGGGACACAGTAAAAGCCTCTATGTGGGTGGAATGGCCGGGGTGTGGTAGCAGTGGTGACACAGAGGACAAGAATAAGCAACGACGGAAAGTGACCCCAGGCCTCTGGGCCTTGGCATTGTACACCGTGCCGGCAGCCGTGATCTGGACTGTCACACAGCCTAGAGTGAAAAGAGAGAATGACCTCAGCTTTTGTAGACATGAATTCAAGGTTTCTACGGAAACTCCAAAGAGAACGTCCTGTGTGAAGCTGGCTAAGTAAGTCTAAGGCTTAGAGAGAGCTGGCACCTGGAGCCACAGCCACAGGACAGACTGCGTAAGCATGCTGTCAACATCGGGGACCCAGGGGCTGCACGGTGCCCTGAAAAACTCCAGCACACAAGGGCGAGCGAGGGAGGGAACTGAAATGCAGAGCCCAGGAAAGGGAGGGAAACCCTAGAAGCTGCAGGAGAAAGAATGGTGCTCTTTCCCATGAAAGCATCCGTTCATCCGACACAAACTTTGTCTTTGTGTGTGCTCGATGCCCCGGGTTAAAACGTTTAGTAAAATACGTGATTTCTCCCTCTGTTGAATGCACAGTGCAATTGGGTAGATGAATATTTATCAAATAATTACATCAATGTACCTTTTTTTTGCAAACATCGCTATGGAGACCTGGAGTTTTGAAGCACAAAGAGAAGAACAGTCGATGACAGGAATTTCAGAGGGAGTGAAGACAGATGAGTGCGAGGCTGGGCACTGGGAGACATTCTGATTTTAGTGAGAGGAACGGGGTAGAGAGGGGCATAGAGAAGTCAAGTTGCTGTGGTTGGAGGGCTGCCTGGAACAGCAGTGCGGGGGTTACTGCTGCACTCGCTGGGGCTGTGCAGGAGGCAGAGAGGGCCCAGCAGCAGTGCGGGGGTTACTACTGCACTCACTGGGGCTGTGCAGGAGGCAGAGAGGGCCCAGCAGCAGTGCGGGGGTTACTACTGCGCTCACTGGGGCTGTGCAGGAGGCAGAGAGGGCCCAGGAGCAGTGCGGGGGTTACTGCTGCGCTCACTGGGGCTGTGCAGGAGGCAGAGAGGGCCCAGGAGCAGTGCGGGGGTTACTACTGCGCTCACTGGGGCTGTGCAGGAGGCAGAGAGGGCCCAGCAGCAGTGCGGGGGTTACTACTGCGCTCACTGGGGCTGTGCAGGAGGCAGAGAGGGCCCAGCAGCAGTGCGGGGGTTACTACCGCACTCACTGGGGCTGTGCAGGAGGCAGAGAGGGCCCAGGAGCAGTGCGGGGGTTACTGCTGCACTCACTGGGGCTGTGCAGGAGGCAGAGAGGGCCCAGGAGCAGTGCGGGGGTTACTACCGCGCTCACTGGGGCTGTGCAGGAGGCAGAGAGGGCCCAGCAGCAGTGCGGGGGTTACTGCTGCGCTCACTGGGGCTGTGCAGGAGGCAGAGAGGGCCCAGCAGCAGGGATGCACAGTTGAGGGAGCAGGTTTTTGCAAAGATGGCAGAGACTTGAGGATATTCTGTTGTTGAAGGAAATGACCAAAGGTATGGTTTCGAACAGAAAACAGAGCACGTGGGTTAATTGCTGGAGTGAAGTTCCCGTGAAAGCACAGGAGGGACAAGCAGACCGAGGGACACCTTTGTGGGCCAGGTGGAAGGGAAGGCAGCAAGGGGGATGAGCGCGGACACACCTGTAGGAGGGAGGTAGATACAAAACGTGAGAGAATGTATACCTGGTTATCTCATCTATGAACATGAGGCAAGGCCATATGTTGAGATGAAAAAAAGATATGCAGGAACCTTGAAGAGAGTGATAAGGAGTCAAAATAGTCCATGGAGAGAAATACCGAGAAATGTTAAGGGACTCTAGCCTGGTCGTGAGTAGGAAAATACCAGTCTCCACAGCTAAGTACCCTCACTGCCGCGGTGCGTGGAACCCTGCAGTAAAGAAAATGCACCCTGGCTGCTTTGGCTCAGGGAGACCAGAGAGACCCGGGTTTGGTTCCCGCTAAGGGCACATACCTCGGTTGCGGTTCGTCCCTGGCCCCGGTTGGGGTCGTGTGGGTGGCAACCAGTCGATGTGTCTGTCTCACATGGATGTTTCTCTCTCTCTCTCCCTCCTGCTCTATCTGAAGATGAATGCAAAAATGTCCTTGGGTGAGGATTAAAAAAAAAGAAGAAAATGCGTGATGGGGGAGCTCTGTGCTGAGGCTTTTCCAGGCATTTTGGGCACAGAGACAAGGTCGCACGTAAGCTGAGTGTGATCTAAGCTGGATGAAGTGAGGTGAAGCCAAGAGCACACAGACAGCATAGAGTAACTGGAGGACTGGAGATTTCAATAAGGTAGAACACCAAAGGCAGAGAGAGGGGGGATGGTAGAATCAGAACGTGGAGTTCAAGGCTACAGAAGTTACAAGTAATTCTGAATTCCAGGTGTGGCCTGGAGAATGGACTGCTGAAGCAGAGAGAAGACACAGGAGTCTGGCATTCAGGAGAAATTATCTACGTGTGATTTGTGTCCTCTGCATGGGTGTGAACGTGTCTTCTTTTCTTCAGTTACGCTTACTGTCAATATTATTTGTATTGGTTTCAGGTGTGCAGCATAGTGGTTAGACAATCATGTACTTTACAGAGTGATCCCCCTGATATTTCCAGTACCCACAGATTACAATAGTATTGTATATTATCCATAGTTAATTCATAGTTACTACCATATTATTTTTGTCAAATACATTTTTTATTGATTTCAGAGAAAGGAAGGGAGAGAGAGATAGAAATGTTGATGAGAGAGAAACGTCGCTCTGCTGCCTCCTGCACGCCCCCTACCCAGGATCAAGCCTGAAAGCCGGGAATCGAATCGCTGACGTCCTGGTGCATGAGATGATGCTCAACCAACTGAGCCACACTGGCTGGGCAACAATATCATTGACTATATTTCTTACGCTATACTTTACATCCCGTGACTATTTTGTGACTCCCAATTTGTACTTCATTGTCCCTTCACTTTCTTTTTCCACTTTATGTGTCTTAGAAAATGACAGGATCTCATCAACTAACACTATACAGATGTTTGGGCATAAAAATTAGTTATTTCTTCTCGTTCCTTTTGTGGAACCACCTGGAGTCCATGCAGTCAAACCACAGCAGGAATAACACTAGCCATCCTCACCCAACCCCTGAACAGACAGACCATCTGAGCTCTCCCTGCCCTAGAAGAGATATTTAGCACGCGGTTTGACCACCCAGACAACGGCAATGATGGCAAAGCTGACCATGCGTCACCCACTTCTGATCTTTCGGACAGATCACATATCCAAACTTCACCTCCCAGAGCTGTCAATCCCATCCAGACTCCCTCTGAGGATATGATTGGAACCAGACAGCTCCACGGTAACTGTCATCATTAAGCACTTCTACGGCACTTCAGAACATCAAGGCACTTCACGACTGTGCTCATTAATTTCCCCCCATAACAATGCCAGAAGGCAGTCCAACAGCCTGAGCAATATTGTCAGAAGAGTGAGGAAGGAGAAGTGGGCTGTGGAGAAAAGCTGGATCAGAACTTATCCAAGAAGAGGCAACACAGCTCAGGCTACCAACCTGAGCTTGGGGACGCCATTGAACACCTCCAGGGACCCATCTGCTCTGGTGACAGGTAATGAAAGCACCAGCCAGGTCACCACACTCAGCCTAAATACTCCACTCATACAGCACCATTGCTATCCTGTCTGCCCAAGGCTCAAAACATCACAAGTACATCCATGTAACCCCATGGTTCTTTGGTTCTATAGGTATGTTTGTCTTTTTAAAAAGTCAAGAAGCGTTGTTTATAATTTGTGCTCTTTTCTGTTAAAATTCATTTTAAAAAGAAGTTCACAAAAGAGTGAAGTTTTCAACGTTTTAGACAATAACCTGTATTTCTGTATAACTGAACTATCAATTCAGGGTTTAAGTAAAATAAATGAAGTTTCACTCAATGGAAGTAGGAAAGGAGAAAAAGAAGGAATGAAAGAAGGAATTAAAAACAAGGAAATCAAACAAAGTCTTTTGGAAAACACAATTTTTAACATAGTTGTAGCAGTAAAGAGAGTAAGAAAAAAACAATCACTTTAATCTTAGCTCTATTAGACTGAAAAAATAGTGTTTACTAAAAGAAAAAAGATCAGGTGAGATTTCCTTCATTAGAACTTCTGTGAGCTCATAACAAGGGCATCTGTAAGCATAGAAAACTATTTTTAAAGAGCTAAGAAAGAACTGCAGCTGACAGCATTTCTTTAATTTAATTACTACACCTGTCAGCAGCAATGGACCCCCTAGAATCCAAAACGACTGCCAGCCCTGAAGCCACTGCCTTTCAGGCCTCCTGTCCGGGGCACCTGCCAGCACAGTCCGACATGGACTGGAGGGGACCTGGCTTCCCACAGTCCCTGCCAGAACTGAGGGCCTGGTGTGCCCTTGGGTAGGAGAGGTTTGCTGGGAATAACACAAGCCTTTATCATTGTCACTCTAGAAACCCTATCGGATTTATATGGGGAGTTCTATATTCAAGTGTTCATTGCTAAAAGATAATGAGAAAAGAAAATTTCTCGTAAAAAGGAAGGAACCCTCAGGCTTGATACAACACGTTTCTAGAGAGTGGGCTACAACGAAAGACTCTTGGTAGAGAGTAAGACACTGAATTTATCAGTCTTTATTTTTTATTAATTAATTTATTTTTGTTACAGATGTTTCTCCTCCCCCCCCCCCAGACACCCTCCTCCCTATCCCGCCCCCTCCCCCAAGCATTGTGGTCTATGTCCATTGGTTACACATACATGCATATAAGTTCTTTGGTTTACCCCCCCCCTCCTCTGAGGTTTGTCAGTCTGAACTGTACTCCTTTCGATGTAAGACACTGAATTTAAACGTGAACCATTTTACAGAACAAAAAAAAAAAACAGGTTGTAGGACAGGACAGAAGCCTCAGCGTCCCCAGCAGACAAGTATCTGTAGATACAGAAATAGAGCCCAAAGTGCGGGTACTCTCGATGGTAGGTGACATGAAACTCTAGTCATCCATTCTTTCCTGGCACTTAGAAGGAGTCTGTGCTTTCTGAATCTGTCAGAAAACTCAGGGACAATCCAGATGAGACAAAAAGCCACACCCTGTCTGTGCCCTGTGGGAAGCGACAGATAAGGGTGAAGGGCTCCCAGCCCTGACTGTCCTCCTTCAAGTGCCCACACAAACTAGACTCAGTTCTGTATTTTTGGAAACCATGGCTGAGTTTCCATGGAAGTTTTGTGTAATGGAGGCAGTGCAATCGCTGGAATCACAATTTCTCAGAAAAGTCCATTATAAGGTGTTTGCTGATATTCTATCTCAGAGAATCTAACTGCACTGAGTATTAGGCGGCAATAAGTTTCTGGTTCTTTGAACCATCCCCAACACGGAGGCTGACGCTTGTCTGTCTTCCTAGAGTAGAGAAAGTCCTCTTGGTTCCCAGGGAAAGCAGGCAGGAAAGGTGTGCAAAGGCTGATGATATTAAAAGACTACGTTATTTCGGATTGTGCAAAATGCTCAGGTAGATGGGAGTCCCATCCTTTGTCTAAGAGAGATTCTATTGAAATGTACAGTTGATGCTTGAACCACAGGGGGTTAGGGGTGCCAACCCCACATGCATAACTTTGACACCTCCAAAATTAACTATAGTCCCTCAGTATCCAAGGAGGATTGTTTCCAGGACCCCATGCAGATACCAAAATCCACAGATCCTCAGCTCCCTGAGATAACGGGGCACAGAGTAACGCACAGAGTTGGCCCTCTGCATCTGAGGATAGGTTGAAACTGGGGATGTGAAACCCGGGGATACAGAGGGCCTACTGTATGTTTATTGAAAACATTTGCATATAGGTGGACGAGCACAGCTCAGACCCGTGTCGTTCAGGGCCAACTGTGCTGGTCTGATTTCACAGCTGCCGTGCAGGCGAGCTTTCTGCCGGAATCCGCGGAGCGGGCCTCCAGGAGGACTGCGGTCTCAGGGAAGGCGACCGCTAGAGCAACACCAAGAAAGACTGCCCCTTAAAGCCTTTGCGGTAGTGGGAGTTTCGTTTTTTAAAATAAATTGTGTTAGGTACCAAGAAAGTTAATCTATGAAGACATCGGAATTCATTCCTAATGGAAATTTCTACAGTACATACACACATGCATATTCTCTATTAAAGTAACAGACACACATTAGACTAGAAATATAAATAGGAGGTATGGCATGATCTCTGGTATATTTCTCATAAAACTTAATATTAACATTTCATCCAGTTTAGGTATCATCTAATTATGGGGTTGGTGAAGCTTCAGGGAAACTGTGCAATGGTGTTCAGAATCAAATTTCCCTTTCTCTATAAAGCTTATATTTGGTTTATTTTCAAATTTGCTGCTTTTCATCATTCTTGTCAATTAAGCTGTCGCTCATCACCAGCCGAGGGCACCTGCTCAGGTGCTGTACTGCTTAGTGCGAGCCGGGCGCACCTCTGGAGGCGCCATTTCTGATGAACTCTCTTAGTTCAGCCGGTTCTCAGCATGGCACCAAGTGTTTTCAATCCCGGCTATCTTCTCCTAGGAATCTCACTAACGTATATATTTATGACTATATTAATATATATTTATAATTATACTATGTATGTTATAATATATATTATTATTACTATAGTGTGCTTTGCTCTATGAAACCTCCATCTGGCTTCTGCTTGTTCCCCTGTGCTCCTAACTTAAGCTTGCCAGCATCTCAGCCTTTTCTTCTTTCCCTTAACCCTCTCTCTGTTTCCTGAGTAGAGGAGCAGGTAGGAGGGTTATGATCAATTTTTCAGTGAAGCCCAGGAAAAGGCACACAGACTATGTATGTTAACCTGAGGATTTTCTGAAAGAGCCCATCTTTTCTCTTATGCTTAGTATCCAATAGAATGAGAACCAAAATTAGTGAAAAAAAGATGACATTAATATGAAAATTATGGATAATTATAGACATCCCAAAAGATCAACTAAATTTGTAAGCGAAGTTGCTCAGTTAGTTTAAAAGTGCTTATTATATCAACTTTAAAAAATCAGTAAAACAAAGCAAGAAGCAAAGAAACAAGTGTGTAGCCTAGGAAGGTACTTGTTTAAGGTTCCAACATATTCCCCCCCCCCTTTCTTTCCTTCGCTCCCTCTTTCCACAAAATTGTGTAGAGGAACAACCACACTTGATGTGCTATGGGCAAATGTTACAAAGACGACGGTGATGTTGGCTCTGCCTTCAAAGACCTGGAGTCAATCAAGGGAAAGCAAAACATGAATTCACTAAGATACAATGCAAATGCTGGAATTGGGGTGTGACAAATTGCTATGGAGCTTCAAAGAAGGGGAAATGAATTTTCACTAACATTAAGAAAGCTTCAGAGAGAAGGAGACAAACTGTGCTTTAAATAACTATGAGCATTTAGCCTGGGAGACAGGGAAAAGACATTCCAGGCAGCAGAAAGGGCAAGCACAGTCCTATTATGAAATCTGGATGGGTAGACAGTAGGGCATAAGTTTGCTTCATTTCACACCTTGACCAACACTCATCACCCTAGGGTATTTCTAGGTGTTGATGGAAGAGGCAATGAGGATAAAATTGCACAGTTAGGTCAGGGTCAAAAAACAAAGGCATTTGGGTACTACACCAAGGAATTTGAATTTTATCCTCCAAGTACTGGGGATTCTTCCAAAGGTAATGGCAAAAGATGTGTTCTCTAAAAAGACAGTTTTGGCAGCAGAAAAAGACTGGAATGGAGAATATGCTGAGTGCTGATATTATTGTGATAGCCCCAGCCAAAGAAGATGAGGATGACACCTAGATAGAGAGCCTGAACACAAGATGGAAAGACAGTTGTCTCCTTACACTGGATTTAATGTCAGAGTTGTGTTTGGGTGAAGAGAGTGGCCAAGAGTGAGCTGACAGCTTCAAGGATGGGCACTGGGTATCTGGGCACAGCTGGAGGGAGGCAAATTTGCAGACTGTGTTAGAGATCGGCAAAAGCAGAGGGGAGCCCAAGAACCAGGTAGATTTCCACTTCTTCATGAGGCCCCAGGGGATCTTTAAGAGAAATATTACATTAACTATATGTTTGACAAGCCCATTAAATACAGTATTACGTTAAAAAAAAAAAAAAAGGAAGAATCGAGCAAAAAGATAAAATAATAGGCAGAAAGCCAAATGAAGAATCTACCTTGATTCAAAGGCATGTTGGATTTTTAAAAATCCACAGTAGTAATAGGATATAATGAAGATTTAAGCTATAAATATAGCCTAATACCCATCTAATTAAGATAATAAAACACAAGCAGGTTCTGTGCCATCAGTGTGCTAACGTGACCAACTCTGCCACCTTCTTTCTTCAGGTCCACTCAGGAGCTGACCCGGTGCCCACGCGGGTGGGCTGGGAGAGGGCCCAAGGCACACCGCGGGGGCGGAGCCTCTCACACCTCGGGGCGGAGCCGCTCACACCGCGGGGGCGGAGCCACTCACACCTCGGGGCGGAGCCGCTCACACCGCGGGGCGGAGCGGTTCACACCGAGGTGTGCCCAGCGCTGCTGCGAGCGGTCTAATGGCCTTAGGCAGGGAGAGCCAGGCCTTGGCTCAAATGGGAAATTATCTTAGGTTCTGAGTCTTGTTAGAAAGGAAAGACTCCTTTCAGCCAATATTTTTTGTGAATCGATTTGGTTTTTCTTTTCCTCACTTTTGACCTGAGTCTGAAAAAAACAGAAGCTTTTAAAAAAGGAGAAACACGTATTTGACTACATAAGAATCTGAAACTTCTGTCACAAAGCCAAAAGACAAATAGATTAGTGAAAAAAATGTAAAAAGGACGCTTGCAAACGGAAAAGAGGTCATTAACAAACATGACAATGTGCCGAGGAGTCTTCGAACAAATACAGGGGCAGACGGACGGGAGCCCGGACACACCCAGACCGCCCTTCCCACGTGCGGGCCACGCCTGCGGCTCCCGTCCCCCAGGCTGGCAGAGGAAAGGTACTTCGGACATGTATGTTATAAACCTGGTGACTGCACATTTCCATTGATACCCCATGGAAATCCCTCCGAATTATCTTTCCTAATCAGATTTTATTCTTTTAAAGGACTGCATAAATTCCATGGTGTAAGTATAAACTAATGTGTTCTACCTATTTATTAGTGGATATTCACTCTTTTTTGGTATTGAACCTGTAATAATGTAATCACACGTATGGACTATCAATGATCTGGCTTTTATTTCTATGGCACAGCTTTCAGAGTCTCCCAAGGTGCAGGATTATGGGAGCAACCCTAGTGTCATGTGTGTGCTTTTAGGTTTAACAGGTGTTGCTGAGGATAGTTGTGAAGTGTCATGGGTGGTCAAGGGCACAAACTCAAGACCCCAGCTGGCTGGACTTCGTCCTTGCTGTGACTCTAATTTGGGGCAAGATATTTAAACTCTCGTTGCTTCAGTTTCTTTCTTTGTAAAATTGGAATATGATAATACCTTCCTGGTAAGATTTTACAATGATTAAATGAGCTGCTGTTTGTAACTAATGCACTTGTATATGCAGTTATATGTACATAATATGTATGTGATATAGTGACACATCCTTCTAGCAAATGTACCATAACCCGTGTGATTATTATTCCTTAGAGAAAAAATACTGAAGTCTATCATAAGAACTCATTTTAAAACTTTTATTATTCATTGTTTATACAGTATGGTGATGATTTTAGGTGGTATATGAATGAGATTATTTTTATGTTATTCATATATTATAATTTATTACATCAAGAGAAACTATATTTTTCCATTTGCAGCAATAATAGAAATTCCTTTAAAATGATTTAAATAAAAGCATGAATAGCTTTAAACTAGAAAGTAAGTATATTAATATAGGTTATACACATATATGGCAAAAATTATAAAGTTTGGAAATGACTGAAGTTTGGAAATGATTGGTATTCTGTATGTTTTAGCATATATTTTTTCCAGTTTTAGTGAGATGTAATTAGCATACAGCAATGTATAAGTTTAAGGAATACGACATAAGGATTAAACTTATATTGTGAAATGATTTCCACAATAAGTTTAGCTAACATCCATCATCTCATATAGATTTTAAAAAATAATTAAAAATTTATTTTCCTTGTGATAAGAACTCTTAGGACTCACTTTCTTAACAGCTTTCAAATATACTATACACCATGGCTAACTATAGCCATCGTGTTGTATATTATATCTATTAACAGGAAGATTATACGCTTCATCTAATTCACCCTCCTCTCATTCCCCACCCCTGGTAACCACAAATCTAAAACCTTTTTCTTTGACTTTGATTTTGTTTTTACTCCACATATAAGTGAGATGATACAGTTTCAATCCTTCTCTGTCTGGTTTATTTCATTTAGCATAATGCCCTCAAGATCCATCCATGTCATTGCAAATGACTGAATTATTTTTATGACTGAATAATATGTATATGTTATCTCACAACTTCTTTATCCATTCAGCCATTGATGGACACGTAGGTTGCTTCCATGTCTTGGCTGTTATAAATAATGCCGTGATGAACGTGGGGATGCAGACATCTCTTTCACGTAGTATTTTTGCTTCCTTCCAATATATTCCCAGAGTGGAATTGCTGGGTGTGGTAGATCTCTTTTTAATTGCTTTAGGAATCGCCACACTGTTTCCACAGTAGCTGCACCAGTTTACATTCCTACCAACAGTGCACAAGGGTTCCCTTTTCTCCACAGCCTCGCAACACTGTTGTTGCTTGTCTTTTTTATGATAGCCATTCTCACAAGTGCAAGGTCATATCTCATTATGGCTTTGATTTGCATTTCCCTTATAATTAGCAATATTGAGCACTTTTGTGTGTATTTTTTTTTTGGAAGAAAGTCTACTTAGGTCCTTTGCCCATTTTTAAATTTGATTATTTCTTTGTTTACTATTGAGTTGTATGAGTTCTTCATATAATTTGGATATTAACTTCTTATCAGATAAATGGTTGCAGTTTTTTCCCATTCCGTAGGTTGTTTCATGTTGCTAATCATTTCTTTTGCTGTGCAGAACTCTTTAGTTTGATGTCCTCCGACTTGCCTGTTTTTCATTCTGTTGCTTGTGCTTCAGGCATCATGTCCCCAAAAAAGATTGGCAAGTGTCATGGCAGGGAGCTCTTTTCCTATGTTTTCTTCTAGAAGTTTTAGCCTTTCTGTTCTCACATTTAAGTCCGTAATCCATTTTGAATTAATTTTTCTGAGAGGTCGTAGGACAGTTTTATTCTTTTAAATGTAAATATCCAATTTTCCCAGCACCATTTATAAAGAGACTGTCTTTTCTCCATTGAATATTCTTGGTTCCTTTGTCAAATGTTAGTTGACCTTATATGCATGGGTTTATTTTGGGCTCTAGTACTCTGTATAATTATCACGTATTGCTTCAATTCTTCTCCTTACATTTGCTGTGAAAAATTCCTCTGGGTATTAACTAGTATCTGCACCAGTGAGTTTTACCCAGTGGTAGACTGGTACACCAGCTCTCTAAAAAAGAAATAAAGAAGCTCTGATTTGCACTGTTTGCTGATTTCTGTGAGGTAAATACTCCCACCAGGGCCAATTTGAAGTTACCAATGATTTAAACTGGCCTGAAAAATTTCTAAATATTTAACAATCAGCTCCTCATGCACTAATCAGAGCTGGCTGCAGAACACCATCATCCTACTCAACTGTTCAAGTCAAGATTTTGGTCACTAAAGTAGACAAAACCAGGTATAAATGCAGCATTCAGAATTCTGTCTGCATAAGTTGTATTTCTATCTCAGTGATCCACAATTTCAAAAATGTGCAAGACAAAGTTAGTCCTGAATAGAGTTCTCAGTGTTTAGGAACAAGTGAAGAGTTCTTAAATTATAGGGTGATTCTCTGAAAAAAGTTGCCCCATGCTGTGATTTCCATTTTACTGTGCTAAGAAACAAGTCATGGTTTCATGGGAACACAGTTCTCTAATGACACAATGGTGTCCATTATAATCGGTTGTCTTGTACCTGTTACATGTGCAGGTGTGTGTGGGATCCATCTATTGATGCTCCATCCTCTCTGCTCCTTGGTCCTGGGAGCTGATGCACTCAGAGCCCTCACGCTCTCCACCGCAGCACCCTGTCCACATGGCATTGTGGACAACTCCTTAACGTGAATAACTCCTCGATGTCTTCCTTTTCTGTTCCAGGGTCTAGAAGACGCACACACTCAGCAAAAGGTTGTGGAGTCGATGAATAAGCAAAGAGCTCTTGCAATTAGCAGGATCTGAGATACTCTCTTGTTTGTTTGACTTGCTAATATGACCGACGAGAAACCTGACAGTCTGTTGCAGTTGGTGATTTTTCCAGAGGTCACACCCCATGAAAGGCAGCCGGCAGAGAGTAGAGTCCAGGTGTCCAATCCTCAGTGTTGCTTCATTTGTTATAACATATGGCCTATTTCTCCTACTTTGTTGCCCAAAGACATCTAAATTGGCCCCCTTCTTGGGTCAGTAACAATCTTGTTATGCCTTTTGCCATCTATTCATCCACCAATAGAGAAGCATTTATTGAGCACCTATTCAATGCCAGGTGCGTTATGCTTACTTTCTTCTCTCCTTCCTTCTCTCCCTACCTCAATTTTGCCTTCTTTCCCTTCTTTTCTTTCTTCAGGGAAATCAATCTAGCTGAACACCTTTGGGACAGCTTCTGGAAAAGACAAAGTCAGGACTATGAAACCTACCGCTGGTTGGAAAAGCACATTGGCCCTTCGATTTGCTCTGGGGTTGCATGTGGGGAGGTTTAAGAACTCTGCAGTGGCCAGCTGCTGAGCGTTTCAGGTGCTTCAGCACCAGCCCACAGGCCTCTGTCCTCTTGCTGGCACGACAGCCATGGAGGATGTTTTCTGGGGAATCTCCCCAGGGTCCTCAGCCTTAGCTCACACAGGCTGAGTCATTGGCACCAAGGGCAGAGATGAGGAGCGCCTGGCACAGCCTGCTGGCGCCAGTCCCTGCCATTTGAACAACATTCATCTTTGGAAGGCCACACATATCACAGTCAGCAGAGTGACAAAGATCCTTTTATTTCTGTGAATGGGACACGGAGGGGATAAGAACAATGATCTGAGTAGGGAAGACTGGCTGTATGAGGAGAATTAGAGAATGAGTAGGCTCCTGTGAGGGCGGGCAGTTAATTCATTCTTAAGAGCATACGGGTTACAGGTCCAGTTCCCTTCCCATCTGGAGGGAGTTGACAATTTCTTCATTGTCACTTTGGACAAGAAGGCCCACTAGCTGACAGAAGCCCTGGAAGTTT
Organism: Tadarida brasiliensis; assembly: GCA_030848825.1. NCBI lineage: Eukaryota > Metazoa > Chordata > Mammalia > Chiroptera > Molossidae > Tadarida > Tadarida brasiliensis. The sequence continues at coordinate 31,573,530 of CM061277.1, forward strand.
GGATTCAGTTCTTCAACTGCACCATTTAGGAGACAGGTTTCCCTGTCCCCGTCCTGGGAATTAGCAGAATAGTCACTGGGAACTTGTGGCCAAGACTTTTTGAAGTCCTTCTCAGGCACATATCACCCTGTCACCCTTGGCCCACCTTCCCTCACATACATCATCCCAGTGCCTCTAGAAATGCCAGGAGCCCAAACAACCAAAGGGGCCCTGACACTGTGAGACCCTGGCGCCCACCTGGCCAAGCCTGCCCGGGCCAGGGGCTTGATAGGACCCTTACTGGGCATTGGCTCTACATTTCAGGTAAAAAAAAAACAACAAAAAAAACCCAAAACTTGCACAGCAAACAGAAGGGCCTGGCAGGCTCTGGATCTGAAATCTGGGTAATCCATTTGAAACCTCAAGGCCTGGGCAGAAGTACTGTAAACATTAAATTAAAACTGAAGTACAGAGTCTGTCTGCCCAGCTTGGAGACAAACTCGCCTCAGATTTTGAGTCAGAGTGGACAACATCACAGTTAGAAACAATTCAGTCTTTCCTATCCCCTTTCATTTTATAGATAGGGCCGTGAGGTTCCATGATCACAAATGATGTGTTCATGGCCCAGAGATAGGAAAAGGAAGTGCCCTGTTATTTTCATTTAAAAAAAATTTTATATACTAGGTATAGTTTTAAATACCTTTTATTTTCAATACAAATTTATGAGATTATATAGCTAATATACGCGTTATCTTCTCTAGTTTCCAGAAGTAGAAACTGGAGTGCAGAGAGGTCTAGTAATTTGCTCAGGGTCACAAGGTTTGCAGCTGGCCGCACTGGGATTTGAAGTCACTGCTTTTCATCACCAACAGCTGTCACCCAGAACGTGATGTTTCTTCCTGTAATACTCTACCATTCAAAGTCAAGCTAATCCTTAAAATCTGAGATGTGGGGACCGGTAAGGTAGTGGATACTCAACATACTTCCACCTAAGCACCTGTCTCAATCTGGTAGAAACAAGCGAATTCCCCTCAACCTTTGATGCAGAAGTGAGAGGAGAAAAGTAAAAGGAAAATCATAGTTTTCTTTAAAAAAAAAAAAGAGAGAGAATTACATTTAAAATTAAGAATGTTAATTCTTAAACAAAATGTATCTTACCTGAGAGAAAACCAAAATATAAAAGCAGTCAGGAATAAGAGGAGATGAAGTGGCCAAGTCAGCTTATTATGTCCTAAGAAATTTCTTTGTATTTATTCACTGAATGAATATTAATTCATTAAATTTTAATTTGCTTATTGTTTACTGTATTTATTAATCCACTTACTACTTATTAAGCACTTTCTCAGTTCTGGGACTACAGTAGAAAACATAACAAAGTCCTCACATTCATAGAGTTTAAAAGAAGACAACAGACAACAATAAATTAGAATATATAAAGTATTGGACAATAATAAAGCAAAGCGAAGGGAATGGTGTGCAGGGCATGCTTTTATTTCGGTGCATCCGCAGAGACCCCAGGAAAACATCGGGGAGCCTGTGGCTGTCTGTGGCGGAGCCCTGGGGCAGGAAGAGCCAGTGCAAAGGGCTGAAAACAGAAGCACATTTGGCAACTTGAAAAAAAAAATTGCAGGAAGGCCAGTCGAGCTGGGGCATCATGAGTGAAGGTGAAGAAAGTAAGAGGCAAAGTCAGAAAGGTCATGGGAAGGTAGATCAAGTAGGGTTGTGGAGGCACTTTTAAAGATTTTGGCTTTTGCCCTGGCCGGTTTGGCTCAGCGTTAGAGCATCCAGCCGCGGACCAGAGAGTCAGGGGTTCCATTCCGGTCAAGGGCAGGGACCTCGGTTGCAGTTTGGTCCCTGGCCCTGGTTGGGGTCGTGAGGGAGGCAACCAATGTGTCCCTCTCACATCTCTCTCTCTCTCTCTCCCTCTTTCTCTTTCTCCCTCCCACTCTGAAAATAAATGGAAAAATGTCCTCAGATGAAGATATAAAAACAACAACAAAAAGATTTGGGCTTTGACTCTGAAACAGGAAACCTGCGTGTGGACAGGAGATGGCCTGGCTTGCATCGGAAGAGCTCCCTCTGGCGGCTGTGTCGGCAGCGGACTAGGGTGGGAGGCAGGGCTGACTTGGGACTGGGGAACTGTTGCCACCATCCGGGTAGAGGAGGTCTGAGCCATAGTGCTAACAGCCCGGGCAGCGAGACAGGATCATGTGCGAGAAAGCTTTTGAAAGTAGAACCACTGGAATTTGCTGCTGGCTTGGGCAGGGATGGGGCAGGAAGGTCTTAGCGAGTGAGTGAGGAGTCAAGAGTAACAGAAATGTTGTCGGAGCCTATGCTGCAGCCCACAATCCAGTGGCCATGACCACCAGTTTGGGGATACTCAGCTCTCCTAAGCTAACCTGCTCTGAAGTGGGACGCTTTCTTTATTCTTCTGTCCTTCAGCACGTAGTCGTTTCCCAAACAGACTAAGGGAGAAGCAAAGAAGACGGAGCTCAGAGCCAGAGCACTTCTTGCAACACCGATTTCTTATTCTTACACAGCTAGAGCCCGAACACAGCTGGCCTGGACGCCCAGCTCCACTCGGCTTATGAACTCAATCCTTTTGTCTGTCTAACCTGCTTTCCGTACCAAAACAGGTGCTCAAACAAGTCACTTGAGAGGGCTTCAGATCAGAGCTGTTGCTAAATGTGCAGAAAGCCTTAGGGTGCGGAGTCGAGGCCTGGGGCTAGCTAAAATCCAAATCTGACCATTTCTTCGCCCTCTGGATGAGAAATAAATGTCTTTTCCCATTCCTAAAGCGTTCTCTCTGGGACATTAGATAACTGACTTTTCCTATAGCTCTCCTTTGTTGTAGGCTTTGGAGGTCTGACCCTGCCCTGTCTCTTCAGTCTTATGAGTTAAGTCAACATGCCTAATGTTTGAAACACTTCAGTGGCTGGACATTAAACAGAACCATGGTCTCCTCACCTATGCTCAGCTACCATCCCAGCAGAGTCATGGGGCCTATAGCATGGGCCACATCAGTTATAACATGTTTAGAAGACTAGGGACTAGTCCTGTCTCCCTGATGATGACCTCTGAGATGGGTGGGCTCTCACATATTTTGTTCACTGTCTTATTCTCCCTCTCTATGGGAACAGAATGCTCCCTTCATGTCTTTCCAGTTGTGGATTATATCAGGATATCTTGACTATAGAGTAGCAGAGGGTCATTCTAGCCAAGGGACACTAATTGGAGTCCCTGAGAAGAGCACTGCAGGAGTATAGGAGGATTTGCCCCAAAGGAGAAAGTCAAGCAGCAGAAAATGACTTGTACATATCCTTCCCCAACTGAGCATTCTTTGATCAATGAGGTCTAGGAGAAATGCCTCATGAGAGAACTGGAGTAGATTTATTCCCCGAGATTTTTAGGGATAAAACAGAGGATGCTCAATTCAAAGTTATCCCCAAACCAATAATCCAATCAGAAAAGTGATCCTAAAATAGAAAATGTATGGAATCTAAAATGAAGGGGACATTACTGGATCTTAGCTCAGAAACTTACCACATCGGTGACCCCTCAAAAATGACTTCATTACTGTGAATCTCTTTTTTTTAATCGTAAGAGATAATATCACTCACTTGACAGAGGTTCGTGCAGGAGTAAATTAAACTATTTATTGCTATAAAGTAACTGACATTTCAGTAGTTACTTTTTTGGGGAAAGTGGGGTAGGGTCAGTGTTAATTAATCACCTATGAGGGCTCCATTGCTGATGGACAACTAGCCAAGGGCATGGTTTGATGACAAAATATGGGCTTTTGGAACTTCCTGAGGTATGAGAGAAAGATCTACTCAGGGAGAGAAACCACAAGTACAGAACAGCACACGTTTTCGTATATTTCTCACACAGATACAAAAAGCTGACGTATGTCTTAGACCTGGTGCTTTACAAGCTGCATGTGAGTCATCTTGTAAAAGATCGCCATGATTCGGATTGGGAGGACACGACAACAATCCTGTTACACAGGCTTGTCCCCAAGCCTGCCAGTGTCATGTTTAAAATGAAACAGAAGAGATGCTGGTTTATCATGGTTTCCCTCCTGGACTCTGGAAGATAACAGCAATAAAATTCCGATGAAAACTAATGTCTTACTATTGAAAAACAGAAATAAAAACCCACCGTTTGAGTTGTTGGGAATGGAAGGTGGAGCGGGGGATGGAAAGTTAGAGAAATAAGAGAAATGAAAATAAAGGTCAAGACCAAGGCAAATCAATACCTGAAGGAAGAAAAGAACAAAGTAATCACCAGCGCTGAGAAACACGACTCTCCTCGATGGATGGAAACGCCGTTTGCACAGTGTCACATACACTACCAGGATCCTCACATGCCGCAGCAGAAGCGTGGTCCCATCTCCTGGGCTTGATGAGGCTGACAAACATAATCAAAGCCCTTCTCGGTGACGTCTCAAGAGGGAAATGTTCGAAAGGTTTTGTTCTGTGTTATGAGTGAGACCTTCCACGTGTCCCTGTGATCCGGCACAGCCTCGTGGCTCCTGACGTGGGCGGCCCTTCTCCTGGGGCTGTCTGATCTAGTCAGGGAGGTGCCACATGGTCACCCAACCTCCTGGGCACCCCCAGTGAACTAAAACCCTGGAATTCACCACAACAAAGCACACATGGCAGGCACACAAGGGCACCGAGAAACAAGGACAAGCCTCAGATTCTTCAACTTTAAATTCAAGGTGATAATAATACCTTCTTTACCTAATTCACAGGGCTTTTTGTAAATCAACAGAAAAAAATGCATGCAATAGCTCTTTATAAAAATGTACACAGCTGTCCAGCCGGTGTGGCTCGGTGGTTGAGCATCGACCCATGCACCAAGAGGTTGCCGTTTCGATTCCCAGTCAGGACACATGCCCAGGTTGTGGGCCCCATCTCCAGTAGGGGGCATGCAGGAGGCAGCCAATTGATGTTCTCTCTCATTGATGTTTCTATCTCCCTCTCCCTCTCACTTCCTCTCTGTAAAATCAATAAAGGAAAAAAAATTTTTTTAAATGTACACAGCTATACAACCATCATCAATATATCATAATTAATTATAAATAGTGCATAAAACCTTCCATAAACTAAGTACTTTAAAGGGGTAGGATTCTGGCATTTGCTGCACTTAATAGTCCCTCAAGTTCATTGTATGTTAGAATTCTTCTACCACCTTGATAAGTTTCATGCTCGTATCTTCCTTGTACACAGGAGTGAGGTGAGGCTCAGAGATTTTCAACCGCCCAGGGTCCTGTAGAGAGCCCTCGCAGTCTGAGGTTTGAGTCAGGCTTTCCTTGCCATCCACCCGTTGAGGAAAGTAAAGCATGGGACTGGAGAGTGACCGTTGAATGCTGTGACTCAAGAGGACTTTCTGGGAGAGATGAGGACCACCGGGCACTTCTGTGACCAGCGAGACAGAGGAGCGGAGAGGATGGGCCTCGGGCGGAGAAACAGAGGCTTCCTTGCTTCTCAGCCCAGGTGCTCAAGCATCTGATCTCTCTGCCATTTGCACTGGCATTTCTCATCCTTCAGCGCTGAGTGAAATGTATCTTGAAAGTCTGATAGACATTTTCTATATCGGATACTGACACTTTCTGTTTCTGTCTTTCTAGAAAATGCAGCATCAGAAGAGAAGTCTGAATATTTACTATTAATTTTTCCTCTGAGAACAGGTAAGGGAAAAAACTCACCATTATTGTTTCTGACAAGTGTTGAAGGATGTAATATCCCAGAGAGCAAGAGAAAGCAAGATGTGATTACTTCGAAACAAGCCAGGGATGAGGAGGAGGGGAGCTGATTCTCTCTCCCCGAGGACCCAGCCCGGGGCTGCGGCCTTCCTGGTGGAGTTGATCAGCGCCCCTCCCCCGTCTTGGGTGAAGCTCTGTCTGAAGGAATCGGACTGAATACCAGCTGCTGCCCGCCGCTTGCTCCCAGGTGTCAGATGACTCCTGAGTAACAGACTCTGGGCGAACAGTCACTGGGACGAATTGCTGCTGCAGTCCCATAAGCACAGACAGGGGGATGTGCGGGAACCAAGCAGGGATTTTGAGAAGCAATGAGACCTCCTGGCATCTCTCTCAGCCAGTCACCTCACATGGCTTTGCAGGCCTCAGATAATTAGTCCCAATGACTTAACTGTGAATAAAGGAGTAATCGACATCCATTTGCAAAATGGTAGACAGTGGAACAAAATGAGGCAACCTGGCCAAGGATAAAAATAGCAATTTGATAACACCACTAGAAAAAAAAAAAAAAAAGCCAAGAAAGTAGATATGCAATCCCAAGTTAGAGTAACTGATGCCATGTATATACAAATGTACGAGTCTGTTCTCTATGCGAGTGGCTGGGAGGGTGCCAAGCTGGCTCCCAGTGTGCCCTTCCCACCCCTCCTGGACACCACGCACCCTGGGACCTGAGCTGAGCTACACTGTTTCTTCAGTTGTGAGCCCCACACACCTCCATGACCCCTACATTTTCATGACTGATTTGAGCCTCTCCTTTTGGGTTTTTCCTAGATATTTGCTCAAGAATCTCCCCCTGACCTTTGGATCTGGATGATATGTGCTCCCACAATGCACTCTTCTTTCCTGTCACAACCTCTGTCCCACCATGTTGCCCTAGCCTGTTGGCATCCCCCCTGAGCCGTGCAAGCAGGAACCCATGTCTATGTGGTTCAACCAATTATCCTCAGAGCTCAGAACGGTGCCTCACACACATCAGAATCTCAGTAAGTACTGTACTGAGTGACTAACTGCAGACACACTCCTTGCCTAAAGGACGCTGTTAATTCCGTGGGTAAGAGACATACACAGTCCAAGGGAATGAGGAAATGTTGAGAATCAAGTGAGAGTAGAACTAGCAAGCTTTAACATTGCAACCCAAAACATTACAGTTAATCCCATGGCATACGCTACTGCTTCAAATGACAATACCGTTCCAATAAATATTTTCATGCTGGAAAGCGTCCCCAGGTTTCAGGGCAGGCAAGGTCTAAATGCCCCCTTTTGAAATAAGATCCATCTACTATGTTGTCTATTTTATTTTTTCTTTACTGTTTAGAGAGAGAGGAAGGGAGAGGGAGAGAGAGATGGAAACATTGATGAGAGAGAACATCGATTGGCCGCCTCCTGCATGCCCCCCACTGGGGATCGGGCCCACAACCTGGGCATGTGCCCTGATTGGGATTCAAACCAGCAACTTCTTGGTGCATGGGTCGACGCTCAGCCACTGAGCCACACCGGCCAGGCTATGTTGTCTATTTTAAAGGCAGCGCTGTGGCTCTGTACCTGGGACACACGAGTTATTGTTTGTTTCCCTAGAGCAGCTCTTTAGCGCGATGGAAAGGATTATGTAGGTGGCAGAATGAGATGTGTTGGAAAGAACGTAAGTTGGGGAATTAAAATGACCTTGGCTCCTACCCCAGCTCTGTTGTTTACTAGCGACGTGAGTTGGACAGTTTCCCTGAGCACTACACTTAGCATCACTCTAGAGTCGCAGAGGTTAATATCATGTTACAGACTTGAGCCTCAATAATTTCCATCAATGGCAAGAAGAGGTCCCGTATCCTGTCTTTACCACTTTCCACTGTGTGCACATGTTCTAATCACTCCAAGCCTCACTTTTCCCATCTGTAAAATCCTCTTTGCACACCTAACATAAGGATTAGATAAGGTGTGCATATCAAGTTCTTAATTTGGTACCATAACATTCAACAAATAGAAATCTTTATCATTTATTTTTGTAATGATTATAATAAGATTTTTGTCAAAATTTTTTTGTTGCCCTGATCAATGGTAGAATGTGACTGTTTTCTGCCTCTTAATTTTTATCACCCGATGTAGTCTATCCAATAGATATATTTTCTTTTGTATGATCTGCAGCTTCTTCACCCATTGATATGATAACGAGTGATCCTGGCATTTCCCTTGATTACATCCCCTCCCATCTTTCTTCTCTAGCCCCAGCCAAAGATTTCCAGTAACCTCTTTAGGCCAGGGAGGAGAGCCGTGGATATTCAGACTATATTCAAGGGAACTGCTTATATCCCACTGACTTGGCAATCTTGAAATTAACTTAGAAATACAATGACCAAATAGTTGGATAAAATGCATCTGTCCCCTCTCAACTAATAGAATAGTGCCACAATTTAGAAGATCTTATAAACAGGAAGGGGCATTTCCCTAAACATTCAGATTTTGTTCCCAACTATAAGACTATTTGGTTGTTAATACAAAAATTGGTTTATTCAGCTTTCTGAGCCTTCTTTATGGAGGAGACAGCTGATTTCCTTTTTAGATCCAAGTATATTAAAGTTTACAATTAATTTAGATAACACCATATGAGCTGATAGTAAAATGTCTAGCAATTAAATAATGAACATGTGGGAGCCATAGTCATCAGAGATATCAGAACACACCTTTATTATATTGATGTAAAATCAGCGTTTTTCATATGATTTCATTACAGATTGACAGGAAAACATGCACAACAATAGATTAATAATTTTTAGGTAATGCATATATTAAAAACTATGTTTCCAAAACTATGATTAGTATTGAGCAGGTTAAATCCACCATTTTATAAAACAACTTTTAGATTTCAAATATAATAACTTGGCACGAATAGAGATAGAAGAGTTTGTGTCTGATACGGGCAGCTAATCTCCCCTATAACATGGAGTGAAATAAGGATGCTAAGTGATGCAGTGTTTGTCTAAAGGCAGATTTGCCCACCGTGCTATTTAGATTTCATAGTACAAAATTTTGGTCCCCATGGCTTGCATTCAATGCACAATGTAGAACCAGCTGTAGTTATGCACAGTCTAGAGGGCGCCCTGTCCACCATCACAGGTAAATGTCGCCTCTCAGTGTGCACTCTGGGACGGCTGCTGGCCCTGGAACCAACAACAGCCTGTCTGTTCATACAGACAACACGGTCTGTAGGCTCAGATGTGAGGCTGAGGCCCCAAAAAGACCTAAAGGTCCTTTAGTTTGGAAACTCTCTATGTCTAAGAATGATGGCTCACTTCTCTGGAAAGAAAGACATCTCTGAACAATAAACACTCCACGTACGTAGCATTTTCAGTGACTACCAAACATGGGAGTTGATCAAATCCAAATAGAAGAATGACTGGGAAACACGCAATTTGCAAAAAGCAGTTGTACGAGACTCCCAATGGGGAGGAGGGGCAAGAAAGACCTCCTCCCGGGGGAAAGAGCACAGCTGGCCGGGGGTCCCACGCCTTCTTGCTCACCCATGTGCTGTATTCTCTTTCCCAGCAGCCAGTCTGGAGTTTACATTGCTGTGGACTGGATTCTCCTACTAATGCCTTTTAATGATGGGAAGGAAAAGATCAAGGAGCACTGTGAATTCCATTTACACCTACCGCTACCCACTTAAGGCAATGGCAAACACTAACAGGACAGGCTAACTGAAGGAACACACAGGCCAAATTCCATGTCAGAAGTGGACAGTGGCATTCATAGGCACCAAGAGCTGAAAGCCATCTCTCTGACTAGGGAATCATTGTTGATAAGATTACTTTTTGTAAGAGCAAGAAGAATATGCTATCATTTACCAAAGAAGGGAGCGCTGTACAAGGGTTTGGGCAAATCTTTGTACCCCTGCAGGAAAGTTCTTCGTGAAAATGAAAGGAAAGAATAAAAGGAAGGGTGGTTTTATCCATTTTATTTTCATAGCTAGGTAACGGCAATGTATAACTTAAAAATACAGGGAAGCGCCCAGCCAGTGTGTCTCAGTAGGTTGAGCGTCATGGTCCCATGGACTGAGAGATCCCGGTTGGATTCCCGGTCAGGGCACACGCCCAGGTTTCGGGCTCGATCCCCAGTAGGGGGCGTGCAGGAGGCAGCCGATCGAGATGTTTCTCACATCCATGTTTCTACCTCTCTCTCCTGTCCTCTCTCAAAGAAAATCAATAAAAATATATTTTAAAAAATGCAGGGAAGCTTAAATAAAAGGTGATGCTCGGGAGCGCCTGGCTGCAGACAGTTGAATCTAATTCTCCTTTCATTGTAGAGGCTAAGAATTACAGTGCAGACACCTACAGTAGAGTACTAGTTACCCTGTTAACGTGTGTATAATTTAAGGTTTTATTTATTTGTTTGTTAGTTTATTTATTTTGTTGGTGGTGATGGATGGATTGACTGATTGATAGATTAAATGAAAGAAAATAAAGAGCAAACCTAATTTTTTAGACAATTCCGAATACTATGGAGCGTAAGATATTCTCAATGTTTATTTCCATGTAGCCTCACACCATGAGCGTGAGCTAGAAGGGAAATTATGCCACTAGGGAACTTAAAAATATTACACAGTTTGGGAAAAGGACTTCTTCGCTCATCTGGAAACTGAGAGGGTTAGATGAGTAATTTCTCAGGTCTCCTCCAGGTCCAAAATTCTATGTTTCTGATTCTTGGAGACCTAGTTTAAGGAGTATTTTAGGAGAGAAATACTAAGTACCAATGACATATTTTGGCTTCCATTTAAAAAGTATGTTGAGATATCTGCTTATTCTTTTAGATGTGTTCATTCCCATAGCGATTTCTTGTTTAATTCAAAATGGAGTTTCACTGGCTGAGAGATTGAAAATACTCTAAACATCTGGGTATGTGGTTTATGATTGACCAATGCAGGGCTCAGAGAGTCTCAGATGGCCAGGAATAGAAAAGAGAAATTTCCCTCCAGTTAAATGGTTCATATTTATTATATCTCCTTGCCACAGGTATGACCCGTTGCAAGTCAGGACTCACAGGTGTGAGATGGCGCAAAGGACATCCTGAGCCCAGTGGACACAGTCCTTATTGTGTGACCAGCTGTACAGAAAAACTGTAGAAGGCACAGAAAGGTTCCCAGAAACTACTCCTCAGTCAACAGTAAGAATCAGGTCTAAGAATCCAGTGTGGTGTACCCTAGGTCAGATATTGTATTGGATTCTGAACTGCCTCTTGATGTACACGTTCCAATCTGACTTTCTTAATGTAAGACTTCATTTAAAAAAATTTTTAATCCTCACCTGAGGATATGTTTTTATTCATTTTTAGAGAAAGAGAAAAGGGGGGAGAGAGAGAGAGAAACATCGATGTGAGAGAGAAACATTGATAGGTTGCCTCCTATGTGTGCCCCGACTGGGGATCAACCTGTAACCTGGGTGTGTGCCCTGACCGGGAATCAACCCACCACCTTCAGTGCACAGGCGGACACTCCAACCCACTGAACCACCTGGCCAGGGCTCTTACTGTAAGACTTTAAACGAGTTGCATATACTTTCTGGGCCTAAATTTCCTAATTTATATAATAAGGAAATGCAATTACCTACCTAAAAATAGTTTTATAAAGATTAGAGAGGATAACCTATATAAATTACCACCCTATCCCAGAGCCTAACATAAAGTAAGCAATTAATAAATAGTCCTCTCTAGCCATTTTCAAAGTTTCAAGTGATAATATAGACACACACACACACACACACACACACACACACACACACTCTGTCACAACCTGGATCTTTGCCTGACGCTGATAGATGTTGCCTGAATCTAAACCAAAAACACGAAGGTAAATGGGCCCTAAACATGAGAGATTAAAAACTTTAGTAGAATGAAGTGGTAAGAGGAGACGATATCATCATAGCCATTAATAACCATTATGACACCAATTAGCTTCCATTTGAGCAGCTCTTACTGTCACTGTGGCACTCTGCTCAATTCTTTACATGCGTCATTTCACTGAGCACACACACTAGGAGAGAATGCTGCTGTTGCTTCCATTTTACAAAGGCAGAAACCGAGGCTTAGAAACTGGAATCTCTAGAACTGATACTCTTACTCCTATGCGACGTTACCACTCTATGGCAATGCGCAGAAACTAGCACAAATATAAAATTGCCACCAGAATTGCACCTTATACCTGAGTCAATTATGCATTGCTATGCTGTGCTGAATGAAGAATGACTTCTCCATTCATTCTTTTGTGCACAGATACATTCTACAGAATTCTGTGAGCACTCTATGCACCAGGCAGTATGCTAAATGCAAGGGTTATGGAGATGCAAGCATGCATCTAAGTTGCTCACACAAACCAAGAGAGGCAAACCTAGTAAAAAATGCAACATGTTTGGACTGGACACCCTCTTGTGTCCCTAACTGTGCTCACCATTGCAGGTGTTATCTCAGTATAAACTCTCAGAGCTCAGGGTCCATTCCAGGGCCCGTTACCAGGGGGAGGCAGGTGCTTTGTATCTAGTCACCACCTGCATCACAACGGTGCCCAGTCCATAGATTAGACTCTCATTAGAGGCCCCTGTCTCTTAGCTGTTACACTGCTTGCTGGGATAATTAGGATTAGTGATAAATGGTAAGTGGAACTGCCTATATTTAAGCAGTGGTAGGATATTTGAGCTGAAAAAAAAAAAAAAGGTGAAAGATAAATGCAATTTGCTAGTAGAAAAACAAGAAAAAAATCTAATAGCCCAGAACATCATGCAAACTGTAGTTACTTATTATCAGACACTGTTGTATGTATTATTGGCTAAATAAAATACGTTGCAATTACACCAACAAAGCATTATATTTATGGGGCATACATTAGAACGCAGATTTTCCATATACAGAACACTATTTTTAAACAGTATTCTTTGTCATGGAATTGCATTTGTGTTTCTAAGCCAGTATCTTGATGTGGTCACATGGAAGCAGCAGCCATTCCCACAAGCCCCTTCACCGAAGCTCTGTGCACAGGGGGAGTCAAGAGAAAGGGAGGTGAGGGGTGGGGGTGGCGACAGGCGAGCCAGGTCTGAACATGCACGATCACATGCTGAGAACACATCTTTCTTATTTTACAAAAGCCACAAATATAAACCAATATGTTCCCTTCCACAGATTTAATGCATTTCTTGCTAAAGTACATCTCTTTGTGAAAGCCTTTGAGAAAATATCCAAGCGCAGAGGAATGAACAGGCCATGGAAAAGCCAAGTTTCCATAAAGTGGTGAGTCAGCAGGGGGCAGACGAAATGTTATCACTTTCATTCCTTGTTGGAATATTAAAGGCCTTCCTTTAAATCAAAATTTCCCTTTGCTCTTAATAAGATGACAGTCTGGAACACCTGACCAGCTGCTGAGATAGTGATTTCTTGCTGGGTTTAGATTACTCGAGAGCTCTGCATTTAATCTCATAAGGCTGCCCGGGTTTGGACGAGAGCTAGGCAAAGCGAGAGACAGAGTGGACCCCTGGAAGTAGGCGGCTCCATGCAAGGAGAGTAAACCGTGCTGATGTGTGAGACCTATTTGTTATTCTAGTTTGAGTCAAAGAGCAGACACAAGTCAACACCTTCTCTCAGGCACCTATGAAAGCAAGAAGGGGGAGGGGTCAGAAGGGAAGCAGATGCCCTAAGAGCAGCTAGAGACTAACAAGCTTCGAGCTCTGGGAGGACTTGGAAAGGGACATATAGCTACTATGAACAAGTGTGCACACCCGAGTGGGTGCACGAGGCTGGGGATCTGGGATCCGCCCCCCTAAGCACAGGCCGAACAGCCCACAACACCCCAGTCCTGCAGCACCCTGAGGAGCTGAGAACTGCGCCCCCAACACGCGCACACCTCAGCGGGTTTCCTGGGGCTCATTAAGCCTCTCCATGAAAGGTCAAGGCTGTAACAGTGTGAGGGCTTTATGTTCTTTCTCCTGCAGAACTGGAGTTCGAGAGACAGAAAAATGTTTTTTGCAAAATCTTTTTTTAATTAATCAGTAAAAATTTTTATCGAGCTTTAACTAATCTCTCAAGAGAGCTGCTGAGACAAAAGCCAAAGAGAGATGGTCTTCCTTTTCTAGGAAGAATAATCCCTATTTCCTAAAAAAGAATCACTTCCCTATCTGGAGGCCGCATCATGGACCAGCACCTCCTGCCTCCCTCCTCTGCTGCGGGCTGGGGCTGCATCATGGACCAGCACCTCCTGCCTCCCTCGTCTGCTGCGGGCTGGGGCCGCATCATGGACCAGCACCTCCTGCCTCCCTCCTCTGCTGCGGGCTGGGGCTGCATCATGGACCAGCACCTCCTGCCTCCTTCCTCTGCTGCGGGCTGGGGCTGCATCATGGACCAGCACCTCCTGCCTCCCTCCTCTGCTGCGGGCTGGGGCTGCATCATGGACCAGCACCTCCTGCCTCCTTCCTCTGCTGTGGGCTGGGGCTGCATCATGGACCAGCACCTCCTGCCTCCCTCCTCTGCTGTGGGCTGGGGCTGCATCATGGACCAGCACCTCCTGCCTCCCTCCTCCATGGCGGGCTGGGGCCGCATCATGGACCAGCACCTCCTGCCTCCTTCCTCTGCTGCAGGCTGGGCCTGCATCACGGACCAGCGTCCGCCCTTGGAGCAGTGTGTACAAGCACGGACGTTGAGAACGGTACCACCATCCATGTTGCTTGGCCTCCACAAACACGGATATGAGCTCCGGCCTCCGCCAGAAGAACGACAATTTGAGATGAACATACCGCAGCTGAAAATGTTCCTGTCTCTACTGGACACAAAGAGTGTTGGGACCTGAAGATCTGTCTATTCACCACGTACCCCTTACACCAGCAAAATGCCAGCACGTGGCGTTTAATGAATACCAGTTGATGAAAGGAAGAATGGAATTATATAAATAATTCCTGACTCTATTACCATCTCTTCCCTTGACATCCATGTCATTAAACTATTCAAACTATTTTTTTTATCCCTCAGGCATATTTTTTATTTCTGAGATGTTTTTGTTGTGTACATACCCACTAAATGATGACCAAATAGAAAATAAGTAAGGATAGGGATGGTTAAAGAATAAAGAGTAGCCAAAGGCTCAAAGATAAAATTAATTCCCACATTCGGTACAAGAAATGACGCCTTGGAAATCAAAAACAGCTTTTAGAAAAATACAAATCATGGAGTCAAGAATATATCTTTTTGTTGCAGAAATTTTTTATGAATGTTTTATGAATGACAATTATTATATTAGATAATTCACCCAGAAATGTCAACATAATTAGGAACATACTTATTAATAACCTATGCAACTTGGCTCCTTATACATCCCAAAGTAAAACACTGAAAAACAAATTCTGACTGTGGCAAGCCTAACATGGTGTACAAATACAGTAAAAGAAGAGTAACATAACCAGCGGCGTGATGCTGACTGTGTCCTGGTGACAGCTGAGCCCCACGGCTGGAACACACTTCACTGCTCTCAGGAATTTCCCACTGCACTCCCTACGTGGCTGTTACAAACTGCACCTCTACCCCTCCCTCTCACAGGGGACCCCACTTTTTACTACTAAGAGTAAATCCATCTGAGGTGAGCTCTTTGCACTCCTGCCCCTCTTTGCCCCTCCTCTTTTTCCTCCCTTGCTCTCGGCCCTTCCTTCCAGATCCTCCAGGTCCTTTCCCACCTGTACATCTTCAATCTTCTCCACTCTGTTTTACCTTTACCTGCAAATATGCTTTAGTCTAACTTGAATATATATATTTTACCTCCGTCTTATTAAAAGAGTATTGTCTTTCCCCATGCCCATCCACTCATTAAGCCCTAGCACAATGACATATAAAAATCTTAAAAATCCATGAGGACTTCCTAATGATCAAATCTAGAGACCTTGTATCATTCCCATTTTTCTTAATAGTAACAAGTATCTGACACTGTTGATCATTCCGGGTTTTTTTGAAGTGCTCTTCTGCCATGATACCAAGGCATTTGACCACCCAAAGTATTGGGTTTTAATTATTTTTAAATATTTTCTAACAGGTCTCCCTCTTATCCCTATTCCTCTTCAGCAATTTTAGCTATCAGCCGACCTTTAAATGACCTCATCTCTTTCAATGGCTTCATCTAGTTCCTGCAGAAGACTTCCAAATCTCTCTCAGGCTTGAAACGTTTTCCAATTGCTTATGTCTGTCTGTCTATCTGTCTATCTATCTATCTATCTATCTATCTATCTATCTATCTATCTATCTAATCATCTATTGATGTCCCATAAGTATTTTAAATTTACCTACTCTTACTTTAGCAACAAACTCTATTTCCTGACACCCTTAATTTTATTGTAACATACATAAAAGCCCTCATTTCCCCTTAGACCAAGCCACACAGACTCAAAACCTTAGCACAGGGGGGACCTCGGTTCTTGAACTTAATTCTTTCCAGAAGGCTGTTCAAGAAGCAATTTGTTTGAAAACCAAATCATTTTTTTCCATTAGAAATAATGGAAATTGAATAAATCTGTTCCAGACCCCAAAATGAGTTCCTATTTTAACCTTTCTTATATATAGTACATGTCTAATGTACTGCTTAATCTATAAATAAACACTTCTTTTCTTAAATTTGTCGAACCAGCCCCTACGAGCCTTAGAGGAATCGCTTGCAACACTCTTTCCAGGGGCGTCTCGGGGTGTCGGGAGGTCAGCATGCGGCATCTTCACTTCTTTACGTGTCGCTGCCTCCGAAATGCTGTCACTGGCTGACTGCTTTCCGTGTATCCAAATCAACCACAGTGTTTCTGCCTCTTCAATTGCCTGTGATTGTTGTTTGTGAGCACTTTCACACCCTCAGCGACATTAGCACTCTTGATGGCCTCTTTCTGTTTTAAAATTGTGCTAATCATCGACTTCACCAGCAACAAAAGCATTTTATCTCCTGTTTGTTGCCTGAGAGATGCTTTTTGTCATGCTGAGGTGTCAACTTAAAAGTGTTGTCAGGTAGAAAACCGAAGTTTGGTTCCACACCTGAGACATTTTTTCCATGAACAACTTAGTTGAGAACCAAATTGTTCCGGATGGTAGGTGTTCGAGAACAAAGGTTTGACTGTACTTAATTCACCCAGGACTCCTCCCTATCCTTGACTGACTCCTCACCTTCAAACACGCATCAAGTCTAACCTTAACCTAGTGCCCACTCCCTAACCACACCTGCTCGCATGCAACCGATTTGTCCTCTGTTCAAAAGTTCTCGTTTACTTAATAGTTTGTTTTCCTGGGAGAAACAAAACGTGCTGATTGATCAACATGAGGAATTTGCTGTCATACATTTTATAGAAAATAAAACATGTCTTTTTTGCTGATATAAAAAGAGAAAACAAGTCTTTTATGTAGTCATTACTTTTTGCATTAATTTAGACATATAGGTCACTTCTAGATAAAGTTGTAATAGCATGCAAAAAAGATACTACAACATAAATGTTGCTGACTAGCTCTATGAGCTTGGGAAATGACCTATTTTACACTTCCCTCAGATCCCTCTCCTTCCAGTTTTGTGGGGCCAGAGAAAAGGGGTGTGTAGAGCACAGGGCAGTGGGAAGGCTGAGCGCAAATTGTATCATTCCTTCCAGATTCATCATACAAGCATCTGAGCATCTACTATTGTCGAGACTTTCAATATAATTACTTTATTTGATTCTATCAGAACCCTATAAGATAGGTCCCTATTTTATAGGTGGGAAAATGAAGTTACGAGAGATAAGTGACTAAGTTCACTTAGCTAGTATATAGTAGGCATGGGATTCCATCGTAATCTTAACAATAGATTTATGGTTATTTTTAGAATGCCACAGCAGCCATTTAAAATTTGGTGGTTCTAAAAGTGTGATTTTATGGTCTTGGAACTCTGGAGTAAGCCACAATATCTTGGCCTTCATATAGACTGTTCCGTGGCAGTGACACCCAGCACCCACCATGACGTTCCTTCTTGCCTGCCAGAACATCAGTCTTAGCACTCTTGGCATGGAAGGCACCAAGGCCGTCACAGAAGGCACCAGGGCCACCACGGAAGGCACCAGGGCCGTCACGGAAGGCACCAGGGCCACCACGGAAGGCACCAGGGCCACCACGGAAGGCACCAGGGCCGTCACCACAGAAGGCACCAGGGCCGTCACCACAGAGACGGAAGCTGTGCCTGCCAATTTCCGCTTTGGGTCCCTATGAAAACCAACACAAAGACAGGAGGAAAGGAAGAAAATGTGCAAGGACTAGTTTTTTGTTGTTTTTACTGTTTTTTGTTTTTTCCTTTATAATAGTTTTTAATGAATCCAGTCCTTTACAGATACACAAGGGTGCAAAACAATATAAATAAAATAATACTACAAATATGGGAGACCAGTAAGTATTTGACTGGCTTTTCTCGTCGTGCACTTGGACTTATATTCCCCTGACGGCATGTTCCCATGAGGGATTTTCTGTTTTTGAAGGAAATCCCAACGGGGTGTGTGTGTGTGTGTGTGTGTTGTGGAGTGTCGAGAGGGGGGATTGAGAGAGGAGGCTGTAGTTCTGCATATGTGGGCTTCCTTTTGAGGATATTAGAAAGCCAATTTTAGCTGTAGAGCCAAGATATGTTTTCTAATTTAACACTAATTGTAATAAACCTATTATTATTATTATTATTATTATTATTATTATTGTCTGTTTCTTAAAAAAGAAAACTGACTGACTACCATCTAGTCAATTGATTTCAAATGCAGTGCTGAGACATGAAGGGGTGTGTTAGCTCTAATGTCCTCCATGCGGCACTCATGGAAATTACATTAGGTCTGTATCATCTTCATTTCACAAGCAAGAAAACGGAGGCCTACAGCTTTTAAGGGACTTACCCGCTTTCACTTTCCTAGTCCAGAGCAGATGGGGAACTAACACCTGGATCTGCTCCGCCGCAAAGCCTGTGTGCCCACCCACCGGATCCCAGTGACGGTGCGGAACCCTGGCTGACCTCACAGAACCAAGGTCTTGTGCCCCTCACCAGCCATGGACAGCCCAGGGCTCAGAGGAGGACCTGAAGTGGGAACCCCAGCAACTCCAAACCTGAGCCCACAATCCTGGGACAATAAACCAGGAAGACTTCCTCCTGAAATTCATTCACACAGAGAACTTGACATGTCAGGAATCTCCCCATATCTCAAGTAGGCATCACGTTAAGGCTAAAAATGTCCAATGCTCTGACCCACTCAGAACAGGTCACCTCCTTTTCAGGTCTAAATTCTTGCTGCAAAAGCCGGGAGCTGCTCTCCTTCGGCAGAGGTGCGGCCAGAGCTCAGCCCCTAGGAGCTCTCCCAAGCAATCACGGGCAGCTTAGCACAACCAGCACGCAATCCAGCATTAATTTCCTGTCTTCCAGTCTGAGGCCTCCTGATAAGCAGGTGTCTGGCTAAGCAGCCGAAGGAGAATGGAGCTCTGGTCCTAGCAAACACTACCTAGTTTCTCCGCCCAGAATTCTTCTCTCCAGCTGCTGCTGCCCAGAATGAAGGATGAGTCCTGGAGCAGTGTTGAAACGTAAGCCCCCTCTTTCTCCCCTTCACCTCTGTATCTGTCCCAACCGTACCCACTTTCGGCTGCTGCCTGACAACCTGGCCATACACTTCAAAAATCTCCATCATTCGTGAAAAATGTCTTTCCACGGCAGGCAGAAAAGTAGAAATCTCCCCATTTCAGTGATGTCCCTTTCTCAAACAAAGAAATGGAAAACAACTCTGCTCATAAAGAATTTTTTTAAATGTGCATTTTCAAAAATTTAATTTTCTCTCAAAACTTAGTAGGGAAGCTGAAGTTATTTGTGTAATACTGGTGCACAGTGAGTTAATTGCTTATTTTGGAGAAAATAGTCATGTAGGCATTATCTGTGTCTCTCCCCTGCACCCTGTCTCCCTATCCTTCAATCTAGATACAAATAAAGGAGCAGGACTAACAGGGAGAGACTAGAATAAGAAGTGGGAGCTGATAGGGTATAAATATTTATTGAACCTTAACAATTGAATTGTGTATCCACACTGAGACTGCAGGGTAAATACAGACCTGGGCTCTCTTTGCAGGAGTTTATGCTCATCAGACAAAAGAGTTACACCTTCTATTTGCATATGAAACACTGTATATGTTTCATTGTATCTTTCCATTTATTTAATTAAGCCTTGCGAATAAATTCCATCTTTTTAACAGCCTGCCCTTTTCTCTTCTTAAAAATAGCATGTTTGGAACTTTGCATACATAATCTTAGAAGTATCCATGGCAGTGAATTAAGAATATAAACATCATCTGATGTTGGGGTAGAAAAAAGTGTTGAGCGGGAACTGGTCTGAATATTCTTTCCAGGTGGGAAAGGAGCAATAGTTTCAATGAACTAACAGACCTTCTGTTACCTTAGCTAAAATATCGATTACCAGATGGCTTTGGAAGAACACTTCATTAAAGAAGTCTACTTTGATCCCCCTCCCACTACCTTCAAGACAAAATTAAATCCCCTAGCATTTAGGCATATACTGTATAGAGGGCAACAGTTAACATTTATTCTCTTGACCAACAATGGTTTGAGGTTCCAAGTCTGAATAATTGCATTCTCTGTGTCTTGCATTTAGTAGGTGGCCCATAGTTTTTCCGGAAGTAGGGAGGGGTACAATAAGGATCGCAGTGCACATGGGAGACTGGTTTTTTGGGGATAGTTGCTTGAAAACAATGAGGCCTCTTAAATCATTTATGATTCACTCTGTCTGCCAGGGATATGGTGCTGAGAGGGTAAATATTTCAAGAAAGCAAAGACTTCATGAGATTTTGGATCAGCTAGTAATCAGAATGGCAACAGGCGGGAAAAGCAGGTTTTCCCCGAGAGCAAGGAGGGAGCAGTGTTCAGGTGCTGTCCCTGGGGAATTCCACTCAGTTCCTAAACATCCTGGGGGCTGCTTTATTTGTTGATTGGACCAGCCTCATCACTAAAGAGTTTCTACAGATGCACTAGAAAAATTGTCTGAAAAAGAAAATGTCCACTGTGGGCTGATCTGTCCTGCAGACTGTCCTTCCCTGAGCTCACTCCTCTGTCTGCAGGCATCTCGCAGAGAGCTGGGGACACCTGAAGGCCTGCATGGAAGGACCAGCATGGTGCGTTCCACGTGTCATCATCGCAGCCAGCATTCCCACTGGGACCAGATGGTTTTGTCCTTCAGTACAGGTCAAAGGGGAGTGCTGAGTGCTAGAACTCACGGCAGCTCCACCCAGTATACCCTAAAATACAAGTTGGGAGAATGAACCCACCTCTAAACGAGGTTCATTTTGCTGGTTTGGGACAGGGCTGTCACCACTGCTCCATGCCTTAGGGTGTTCATTGTCTCATCTGAGCTCAGCTCTAAATACCTGTGTGCCTTGGGAAAAGTTGCCAGCTTTGCAGAGATTTGTTTTTTTAATTATCTCTAAAATGAGTACTTCCAACATCCAAAAGTTGAATCCAAAAAACCTTCTCACTTCTTTACCTCCTGCCATCAACAACCAGCAAAGTTCTTTTATCACAATGGAGGATCACTGGAAATATTAACAAAAGAGGTCAATATATTGAGCTGTGCAGCCTTTTCTGGTTCTGAGAATATGCACATCTTCGTGTTGTTACACTGAGAGAAACCTGGTCTGTGCCAATCCACATCAAATGGCAGGGAGGCAAAGCGGGAGGAGGAACCCAAACAAAACCTGCATCCGGGCCTTTCAAATGGCAAGCTCATTATGCCCCGTGTCCTGACAGACCAGTGAGAGCGAGTCTTATCAGAGGCCCTCTGGCCGTCTAAGCTCACACACAGAGCTGTGTGTCACAAGGATCACAGCAGGTCTTGGCAACAGACACTGGAAATGTCAGAAAGCAAAAGGAGTATTTGGAGATGTCATTGAGGCTAGGGGAGCAGTTGTGATGTTTGCAGTACAAACAAAACAATAAACTGCCTAGAAAATTGGCTCGTGTGATTAGCAAGATGGAAATGATGTAAAGAAGGGAAAAAGGAAAGAGAAGAGCAGAATTAAGGCAAGAACAATGTCAGACCTCTGTGTTTTCAAGAGACACTGGATCCTGGTCGGTTTGGCTCAGCGGCTAGGACATTGGCCAGAGAAACAAAGAGTCCTCGATTTTGGGTTCAATTTCGGTCAAGGGCATGTACCTTGGTTTTGGTTCGACCCCTGATTGGGGTCATGTGGGAGACAACCAATGGATGTGTCTCTTTCATATCAATATTTTTCTCTCCCTTCCTCCCTCCTACTCTATCTGAAAATCGATGGAAAAATATCCTCCGATGAGGATTAGAAAAAAACCAAAGAGACACCAGGACACTGGAAATCTGGTTCCACTCATTTAACTGCGTTTTGTTCACTACTGGTACTGCGCTAGGCTCTGTGCAGGCGTGGACAACGTACATTTAAATCAGGAAAGCTAACACTGCAGAGGGAGGCGGTCAGCTTTAATCCTCACCCCAGGACACTTTTGCACTCATCTTCAGATAGAGCGGGAGGGAGAGAGGGAGGAAGAGAGAGAGAGAAACATCAATGCGACACATCGACCTGCTGCCACCCACACGACGCCAACTGGGGCGGGAGAGAAACTGCAACCGAGGTCCGTGCCCTTTGCGGGAACCGAACCCGGGTCTCTCTGGACCGCAGGCCGACACTCTAACCGCTGAGCCAAACTGGCCAGGGCAAAAACTGTGCTTTTAATCATGATTTTGGAAAGTGACAAAGACCAAAGAGCTTCAGTTTCATCATATCTAAAATAAGGCTTTTTAGGTTTAAATGAGATATTGCAAGTGAAACGTCTAGCATGTGGCAGGCAGTCACCAAAGACAAGCTAGAGACAAGGTCCCTGCTGGAGAGCCTGCAGTCTGTGCGGAGAGGGGAACGGTCACTGACGATGCCACGTGGGGGAAGGTACACCAAGAAAGGGCCTTAGAAGGTGAGGACTGGGCTGACGAGCTCTGCCCAGAGGAGTGGGAAACCTCGCGAGGACGTGAGATAAGGACCGCGTTCCAGGTGGGAATCCAGGAAACAGAGAGCGTGTTTGAAGTGACACAGCCAAGTCGCGCAAGCGCCCTTGTCCGATGGAGGTGCTCAGGGCCTAGCAGAGCGTGTGCGGGGAGGAAGACAGCCGTGAGGCAGACGCAGGCCAAGTTATCTGGGCGTGCACACGGAATGAGCATCCACACCTTTGGAGTGACCTTAGACATACCACTCAGCTGGCAGTTTGGAGGATAAATCTGACTGAGGGCCCGGCTGAAATAAGAGCTTGGGAGACCTGTGTACACAGGATCCTTGTCACACAGGTATGTTTCAGTTGCTGTCAGCTATTATAATGCTTCATTTAGAATAGTGCCAGAATTAAGGAAGGGACCATGACAGTGAGAATAGAGAGGAATGTCACATCAAAGGAACAGTCTTCAGCAGCCAGCGAGAGGAAAGTGCTGTTTTTACTCAAATCCAATCCATTTATAATATCACTTTTTTTTAACATAGCTTTATTTGTCTAATTATTTTGAAACAATTTATGAACATTATAAAACCCTCCTTTTAAAAGGTATGACATTTGCTATTTTCTTAAATCTCTCTGAATGAATGTAAGTGCACGACCATGTTGAGTGTAACGTTCTGTGAGGCCCTGAACACTGTATGAGTCTGCAGTCCGAGGCAGTGCACAGTATCCCACACGGTCCTATAGGGCAGGAGTTGAGCGACTCACTGAGGAGTCGTGTATGGAGCAGGTCAAAGGATAATTGTTGGCTCAGAATAGTACAAATGGCACAGAAAAATGTACTAGACAAGCAAATGAATCGCGGGGCTCCATGAGGACTTACAGCTGAGGAGAGAGAAAGCAATGAACGGATAGGAAGGGGAATCTTCCCTGAGAGGAGACCATGGAAAGGGCAGGTCGATCCAGCTGCTTGGAGAGAGAGAAGAGCCACCCTCTGCCCCACCCCGACCTGCTTTCTAAATCCATTTCCCCAGATACAGCTGGAAAAGCATAACAGCAGAAGAAGTACTTAGGACCAGATATGATACTCAAGACAAACTCAATTTCATTTGGGTTTTTTTCTTATTAGTTTCTGAATATTGCCTATTTTGTCCACAAACTGAACGAAGAAATGTGTTTTAATGTGAAGATCTATGGCTGATCCTGGCTTTGTGCTAATTTATTCTTGGTACGATTCACTTGCCCATCAATAACGTTGGAGCCTGACTACCCTTTCACTAACCTCAAGGGTACTGAGGAGACGAATGTAAAAAAGGGACCGTTTCAATGTTAAAAGAGGTACACAAAACTATGCTGGATGGTTCTGGATACATAATAATTCTATTATGAACCGACCAATGATTACTTGTTGAACTCCCCTCGACCGCAGGCACTGTGCACGGGAAGTCCAGACGCGTCACAAAGTGAAACGTGTCCTAATGAGAACATCTTTCTAATCTCCAAATCTCCGCCTGAAAGGAGGAGGCTGGGCACTGAGGACAAAAGAAGAAAAGAAACACTGTGAGAGCAATGTCTGACCCTGACTTTCATACTACAGACCAGAGCTCTCTAACAGAAATGTAATTTGAGCCACAAATATACATTTTGGGCCACACATGTAATTTTAAATGAAGCCATATTGTATAATGTAAAAAAGAAACAAAAAAAAAGGTAAGGAGTAATATCATTTTAACATCTTAAACTCAACATATTAGAAACACTGTCGTTTCAACACACGTACTAGCTGCATTTCAAGTGTTCCAGAGCCCCATGGGGCTAGTGACCACCACGCTTGACGGAAGAACTGCAAATATTGACTAGTTTCTTTTGTCAGAATGTTGAGTGAAAAAGAAAATACCAACAAATAGATGAACAAAATTGGGTGTGAAAATTGCTAGGGAAGAGGTATGCAGAATGTGCTATGGCAACACCGAAACGGAGCGCAACCAACTGGTGGAGCCAGGAACGGTGTTCCCGAGGGACAGACGCCTGAGGGAGACCTGTACAGGTCAGCAGGAAGTAGCCCGGGAAAGGAGAAGGCGGAGGGTCAGCAGGGGACACAGCAGGACACCACGAGCAGAGCACTCCCTGGGTGTGGATGGGGGTGGCAGAGACAGGAGACGGGAGAAGGAGGACACCCTCAGACCCTGCAGGCTTTGTCGGGGTCCAGAACTGGACTGCATCCTGTGTGAGAAGCCAATGGGGGCGGGAGGCCCGTGATCCTGCTGGCTTCTGGTCTCCACCGTTACGTGACAGCGCCTTAAGGACAGGTGTACAGCGCAGTTTTCTTGTCCTGGCTGACTTCTGGGGAAAGAAAGCCATATGCTGTTTTCCAGTTTCCTTCTCTCTTGGTACATTCTGGGCATTTCATCGGACATCATGATAGGAGTGCAGCTGACTGCAGGACATGGAGGGGTTAAGGATGTGAGCCCCTTGGGGTGCTTCTCTCTTTGAACCCCTCCTTTCACAGGCTGTCTGGCACACCAGGAAGCGTTCCGAAAGGTTCCAGTAGGCAGGCTTCTGGCCCCGCACCTTGCGGGGTTCCTGTACAGGCTCTCTTCCTGGAGACAGGAGAGGTTCCCCTGATCCGAAATAGTCTGCTGGGAACTGTTGCACCAGGACAGGGCCCACGGCCAAGTGGCCTGAACGGATCCTTAGTAGGTGATCAGGCTTAAGGTTCCTCAGTATTTATTTTTTTTAAGTGGTTATTTCCTCTCAAGGGCTAAAAAAAGAGCCCCGTCCTGTCTGGCTCGGGGGGTGCAGTGTCGTCCATGCATCAAGGGGTTGCAGGTTTGATTCTCCGGTCAGGGCGCATGCCTGGGTTGTGGGCTCAGTTCTAGTAGGAGCTGTGCAGGATGCAGCCGATCTATGATTTGCTCTCACATTGATCTCTCTCTCTCTCTGTGTCACTCTCTGAAAATCAATTTAAAAAAGAAAATTCGTTCTTAAAAGTGAGAGAGAGAAAGAAAAGAGAAGAATGGGGGCAGACTCGACTGTAAAAAAAAAGAAAGGTGGGCACACTCAGCTGTGGGCTGAGGAGAAGGGAAACGAGACTGTTTGGGGTCTGACTAGGCCACAGCCCCTGCAGAGGGACCCCCACACCCATGGTCCTCAACCCTGGCAGCATACTGAAACGGTCTGGGAACTTTCAAGACATACGGATTCCTAGTCTACACTAGACCAATTAAATTAGAATCCTTTCAGAAAAGCCCCAAGAGCCAGTGTTTTTGTGTTTGATTTTTCACATCTCCCAGGGGTTCTCACACGCACTGAGAGTAGAGCCCTCTGCTGAAGACCATCAGCGCAGCTCACAGGAGGCGGAAGGCATTGAGGTCAAAGCCTCGTAGAAATTCAGAGTGTACGTCTGCCTGGCCTGGTCCCTTAAGCTACGCTCTTGGAATTTTGAGGGTGACGATCACAGGTAAGAGGAGATGGCCTCTGGTGCCCTGCACTGAGAGGACCCAGCCAAACGCCTCCCACAGCTAACACCACATCGGGCCCATCACGCTCGCTCTGTTCTGGTTGAACTCTTAAAGAGCAAAGAATCACAGACGTGTGGGGAACTCGGGAAAGCACTAGGAAGGGGGTAATTTGGATAAGAAAGAACAATGCGAGCCAGATCCCAGCAGGCCGTGGTGTTTGCTGCGGCTGAAATGAAGCATGACAGACAGATAGTGCATCAGGTCAATACGTTTGTTTTTGATTTGGATGATAAATACCGATTTAGAAAACTTTCACATGTGAGATGGGACAAATACTATGGCTCCAGATATTTTATCCTTTATATTTTATAGCAATTTAATTCAATTTTAAATGGTAATATGTATTTATGTATTTTTGCCATCAGTTCAACCTCAGGTTCTTGAATCCCAGTTTTATTAAGTGAACCCGAGATAGTTATGCTGAACGGACTTGACTGAGGTCACACAGTTGATATATAAGCCTGGATAAGACTCTATATTCTTATTTCTTGTTTCTTGGTCATTCCCAACTTCTAGGATCCTCAAAAGCCTGCTCATAATTCTCGCCCCCAAAAGACAACTGTCAAGAATGCTAGGTCCTCGCAGGCTCTGGATTACCACCCACTCGCTCGCTGTGCTGTTCTGACCAGGCCACCCAATCACTTGGGGGTGTGTAAGACTCCCAGGAAGACGTGTGACCACAGGCAAACAGCCTCTTTCCCAGGACGCCCACCTCCAGAGCCTGCCCTCCCGAACCCACTAAGACCATCTGCTCTCAGTATCTCCACTCGCTGCACAGTGACAAAGAGGGGCACCCAGCACGGGCCCCCACACACAGGAGCGCTTGGGAAGACCTGTGGACTGTGCATCGGAAGTTCTGCCTTTGCATCCACACTGCTTTGACCCTGGGGCTCAGCTCACCTGGGCTGCTCTGGAGACCTACAGCATCGATGTTCAACCTTTTCATCGCATGGCACATACCAACTAATTACTAAAATTTTGGGAAAAAAAAAAAAAAAAGAAAGAAATAATTTTGATTCATTCACATCGGATGGCTATTGTTGTGTTGGCTGTTGTCATTTTTTTATTTGACAATCTAAGGACAAAGAGGTCAGTGCCCCGACTAAATAGTCAGGTACTGCATGTTTGAAAAATTATTAGGGCACACTGGTTGAACATCGCTGATCTAGGGGTCAGCCATCGAATGAGGGACAGCGAGAGCACACAGCTGAGTTCAATGACAGTGGGCAAATGCTGGATTGGAGAGGTGATCCTTGGCAGACAATGGTGTCTGTGACTCCGGCCACATGCTGGCCTGAACCTGAGCCCTAGGCCGATTTTGACTGTAATAAATGAACAAGTAAACACGAAAAGATCTAGTTCACTCTGCCATATGTGGACCACCAGGAAGAAAGAAGCTAGCATCTTAGCAGGTACAGGGGATGACTGGAGGCAGCGTGATGGGAGGTCAGTGCAGAGCAGGAAGGAGACAGCGCCCCCTGGGTGCGCAAAGGACCAGCACCCACAGAAGCTTCCCTCCTCTGCCAGGCCCAGCAGACAGCAGCACAGACAACCCGGGGGCACCTGTGGCTGGTTTAGGACCGAGGGTGCCAGGAGATGTGACCACACAAATCAGAGGAGGGCAGGAAACAAGGGACAACCACAGGAGGCCAGAAAGCTCCGTGCCCTGTGCACGGACAGATTGCAAGTGCTGGCCCTCCCGGAATATCTGGAAGGCTTCTAGAAGAGCTTCTGCTCCCACAGAGTGGGGGAGACAGAGCTTGAGAAAGGCTTGTTTCGACGATTACTGTGCTCAGCCCTGGGTGGTGAGGCCAGAGGAATGGAGTTTTAAAAGGAACAGCAGCTCACACGGTTGAAGGCACTTGAATATTCATGTCTCTAGTCCCTCTACTGCAGGCATGTTTTCAGACCATCGGCGGAAATGCTCAGGTATTTGGAGCAGTGGGAATTTCTGGGCAAGGGTGCTCCCCAACTTTTTAAAACCACATCTCATAAGTAGTGGCCTACTCAGCTTGCCCACAGCGCATTACCTGTTCCACAGACAGGTCAGTGTACACGGCTGTGTGATCGGCCAAAAACGTGGGTTCAGATTCTGGCTCTGCCACTTGCTGGGTGAACCACCACATGGCAAGTTCTCTGGTTTTGTTGCTGTTCTTTGTGTTTTTGTTTATAACCCTCTGTGAAGCTCCTTCTTCACCTATAGAAACACGATCAGATATGATCACTAAATGACCCGGATGATGTACGTA
Organism: Tadarida brasiliensis; assembly: GCA_030848825.1. NCBI lineage: Eukaryota > Metazoa > Chordata > Mammalia > Chiroptera > Molossidae > Tadarida > Tadarida brasiliensis. Next base: position 31,602,021 of record CM061277.1, read on the forward strand.
GCTGAGGGCGTGGTTGCTCTCCCATGCTTACTGATGTCGGTGAGCCGTACTCCGCCCCGAGAGCCCACCTCCCCGGTCCAGCAAGCCCGTGGGAGTGGTCTGGGTGATCACTCCACCCCTCTCCCAGGCTGTCAGGGTGCTTCTGTGGGGTATCCCTAATGGGCATGGCCCCTATCTTTTCCCTGAAAGCCAGCAGTTACTGTCCTCTTTGAAATGGCACCTGAGCCCAGCCGGTGTGGCTCAGTGGTTGAGCATCGACCCATGCACCAAGAGGTCGCCGGTTCGATTCCAGGTCAGGGCACATGCCCAGGCTGTGGGCCTGATCCCCAGTGGGGGGCATGCAGGAGGCAGCCAATCATGTTCTCTCATCGATGTTTCTATCTCTCTCTCCCTAAAATCAATAAAGAAAAAAAAACAAAAAAAGAAATGGCACCTGAAAGAATCACAGATGCCACCAGCTGTGTGAACAGGGCTGTGCTCTGTCTCACCTCTCACCATCTCTGCCCTGAGGTGCCAGCAGGTCCAATTCAACCCTTTTTGGCTATGTTTTAGCTCCTTCTTATTTTTCTGGAAAGTGGTGAGATCACAGAGGCTTAAATCACTTTAGAAGGGTTTTCCTCAGCTCTTTGAACCCAGCTTCCCCAGAGCCACAGCATCTGAGCACAGATTAATGAAACACCAGATCGCAACATTTCACTCTCTATCGCTCTTCTCGGGTGTTCACAGGGAAGTTCACGGGCTCTTTGGAAGGCACACACACACTCACACACACTCACACACACACACACACACACACACACACACACACACGCACGCACCCTGTGGCCAGCTGGGTGCGAGGAGCCAGCTCACTCGTGTGTGGTTTTGCAGTCTGTGAAGGCACAGTGGCAGACCACCCACGAGAATGGCCTCACAGTGTTATAAACTATTTACTAGGCCCCTCCTGGAGAGCGACATCACCATGGCCATCAGTGAAGCAAGGCAGGAGCTATAAAAATATCATCTATCCCAAACAGGCTCCACAATCAAACAGAGCTCCGTGCTGGCTGGGGCAGGCTGGGGTTCGGGTACATAAGGGCCCTTTCCATCTTTAAAAGAGACCATTAAAACACTGGAACACTTTGGCTCACAGAAGTCTAAATCAAAAGGAAGGGGGAAAAGAAGAGAGCGCTTTTCTCCGAGAGCAATAATGCCGTTTTCAGTTCCTAGAAAAGCTCATTGCGATATAGATACAATATTACTTTTTTCATTGTGGCTTCTCAGTTTTTTTTCCAACACCCAGAAAATCTCCTAGAGGTTCAAAATTGCCCCTCCACTCTCTCCAGGAATCCCTTTCTTTTCACTCCACACATAACACAGTGACTAGGCTGTGATCCCTTCAATATTATTTTGTGGTTTTTCCAATAAATAAAAATATACAGTTTGAAAACTATGCCAGATGAGAAATAATAATCATAACCATAATCAAAACCTGAATTAGAAGGATAGCAGCCCGGTTCGTGCTACCATCCCCCAATGCAGAGACTAGGAAGCAGGTCAATGCCGTCCGTGGTGGTCACTGTGATTCTTTTCCACTCCAAACGGCTCCCAATCACGTCTTAATAAACGGCGCTCCGAACACCCTGTATTTCTACCTTATTGCATCTGCTCGAGTGAGATAATATGTGAACTCGAGGAAAAGTGACATCCAGTGAATGAGCTGCAGAGAGTTATATAAAGAAGCTAAATTATACTCCCCACCACCTGGCACTCTGCTGGTGGCTTCTCATGATTCTAGAAATCAATCTGCAACCTAAGTTCACACATAGGGATGTTCTTCTTTGGACGGTGGGCTAAGTGAGGAGAAACAGGATGTGATACTGAGAGGGCAGAACAAAGGAGGAGAAGCAATGGGAGTGGGGTGAGGGGCTGGCCCACTCAGACGTGCACGCCAATGATTATTTGCTTCATAAAGGAGTCTGAGAACATAGATAAGCACAGCTTAGTAGGCTACAGCCACCTGATAATCCCGCATCTCAATATGAGAGAAGTCATTATAAAATCTCAGTTGTTATTAGATCTGGGTAGAATTCACGGATGGGTAAGGAAGGACACAGAATGAACTGAGAAGGCCCCACAAACATGCACAAGAACAGGCACAATACCTCATGCTCTTTCTACTTTGCCCCACCCCACCCCCTATTTTCAACCTCTCTCCCTTTCCCATCATTCTGGAGACACGCACAGCCTCTCTGACCTAGTGGGTGCATGGGGGGAGAGAAAAAAGGTAGCATCTGCGGTCATAATTTGTTTATTTATAACACTTTTTTTTTTTTTTTAATTTAAAGACAGAAAGTTGATTATCTCAGAACTCCATGAACCCTTAGGAAAAGTAAACAGATTTCAGGCTGATGGGCACTCATCCTGAGGACATGTCCAATTAGTAATTCTTAGAAATCTACAGGCCCTTCATGCAACTGACAATGAAAACCGACTACTAAACAATGAATAGTTAACTGTTTAGGATCTATCCCTCACATCACATGTGTCATGAAGAATCAAACAAAGAAATAACAAAGAGCAAAGAGATCTGAGTTCTGGACTCAATCACACCAATGGCCATCTTTATAGTCTTAGTAAAGTCAACTAAGCCTTCTGGTTTCAATTTACCTTGAAGAAAAAAAGCTCAAGGTTGAGAGGTGCTTCATGGCAGTGATCTTGAACTCTAATAGAAAACTACATGGCAGCCTACACAGGTACTCATCAGAGTTTGATCAAGTCAGTGGGAAGTCTTGTCTGAGGAGTCTGCACTCTTTGGGAGCTTTCTCTTTATACCCTAAAAAAAATCTCCGAAAGAAGAAAAAACATCCAGATGGTTTATAAGGAAGAAAAACACTGGAACAAGTCTTTCATTTTCAAACTTCCCTTAGCAGCACAGCTGGATTGTCTACGTGAGAGGAGTTAGGGAAATCTCAGAGAGCTGCTAACAGTGAAAATGATATGATTTCTGGGAAGTGCTGGAAAGAAGCGCTACTTCTTCTGAAAAAGAGTCGCTGTGTGGGGCTTTGTGGTACCATAGCTTTAGACCACCGAGAGGGATTTTCATCAGTGACAACAGCATGGAGTTCTGAGGCAATGGGTACCCACAGAAATAATTCTAACACGTCTGCTAGGAGACAGTCACACCCACACACTAGAGCAGACCAGCAGACTCCCCGATGCCTGCGACTGAAGCTGAATCAGAACCCTGGGTCAAGGATGTGTCCACCACACAGGAGCGAGGCCTGTCTTTTCCTCTCTTTCCCCTTGAGCCACCCCTTCCCCTCTGGTCCCTGCTCATTTGGGGAGGTGGCCCTAAGCTGGTGAATGAGAGGCCTTGATGCACATCCACACTGGAAACAAAACACCATCAAAGAGCTAAGATATTATGCTATGGCCACACCACGTGCGCACTGATGTGAACCGCAGTGAGGTCTAGGAAAGCCACCCGCTCAGGAAGATGGATGGAGTGTGCTTCAAGGGCAAAGGTACTGCAAACAGATCACTTCCAATTCAACTTCTTTCACTAGAGGGATACTTCGACAATATTACTTAATAAATAACCAAAAAATAAAGAACATCTACTTAATGCATAACTTTAAAGAACTCACTCATTAAACAAATATTTCTTAAGAATCTATACTTTTTCATGGAAATATTAAAAATCTATTTTATATTGGTTATAAAACCAGGTATTCCAGGGAAGTCACAGAAAACTAAGGCGTGTTTCCAAAATCAAAAGAAGACTGTACCACCTGAATTTCCAGACTTGGCACAACTCTGAACTTTAATAAATATAAACATAGATAGCTAGACTCTGAATATATGGTGGATGACAACTTCCTATGTTAAAATCTGCACTCTTGAGTATGTAAGAGAATTAGAAATTTAACAGATTACTGGGTTCTCTAATGAAAAATAATGTATTGTTTAAAGCACACCTACTAGCCCATCACTGCCTTTGAGCTACTTTACAACACTGTAAAGTACAGATAACTGATAGCAATGCAAAAATAATTCTGTCTTAAACGTGGAAATGAATTCTGTCTAAGACAGGTTCAGTTGACTTCTCTCTCTCCTTTGGGAAGAGCCAGTTTCCTGCATCTGCAAATTGATTTCAATATTGCTCGATTCTAAATATATGTGCACTTCTGACTTCTCCTTTGGAATGTGTGTGTGTGTGTGTGTGTGTGTGTGTGTGTGTATATATATAACATGTGCCTGGTTTCCTCATTAATGATGAGTTACATAAATTAGGATCCATTTTTCTCTATTTGAATGATCATTTTACCTTTTCTGAGGATTTTAACAAGCATGTTCCATGTATTTGGCCTGATAAAGGAAACAACACACACTATCATAGAATATAAAAAAAGTGTCAGTGAATGATTTAGAACAAGGATGATGAAGGAAGAACAAGTCTTCTACTTGAATCAGAGTGAGACATTTCCTTTAGCCACACCTGGTTAAAGTTTCCATCAATTTAGCACAGGGAATTTCTAGTAGAGATACTCAACATACACTCCAATCATATCTGTATTTTCTGTAAATTGAGGTCTGCAGGTAACTGCTTATTATACCACCATACAACGCTCCTGGTACAGACTTAGTCATTGTCGTCTAGCTCATGTTTGACCATCACAACCAGCTGAATTAGAGGTCCCCTTTCAGATACTGGGGTGCACTTCATGAACCTGATGGTCTACTTGAAAATTCCATTAAATATGCTGATGCTAAAGCTGATAGGACAGCTCTGCAGTGAATTTTATGGTACAATGACTCAATGCTCAATGTACCAAAAGTTACTGACACGAGAAATAGGTATAATTTTAGTCCTCAGAGTTGTATTATCCATTGCTCCTCCAGGGTGGGCAAAAGTAGCTTTACAGTTGTCAGTGCACAAAACAGTTTATTCTTGCTTATTATTTATTATTGTATTAGTTTCCATATGAACTGTAAACCTACCCCACACTCTATTTTTATTTTCCTAATGTTTTATAAAATGTTTTCAGCAGTATGTTCAAGCATGCTGACCTCTGTCACCTGGGAATAAGGTACTAATTGACTTTTCTCAGACCCATTCATTTACCCAACTGGTATACAAACAAAATATACTTAAACCTGTTTTTTATCTTTTTAAAAAGGCAAAAATTACTTGTAAAGTCCTCACTAGAAATGAAATCATTGCAATTCACTTAGATACTCTATGAAGTTCATTTTCAATAAGTAGATTAACGTACAATTCATGAGAACCCCTACGACGAGTAGACGTGCAGAAGTAAAATGATTATCTTTTGGCATTCCGCTCCTAGCAATTTCTCTTCGTTTCGTCATGACACCGATCCAGCGCTCACGTCTTTTACCACCACCCGATGCAAACCATTCGCAGTGAACACCATACCTCCGGGTGCCCTGCCGCGCAGCAGGAGCCAAGGATGAGATGGACCACTCGGGCAGCATGAACAGTAACTGACCAAAGGCTTCCTTCCAAAGGGACTGAGTGTGGGGTAGGCCTCGGAACTCCCTCCTGAAGAAGCTCAAAACCATAATCAAACACCACTTACCTAGGGAAAGACAAAAGGGAGAAGCAATAGAGAAAAAAAGAGTTAGAGTTGCTTACAACTACATCATGTTCCATAAAGATGATCCATTTTAAGCAAAAGAATATTTAATGCAATTCAAGTTCTCCACAAGCTCCAAGCAAAATTCAGACTTTAGGTACACCCAGGTAAAGGTCCGCGGGGAAACGGCACGCTGCTGCGAGGGCCGCGCAGCTCGCGTGTGTTTCTCTGCTCGTCAGCCTTCTCCTGCAGGTGCGTCAGACACCAGAGCAGGGCCTGGGACCCAGAGACTGCTTGGGGACTCAGTTTTGTGCCCAAAAAAAGCACACAGCTTGCCTTAATGATTATGGGGATTCTGTAGCTATGTGATTCAGATGCTGAGAAGATTGAACTAATAAAAAAGAAACGAGAGAACTGTCATCACAGATTACATGGCATTTATTCCAAAATCTGTTCATTACAGAAATCTGCACGACAAACGGGTTTTTAGCAGGAAAGGCAGCAAGCAGTTCCTCCTGGTAAGCGAGTAACGAGGCACCCAGTCTGTCTAGAAGCTGGTCGCCTTTTTTCCTTTCAAATATGTCAGGCTCTAAATCTTAGTACATTTTCTGAAAATATTTATTTGGAAGTTAGCAAAAACAAGTGGAATTTGTAGCGTTCTATACAATTTACAGAGGACTTTCATAGACACTGTCTCTTTTGATGTTCATGGTAACATTTTATTACAGGTAAGACAAGTATTCTTACTATCACCTCTCCTCCTCCCTCCTGCCCCTCCTCCTCCTCCCCTTCTTCTCCTCCTCTCCATCCTCCTCTTTCTTTTTCTTCCTCTTTAAAAAATAAGTAACCTGAAAGAGAAAGAACTCATGGACATGAACAAACAGTGTGGTGATTGTGGGGGTGGGGGGAAGGAGGGGAAGTGGAAGCGGGTATAGGAGGATAAATGGTGATCGAAATAAAATAAATAAAAAATAAGTAACCCAAGGCCCAATTTAATTCATCAGTTTGCCCAAAAAAATGGTTTCATGGAGAATGAGAGTTCTAGGACTTGAATTCAGTTTTCCTGTTTCCCCATTATTTGCTCTCGATCAAATCTCAGATGTGCCATAATGGTATCTAAAAGGAAATATGGAGAAAGAGAGCAACAGGAGAGAAGGAGGAAATGAGCAAGTTGAGGAAGAGGGAGATAATACAAGGAATAAGGAAGTAAAAGTGGCAGGAAAACATAAAGCTAACCAAACACTCTGTTCTTCACCAAATATTTTTGTACAAGTAAAGAGCGTAGCAAAGTAGCAGACACAGTAAACTCCATAAAAGTAGTTACTGCTCTTCACTTCTGTGTGTCTATTGATCCAAGAGAAACTTGAACGGAACAGAGAATTTCATCCCTACGATGGCTACTGTTGATTCATCTGCCTTAATACCTAAATAATATTGGTCAAGGGAGGGACTGTGTCAGAGGAATATCATTTTACCAAAAAAAAAAAAATTTTTTTTAACACAAAAAACTCTAAAAGAAATATTTTCTGGTCATGTTTTACTCTCTTGGCATTGATGAATGGTTAATTCCTGGCCTGCTCACCACCAGCAAAGGGCTTGGCATTTTGTTGTATCCCAGAACTTGTAATGACATCTTGGCTTTCTTCCCAGGTAGTTTCAAGAGTCTGAAGCTTACTGGACATCTGCATTGCATGTCTGACTACTTGTGTGATCACAAATGCAGCCATAACAAATGGTGTAAAACAAGTTATGCTTTGGAGGCTCAGAAAGACCATGAAATACTAGAAGAGGAAGCTGTTAGTTTTCATGCATATCTAAAAGCTTCTCAGTGCCATGGCTGTCCTTTGAGTAGGGAGGGAGCTCTTAGACCCACAATCAGCAGAAAAATATAAAAGGAGATTTTGGGGTGGTATCATGGGATCATCCTATTTGTTGCTTTTTATTGGAAGGTAATTACAGCCTTATTCAATTATGACCCAGAAGGCACGTAATCCCCTCATAAATGCTTCCTACTCACCACCTAGCACTTTCTGATGCTGCTGGCCGAATAAACGGTGGCTGTTTCCACCTGGCTGATGGCAAGGCTTTTAATTGTAACATTCCATGAAACTTAATTATGCAAAGCAGAGAGGCAACTCTGAACTATTAATCAGAGATTTGATTCAGAAGTAATTTGTCGTTGGGATCCAAGGAGCAGTTCTTCTGGTCCCTTCCACTGTGCTGCACCAATAGTTAATCCCCTGCTTGAATGGACAGCTGCTGGGGTTGAATCTGGGAGCTTAGTGGTCAAAAATAGGTTATAAACACCACCTTGCTTATTAATGGGCAGGTACCTAATTTCTTCTACTTCAGTCACCTTTAATTACAGCAACCAGAAACCAATATCATTTGTGGGCCACAGAGAGCAAGCAGCCAATCATTTCTCTCCCAACTGCCTGAAGGCAGAGCAAGAGGCAGTGGGGAGATCGTGAACATGGTTAATGTAAAGGAGGACGGGGGATAAAACAAGCTGGAAATTGACAGAAAAGTCATATACTTTTAGAAAGTACATAGTGTATATATAGCTTCTCATAAGAATAATTTCAATATTTGCTCCTAAACAGATTGAGGGGTAAAATTTTTGTTTTGTTGTTAATCCTCACCCTTGGATATTTTCCCATGGGTTTTTAGATAGAGTGGAAGGGAGGGAAAAGGAGAGATGAGAGACACATCGATTGGTTGTCTCCCGCATGAACCCGACCTGGGACTGAACCCGCAACCCAGGTATGCCCCCTCGACTGGGAATCGAACTTGTGACCCTTGGGTCCTAGGGCCGAAGCTCCAACCACTGAGCCAAACCAGCCAGGGCAGGGTTAAATTACAGGCTCACCCTGACGGTGCCTAAGGAATTCCAAACTCATTTTCGGTAAAAGAGAAGAGATCACCACCTGACAGAAACCAAATACCCCCCTGTCACCACTGCAACTACTGTAGACGCTCAGTGAGATCTCAGCGTCCCTGGTATAAATCTATACATCCAGTCTCTCAAACAGCATTGACTGAGCACCTCTTTTAAATTACTACCTCTGCTAATTAAGAACTGAAGAGACTAAGACACACGTCATGGCCTTTCCTTCCAAGAGCTTGCCGTCTAATACAGAAGATTTGCAGAGGTGTAGAAATCATCTGGCAGGACAGGAAGATGAGGGAGACTCAGAAAGAATGCAGAAGCAAAGCTACAAAAATTAACAAAGGAAAAAAAAGGTGAATCGTGGACAATTAAAGAGGATGGACTGATTGAGGGAGTGACAAGAAAGAGTTTTAAAATAAAGAAAGTAGGAGAATGTGGGAAGCTTGGTATAAGGAAAGACTGACATTCTGATGTTAGCCTACCTTTCAAAGCTATCCCCGCTGCTCCTGTTATGAACTCTGTTTTCAGGGTAGAGTAGTCTCCTTCATGTCTCCCAATATCTCTGCTCATCCTTCCCCCAAACTTTTGCTCAGGCTGTATCTGTCTGGATTGTATTCTCCCACATCTTTCCAAAGGTGTCTATTCTTTAAGGGTAAGGCTGCCCCAAGTTCAGTGATTTCTGATTCTTCCACATAACAGTATTGTCCATGCCACTCATGGGTCACTGAGTCCTGTATTCTTCCAGATATGGTCTCTAATTTCTTAAGTGTGTACTTTTAGTAATGCCATAAAAACTCTAAGGACAGGGATGGTGTGGTAGGCAGAGTGATGGCCTCAAACATATCAGATCCTAGTCTCTGGAATTGTAAATATCACTTTATATAAGAAAAAAGGTCACCTGGCTGGTGTGGCTCAGTGGTTGAGCATCAACCCATGAACTAAGAGGTCACTGGTTCGATTCCTGGTCAGGGCACATGCCCAGGTTGTGGGCCCGATCCCAGTGGGGGGTATGCAGGAGGTGGCCAATCGATATTCTCTCTCATCGATGTTTCCATCTCTCTCTCTCTCTCTCTCTTCCTTCCTCTAAAATCAATAAAGAAAAAAATTTAAAAAAAAAAAGGAAGCAGAGGGGAGTTTACAGAAATGAAAGCAAAGGAAGTTGTGCAAGCATAGAGGCAGAGATTGGGGTGACGTAGTCACAAGCCCAGGAATGCTGGTGTCACAGAAGCTGGAAGAGGCACAAACAGAACCTGCCGCAGCCTCCGGAGCGTGCAGCCAACATATAGATCCCAGCGCTCTCCTGCTGATCTTGGAATCTAACCTCTGGGACTGTAAGGGAATACATTTCTATTACTTCAAGCTTGGAAAGACATGGAACACTATATCCAATCAAAGGACAATGCAAGGCTGTATTGTGCTAAGTTATATGATATTGACTATAAGAGCCAGAAACGTTAAGAGAAGGGACAGTCCACTGTGAGCTAAGATAATTGTTAACAGCTTCATAATGAGATGTGACTGGAGCTGAGAAGAATATAGCATGGGTTTGCATTGGTATGAAATGGGGCAGGATGGGAGAATGCGTAAAAGGAATCTAGGTGAGCAGGGCATGACAGGAATGGTCACCTGCACATGACAGGAGCACCGTGTACCCTTCTCCTCACTCAATATTAGCTGCTAAATTTGGTTTCAAATATGTGCTATAATATTTCTGAAATCCTGTGGAGCTTAGAACTCCTTACTCAGTGCCTTGGGCTCATATGAACATGTCAGCCTATCTTCTGAATGTAAATTCTTGTGAACTGAGTTGATTAGAAGAGATTCACATGAGTTAAAGGGATGTAATGTTACACATTGGGGTAGAGTAATGAAAATTCATTTAAATAAATTTAATTAGGAGAAATCACCCAAAGCTCTTCTTTTCTCTAATACTACTGAACTATAAGCAGCTCCAAAATGATTAGATAATTTGCCATTGTACTTGGATGTCCAGTTCTTCCTCTGAATAACACTTCTCATGAAAGAAGTTATATTAATTACTGTTTAAGAAACCTAAACACCAGATGACATAGTCTAATCTTGGTTTTAAAGAATTCACAAATAAAAAAAATATATGAAAGTAAGTGAAAAAAGAAAGGGAGGGAGGGAGAGAGAGAGAGAGAGAAAGAGAGATAGAGATAGTGATAGAGATAGAGATAGATAGAGAGAGAGAGAGAGAGAGAGAGAGAGAGAGAAAGAGAGAAAGAGAGAAAGAGAGAAAGAGAGAAAGAGAGAAAGAGAGAAAGAGAGAAAGAGAGAAAGAAAGAAAGAAAGAAAGAAAGAAAGAAAGAAAGAAAGAAAGAAAGAAAGAAAGAAAGAAAGAAAGAAAGACCCAAATGTAAATACACTGATGTCTGTTTTTGGATAATGAAGTTGGAACAAAAAAGGGAAAATGTGAAGCCCTCCAGTGCACAGGAAAGACAATTAAGGAACAGAAATGGAAATTGGCATAAGGGGAAAGCGACACTTGGAAAGCATTTAAGCGTGTAGAACCGATTTTGTTACCAGGAGGCAATCATACATATGGCACCCGAAGAGAAAGCTCTAACAAAAATGTGCCTCATCACATGGTCTCCACCTCCAACTACCTACTGCACATCAGATTGCAGACCGTAAGCTAGATGGTTTCACCACGGCTGATTGCTGAGTCTGCTATTCATTGCGGTGGGCCTGTTGGTTCTTGAGTGTTTCACTATGTAATAGCTAGAGAGTCTAGCAAGAAAACAATGAACACCTGGATCCTATTAATAACTTGCCTCACAATGGATATTTAAATCCTGTATTGTGTTGAATGAGATGTTTAGAAGATATGCTACCATTTGTGTTCTACAATTGACCTTGATCTGTTATTGATGGCATGTTAGCTATAAGCTGATATCAGTCATTTAAAATCTAGCATACATTTTATTGATCAGAGAGCAGTTGAGACATGGGGAAGAGAATTCTAGAAAGTATGCAGAAACAAAACAGGAAGAGGACATCGGTGGGTGGAAGAGAAGCTGCCGAACAGAGCCAGCGAAGGAAACACTGCCGGTAGCAAGTCTCTCTGCGCTACCCATGTCATCAAAATGGACAGCTGGAGACTGAAAACGTCATTGCTATTGTCCTATGTTCTTGGATGTAGATTTAAACTTTAATAACTTCATATGAAGACGACTCTTTTCAGTAAGGTTTATGTGTACAATTTTTAACTGATAGGTTTAATAAATTTGAGTACTATCATTTTTATTTTTCAGAGCGCTTTGAAAATTAGAGATGTCCCCATGAGAAGCACACTGTGCTAGACGTGAGGCATGATTCTGCAGCCCACAGATGTAACACATATAAACTCATAGGAGCAGCAAATGTCTGTTGTGAAATGAAGCTTGTATTTACTCTAATATAACCCCTTAATCATTAAGATAACGAGTAGAGGGAAGCAAGGTACCTGAATAATAACAAGTGATATTTATGGAACTCAGATTTTTGCCCCTTTCTTTGGAAGAATACCAAAGATCTGAGGGGTCACAGAATTAATGGGATAAAATCAGCAAACAGCAGACACTGTGCTGAGCACTTCAAAACGGACCATGGACTGGGAACTGGTATGCTCCCATTTTCCACGTGCAGAAGCAATGACCAGAGAGAATACATAGTTCTCGCTCTACAGTTTGCACTTGGATTACAGAACCATTCACTTAGCCATTGAATGCTAAGGCTTTCTTGAGAGCAAAAGTGTGAAAACATGGGATGGTTCAAAGCGTCGGGGCTGAGAGGAGAAAAGGTCGCACAAATCCCTGAACCTAATGGCAGCGTTGATTGTGGGCCACAAGCAGACAGCTCACTTCCTGGAGCATACACCTTCAGCATCACCTACCTCCTCCCACACCAAAAATACCTTTGAAAACGTTTCCTACTAAAAATGAATCTCAAACTATGTAATGGGCATTGATAGAAAAATGGGATTCGTTATGGCAATGGGCTTTACAACCAAATTTTGTGAACTCTGTCTTACATGCAAGGAGACCCATCCAAACCAAAACATGGGCCATGGATTGCCGAACAGACCCAACCTCGAGGTGCTGTAGCTCAGACAGGGTAAGTAGCCTGTGCACCCTACGGCTTTTTATGCAGTCTGATTCCAGTCTGTTCCCCTTTATCACAATTATTCTCTCTTCTATTCCCATCAAAAGAGAATAATCTCTCATCTCTTGATGTATATCTCACAGAGATGCTGTGAGGTTTAAATAAGGCAAGAGACATGAAGCAAAAAGCACAGTGACTGTCTTAGGGGACACTTATTATTATATTGTTCTCCAGACCTATGGGCTTCCCCCACACCCCCCTCCAAGGACGACCACAGCAACATGAGGATGCCAACTCTGGAAACGGACGAGGAGTTCAGAAACGTTTTCATTGCATATGGAAACTGGTAAAACCCTGTGCAGGTGGAAGAGCCTTGTCTTCGGCCAAAAAGCAAAAAACTCAAAAATCACCTAAGGTACAGGAGGTCTGACTGTGAGAATTATTTCAGTGTCATGCATATGGATATGCCAATATTTTTAATTAAATCAGTAGTTTATTATCCTTTAATATTTTTCTTCTTTATTGATTTTAGAGAGAGAGGAAGGGAGAGGGAGAGAGAGAGAGAAACATCGATGAGCTAGAATATCGATTGGCCGCCTCCTGCATGCCCCCTACTGAGGATCTGGCCCACCACCTGGGCATGTGCCTTGACCAAGAATTGAACCGGGGACCTCTTGGTGCATGGGTCGACACTCAACCCCTGAGCCACACCGGCTGGGCAAATCAGTAGTTTAAAGTGGCTGTCTGTTAAAGCCATGGGGATCATTTTTCCTAATTTCCCCTCTAAGGCCAAATCTCATCCCTCTTTATACTGGATTCTCCACTGTGTAGATTTACTTCGTGGTCTATGTATACCACATATGTATACAGGTGTCTGCTTTTTCTATTCCCTGAATCATTACTACCCATACATGTTTCCAGGATATCCTGGGAACTCCTTCTCCAGGCATTCTCTTCAGAGAAGCAGTCTTTTTTCTGTTGATCATAAGCAATTCATCTTAGAATTACATGAACAGGAGCCAAGATCAATGGCAACCTGATTTACAGCAGCTCTTACCAACAGCTTGTGGAAATTAGAAATAAATACAGGGTCAAACAACTCACCAGTAATTTGACATTGGTAAATATGGCTTATTTACAAGTCTTAAATAATAAGGACCTCCCCATCTTCGTTTCAGCTGAAAGAGCATCAGTGCATTGCCTGAAGAGCCTTTCAGAGCTGAAAAGATGCTTTAAAGTATATCATCATTATAAGTATTTTCCTACTCTCTTAAATATTGTAACATAATGGAATTGGCACACAATACTGCAGCCATTCACAGCCTTAACTGGCACATAGCTAAAGGGCGACCACAAGGAGGCTGCTTGCGGTCTGGAGTCGCGTCTGCGGGTGTCTGTCAGGTGTATCACAGGTCAGTCCAGCAGGCGTCTGCACAGCTGAGTACACTGGCAAAGCCGTGAAGACCACAGCAAAGGACCTCAGGCGGGCCGTGGATCTGAAGGAAACAGAAACAATGCCAACTATCGAAAATGATGACAATTTCAGAGCTAAACGTAATTGTTTTAAGAAAATGACGGTGTTGCATATGTTTAAATGAAGATTTGGTTCGGTTAGTCCAAAGTTGACTTTGATTTCGTTTTACAAGGGAACATTTCCTGTCGCGATTTGCTATACAATACGAGTTCTGGACATACGGAGCGGGGACACAGAGGCAATGGGAGCAGCAGTCCCCCTTTCCTGTGAAAGGTTTACAACTTTATTAGCACACAGTGGTAAATGCAAGGGTTCCATAATTGTAGAAAAAGCCGATATAATGAGATGTAATGCCTGAAGGGGTTGGTCTTCTCCATTTACCTCCTACCAGTTCAGTCACACGATGAAAGGGAAGGACAGTCTATCCATGATGCATCAGTTTCTCCTGATGGGTGGCGTTCATTGTTCATGCCACAAGTTGATTCTATTTTTTCCATGTTTTATCTTTAATAGCAGCACATACAACTGGCCACATAATAGGCTGTCCTATAATTGAAAATTGCCTGGTCAACCTCGGGGCATCTTTGTGGGGCTTGTGGATAGCCCTCCCTCGCTCTACAGTGGACACATTGGGACATCGTCAAGAACAGCTGATAACTTGGAATTGATACAGGCTTGAAGCTGGAGGCAGTCGGTCATGGTTGCCGAGTGGCCACAGCTCTGCCCTCCTTAATCTCATGCCACCATCCATCCCCTCCTCCACCTTCGAATTTCATCAGTACAGCATCTCACAGCATCAACAAGCTCATTTTGAAAGTAAAAATAAACGGGTGTCTGAGGCAGCAAAATAGGACGGGCAGTGGTAGTTAACGCCAGGGGAGGCTGGTAAGACGCGAAACCCAAAGAGAAGAAAGTGAAGTGTGAGATCATCACATTCAACTTCTCGGTTTTTAGATTAGAAAAATCTGAGATTCAAGGAAATGAAATGGCATGATCCAGATTATACAGCTGAGACTAGAATGAAATTTTCAATTTTGATTTCTATATCCTTTCTGCTACATTATATTGCAAAGTCTCTTCCACACAATGTATATGTATCGATGCATATATAAAAGAATAGCCTGGAAAAAACTGAACTGGGCCGTTTGTTTGTCAGGTAATCCACTTGCCCTGCCCGGAGCATCGATTTTGGCCACCCACATGCCTATGGTGAATGTTTGTTATCCTCCCTGGCCCTCCAGCCTAGCCCCATCTCAGGGAAGGAGCATGGCGTAAGGTCAATAGCACCAACTTTGGTTTCAAATGTAGTTTCCTGAACTCAG
Source organism: Tadarida brasiliensis (assembly GCA_030848825.1). Taxonomy (NCBI): domain Eukaryota; kingdom Metazoa; phylum Chordata; class Mammalia; order Chiroptera; family Molossidae; genus Tadarida; species Tadarida brasiliensis. The sequence goes on from CM061277.1 coordinate 31,617,390, forward strand.
GTCTGTCCTGATTCCGGGACCTGTGCCACATTCAGAGTGACCAGGAGGGCTGATGGAGGTGGCCCTCGCAAAGGGCTGGGCTTGCAGTGGACACCCAACCAATCTTATTTCCTATTTTTCTTGTGTTTAAGTTCCCTTTTCTGTGCTACTTCCCTGGCAAAATGTCATGGGCTTATTGCTCTCAGAGCATTTTTATTAATCACGGACTTTCTACATTATTTTCAGTCAATGAGTGGTATGGAGTTCTGAATCAGGTTCAATACAGAAGCCAAAGAACTAACTAACAACCAAGGATGAGATAAGAGCCATTTCGGGAAAGACTTTGCATGCAATACCTACAATCTGAGCCTTTATCCTACGGGCTAAAGGGAGATACTGGAGAATGTTATGCCGTGGAGTAATATAATATGATTTTTATTGTAGATGAATCAATCTGACTGCCATGTGAACAATGGATCAGAGGTGGAAAAAAATCACCAGAAATTCTAGTTTCAGTGGTCTAGGCACAGAAAAATGAGGAAGGTTTATTGTAGATAGCGGGCTGCTGTATGAACAGACACAAAGGACTCTGCCCGAACATCGTGCTCTAGTTGGTACTTGTTTTCTCCTAGGGGGAGGGATTAGAAATTTGGAAACAATCTTATTTGCATGCTAAGGTTAAACAAATATTTTGTAGATAGTAGAGCCAGATTTCTGACTGAATATCTAAATAAGGAAAAAGGGAGGCTAGAATAAACCCTATGGTGCTAATCAGAGATATCAATATGGACTCATGGATTTTCACATCTATTTACAGATATATATTCTAGACATCTATACCTATCAATCTCTCTCTCTCGATAGATAGATAGATAGATAGATAGATCGATAGATCGATAGATAGATAGATAGATAGATAGATAGATAGATAGATAGATAGATAGAGCTGTGCTTATGCACGAGTTAGTATACATTCCTACATTTCCTAGCCCCGACCCCTGAGAAGGACTAGATACAGTCACCCCACACCTAGCACTGAGATCTTAGTTTATAAATACTTTTCTCCATAAAGAAAATAAAAGAGATAAAAAAATCCAGAGCTCCTTCGAGAACTGCTGGAGTCCAGAGAGAGGGAACGAAAACATAAAATGTCTGTAGCATTTTCTGGCAGTGGAAAGTAAGAAAGTGCTTTAAAAAAGACAGGAGGGCGTGTCTACACTGACAGTTACAGGTGCCAATGAGAAAGAGCTCCTAATGCTGACGTTGGAACAGCCTGAGGAATAAAATAAATAACAAAGATTCAAATAAGTAGTCTCGAGTCCATATTGATATAAATAAATAACTAATACAGGTGTCAGTGGAGAAGGAGACTACTCTTCCTTGCAGAAGAATTCCAATTTTTTAAAAATGTAGAAAAAAATGAGGGAAACAGAAAGTCACCATCAGAAGCCTATAGCAGGCCTTGTTTCCATGAGAACCACCAATCGATGCTAAATTTATGGACAAATTTTTAAGGAGAGACAGGATATGTTCTTCCCTCCAAATAGTTACAAAGGGAAAAAATTAACTTTACAATGGAGATTTCTGGCAGATACGACCTCCACGTCACCAGGGATAACATCATCAGTGTGTGACACGTACCAATACCACCTGCCTGCTGATATCTTAAACTCTGAGCACAGATCCCTCCTGTGGCATCTTCCCCAGGAATTCATAATCGTATACCAATCATGAAAAAGCAGCAGTAAAACCTAATTTGTGGGACAGGGCACAAAATAATGAAGAGCGCTTTGGGAAGTGTCAAGGTTACAAAAGACGAAGCAGGACTGAGGAACCGTCACGGGTTCGAGGATGCTAAGGAGACACGACAGCTAAGGCAACCAGGATCCTGGAACAGAAAAGCGACATTGCTGGAAAAATTGGTGAAATCTGAATATATTTTGTGCCTGAGTTCATAGGCTGGCACTAATGTGAATGTCTTAGTCTGGGTAACGGCCCGATGATTTCTCAGGGTGTTGAATTAAGAAGAAACTGGGTGAAGGGTATTTGAGGTCCTCTGTACTCCTTCTGTAGCTTTTCCGTAAGTGCAAATTGAATTCGAAAAGCATAGTTAAGCAAAATTGTAGACAGTAGAACTGGAAACGGATCGGAGAAGGTAGCAGAATCTACGAGACCAGTAATAAATGAGAGGCAGGGTGTGTGTGGGGGGGTGCTGGCTCAAGGACGAGAGGCATTTGCCCAGAAGGGGGCATCAGGTGAGAACCCAGGCTCGGGAAGGCAGTGAGGGTTTCATTTTGGAAGATGCTGAGTGTGAGGTGCTTCCAGGACAACCAGATGGACACGCAAATTAGGCAGTGTGATGAATGTCTAGAGTCTAAGAGAAAGAGATGAATTGGAAATACAAATTCTGAAGTAGTCAGCATCCGGACGTTTGTTAGAGACACGAGAATGGAGAGACTCAGAGAAAAATCATGGATGGTGAAGAGAAGGGAGAATGAAATTCAAATTTAACTCTTGTCCACATTAAGCTCGTTTTACAAGTCTCTGTGGAACCGCGACATGGCTTATTCATTTCATTTCTGTGTCTGTGTACATGCCGCAGACGTGAACTTAACGTGTGTTTGCATAAGTGAGTGGAGGAAGTCAAGAACCCCTGGCCTTGAACACCAGGATTACACACACACTCACGTCTCTCTTTACACATACTCCATTCTGTGATTTCATCATCCCTGTATCCCAGGTTTTATTGGAAAGGCATTTTCCCTTAGGTTAAAATTTTAGGTAATTGATGAGATTGATACCTGGAAACAAATTACACATTATGATGTAATATCAAGTTCTATTTGATCCATTTATTCCTCTCAACACGTCTAAGAGAATGGCAAAATGATCAACAGCCTGAGAATTAAATATATATAATGCTTTGCTTAGAGTCCCGTACTCTGCCACCCAGCCTTGTCCAGAACAAATATGAGCTCACTTCATTCCCACCATCCTGGGGGAATGTTCAAGCTCATCCTTCCCTGCGGAGACTGCTTCCAGCCAGGATTCAGGTGGAGTGAATCACCTCCTTCGAATGAGATTCCTGCCTCTGAACTCCAGGCTCCAGGATAGCAGACCCTCGGGTGCCATCCGCAGGGCCTCTCAGTGCCAGCCCTGCCTCTCAGTGCCTGGCACTGCCCGCCTGCACTCCCTGTGCTGTGAGAACCTCCTGCGAACACAGTGTGTCTTGTTCTAGAAAACAGTAAAATATAATGATATTTCAAAAGACAAGTGGCTACTGGAATCCCCACAACATGGCATTATTGGGGAAAATAGAGCTTACCTGCATATTTAGGCTTAACAATTGCCAGCCAGATGGCAGGCAGCAGTACGAGAGGTATCACGAAGCTCCAGCTCCGTCTGCCTGTCATTTAGGAGAACATTGTGCTCAAAATGCTGTTCTGTCATTTTCTCCCCCCTTTCACTTTTTTCATGCTAACACATCAAGGAAAAAAATACTTTAAAACACTGCTGTGGATTATTAATTTATAATCTTTGCACTTACTGGAATTTTCCCCAAAGTTCTTGTGGCGGGCGGGGAGCCAAGCCAGAAGGAAGGGTGCAGGACAGTGTGGTCCCTTTGCTTTGTCACGTGCTGCTCCTCCTCCAGTGCGGGGAGCACGGAGAGTGTGGCCCGACTTTCCCGAGGCTTGAGCGGGAGCACTGCCTCATTGGTGGCGCGGTGCTAGGATTCCAACAGCGAAAGGCCCAGCTGGGGCTCAAGGGAGGTTCAGGGACAGGGACAGTTTGGGCCAAACCCAGCTATAGGAGATGCAAAAAGCTCTGAGTAGAAAGACACAACATGATTTTGTTTGCTTGATTGTGTGTTTGTTTTAAAGTATGATTCCGTGGGTTCCAGAAAGAGACAGTACAAGTTGCTAGGATGAGACTGGGAATGTGGCCCGGCAGCAGACAGGAGGGTCCGAACCATGGGCCTGGGTCCTGAGTCTGGGAGCAGCGAGGCCTTAGAGAAATTGCTAGAGGAGGCATTCAGGCATAGCACCAGGGTGGTGGCAGACACGAGGGCTGTGCTACAGCTGGACAGTGCAACAGGAACGTCGCAGTGCTTGTTCCCCAAGAGCTGGGCGAGTGGAGTGGGAGCAGAGCAGACTTGATGTGAGACAGGTGTTTGATGCCGCGGGACTGGGGAACCTCCTCGCCCGCAGAAGCTGCCCAGCGTGCAGGACCCGACCTTGCCAGTGGGCTCTGGCCAAGGCGGCACAGACAGAACGTATTACATTATATTATGTCATATCATGTATTAGTAGCCTACAGGAGGAGCTATCTCGGAGAAGGAAGCCAGAGACTCATATACTAAACACCTTTCCTCTGTAAATAGACATTGAGACTGTATTTATATCCAAATTATTTCCAAGATATTTTATAGCAACTATGTTCAAGTAATAAATATACGTAGCTAATGAGGTGCACTTAATTAACCATGAGGGAAATAACGACCCCCAAAGCACCGACCACAGCCACCAATGATACAAACAACAAAACACTTCCTTGAGAGAGTCGTTTTCAGAGGGTCTCTGGTCTCTCGCCTCCCCCTCCTTCCCCCGATCTGTCTGCACTCACCAGCTGGATCTGAGCGAACAGAGAGAATGAAGTAACAGAGGACGAGCCGGAGCCATGAATAGGCCGTTCAATTTAGTTCCACAGTGTGGGTAATTGACTAACTCTCCCCTTTGCTCGCCCTGTGTAAACACAGATTTAAATGACTGATCAAAGATAGAATAGTCCCATAATGATCAAAAGAAAAATTAGAGGAAGCTCAAAGAAATTATGTTATCTCAGGTTTGGAGAAAAAGAAAGCATCGTAAGCCCCAGCCCAGGCTTTCCTCTCCCCTTCACAGTCTACAAACGGGTCATACTTGCTTAGGTGGAGAATACAGAGACTTCAAACAAACAAACTTAAACCAATGACACTGTAAAACTCTAAATGCATGTTATTGCTTCAGCACATGACAAAAAGTCACATAAAAAGTCATCTAAAATTTTTGAGCCTCAATTTCCTCATCAACAAAGTCAGAAAACACCAAATATCCCTTAGGTCCGTGGTGATGAAAAAGGGTAAGATGTGTATTAAAACTATTCTATAATGGCTTACACAAAGTAAGCGTCCCCAGGACAAGTTTGATGGTGAGACATAAGTGAATAAAATAGCGAATGAATGATTGATTAGACATTTGGCTATAGCCGCTGAGTAATTTCTCAATTTCTATACACGGATGGCGTAAGCCTGTACCACAATTTATCTTTATAGTATTTATCACTATCTGACATTACATATTTCTTTATTTATATACTATCTGCCTACCCTACCAAAATATAAACGTCTCCTGAGCAGGAAACTTGCCTTATTGGCTTCCATATACCCAGTGACCAGAAAAAAGGTTATCACTTAGCAGAAACTCAGTAACTATGTATTACATGAATGAATGAATGAATGAATGAATGAATGAATGAATGAATGCATGAATGAATGAATGAGGCAGTCAGGTTTTGAACCTACATTTGCCTGACTCCAAAGCCTATGCCCCTAACGACTAAGGTATGCTAACTCTTCATGAATGAATAAACTCTAAAAACAATGGAGTCAGATTTCACTCAACACCGTGTGGGTCTTGTACAATTTTGGTGGGCAGAATGTGTCCCCAAACAGGTCCACATCCTAACTGATTCTGTAGATACGATTAAGTTAAGGAAAAGAATGTGGGAAGATTATCCTGGATTCCCACTGGGCCCAATTTATTCACATAAACGCAGAGAACCACTCCAGGCTATGGTCAGAGGAAGGATGTGAGCCTGAAGGTCAGAGAGATGCTACAATGTTGCTTCGAAGCTGGAGAAGGGACACGAGCAAAGGAATGCAGCGACTTCCAAGCAGTTGGAAAAGACAAAAACAGATTCTCTTCCAGAACTCCAGAAAGGAACGCAGTTCTGCCAACTCCCCGATTTCACCAAGTGAGACCCCAGTCCGATTTCTGACCTCAGAACTGTAAGGTCACAAATGTGTGCTGGTTTAAGCCACCGAGTCTGAAGTTCGTGTTACAGCGGTGACAGAGAACCAGCATTGATCTGAGGAAGTCCAGTACTTACCTGCTCCCAGAATATGATTTCAGCCATCATAAGAAGCTTGAACTCACATTTTTCAAAACACTAATTGGACTCAACACGCTATCTTATAAATAGCCATCACCCTCAACTTTGGGCCAAAATTAGACAATTCAAAACTCAAGGCTAATTGGAACACTTTTTTCAGGTGTTTATAAGAATTGTTTTCACATGTGCTTGTAAGAAAACCTTGAAACCTCAAGTGATTTTTTTTTTGTTCCAGAAATGTGGGCTGGCTTCCATGCACTTCTCATTAAGCAGCGGATAGCACTATATGTCTGGAGCAAAAACCTTCCTCTGTTACTGTTTTCTGTGCTGCCTTTCACATTAAGCAAAAGAAAAAAGAGAAGAAAGATCTTCGTGCTGCTACCACTTCCCCTGAACCCTGCGTCTTCCTTCGTCGGAATGGTCACAGCTGCTTCGTGGGGGTGCTGCGGCCGTGTGGCTTTTCCAGCGGCCCCGCTTCTCGCCTGTCTCCCACACAGAGCCCTCTGGCTGGCAGCTGCGGTGCCCATGTCCCGAGAGTCCTCAGCTCCCAAGTGATGGCCATGCCGGGGAAATGCACAGGCATCGTTCATCACTGCAGACGCAGAGTGGGCTGTAATTTTAGCTTCTGCTCCTCAAGTAATGTTTGTTGTCATGCTCTGGTCCTGGCAATCAGTGTAGCAGATGCACATATTGTTTCTTCTGGAGTGTTTGCTAAACATGATAGAACCTTGAAAACCACACCTCAGCATGTGTAGTGTGTGTGTGTGTGTGTGTGTGTGTGTTTGAAAAGACACCGTGTGTGCTGGGTAGTCTATAGAATTAAAAAACAATACTAAGTAAAAACCAGCTGAAAAAGGTAAAATGGGGAAACTTGCAAGTTCATTAAAAATAAATTTGATGCCTGTCTCCATTTTCTAGCACTGTTTCACTTAATCCTTTTTTAACCTTAAAAAATGAAGGTTTCAAATGGGTCCAGAAAAACCATGCCTCTACCTTTCCTCTTTCAGAATAGGAGACGTGAAGCCTGTCGTTTCTAAGTGCAGTCTAACGGCAATGGAAGTCCATCGGTGCAGCCCGCGCCGGGCGCGCTACGCAAGGTATTGTGTTAACTTGAATGCTGCCAAGCTCATTTGCTTGTGAAACAGCTGGGTCCACTGAAAGGACTCCTCGCTTTTGGAATGGACATACTGGTACCTGTGTCCATTGCTGCTTGGGCAGACCCCCACCAACACTGAACCAGGAACCCGCTTTCTTTCCAAATTGCCTCTAAGTGAAATTCGTAGCTGAAACCTTACAGCCATTTCACATCTCTCCTTTCCTTTCTCTACATTACACACCCCACAATCAATATCTTCATCATCAGTGAGCGAATTCAACAAATATTTATTGAATTTCCACTATGTGGCAGGTACTGTCCTAGGTTTCAGGGATAAAGCAAGAACAAAATATTCAAAATTTCTTGCTTTTGTTTGCGCCCTCGTCTAATAGGGGTATTGATGAGTGAAGTAATTTGGTGTTCCAGAAGAGCAGAGAATGCTCTGTGGGGAAATTGAGCGCGAAGGCAGGGGTGGTGGGAGGGAGCACAGGGAGAGAGTGACAGCTTGCTTGTCTGGGGCAGAGCGTCTCAGACAGTTTGTGGGGCAGGGTCATGTGCCACCTGCTGTGTGCTAGACAGACAAGCAGTCCAGGGAGGCTGGAGCGGAGAGGGGACAGGAGACAGATGCAGCCAGAAAGGCAACCGGGGCCTTCCTGAATGCTAGTCAAGACCTCAAGCATGAACAGTTCACAGAGTCCCAGAAAGAATAGGCATCGGCCCTTTCTTTATTTTGATCAGGGGATAATAGAATAGGAATTAGAAACTGTGTTTTATGATGTTTAACCCTTGGTCTTAAATAGCTAGCATTTTGTTTTTGCTTATATTAATATGTGTGGGTATGTACTAGAGTATAAATGTGTGCATTTGTGAGAATATTTGGTACTGGTAAAATATAAAGCATTAAAGAAAGTTTTATTTCACCACCAAGCCCCACATAGACCTTTATTCAATGTTCAATGGCTATTTTTCCCAATTTATTTCATTTCCATATTTAATTAAAACTAAAATACACTATTAGTTTATGATCTAAGAAAGAAAAAAATATTGTCAATCAATCTACAACATGCTAAGACATCACAATTTCAGAGATGCTTTAAAACTGGAAATCCTGTATATGGTAAAATGACTGAAATGTCGTACATTCATTCGTCTCCTGACCTACAAAATGCATACATTTTGACTTATTTTGATGGACTATTTTTGCAAATCTTGTTTGTTAACCATGACTCAAAGCAAGAAATGGCATTTGTGTTTTCTTTTCTTTGGGCCTGCTTTGCTTAGATACAGAAAGCTTTTATTCTGGAACATTGTTCAGTCTCAGCTGTCTTTATTATTATTAGTGGAAGTAGTGTTTGTAGTAGTGCCATCGGGTCTGGAGACAAGTGCCGCAGTGACGGCTTCTGGAGCACTTACTGAGTGCGTGCTGATGCCACTCCGGGTCCTCTGCCTGCCCGCGCTCCGCGGCAGCCGTCGGGACGGCGGTGCACCTGCCCGTCTTCTTCATTATGTATCCACATTAGTAGCTTCAAGTAGGATATCCAAATTCTGTTTTATAATCTTCTCTTGTGCATGCTGTGCATATGTATGTCAGTGCTAGCTTTCAGCCTAAAATTGTAAGCTTATGATAGTATCAGACGGTTCTATAAATTTTTGTTATACTAACAATTGGTAATGTTCATTGCGTGTCTGTTATCAAGCTTACTTCTAAGCACTGCATGTCCATTTAGGCTTCGGCACTACCCTATAAAGTAGAAATTATTATTATTTTCATTTGCAGGTGAGGAGAGTGAAGCACAGACAGGCCGGGGTGTTTCTCAGTGGACGGAGCCTCGAGAGAACAGTCCACGTGTGGTCGTCAGCCGCAGCTGCTATCAGGGGCTTCACACTCGCTGTTTACTGAGAAACCACTGTTGCTCCAGAACATACTCACGTCCTCTGCTCGGCACCCGTGCAAGCACGAACACAAGCCGTTCGTTACACCAGCTCCCTTCCCTGCGCCTGAAAGCTCACAGGACGAGACAGCTGAGCTCAATCTGATGCAGACATCAGCTTGCCTTGCTCACAGCCTCGGGGATTGCACCAAGCTAACATGCTTGAGACTTCTTTCCTTCAGACCTAATCGTTTTAACCTAGAACAGTAATCAGAGTCTGTCCCTTTTGGTGCCTTCACTTTAAAATTCATGGCACATTGTGTTGACAAGTCAAGACGTTCAAGCGGCACAGTCTCATTGTCCAGCCAGGTGAGAGGCACGAGAATGGAAAATCACGGCTCCTTTCTCAGCAGCACTGCAGCAAGACTGACCTCACCCGGCACAGCGCACAGGCCACCCAGCTGTTCCCACCCCTCCCTTCCAACAGTAAGAGGCTCCTTCTGAGCTCCTGACAGGGCGGAAAGTCTTTGCTCAGAAGCACTTGGAATTTATAGCACTTGGAATTTATTGCACTTAGTAGCAACCCCGCTGTGATCTCACCAAAGGGAAGATTACCCATGAATTAAAACATCACCAGTGACCAGCATTACTCCGACACTTTTCTCTGGATCCTCTAATCACCTAGAGACCTAGAGAAAAGAAAGGAGAGAGGGAGAGAGAGAAAGGGAGAGAGAGAATGAAGGAAAGAAAGAAAGAAGAAAGAAGGGAAGGAAGGAGGAAGGGAAGGGAAGGGAAGAAAGGAAGGAAGGAAGGAAGGAAGGAAGGAAGGAAGGAAGGAAGGAAGGAAGGAAGGAAGTTAAGAAAGAGAAAGAAAGAAAGAAAGGAAGAAAGGAAGGAAGGAAGGAAGGAAGGAAGGAAGGAAGGAAGGAAGGAAGGAAGGAAGGAAGGAAGGAAAGAAAGAAAGAAAGAAAGAAAGAAAGAAAGAAAGAAAGAAAGAAAGAAAGAAAGAAAGAAAGAAAGAAAGAAAGAAAGAAAGAAAGAAAGAAAGAAAAGAAAGAAAGAAAAGAAAGAAAGAAAGAAAAGAAAGAGAGAGAAAGAAAGAAAGAAAGACCGATTCAGTGTGGCTTGCACTCGTGACTCCTCTCTGCCACATTCCCCACTGATCTGCGTCTGAGCCTCCCTGAGTGTTAATACTACTATCCAGAAAGTTCAAAATCAAGGTGCACACAAAGAAACAAAGAAATGCCGGCGTCACGAGGGTCCCCAGCCTGGGCCCTCAAGCGTCCCCATGAGCATCCACAGCCGGCCACTCATGGAGAGAGCTCTGGAGGAAGAACTAAGACTGAAAGACCTTGTGATTTCTCTGTGCTGACAAGTTTCTGCGAGATGTATTTCATTTAGTGGTTCAGAGAAAACTGCACATTCTGAAATTTCCAAAAGGTTTGCATGAGGCTGGAGAGGAACCACATCCTCCTACACACAAGGCTTTCCAGGAGATGCTTTGGAGACACTGGTTTCCAATCAGTTCTGTCCCAGACACTGAGTGAATGCCAGTGGTGGGGCAGCTTCTGTCCCTGTCACCGAGCACAGGGACGATTTCCATTCCTCACCACCCATCTTCACTTTTCATGTGGTTATTTTAGGTGTGTTCAACACGCTACAGTTTTAACTTTCTCCTGATATGTACTGAGACTCATTGAATGACACACAATTTTTAACAACTTGAGCAATTATGTGGTTAATTTAATCAATAGAGACAGTCTACTTAAAAAGAGAATTTGGACTTTCTTTTACTCTTCCCCTTCCTTCTTCTATGCCCCCTTCCCATCTTCTTCCTTCCTCCTCTTCCTCCTTCACCTTCTTCTTAATAACAGCTGTCTCTCCTGACCCCCTGGACCTGAAGTTGGGTTGATGGAACTGGGTTAAAGTCCTGGCTTGCCATTCATTCTGTGTGAGATTAGATGTTCTCTAAGTATCTGTCTCTGACACCTAAACTGGGAATAATTCCCTACCTAACTCAGAGTTTCGTGTTGTATCAGAGTACCTATAGCACATAATAAACATCTAATAAATGTTAGTTCTTGTCATCAGTTAAAAAGTTATGTATTTTCACCAGTTCCAGAATGCTAACATCTTATAGACACTTTTATGAAATATTTACTTAATATTTTAAAATAAAATCTCTTAAAAGTGTGTTCTTCTCTGGAAAATGATCAGCTAACTTTGCTGTAAGTAAATGGCATGGGTCACCCCACGATTTGGAACTGGATGCTGTCCCTGGTCCTGCACCATCTCTCTTGCTCCAGTGTTTCTGCTCGATGTCAAGTCTGTTTCATGGGCCCAGCAGTCCGCCCAGAGATGTGGGACGCAGGGACAGCCGCCCCAGGCTGGGGAGGAGGACATGCCTTGTGAACCACAACACACATCCTGTGTTCACTTTCTGCCCGATGGCTCTCTGGCCCTGGAATGAGTGCAGTGCTGCTGGACATGGAAGATCCGCCAGCACCGGTGGCCAGCAAAAGCTCACCGACTGAGAAAGGCCGCTTCAAAACTTTACGCTTCAAAACTCAGGTTTTAGGCAGCTCTGCCAAAGAGCACTGATTCTTTCCTGGGTGGTGTATTCAAAAGACAGTTTGTATCAGACTATCGGCACATGTGAGGCTGTGAGAGCAGGTCCCCTGTGTGTGTGTGTGTGTGTGTGTGTGCGCGCGCGCATGTTTGTATGTGTGGTCCTAAATATTTCTTCAATCTACAGTTTCGTGGGATTTGCCTTTGAGGGGACTGAAAGGCCTTTCCACAGTAACAGCCACTCTGGACAGGAGTATTGTATTGCAGTTTTGATTATATGTCAAAAGCATAAAATCAGGCTTCTCAACACTGTTTCCTGTGCAGCGAGTACCCATTTGTCTTATTACTTTACATTAATGAAGATTAACTATAGACTCTAATTTAGTTAAAGTATATATTAATAGGCATCTATACCAAGCACCAGCCAGTTAGCAGAATGTCTGATTTTTGCCCATGGATTCATGGTGGTGGCTACTGTGGAAAATACCTGCGTGACTGTTTCAAACATGTGAGTAGGAGTCGGTATTTCTGATCATTGCATTCGAGTGCAAAACTCAAGCCCTGGCTGGTTTGGCTCAGTAGTTAGAGCACTGGCCCGCGGACCAATGAGTCGTGGGTTCGAGTCCAGCCAAGGGCATGAACCTGGGTTGCAGTTCATCCCTGGCCCTGGTCGGGGTCGTTCAGGAGGCAACCAGTCGATGTGTCTCTCTCACGTTGATGTTTCTCTCTCTTTCCCTCTCTCCCCTCCCTCCCACTCTATCTGAAGATAAATGGAAAATATCCTGGCATGAAGATTAAAAAAATAATAATAAAATAATACTAAAGGAGGATGGAGAAGCCAGAATCTTAAAAACTGTAAGACCAAAGAGAAGACTTCTGCTGAAAAAACACTCAAAATCATACGTGTGAGCTTATATTAACACATACCATCAATTTTTATGTATTCACATGAAAGCAGCTAATCGTTTAAAACAATATGAGATAAAGAGACAGTATTTCAGAATGATTTAAGAGGGCTGATGGCTGTAGGATGTATCGTATGGTCTTTCTCACTGCGTATTTGTCCATTCATTTATGCTCTGTTCGGACCAATGTTAAAATTGGTTTTCATTTTCTCAATGCAACTGATCAATGGTAACTGGGCAGAGAAGAGTTAAAGGCAAGAACTGGAGAACTCAGTTTGAGATTTAAAATATATCATAGTGCACGATACAGATACACAAAAACGTAAATACACAAACACAGAATACCCACATATGTATACCAGTGCTTTTCAGTAGTGTAATGTTTTAATCAGGGACATGCAAACAATCACCTGGGGATCTTTCTCAAACACAGATGCTTAGGTCTCACCATCCAAATAATCTGATTCAATACGACTGGGTCAGGTCCCATGGAATTGTATTGTGTGTTTTTGTAATGTAAACCAGACCAGTTAGTTCCAACATGCACTGGTTAAGCTGCCACATTAATAATCTTTTTTAAAGATGTCAGTTGCTTAAGCACTTGAGAAGAGTCCTCACTCAGTCTGTCACAAGACCTATTGGGTATGTCAGTAGGTGCCACCTTTGACCCAGTTGCTAAAACCAAAAATATAGAAGTAATCCTTATCTACCCACTTTCCTCATCTGACCTATCAACCAGTTCTCCTGGCTCTGTTTCCAAAATACTTCTCAGATATGTCCAAATTGTCTTTATTTCACTGCTATCGATTTAGTCCAAGCTGTCATGTCCCCACCTGCCCTCTACTTCGTTCCTGGAGACGGGCACATGCCAAGCACATCATACCTGATCAACCCATATTTGTTTACAGAATAAGCAACTGAGCAATTATGAATGGTGTATCGTGTCACAACTTTGTGCACAAAACCTGGTATATACAAATTGAATTAATATTAATAGACATTCAATTAAATAGAAGGTTACTAATAAGCCTGATTTTAGGGCCCATGGCATGGGTTGAATTAAATGGCAGGGATGAGAAAGCTCCTAATGGCATGTTGGACACCGAGTGCAGAGACATGGATACCTGTGTGCCAAGCCTGCCCAGCTCATTTCACTCCTACGCACAACACAGCAACTGGGCACACAGACGCGCCATCGCTGCGCCAACTTACAGTCCACACAGGGTGCCTGGTGGCAAAACAGCAGTGACCACTCCCCACCTGGGAAACAGAAGGTTGGCTTTCCAGAGGGTCTCCACGGCCCACTTGCGTTCTATTCAAATTGAATGGTCACGCAAAACACGCTCACTGCTTGCAAAGGACAAAAGCTATGAAAATGCTTGAAATGAAACAAATCTGAATGTAAAGGGAAAGATAATATACATTGAACTGAAAAGTCAGACACTGCATAAGTAAGGGTCCCAAAATAACATGCAACCCAAAAGACACCCTACGAAAAGTCACTGTTACCACCAGTAACAGTGAAAATGCTCCAGGGTGAGGACAATCCTTTTGGGTGATGCCACCGCGGCTGTTCAGATAGGGCCCAGCTTCAGGAGATGAGCGGACAGAACTCAGCCCTTCTCCAAATGGGCTGAGCACCAACCAGCTACAAGGCATGGAGATGACATTCCTGGCTTGTTACGGATAGAGCCCTCTCACATCCGATCCCCAGCTTGAGTGTTTGAGGCACAGATAGAGACAGAGGGAGAAATTAAAGGAGGGGAAGAACAAAAAAGTGAGTGGCCACTGAGGGGTGGTCCTGGATGGCAGAGAATGCTCTAACCTTCCAGCATCCCCCAAACTTCACTTTCCCCCCAACCCCAACAGGGCCACAAATTTTAAGCCAAACTGGTTTGGATTTCTCCAATTCAGTTAAAATGTTTATTGTTTGTTGTCCAAGATTCTAAATCACTCAGAAGGGAGCTTATTTGTCCTCTCAAGTTCTTCATTACCCCTGTGGGGGCTCGGGAGAGCGCTCTGAGCCGAGAAAAAGCCTGGCAGTAATCAGATACAAAGGCCTCCCCGCGCCCGCCGCGTGCCTTCCTTTGGCAGCCTGCTCTAGCTGAGCAGAAGGGAGAAGATTTGATTTTAATCACACAGATTTCATATTTTATTTTGCTCATTAAAATTCCTGATAAGGATTTACTTCAGCATTTTGTGGCTCTCCCTGAATATTTGAAGAGGGTGTTCACTCTCTCTCTCTCTCTCTTTACTGTAGTTGTTGTCCGGTCCCTGCCTGTTCCACAGTCTGCAGAGATTGCCTCCATGTTGCCCAGACGCAAGGTGTGAGCCGTTTCTGGGGAAATGGAGAAAAAATAAAATAAGAGCTGAAGGAGTTGGGGATGGCATGCCACCGCTGTGACTACAATCAGGCCGCCTCTGCTAGGCCAAAGGGAAATACTAATTATCTACAAATAAAGGGCTGGAATCAAGATGAAACAAATTTCTCCCAAGAAAATGAGGAACTGGGGGCCTGAATGAAACACTTGCTCGGGAAGGGAGAGGACCGTTTGTCTTAGCAGGAGCTGCTCAGAAGCCTTCACAATCGGGGGACGTCCAGCCAGCTAGTCTTTATTTATTTATTTTTCTTTATTGATTTTAGAGAGAAAGGAAGGAAGAGAGAGAGATGGAAACATCGATGAGAGAGAATAGCGATTGGCCGCCTCCTGCATGCCCCCCACAACCTGGGCATGTGCCCTGACCGGGAATAGAATTGGCGACCTCTTGGTACATGGGTCCATGCTCAGCCACTGAGCCACACCAGCTGGGCCCAGCCAGCTTGTCTTTCTGCAGGTTGTCTGAGCTGCTGGGACACAGGGCTACTGCTGCCTTATTCCTCTGAGACTCGTAGGGTTAAATTGGCATCAGTCAGGCCCAAACTACAACAAAGCTGCTATTACTTTATTCTTCAACAGGACAACCAATGCTAACTTTTTCTTGCCTACAAAGAACCAAATTATAGTTCACATATATATGTAGAAATATGCATATCTATAGATGTGTGTATATAGACATGTTCTATATATAGAATTCTATCTGTGGTATTATAAATATACAAAAAATTGTATAGTATTATGGATGCAATTATACATATATTCTAGAATTTCTTTTTCTGCATCTATGGTAAGATTTGCAAGCAGTATATTCTACATTCCCACTGTCCTCTTCATGAGCACTGTCCAGCAGGGGAGCAGGGGACTCCCCTGGAGCACAGGGGAGCTCTCAGCCCCGCTGGGAAAACTCAGCCGGGGTCTCCAGACTCACTTCCTAGATCAGGCTTTAGTATGAAAAGCCTCATAAGGTTATACAATATATTGCTTCATATACATTGCGTCTTGATAGGAAACACTAAAAGTTTCGAGTTGGCATACATATATACGAAAACATCCTTTCTTGTCCTTCGTGTTCACCCATCAAAGTATTAGATTGCTAGGTTGCATCATTGGGTGTGTGTGTGTGGGGGGGTCATTCCCAACACTACCTAATTTTTTAAAAAGCCAATTCTGATAAAACATCTACAAGTGCAATTACAGCAGGACCTTGAATAACATTGTTTTGTTTAATGTCATTTCATCATAATGTTGATAAGAAAAAAAATAAATGATCTCAAGTTGGGGCCACTGTCTGATGGAGTCTGCACATCTCTCCACGTCTGCGTGGGTGTTCTCTGGGTACCCCCACATCCAGAGGTGTGAGTGTGGGGACCGGAGTGTTCACATGGCCCCAGTCCGAGTGGGTGTGAGTTGTCCTTCGAGGGAAGGGCGTCCTGTTCAGGCTGGGTCCTGCCTTGTACCCTGAGCTGCCGAGAGAGGCTCCACCACCCGGGTCCCTGAACTGGATGGAGTAAGCAGGCTGGAAAAATTATCTTACTTGTTTCTATTAATCGTTCTTAAGTAGATGTATCCCTCACATTTACCTCAGTGTTGAATATTAGCAGTGTTTTGGACCTTTAGAAGTTTGGTGATGTTTTGTGACCAGAAATAAACTGCAGTTGCCAAGCCCCTGTCAATGACGTAAGTGAGGACTTACTGGACTCTGATTGGTGGTAACTTGTTAACTTGAACTCGCAAGTGAAGACAACTCGCCCTTCGTCCTTTTACTCCAACCAAACTCCATTCCCACTGAAGTCATTTTAACACCAATTGAAATACAGAAAGGACCAAAAAATAGTGAGATCATATATATACATATATATGTGTATGTATATATATGTATATATGTTGCATATATATATTCTATATCCCTACTTTTAGTATATTAGAATATATGTATATTTCTATATAGTTTTTAATTCTATTAATAGGTAATAAATGCTAGTGAGGTTTTTAACATGTCCCAGGAACCCATGACCCATGGTTGGGAAATCTGGTTAAGTTACTGCGGGAAAGAGAGATACTTCCTCGCCAAGATATGCAGTATTTTTGCACGTTCAAAGTGCTCATGTGGAAGAAAAACAGGATTTACAGAGTGAGAAAGGCATGTCCTTAATCAACCTCCACAGAGCTCATCTGGGAAGAAAGTGGGTCCCTTCCTGCCAGCACTGCAGACGTCTGTTCTGTTTTGTACTCTATATGCAGCATTTTTCTGCTTTTTCGTCTTTTGTGTGCTTAGGCTGTTTCTTACAGAACAAAATTGTGTCCGTCACAATAGAATGCAAGGCCTGCTTCTCTGCAGCTCGTGCCCTCCCACTTCCTGCAATCTCTCGACATAGGAGCAAATTTCCCCTCATTAAAAAGAAGCCTCATTGCTGGCTCATCTTTTCCTGTTTTCCTCAGCAAAACGGAGTGCAGTCTGAACCTGTTTTTCTTACTTTATTTTCCTGTCACTTCAAAACTAAATCTATTTTTCTCTATAAAAACAATCAAAATAATTTATTCCACCTGATTTTGCCCCACTTTTGTGTGGGAAAAAGGAAGAGAAGATGGGTGTGTGTGTGTGCGTGTGTGCGTGTGTGTGCATGTGTGCGTGTGCGTGTGTGCATGCGTGTGTGTGTGTGTGTGTGTGTGTGTGTGTGTGTGTGTGTTGGAAAGAGGGAGGATAGAAAGTGTTTTGCTTTCCTAACTCCCCGATATGTACCAGAAGGGTCCATTTGGTATGTTTTGATGAGGTTATGTTTCGACCTGTGCTAACCACAGGGATATAATGGCCTTATGTTTCCGTCTGGAGTAGTGACTGCTCAAAGAATTCTCCAGGGTGAGACTCTTAAACAGAGAGGCAAGAATAACACTGGAGGTAGCACTGGTTTCCCTGAGACAGGAGTTCTCTGTGCTGACAGATCGGCCCCTACGCACAGCTGTCCTCCCAGCTCCTTAGTTTATGCCCATTTTCACTTCTAACTCTTTCAATCACCATGTCACCTAATTGCTCCTTTAGGCCAAGCGGACATGGGGAAGTCTATAGACTTGACTTTCAGGGCTCTCTGAGAAGCGTTGAAGCTCCTTGACAGGCAAAAAGAGAATGGCCATTCAAAACTGGCTGGTAGAGTAGGGTACAGCGGACAGAGCGAGACCCATGGACTCCCATTCTGAGGCAAAATAGGATCGAGTCTGCCTGAGCCAGGCAATGACGTGCACCTGGACTCTGATCAAATCAGCATGGGGCTCACACTCTAGTGCTCACTGTTCAGGGGGCTTTAAACAGGAGTGCTTGGGGGACACGTGTGGGGTTGGGGACAAAGCCTCGGAGAACACTGTCCAGGTCAGACTGTGCTGGTTGTTCTAGCTGCCTTCAGTTTCCACCTGTCCTACCTCCCGTGCTTGCTAAACCTGGACACTCATCAGATGACGGTTTAAAACTCAAACCTAGCTAAGGTGACCTTGGGCAAGTTACTTAATTTCTAATCTGATCTGTAAAATGAGTTAATGATACTGCAAACTTTGTGTATGTGTGTGTGTGTTTATAAAGATTAATTGAATAATCAAAGTAAAACATGTAGCATCATTTCTGGCAGGTAGTACAGTAAATCCTCACTTAACGTGGTAGACCGGTTCAGCAACTTTAAGCAAAACAACATTCACCAAACCAAATTCTACCATGGGCTAATTGATATAAACAAGACGTAAGTTCCTATGGCATCTCATCAGCTTCGTAAAGAAATGACATTGAACAAACCACATTAATCGAGGACCTAATGCAATGCATTACTAAAAACATGAGCTTTTATCTCTAGACAGTCATTGAACACTTAACACATACTGGGCACTTTACCAAGTATTGAGGATAAAAAGGCAAATAAAAAGTGGATCATTAACTTAACTAGCTCACAGTCTAGAAAATATTTTACTTGCATAACTAAGAGAGGTCGATTTATTTTATTCTCCCTCTTTTTAAAAATGAGGTAACTGAAGTTCAAAGAAGTTAATAAAATTGTTTAAAAGTTACACTGCCAGTGCCTGGCCAGTGTGGCTCAGTGGACTGAGCGTCCTCCCAAGGACTGAGAAGTCCCGGTTCGATTTCCAGTCAGGGTACATGCCCGAGTTTGGGGCTTGATCCCCAGTGGGGGGTGTGCAGGAGGCAGCTGATCGATGTTCTCTCTCATCAATGTTTCCATCTCTCTCTCTCCCTTTCTCTCTCTAAAAAAATCAATAAAAACATTTAAAAATAAATCAATAAAATAAAAGTCACACAGCTAGTAAGACAAAGCTGGGATTCGAACCCAAGTCCAAATTATTATAAAGGCTTTTTCTCTATCTGCTTTTCATTGCAATTAGTGAGAATCTGGGAATAAAACGGAAAGAGAAAAGGGATCTGGTCCCCAGGAGCCCGCATGCTGCCTTACTCTTCCGGAAGTTTTAAGAATGAGCAGGACAGAAAGGTGGAGCAGACCGAGTGAGCGCTGGTGTGGGATCAGAACTCCTGACCCCTGATTTACCTCACTGCACCCAGGCGAGCCCTTAAACTCCACACACAGAACTGGCTGTGGGCTCCGGCTTGACCCACCTGCCCAGGGTCCCCACATCTCAGGTCCTATCCACAGGGCTGTGGAAGATAACAGACATGGAGCAGGCCACTGCGGACATGCACGTGTGAGACCAGGGCCGCTGCTCCCCGCCTGGGCTCCGCCAGGAGGAAAGCCACCATTCCTACAGGGACTCCCTAGAAGGAGCATGCTGCCCAAGGCCTTGGTGACACCCTTCGCCACATGCCTGCTTCTCACTGGAGTAGGCTTTGCTCCTTCTCATTCTCTGTCATTTTCAAGTACCACTGGCTTATTTCCTTAAAAATAACTGAGCTGGTGTGGCTCAGTGGATTGAGCGCCGTCCCATTGACTGAGAGGTCCCGGTTAGATTCTGGTCAGGGCACATGCCCTGGTTGCGGGCTCGATCCCCAGTAGGGGGCGTGCAGGAGGCAGCAATCGATGTTTCCCTCGGACATCGATGTTTCTGTCTCTCTCTCTCTCTCCCTTCCTCTCTCTCTAAAAAATCGATAAAACATATTAAAGAATAATAAATAAACTAAAAAATAAAAAACCAGGAACAAAACAAAAAAACTATTGTTTCTTAAAAGTAGTACAATAATTACTATTTATTCTATTTTTTCCTTATTATTTCTTCTTCTTAATTCTATATATTTCTTTGTTTTTAACTTTTTATGTTATAGATTTAGCCTTTTGTCTTAATCTTTTAACTATTATACTCCATTGCCTTTTAAAGCCTTTTTCTCTTTTAGGTTCAAATGTCCTATGTTATGCATTATTTTTTAACTCAATCTTTTATCTCTATTGTGATTGAGCTCCATTATTTTCAAATTCTACTTTATTTTTGCAGTCTGGGCAGCTGTAAAGAGCCCCTTCTTTCTGCTTTTTATGCACATACACATATAAAATCTTCCCTTTGTTTCCCTGTGTTCTAGATTTCTCCTATATTTGATTTATATTTATAATAACTAATAAAAACCATGGTCATAGCCCTAGCCTGGTGGCTCAGTTGGTTGGGCATCAGCCCATAAACCAAAAGGTTGCAGGTTTGACTCCCTGTCAGGGCACATACCTAGGATGTGGGTGAAATCCCTGGTGGGGGCACCCGTGTGGGAGACAATCGATCAATGTTTCTCTCCCACACAGATGTTTCTCTCTCTCTCCCCCTTCCTCTCTCTAAAATCAATAAACATATCCTCAGGTGAGGGGAAAAAATTCATGGTCATAGTAGTAGTTCTTTCATTTACAGAGTTGCATCAGTATTTTCGGGTGTCAGGATGCAGACGAGCCGGGGAGCCCTGCCCCGAGCCTGCCCCAGGGAGGTGCAGAGCCGGCTCCTGAGCAGCGGGCCTCCCAGTACTGCCTCTCAGGCCCCACAGCCCGCTGCACACACAGGGGACTTCAAAAAATTTTCAAGACAAGTATAGTCAGATAGAAACCTCTCAAACGACACAGAAAGGCAAAAATTATTAAAATACACTCTTTGCCAAATGACTTACTAGAATATGACAGGGGCAGGGAAACGCCTGTGCCGGGCCTGAGCCAGCCCCACCGCCGGCTGTCCTCCCTCCCCAGAGCCACACCTCCACCCCCGGCCCTCCGCCCGCCAGCTCCTCTCCATCAGTCCCCAAAGCTGGAACTAAGCCGGGCTCACAGCCGTGGCAGGCCCGGTGAGCAGGTGGGTCTGCCTTCCAGGAGCACGTATGGCAATAGGAAAGTCACACGGGCAGGCTGCTTGAGCGATAAGCTGGAGTCCTTTGGCCAGCACAGTGCCCAGTGGAAAGGGCAGCGGGCAGGACACCCGCTAGGAGCGGGGTCCTCAGAAGCCATACAGATCCCACCTTGTGGCCCAAACACAAGACGTCATGCTGCTGGCACTTCTTGTCGGGCAGTGGGACCTTCCTGGTAAGGCAGGAAACAACATGCTTGGGGAAGGACCCCCAAGAACGAAACCACACGGGCAGATGCTACCCCAAAGGGGCTTCCATGGGGACCGGTCCCAACGGCACATCTTGACCTCGTGTCCTCAGGCAGCACAGAAGGGCACAAGGAGGCAGTTTGGAACAGGTCAGTAGGGTGGACCAAGGTGGGCCTGAAACATCCCGGGCCATCACCTGTGCTGCTCTGAGGGTCTGTTTCCAGGGCCGAGCCTGCTGCCGCTAGTGGGGTTTGGGGGTGAAGACTCAGCCATGCTCCTGTGGGTTGAAGGGGTGCAGTTGAGGGGTGGGCATGGGCGAAGCCACTGGCTCAGACCACAGGTGGGATGTTGGGAGTCCTTGGTGCCAAGTAATGGTGGCCATAGGAAAGGTCACTTGCTAAGACACACAGGCCCCAGGCGGGTGCCAAGACAGTCTTGTTACCAGAGAAGCACAAAGCTGTGATCCAGGTGTTAGAGCCAAACCGTAGGTCAGGGCAGGTGCCACCTCACAGAAGGTGCTGCAACTTGAGACTTCAGACCAGCCATAAATAAATTGGTGTGCGTGAAGTAATTTAATCTGTGCAGCCCTGTGCACATGGAATCTCTTGTGAGTAAATCACGGTAATCACCACCAACAAAGATGGACTTGAGCTTACAAATGAGAAAAGATGAGGCTACTTCTCCTACTCCGATCTGCTCACACTTTCCTCAACTTAGGAGAGGGGCCGAAGGAGCTGTGCACAGACAGGTAATCCCATGAGTTTCCCGAGGAAGAAGGTGACAGGCGTGTGTTAGAGACAATGACATGGGATGGCTCCAGAAGCTTGGAGGAGACTCTGTGCCGCCCCTTTCTGTGTGTCTATCAGAACATCTCATACTGTCTGGGTCCTCAGCAAGGTGAGGCCAGAGATATTGCACTTTTCAATCATGGTTTCTTATTAGAATTACATCAAGAGCTCTAGAAAACAAAAACAACCTGGGCCTGGGCCTGGCCTTCAGAAAAATAAATCAAATGGGGATGGAGTGGGCCCAAACATCGGTATTTTAAGAAAGATTTTCAATGGACTCTATCAGATATCAAGTGTTGAGAATCACGGGCATCTAGGAGCTCCCTTTCACAGGTAGAAAAGTCAGTCCATAGCATGATGACAAAAACAATGATATTAGCATAACCAATAATAATAATAATAAAACCAATGACAACAATGACGATAACACCGATTACTACTACTACCATTCAGCTCTTACGCAGGTCATGAACCATGCCACCAATTTATCTTCCAACTTTCAGGTCACAAAATCTGAGGCTCAAAATAATCAACAACTTGTCCATGTTCAGATAGTTCATAAGTGGCTGAGCCGGGGCTCAAGCCCAAGTCCAGGGGTCTCTCAATCTACCTCTTAACCACGTGCTACCGAGGCTCTGCCCCCATCAGTGGGTAGGGTGGTAGAGACCAAGGTGCTCTACAGGCACGCATTCTAGCGAATCCAAGGCGCCCACTGTGCAGACTCAGCGCTTTGGAAAGGGTTCCCCTGCAGCCTCCAGGGCTGCCTGGGAGTGGGTTTGTGGCGGTCACCTGTCAGCCAGTTTGGGTGGATCCAGAAGGGGAGCAGTAGGAGCAAGTTACGTGGGTTTTCTGCTCTTTCCTCCTGGTAGGGTCACTGAGAGTAGGGTGCAATCTGTCGGTTGCTAGACCCTAACATCTAAAATTGATTAAATGATTTAATTTCTTAACTTGAACTCTTGACCATTGGGCTGGACCCTTCTTTGCTGTGGAGGCTAGCTCCTCATTGCGTTTAGCACACTTTCTGACCTCCACCCTCTAGATGCCCGTAGCAACTCCTGACAAGCAAACGTGTCTCTACCACTGTGAAATGTCTCCTGGCAGCAAAATCACCCCCAATGAGAAACAGTAACTTAACCCTCATAGCGATCTTTTGTGACGGGCAAGGTAGCCATTATCAGTCTTCACTGTATGGAAAAGGAATCTCAGACGAACAGGCTGTGATCTGCCCGAAGTCACAAGAGCGGCAGAGTGGACTGGGCACTCAGATTATCTGACTCGAAAGCCAGTGCTCGTGTCAGCACCGCATGTCAGCACTGCACCTCTGACAGCCCAGGACACTGCCCTGGGAGCAAGGGCAGGTGCGCTTGTCTTTGCCGCATTCTCTCTGGGCTGCCTCGTCTGTTGGAGGCATCCCCCTGAAATCGGAGCGAAGCCCGAGAGGCTGCTGCGGATGTCAGACTCCGGAGACCGTGGGACCACATGGATGAAAGGAGGTCACGGGTCTGCATCCTCCCTAACATCGAGTTTTCAATGAAGGCCTCTGGACCAGAAGACAAGGTGACTTTTAATTTTAAAAAAGTAATTAATTCAGCCATTGAAAGGCATCCTCTAAATTTCAGCATCATCTCATGCTCTTTTTTTAATCTCCTTAAGACAGAGGACCTTGGACAATTCCCTGGGTCAGGCCGCAGCAGAACAAGCTGAACTCCGCAGGCTAGCAGCAGAGGTTTGTGTTATGGCAGGAGCAGCCCCCAAGAATTAACCTAACGTCCTGCTGATGTGCCAGCTGGCAGCTGCAGTTGCTCAACAAAGGTTCAGGATGTCCTATCAGGTGACGAGAACAATCACGGGATCCTGAAAGAAAGGAGTCTCCATCTAGGGGCTTTGTTTGAAAGCAGCACCCAGCCAGGGAGAAAATCCCAGTGCTGGAGGGGACCAGTGAGGGTTGGCCAGGATTCCTCTCCCAGGATCAGCTGGGCATTGCCTCAGGTCATGAAATAAATATTGTTACAGAAATGGACGTCAGAGAGCGGGGAGGCCTGTCATCAGGAGCAAAGTTAGATAAAAAGCGAAGCCACTAATGGAGAGCTCACACAACGCCGGGCCTGTCTCGGAGCAGAGCTGACGATGGGGACGAGGAGGAACCGCCATGTATGAGATCCGGAGGCCAGGAGCCAGGGGACTCTCAGAAGGCACTTTAGCCTCTTCAGGTCTCAGAAGCTTTCATTCTTTCTGAGGTGGGGCAAAAAAGACAAACGCAGACAGTAGGCTCCAGTGTCTGAGAGCACAGGATATGGGATGAGGCAAATCCAGGTTAACTTCGTACACCAGATAACTGCACGGTCCTAGAAAGGCACTTAATGTCTCTGAGATGTAGTATCATTGCTTTTAAGATAGGAGTCGATATAGAATCTCTCTCATAGCAATAGAAATAGATGAAACAATAGAAATAGAAAATTCCCAGTGCCTGAAACAGTAAAAATTCAGTAAATTGTCACTTAAAAGAAAACAATTTGTTTCCTGGCCTCAATTTAGCATTTTACTTGGAGGGAGAGGAAGGAGACGGAAGGCGTGGTTTGCTGTTGCTGTCAGAGACTAGTTTCAGTGAATCTCCTTGCTCTCAGCACCCTCCTCCCGCATCTCCTCACACCTCCATATGTTATTAAAAGGAAGGGAGACTCCTCTCTTTTGTTATATCCAAGGATTTCCTACAGCCAGAGAGATTTAACATTCTTCTGATGCTCAAGGCAAGGCTTCAAATTAGCATAGCTACACCTGGCTTTGGATCTGGAGACAAATTGCTACTTCATTATAGAACCAGTGAGAAGCATCCAATTTTTAAGGTTGTTAAACCTGCAAGGGCAGCAGAGAACCAAATGAATGTATAATGAAGAATTACCTAACATGAGGCAAAGCATCTCAGAGGCAAAAGGGAAACACACACACACACACACACACACACACACACACACCCCACACACACACAATCATGCCCTGGAAAGACATTTTATGACAGTAGAAATGGTTGTGGTAAGGTTATCCTATTTAGATATTTTAAGTGAGACATGAAATGTTAGTAACTCCTTTACTTGTCCCAAGGCAAGGGGTGCCAAGGAGTCAGCAGCACTGCGCGAGCTTTTCTGTACACCTGTCCCCTGTGCAGACTTCTACAAGCCCACAAGATGCAAAGACTCCCTTAGTTTCTGTGTGCTACCCACCCTGCTGTTACTGATACACATCTACTCAAAAGATATCTGGTCTTACAGCCACCAGAAACAATAGCCCAGTTGCCGGGGGAACCGTGGATTAGTGCAGGAAGCTTGTGGGGTCCATCTCCGTGACCACGGCGACAACAGGGATGAAAAGCTTAGTTGCCCTAAGCTTGTGACACACGTGGATTCCTGAGCTATTTGGGGAAATCAGCAACCACTTTAGTGCCTTTATCTGCTTCGGGAAGGAGCCTTACATACGCTACAGTCAATTGACTTCTGAGTGAAAGAATCCAGCTCTCATTTCTGTCAATCCTCACTCTGCACCTTACCAGGTCACTTTTACAGCAGTTCCTCATCAGAAACTCCATGTAAAAGGGGCCTCCAAAGAATGACACCTGGGCTCGGTTCCAATCCAGGGCGAAACCTGATCCACAGAAACCCCAAAAGTTGCTTTAGAATTGTGCAAACACCAAGCTTGATAAACAGTGGAAGATGTTAAATCAACATAAGATGATAACAATTCCAAGGTTTTCTTCTGAAATGCAAGGTCCCACACACTCTTCCCCAGTAGGCATTTCTAAACAGTCGGGTGTCTGGAGCATTCGTCTCCCTAGCTCCTTTGCCGGGCCCTGCTACCTGTTGAGACCACAGCAGCTCACCTGTGCCCCGCAAGAGCCCAAGGATCATGTGGGCTCCCAAGCTGCTAACTCGTCAGCTGTGGGGAAGATGGCCTGGTCGCTTTCTCCCCTATCCATCAGCTTAGCTGCTGCTTCTCCAGAATCAAAAGATGACTGCCAAGGGGACAGGGACTTTGTTTTCTTTCACTGACTGTAATTGTTTAGATGACAGCCAGTGAGTGCTGCAATTTTCAAGTCTTCAGACACTTAATTCATCTCATAGGCGACACTGAAAACAGCCCAGCAGGCACTTACCCACCCCGGCTCTCTTGCTAAGTCACCCTGGACCTGGTGACGAACCCAGCTGGGTGATGCCCACTGGGCAGGGTTGGTGCTGTGATCACCTGGGGTATTGTGCTGGAGATGAGAGGGAGGCGGGGTTGAGGGAGGTGTAGGCCAGGGTGCGGGCGCTCCTGTTGTTCCGATTCCTGAACTCTGGTTCAACGTTCTCCGTAAAGAGAGCCAACCTCCCTTCCTCCCGCCCCTCAGACCAGACAACATGCTATGAGAAAGTTCTGCGCAGGACTTCAGGAAAAACATCTCAGGTGATAGTTGCCACTTTGGTTAGAGCTAAAGCCAGTGAGAGGGGTCAGAGCAATGAACAGAAGCTCAAGAAGGTCCCCATTCTGGCCTGCGAGAAGGGAACACTGGAATGTCCTCCTCCCCAACCATCCCTGTCATCTTTGGATTGATGGTAAGTTGTCCTGCTGGGAAAGGCTTTGTTCACGCACCAGAACCTGGGCTGGCCAGCAGTGTGAGGGATGTTTGTATCCTCAGCCGTCCCCTGTCTGTCTCCCCTCTGACTTTCTCTGTGTGAGTCTTAAAGCTGGGATGTTTAAGAAGGTGACTTTTTTCAAGAGGGGGGTCAATTCCTTTCCCGAGTAAATCCGAGACGTTCCCTCTTCCTCCCTGTGCTAGCAGCCCCTGCCCAGCTGGGTGTTGCTGTCATCTCTCCGCTGGTGCGGTCCACCTTCCACAGCGTCCCTGCCCCAATCGAACTGCTCTTTCCAGGATGGGATTCTCCCCGTCTCCTCTATTGACTTACAACGCGACTCAGTTACCTGCGATGCTCTTGCATCCACACTCTAAGCAAGATGTGATTTTATTATTCATATAAATGACTATTGAGTACGTACTATGCTAGAGATTGTCTTCTAACTTTACATATATTAATGTAATTCCCACAGCAACCTTCTAAATTAGGTATCATTACCTTTTTTTAAATTTTAAAAACAATTTATAAAAAGATTCTCAGGGAGGGTACAGATGACGACAAGGCTGTGCCGTGAGTAAGTACTGGAGTCTGGGTTTGAAACCTGCTGCTTGATTCCACAGCCCATGCGCTTCACCAATGATCTCTGTTTGGCACAGAAGCCTGACCACTGGTTCTCCCAAACCCCCCAGGGCTCATCTCCATGCCAGAGAGAACCCCCATTCCACGGAGGTCAGCCTCTTTGCTGTCTTAGAAAACAAATCATGCTCAAATTCTTTTTCTTCTACCTGGCCTGCTTTGCCTTTCCCTTATTTAATTCTTCTTTAAAACAACACAAACAAACAAACATTTTTTATTGATTTATAGAGAGAGAAAAAGGGAGAGGGAGGGAGAGAGAGAGAGATAAACATCAATGTGAGAGTAAAACATCTTTCAGCTGCCTCCTGCACACCCCTACTGGGGATAGAGCCTGCAACCCAGGCATGTGTCCGGGAATCCAACTGGCAACATTTTGGGGCATGGGACAATGACCAACCAACTGAGCCACACCAGCCAGCCCCTTATTTGATTCTTACCCATTCCTCAAATACTGGCTCAAGTCCAGGTTGTTCTGCAATGTTCTCTAGAAGATCCAAGCCCACCCTCGTGTCCTCGGACCCCGTGGCACACCACGCAGTTCCAGTGTGCCTGGTCCTGCTGAGTATGTCTGTGCCCTTCTTCTTATGAGAGACCAGGAGCCATTTCAGAGAGAGGAAACTGTCATCTCATTGTGCAGCCCTTGTGGAATCTTGCCAATATGAGGAACATAAGAAAAACCCAACTGAATTAGACCAGCATAGGACGGGGCTGCTGAGAACCTTCCAACCCAAGTCTTACAAAAACTCTGCAAGAGAAGTGAGCAGGCTGGTCATACCTCTGTGCTTGAATGCCACACCCAGCAGAGTCAAACTGCATGCGCCTCTTCTCCCTGGAATCTCTGCTGTTTTGTTTGTGTCCAGAGAAAGTGTGGTTTCTTTTCTAACTCTGAAGAATACCCAGGTTTGCCTAAAAATGCTGCCTTTGTTTGTGCGGCAGTGAGAACTCTGCCCTCTACAACAGGACACGATCCCCCTCTGCTGGCACTGGTCTCTGGGCAGATGAGAAGCAGAAACTGGGGACCAACGTTCAGGCCCCAAAGAGTATCATTAAGCCGATGCACCCAGTGAGACGCTGGCCAATTCCAGCCACTAGAAATGCACTTCCCGTGTCCTTACCACCTACCCATCCTGTGGTGGAACAAGAGTGAATGACTACGTGGTGAATGCTAGAAATGTTTCCAACTGGGGCCCATCAGCAGTCTGTGATCCTTACATTTCCAGTGGTTGCTGTTTAACCACTTGTTCTAGGACACTAATTAAGAGTTTGTGGCCTGGCTGCTGTGGCTCACTGATTGAGCAACGACCCATGCATCAAGAGGTCGCTGGTTTGATTCCCGGTCAGGACACATGCCTGGGTTGCTGGCTGAATCCCCAGTAGGGAGAGTGCAGGAGGCAACCGATCTATGTTTCTCTCACACATGGATGTTCCTATCTCTCTCTCCCTTCCTTTCTCTCTAAAAAAAAATCAATGAAAACATATTTTTTAAAAAAATCATGAATTCAGGACCTTTGCAATTGCTATTTCCCATGCCTGTAATGGCTCCCTTTCTTGGGCTATGTAACTGCTCCTGCCATACTTAATGCCTCTCAGGGATGGCGTGCCAATGAGATGTTTTCCTAACACTTCCAATGAAAAGGAACTCCCACCACTTTCCAACCTCACTCTGTTTTCATGGTAGCATGGTGATTGTGTCTGTTTCCCTCTGTATGTGCCCTCACACCCACTGCCGGAACGCAGGCTCCATGAGGGCAGAAATCCTGTCTATTTAAATCATTTCTCGACTCCCAGGTCCTAGCACTCACGGTGCTCCACAAATAGCCAATCAAAAACTATTAAATAAACACGTGTGTGAGTTCTAATACATAGATAAAAACAGATCCTGAAACTAGTTCTAGGTTAATACTGACAAAATCTGGAGCCTCAAAGAATGACTTCACCTGTGGGTCGCAGACCTCTGTAAAACCGCACACCTAGACCAGAGAAGCAACTTCCCGCTTTCTGTTCCTAAGTCTTCCTGACCCGGCTTGGTCGGAACAAAATGGTGCAGGGGGCCCTTCTCTCCAAATGACTTTCGGGTGACCTTGGGCGATGCTGTTTTCCCTCCACCCTGGAGTCAGGGTGAAAAGACAAGGTTGGAGGAGCGGTGTGTAAGGAGGCCCCCGACGCCTGCCTCTGGACACGCCCCATGTGGTCCTTGGGTTTTGCAGGAGGAAGAGGAGCTGGCCTCCCTTCAAATGCCTCTGCGAAGCGCTTGCCAGGAATCAAAACCAGGACTTGATACCATCAAGCCTGAAGAAGCGGTGCTCATTATTGGGTCCCACAGAGGAGAACTTACAAGAATTTGTCTGTACTATGTTCAAAAAGAGTGAATACATGTTTCTTGGGGGGGCAGGAAGACAGCTTTGAGGCTTCCACACGGGATCCCGTGGCTCGGCCTCAGCTCCCTAAGGCCTCAGGACTAATCAGGGCAGTTTGCAGTGCTCCTTTTAACCCTCCCTGGGGGCCTGCCTGCAGAGCCCCGCGGGGGAGGGAGGACTGGCGCAGTGGAAAGAGCTGTGCTTTCGGGAGAAGCACAGCAGCAAACGAGGCTGAGACAGATCACACAGCCGGCGCGCCGTCACTCCGCTTGAAGCGCGTGCCCCGGCTCATGGTTATGCAATGCAACAACTTGACAGAGTGCTGCTGTCGCTGCACCAGAAATTGAAAGCATTCTATTCCACCTGTACATACAGCAGGGAAAATCACTTTCAACTCATTGAGAGGCTTCAACAGCAGAAAGATGGATCAAACCGATGAGGAGCCAATCTTACCGTTGCCTACCGATGCCAGCCAGACACATAAGCGGGGGTGACGGCAAGTCCCGCAGGAGGAGCTGCTGCTATGGCTCCCAGCTCAGGAGGGTGTGGGGCGGGGAGCTGTGCAGAGGGAGGGACAAGGAGTGGCCCTTTAGAGGCAGGGGGCAACGGGACCCCTGCCCTGTGTTCACAAAGACAGAGGCGTCAAGTTAAACCTCCTGCCGGCCAGCTTGCCTTCGCTCAGGACCATGCTATGTAGGAGAGAGCAATTTGGTATCAAGAGGAGCCAGAACTCGGGCCAGTTGGAGGAGCTGGGAGGGGCTCTAGCAGCTTGTGGGAGATGCGTTACTTTTAGGGACTCCTGAAGGGGAAGTGATGGATTTCTGAAATTCAGCATTACAAAGGACTAACAAATTCCAAGTCATCTCTGATGAAGGTTGGAAAAAGTCCTGAGACAGGGAGGAGCACCATGCTCACTGGTGCAGTCCCCTGGCCTAATGACTGGCTTAAAGGTCCTTTGTGCTGTCCCCATTGCCTCCTCCCAGGGCCCAGGTCATAGATAAAGGGAATTCTCCCTTTATCTATGGGGCCAGCACTTGTCATTTTGCCATCTACCTGTGTCACACCAAAGTGTCCTCATTAGATAAAAAATTAAATTTTGTTAATTAAAGTAATGGAAACCAATTACCCTTATCAGGCCACATGGCCTGCTGAAACAGAGCCAAGCGTGCGAGTGCAGCGCCAGCCTGGGCTGGGACAGTGCCGCGGGGCTGGCCCTCTGCCTGCGGCTCCTGTCCTGGCAGCGCAGGGACTTTTCTCCCCTGGAGTTACAGCATGTTCTGAACTGTTAACAAGCAGGATATTTTCTTCAAAATGATGAGTAGTAGAATTAAAATTCCCTAACATTCAAAGATTCGGTTAATTTATTTTTAGCTCCCTACCTAGCATTGTGATGGATTGAACAAAAACCATGTATGTTTAAAATAAAACTCAATAACTTTATAAATGGAATAAAGAGGCTGGTGCAGTGTGATTGGAAAGATTTTTCTCTTCTCCTGTACTACATCTCCTCAAAACAGCTTGAAAAGTCATCACTTTTCTAAATATCTCTACAATTTAAACACAGTCATTATTTCACTTAAAAAAAAAAAAAGTGCCATAAATGCAGAGTGAAGTCTCCTCAGCAAAGTCCCTGAGTTTTCGCAGTTTATTGTGAACTAATTGCCAAAGCAGCCTGTGATGAAATCCCTAATGACCTTTGCGATAAAAGATTAAACCGCGTAAGAAAACACATTTAAAAGGTGAGCTGCCGACTCTGAAATTCCACGCACTTGGGCAGTGTATCGTGAATGCCCTCTCTATTGGTCAGGATCCTTGGGGTAACCAGCATGCCCTCTCCCTAACTTCGGGGTAGTCACACTTCCACTACAGCAGCCCAGGCTCGGGGCTGGAGTAAGGGACCGGAGCTGGCAGTCCAGGTTATATTTGTACTGCTGTGTCACTATTGAAAAAAATGAAGCCACTGACATCTCTCTGAGCTTATCCCCAGAGCCAATCTCCGTCTTTGAGAAGGGGTACATCACTTAATGGTATAGTCCTGGCACCCCACTTTTTCTTAACCTGACCTTGTTCCCCATGGTCCAGAATAACCTCTCTCTAGTCCACTTTGAACATTTCACTCCCCCACCCTTTCCTGACACAACAGGACTCATCCCAGTTTATTCTGGTGGTCCCTCCCATCTGTACCATCACTACCCACATTCCCACTACTTTTTAGAAATGTGCTGTTCAAATTGAGCGAACGCATTGTTTCCCCTCAAAGGTGGCTTGCTAGCCATCACGTTAGACTGAAACAATGCAAGAATCCTGAACTTCCTACTTCTGTCTTCTCGAAAACCCCTTCTGTCTCTGTGTATTGAAAGGCAGGCCTCTGCAGATCAGAATCCATTGTAAAACAGAATTTTTTTTTGTCATTGGTGTTAGTAAAATATGAAAGATGTAGCTAAGAGAAAAACACAGAATGATGCTACCTCCATTTAGGAGAATCCCGTGAAAGTCTGGTAGCAAACCTCAGCACCTGGAGACTCGTGCTGGGTGCCCTTTGGTTGCCTTCAGGGAATTGTGAAACCTCTTGGCAGCTCTCAAAACGACACTGACACAAGTGTACAGACTTTCCCAGCCACGTCCCCTGCAGAGATTTCTGCAAACAGATCAGTTCTTACAACCTCATGTTCTTCTTTGCCATCACAATCTGCATGGCGTCCATTATCCTTCTTAAAATTAATCTAGACAATCACATTTATCTTAAATAGCATAACCAAGCCGGCTCCATATCAGCCCCAGCGCCCTGGAGTAGCATTTTTATTCCTGGAAACAGCACAATGCCTGGAAGTGCTGCCGTCACATCAAAGTCATATCTGCTTAAAAGAATTTGGGATTTCTTGATATATAAGCTCTCAGGGTAGGAAGCTAACTTATAGGAAAGTATTTCCCGTTGTTCAAAGAGTATAAATAGGGCCCAGCCAGTGTGGCTCAGTGGATTGAGCATGGTCCCATGCACTGAGAGGTCCCGGTTCAACTCCTGGTCAGGGCACATGCCTGCGTTGCAGGCTCGATCCCCAGTAGGGGGCGTTCAGGAGGCAGATGTATCTCTCTCACATGGATATTGGCCAGTCACAAAAGCCAAATGATTTCAAAAAAAATCTAGATTAAGCTATTTTAATCAAATTTATTTATTGACTTTAATATTAATTATGTATCTCCAGGAATAAATAGAGTATGTTTATTCCCCAAATGTATTTATCTTGTCAACCGTTCTCGGTAGTGAATAATTTCATAGCAGTAATGCTCCTGCATCCCCCCAGCCCATCTTTCATTAAATGCTTTATCCTCTCCAAGACACCATGTCTGGGTTCACAATTGGTTTTCCCTTGCTCACGCCCACTCTTAGAGAACTTATCACTTGTGTCTTTTCCCTACTAGAGTGTTCTTTGTTGCATCGAATCAAAATGTTCTTCTTTGTAACTCCCTTCTAGCACTTTCAGATTTGTCCTCTAGGGCCATATGGAGCAAACCTAACCAATCTTCAACTGCATGAAGGAAGTTCTCATGGTTCCTTCAATTATGCCCTCCAGGCTCAAACCCAGTCAAGACCTCAATGATCACTCTGATGACATTTCATATGGTAACATCAGTTTGGACTCTTCTGCTTATTTTTCTTCCACTGTTACTGTATCTCATAAAGCATGGTGGCCGCAGTGAACACAGACGGCCTGGATCTGGTCAAACCAATGCAAACTAAACCAGCACTATTGCCTTTGTTTTTAGCTCTAGACACCAGGATAACAATAAGTCAGGACGTTTTATTAGAATAATCTAGAATTGTATCTACTTTAAAATAGTTTTTGTCTCAAAGTTCAGATTATTTAAGCTCATCCAGATTAGTAGAATTTAGTTATTCTATGAGAATCATGACCTAAGCATTAAGACCTTGGATAATTTGGTATAGACCCTGACAGAGAACTAGACTGATTGAGATCCCCCTGGCTCTCGTGGATTTTAGTTGTCAACGTTACCATTGTCATGGGGAAAATGTCAGAGTCCCTAATGGGAGTTGACAGGTCTGGCTCAGGTTGACCTCTCCTCCACCCCTCAGCAGGTACAGCATCCCTGAATACCAACAGGATGCTCGAGAGTCAGCCAAATTCCCACTGAAAAATAAGCCTCAGCATGTGAGAGGCAATTCCTATTATTTTTCTGGGTACTTCTTGCTTCCAGAAGCAGAAGAGAGAACAGAGGCCAATATTTAGAGATGTGAATGGTCCTAGAGGACTGCAGAAGAATAGAAATGCAAATGCAGTGTTTGAAAGGCACCCTACTGAATAATTTACTGAAAATATGAAGGCATAGAGGAGGAAATGCAGCTACCAGGGCATCTAGTCTCTGCAGGACCATATCAGCTTTAGAATGCCCAGCATGGACTAGACAGGCACTTCAGCCATATCCATTTGCTTTAAAGAAATTAAAAACAAAGTGGTGGCAGTGGGAAGAACACAGATTGTACATCAGAAAGTCTGGTTTCAAAGCAGTGTTTTGCTACTTACTAGCTACATGAACTTGGGTAATTCAGTTAACCTCTTTAAAAACTCATTTGTAAAATCAAAGTTCTAAGCTAGACGCTAGTTGAGGTCTTTAGAGTAAAGACCTTCTATAATTTCTTATACTATGTCCCATCCTTCCTGACTTCTGGTTGCCCTCCAGAAGGAATGGCTTCACATTATTTTAAAAGGATAGTGATGTGCATAACATTTGGAGGTGGGGGGTGAATGAGAGGAAAAACTTAGAGTCTTACATTAGATTGATCACAAAAGTTGTGTTTTTGTTTATTTACTTTTTGTAGTTGCCAGAGAATTAATTGCTTATACCATTTTGTTTGTTTGTTCTTCCGAAGTCAGTGGTTGATTTGTGTGCCTTAGGTTCAGTGTGAAGCCACTTGGAAAGCACCCAAGGCCAGAGAATGGCCGGTGCTGCTGGAGCTCTCCATGGTGCTCAGTGGTCCCTTTCCCGTCACACCTGCAGTCCTTCTCTTGGGAGCTGCCCCTCCTTTGCTCTGACAGGCAAGAATTAGAAAGATCGTTTTTGGGGGGCCATTCACACTGGTAACATTTCTTTGGACACAGCCTCTGAAGATCACAGGTCCAATAGAACTCCAAGTTGAGATTATGGTCATTGAAAACCAAATGTAGGCTTAGAGTAAAAGAAGTAAAAAATATGAAGATATGCAGATGCTCTTATAAAAATTTTATTCTACATCATATATGTGACTCAGTATCTACTGAGGCGGCATGCAGGTAGGTCTCTGAAATTAGGGCGAAAGATGGAAACCAGGGGCTTCTAGCAGATGAAGAACCTGTCTGAATTTGGACACAGGAACAAGCTATTGATTTTATTTCCAAATAAGCAGAGAAATGATCTTAACCTGGAAAGGAAAGCTCCTGCTGGCCAAATTTCTCTCTGCCTGATGGAGCTGGAGTTGCATGCCATTCACTTCAGCATCCAGTGCACTTGGGGGTGAAATCCAGGATATGATAAGAAAGAGTGATCCTCAAATCACCTAAATTATTATAGTCCCAGTATGTATGGGTGTGTCTATAAAAGACAATGGTGAGCTGAGATAAAAGGCAAAAAGAGAAGACCCTGGAAAAACACTGTGGAGGACAAGGCAATCTATATTAAAAGCCAGAAATCTAGAGCCTGATAATACACAAAGAATTGTTCCCCCATCACATGTGACCCAGTAGCCAGTTAGCTGTACGTGTACTCTTTTGATCACTTGACAAAGGCTTTTTTCCCACTAGGGGAGGGAGAGAGGGCTCAGGGCATGAAGAGCCATAGAATTTGTCTTCTTTGATTAGTCACTCTGACTAAAGTCTGTGTTACTGAAATGCATGTGCTCAATGACCATTCACTAAATGTTCCATGATTGTGTTGAATATGCTCTATAGCAAATGAGAGCCATCGATTTGCCAGAGCTGAGATGCCAGTTGAATCTCATCTCGCATATCTCAGCTGGGGCTGCTTGCAGGCGAGGACTAATCCCCCAGAGCACCTAGTGTGATGCTTTGCATAGAGCAGGTGCTGAGTAACTGTTTGATAGGGGACTGCTTCCATAAAGTAATCATAGGGAAACATTTAGAAAGTTATATTGAGGAGATGCTCAATATAAAAGGTCTCCTTCCCCCAGGCCCCTCCCTGCTACCGAGAGAGGCCATTCACAAACAGATGAGCATTCAGCTTCGGAGAGGCCTTGGAACTTTATTATCAGATTCTAAGATTTCATGAAATGATGCAGCATTAATAGCTACAAAGATGGATAGAAAATTCTGTGTTAAAATCTGATCTGTGTGTGCTTCAGGTAAAGAAGTCACAAATCCATTTCAGTTAGTACAGAAGACCTAATGCAAGGGGATGATAAGTCAAACCACGGCGAGAAGTAGACCACGTGGGACAAATCCAATCTGTCTGTGAACCATAATTAGTAGGCACCTACCATAAGCTGGATGCAAGAATGAAGACGTTGCCTTGACATTTAAATACCTCACATTCTAGTGGGAGATAATCAGCACCAAGAGCTGAGACGCGGGGGGGTGGAGACGATTCAACAGGTAGACCTTGAAGGCAAAGCGCTCAGGTTTGCGTCCCAAGCTGTGCACCCCAGACACTGCCAAGTGACCTGGCTTCTCTAAGTCTGACCTTCTGACACCTAAGCAGCATTAACCGTATCCACCTCATACTCGATGTATATTAAGCCTTTAAGCGGTGCATGCACGCTCATGGTAACTGCTAAATAAATCTAAGCTCTTACTTTAATGAAAGGATAAGAAGGAAACTGAAGGGCAACATGGAGAGAACATTTCCTTCGCCAAAATCGACTAAACTATTTACAGTTCCTTCCTGTGTGTGGATTGGAAATTAACACCATTATATCTGTAAATTATGTTGTAAGTGTATGATTATTAACTGTATACTTAGATGTCTTCAGTTTTGAGGACAATGTTAACCTTTTATGTGCTATGTAGCATTGTGTTAATTCTCAACTTTTACTTTTGTTCTGAAGCAAGAACTCCTTCAGATATCGCAGTGGAAGGTACCTGAACCTGGAGGTTCAGTTTCAAAACTGTAAATGGCATCGAGGGTTGTAGGCAAAGAGAAGTCATCACAGGATGGACTCTGAGCTGGGTCTACGCTGTGTGAGATCATCCTATGTTATTAGTGGACAGTGGCGCCAGCCAGAAATACACCAGTGATCCCTTCTCTCTCAGGGGTGCTGATCCACACCTCTCCGATCTTCATAGAATCTATGCAAGATGCCTGGGCAAACGCAAACACGGCACCTTCCTTTCCTGCAGAGCCGTGCCGCCTGTGGCCACATTCCCCTTGCAGGATTTTCCCTCTGAAAGTGAGGTGTGAGACAGGAAGAACACAGCTGTGCTTTCAGACCCCAGATGGAAATAGTACAACATGCTAAGCAGTCAGAAAAAAATATTTGGACCTATGCACAGAGCACATTTTCTCTAGATGCTATCAAGAGATAGAACAGTGTTTCTGCATAAAATCCATGTCTCTCCTATATACTAGTCTTCTTTTAAGAAGCAATGTTTCTCTTTTTTTATTTTTCAATTACGGTTGGCATGTAATATTAGTCTATATTAGTTTCAGGTGCAGAGTGTAGTAGTTAGACATTGATACAATCTACAAAGCGACGCCCCTGGTTTCATTGAAATGTTACTGGACTGAACAATGCAGGCTGACGGGTCTGCCTGGAGCAGGAGCAGATGTAAAGCAGTCAAGACTGTTGCAAGAGTGCAGCGGAGCCCACAGAACCTCGCTCTCCTTTCAATTCTGTGCTCATCTGGATAGCAAAGCCAAGCCTGGTGTTTTGATGGCTCAATTTCTTTTCCTCAGTCACTGCAGCAGTGACGCTTCTAAAAGGGACAGCCTGCTCCTCTATGGAACCAACTGCATTGGAATTCTACTAAATGGCATGAAGTGTCTTCCAAATCAAAGAGAGAATGTAATTTAAGTGCCACTTGGATCTTCCCACGGTTTCCCTGTACCCACACGCTAGAACACTGCTTGGTGACAGGTCTATAGTTTAGGGTAACACACAGTGGGGAAAAAAATGACGATTTTTCAACCATGTATGTCAGGAAATTGACAATTTTTATAACACACTTCTAATGGAGAATTATCGAGATTCCCTCCCCTCAAGTTGACAACATTGGTAGAATGTGACAAAGCAAGGTGTTTGTCAAGAAATTAACATCTACCTTCTTTGCTGAAATGGAGACTCACAATGTGGAGGAAGATCAAATAACAGCACGGTAGGATTATACCACCAGAATAAGAGCTGAGTTAAGAAATCTTATAGCCCTGGCCAGTTTGGCTCAGCAGTTAGAGCGTCGGCCCGCAGACCAGAGAGTCCCAGGTTCGGTTCCCACTAAAGGCAAGTAACTTGGTTGCAGTTTTTCCCCGGCCTTGTTGGGGTCGTGCAGGTGGCAGCCACTCGATATGTCTCTCTTGCATTGATGTTTTCCTCTCTCTTTCTCTTCCTCCCTCTCTCCCTCCCACTCTATCTGAAGATAAATGCAAAAAAAAAAAAAAAAAAAAAAGAAATCTTATAGAGGGATGGGGAGAAAATCACAATCTCCTCCCCAAACTACTGTGTTTACATGACATATCGCATACTTCATATATAGCAGGTGGTCAAGAATACTTAAGAAGAACCCAGCAAATGAATCCGGATTAAAAGAGAAATTCCAAAAGGCAATTATTAAGTAAACATTCAGTAAGCATCTATTATAAACCAGGCATGCCCCCTTGATAGCAGTATTTCTTCTCTCTAGGACCTCACATGTTAGTGAAAAAGTCCAATATACACACAGCCCACTCTGGAACCAGCCCGGAAGTGCGGGTATCAGTCATGAACAGCTGGGAGCAGCCCAATGAAGAAAAGTGAAAATTATGAAAGCATATGAGTAAGAATCAGTATATTAATGTACTCAGTACGTTTTCATCTCCATCAAATTAAAATGGATAAAAAGCTCCCAGATTAATAGATGAAATGCTTTATGATAACGAGAATTGCAAAGAGGTACCACAAAATTGGCTTTCCCCCATTTGTCATTGTTATTTTAGGAACAGCAAATGGCCTTTCGAAGTTTTGTCAGTATCTAGCTTTTGTGGAATGGTACTAAGTGTAATTAGAAGTGGACTGAGCAAAGTGTTGTCTATATTCTCCATCTGTCCCCTTTCTCACCTCCCATCCCCTTGCCAACCTATGACAATTGAGCTTTCAAATCCATCCATTCCCACAAAACAGTTGTTATCAAGGTCATCAACTGCTCCATTTTACCAAATTGCCAAAAGTCAGTTCACTTTTCCCATTGTATTTCTCTCTTCTCAGCAGCAGCATTAAAAAAAAACACAAAAAAAAACTTTCCTCTTTAAGCTTTAGTGATACTACACTCTCCTGTTCCTTTGTTCATTTACTTTTTATCTATTAGTTGCTTCCTCTTGATACCTTTTACTGTCCTCTTCCTGACCTCTAAAAGGAGTACCAGGGTTTCCTCTTCATTCCTCAACTCTCCTGTCTTCACACTCTCTCCTAGGACAGCCTCATGCAATCTCATGATTTTCAATGCCATCTATTTCCTAGTTATTTCCAAACCTATATCCTCAATTGAGTCAGTTTTCCAAAGAACAAAATTCATACATCTGCATGCCCACCTAAATCAACAGGATCCTTAAACTTCACACACACACACACACACACACACACACACACACACAGGAATCCCATGCCATACCACCCCATCAGACATAATTACCTTTCTTAAGATGCTTCCATATTGCAAATGGAACCACTATCTACCAGTTTCTTGAGCCTAAAACTAGGATTTATCTTTCATTTCCCTATTTTCCTCTTATCCTGTGTGTAATCCATTGGCCGGCCTTCTTTGTTGTAGAATGTCTCAACTCTTCATTGCCTTCTGTTTCCATTGCTAACTCCCTAGTTGATGCAACTGTCTCTCACCTGGATTATTGAAATAGTCTTTAGACCATCCCCCCTTTTTCTCCTAGAATCCATTCCCCATCTATTAGGTAATTTTAACATTCAAATCAGATGATGTTACTCCAATGGTTGAAAATTTTAATGAATTTAAAATAAATAAGCTTCAAATCTCTTACTATGCCTATAAGGCTTTATTTAGGTCAGGGGTGGGGAACGTCTGGCCTCAGGCCGCATAAGGCCCATGAAATCACTTGGTCTGGCCATGCCAAGGCAACTGCAGGCAGACTCAAAATTCAATAAATCTAGGAGCTTTTTTCATAACAACAGAAATTTATATTAAGTAAATCATAATAATAAAGTAAATTTTGAGGGACAAGCAAGGAATATCCATTATGGGATAGACAGGACACATATGAGTGCATGATGGGACAGACACGTATGCTTCTCGATAGCTGCCCGTGGCCTGTCTGCCTATAACACAGTGACACAGAGGACAGTCAGTGCCAGGCGGGCTGGGAGTGTACAGGTTGCGAAAGGGTTAACACACTGGAGAAACTACGGTAATCCAGTGACGATGAGACCAGATGCGATGAGACGATTCCTCACGACGTTGATGGCCTTGCCTCCAATGATTGATGATGATGTTGTCGACTTCTTTGTTTACACAAACGATAACTCAGATCCAACCTTCATCCACACGTCCATGATCAACAATCCTCAAAAAAACTGAATCTCAGATGAAGATGAAGGAAATTACAGTACACAGAAAAGACCTCAAGTGTTGATGATACAGACGTTGGATGTGTTCCAAATCCAAGATGCAGGATTAGAACAGCGATCAAAGCAAAACAATCGTGTCACTGGTGACACACACACTGGATAGTTATTAAAACTTAAGTGGTATGACATCCTACAAATGCAACTACAAGGAAAGAAAAGTTGATGCAGTGTCGATCTTTCCAAGAGAAACGGACAAACGATTATTTTTTTTATTGAAGTCAAAGGCAAACCTGTGTGCCTAGTTTGTGGCGATATGTTAGCAGTAATGAAAAATGTCAACCTGGAGCCTCATTACAGCTCAAAACACACTCAACTCAATGGCTTGAGAGGCCAAATGCATCTGCATAAAAATCAATGCTCTTCAGCAGAGTTTGGAATCACAACAAGCTGCTCTCACTAGTCCTCCTTGTGACAGAGACAATGTTATTCAGACTAGTTATATAGTGAGTGAACTATCACAAAGATGCTGAGGCCTCATGCAGAGGGAGGGTCTGTGAGAGTGCATGGTGGCTACTGCGGAGTTGTTAGCACCAGACAGAGTAAAATTGTTTCAGAGGGTTAGCTTGTCTCGGAGAACCATCTCAGATCGAATTACTGACTTAGCACAAGATATTAAGAAAACACTGAGGGATTCTGCTGGAGATTTCCAATTTTTCTCTCTGGCTTGTGACGAGACAACGGACATAACAAATGCTGCCCAACTGGCCATTTCATTTGTGGGATAACTGCAGAGTTTGACACACGAGAGGAACTGCTGTCACTGGAAGCCACACATGGCACTACAAGAAGTGAGGACTTGTTTAAGAGACTTGTTTTATCAATGAAAAACTTGAGCTAACATTTGAAAAGTTAAGTGGCCTAACTACAGATGGAGCTCAGTCATGGCTGGCTCAAAAAAAGGGTTCATTGCATTTGTCAAGAAAGAACTGAATCGTCTCAGTCTTGATCCAAGTGATTTAATTCTATGCCACTGCATCCTACACCAAGAAAGTCTGTGCACAGTCGTTGCAGCTCAACAATGTGATGTCAACAGTAGTGTCATGCATAAATTTTGTCAAAAGCAGAGGGTAAACCAGCTGCCAGTTTGAGGAGTTACTGAATGATCTTGACTCTGACTACGGTGACCTTGTTTATCACCATGAAGTGTGGTGGCTGAGTCGTGGGAACATGCTCATGCAGTTTTACGAACTGTGGGATGAAGTCAAGCAGTTGATGGAGATGAAGGGAAAACCTGTCAGGGAACCCAGTGATAGCAAGTGGCAGTGTGATATAGCGTTCATGGTGGACATTACCAAGTATCTCTCAAGCTGCAGGGCCCCAACCAGCTTCTCAGCTCCCTGCTTTCAATCATTTGAAGCTAAATTAAGGCTGTGGAAAGTGCAACTCAAAAGGAATAACATGGTGCATTTCCCCACTCTGGAAGGACAAAATCCTTCTACAACACTTGAATATGCTCGTGAATGTGCAAAACTAATTGAGCCATTTAATGAAAGATTCAAGGACATGAAAAGTAAACAAATGGAATTGAACATCTTTGCTTCACGGTTCAATGTGGACCCAGCTGATGTGCCTGATAACCTACAACACAAAATCATTCAGCTGCAAAGCGATGATGAGCTGAAATCTAGGTACAACCTCCCACTTCCTGAGTTCTGTAAGTGTTACATAAGCCCTGATAAATTTCCCACTTGAGGAGACATCCACTGAAATATGCATCTGTGTTTGGAACAACTTACTGCTGGAGCAGTTCTTTTCAAAACTTACCAACACAAAGAGTCATCTGTGCCCCAGATTGACTGACACACACCTGGAAAAGCAGTTGGGAGTAGCAGCATCATCAGTACCAGCTAACATCACACGCCTCACCAAAGAGAAGCAGTTCCAGCCATCACATTAAGGGTGAGTTAATTAAATGTTTGACCAAATATAGCAGCCTAATTTGTAAGTTGATAATTTTGTATGGCCTTCAAATGATATAAATATCCAAATGGCCCGTGACAGAAAAAGATTCCCTACCCCTGCCTTAGATAATCTGGTTCATGTCAATTTTGGGAGCTCATCTCCTGACACTTCCCCGCTGTCACTATGTTTCCACTTTACAGGCCATCCTTTTGTTCCTCCCAAACAAGCAATGCCCATTGCTTTCCCTGCCTTTTGTACTTTCCCTCTTGTCTCTCATGGATGCTCTTCCCTTGGAGTAGGAAATAGCTGTCCTCTCATAGTAGCCTTCCCTGAGCCTTCTCTGACTACCTGAACTGAAGTACCTCAAACCCTTCATCAGTGACTTTTTCAATCACGTCTATTTTATAGAAGAAATCTATTTGTGTGTTTTTCATGCTTATTACACCTCTTACTTCTGTAGAAATGGGGATCTCTGTAAGAATAAGGACTTGGTCTCTTTCATTGTTATATCCTTGTCCTTGATATTCCCACGTAATAGCAGACAACCAGATATTATTGAATGAGTAAATTAGTAAGTGTATGAGAATGGATAAGTGAGGTTTCCCTGGACATGAGGTAGTGACAGCTGCAGGAATGGAAACAGCCAACTTCCTTTTCTGTTCCCCAAAATCACATTTCTGAGGACTTACACAGGTATCACAGAAGCAATGGGCTTAGAATCAGTGAATCTAGGTTCACATCAAACTGTTTGGTTTTTAGAAAGTATGGCTTTAGTTTTCTCATGTATTAAATAAGAATAATAATCCCTGCAGTTAGCATGAAGATTAATTAAATAATCATTGCCACAGTCTGTAAGTTACAATAGGTCCTCGGTGTTTTTTATCCAATTCATGGGCTACATGTCTAAATTCCTATTCCCACATAAAAACATTTCTGAGGATGAGGTGTTATCCTCTTCCCTAGACTCTGCCTCAGAGTCATCACTATCCAAAAGATTCTGCTTTTTTACTGTAAGCCCCCATTTTGGCCAGTTCTCATTAGGGTTGAAAGGGAGCATCTGGCTTGATAGCATGTTTTAAGTGCTTAGTCTCCATGATGATGGGGGCTGCAAAAACAGACGATGGGGAAGATACCAGTCTGTGCAAATCCTCTAGTCCCTTCTCTCCAAGGAAATCAGCGAGCTCCCTGTCATCTGCTCTATAAGAGCCTCACTTGGCAGCACTGGGACGCTAGCCCTGCGTCCAGCCACTCTGCCGCCAAGCCAGATTCTGTCTACACTGAATTTATCCCAGGACATAACAGGGATACTAACTTTTGGGTGATGTAGATAAAACCAATTTAGAGGCTTTATGCGTGCTGTTCTCTCAACTTTCCAGGATGGAACCTAGGAAGGGCTCAAGCTATAAGTAGTTTACCTTTCCGGGGGGCATGGTAACTGAGATGACGTCCACCCCTATCCTCCACCCACCCACTCACCTTCCTGTCCATTTTCTGTAGGCTATAAAAGCAGATCGTCTCCCTTTCCCCCACGGAGTATAACCAAAGCCTCCTGTTGCAGCCTCAAACCCATGTTCACAGTCCGCGGCTGCTGCGTCTTATTGTGCTTAAGACTGAAATCTGTGGGATGCATAGGCCATTGTTCCACAATTTAAGTAGCTACATATGTCCTGTTTGTTCTGCTGCCACTCACGGACTAGAAGATGATGACAATGATGATGTGGTGGTGGTGGTGGCAGCAGTATTGATGATAAAAGGAAAAAGAAC
Source organism: Tadarida brasiliensis (assembly GCA_030848825.1). Taxonomy (NCBI): domain Eukaryota; kingdom Metazoa; phylum Chordata; class Mammalia; order Chiroptera; family Molossidae; genus Tadarida; species Tadarida brasiliensis. Next base: position 31,661,678 of record CM061277.1, read on the forward strand.
TAACATGTAAGGAATGCTTACTGTAAAATGTTATTCTTACAACAACCCTATAAGGAAGCTATTATTATCCCCACTTTACAAACACAACAGGGAGGCAGAGAGATGTTCTGCGATTTGCTCGGCTAGCAAACAGCAGAACTGAATTCTAGTTCTACTGTGTTCCAATCCATGCAGTCTAACCCCAGAATACCAGCTCTTGACTAATCCACAATTTTAACTTTGGTCAACTTTTAAAAGGACCCCTATTTTGCCACTTGTTAACTGGGAGTACCCATAATTGCCATTACTTATTTGCAATAATGTTCTATGTATTGGATATTTTGAAAACGATTAAAACAAGTTGCATGGTAAGTAGTGAAATACTATTAGAGTTCAATATATTCTTCTAAATCCAGAATCCAGGCTTGTAGAGTAATAAAACATGCATATTTATAGAGGGAAATGTACTCAATTTAAAAAGTTGGCATTGAGCCCTGGCCAGTTTGGCTCAGTGGTTAGAGTGTCGGCCTGAAGACTAAAAAGTCACGAGTTCGATTCCTGGTCAAGGGCGCATACCTCTGTTGTGGTTTGATCCTTGGCCCCAGTCGGGGTCATGCGGGAGGCAACCAATCGATGTATCTCTCTCACATCAATGTTTCTCTCTCTCTCTCACTCTCTCTCTCTCTCACTCTCTCCCTCCCTCCCACTCTAGCTGAAAAAAATCAATGGAAAAATATCCTCAGGTGAGGATTAAAAAAATAATAATGAAAGAAAAAAAGATTTGGCATTGAGACTCCCGGTCAAGCTGGCTCAGAGGTAAAGAGTACTCACATCCTTCCACAGCCACATCAATATTACAACTAGACTGCAGAGCACACATCGTTCAGAACCACCTGAGATCGACTTGAACAGAAGTCCTACAACTAAAGACATAACGAAGATGCCATATCAAGACAGGTAGGGAGGGCAGAGACAGTGAAGGGACTGGTCCCACACCCATGTGTGGCAGATAAAAACCAGTAGGGATATCTCAGCTGTGGAGGTCCCCCCGAGGTCTGAGGGCATCCGAGCCCCACACAAGGCCCCATAGCATAGGGTTCCAGTGCCAGGAAGAGAAGTTCCCATAACTTCTGGCTGTAAAAACCAGCAGGGTTTGTGGTTGAGTGAAACGGAATACATCTGGAGTCCCAGGCAGTTTCTCTTAAAGGGCTCACACACAGACTTACTCTGAACTTGCTCCCACTGGATTCCAGCACTGGGGCAACAGCTTGAAAGACACCAGGGACATATCAGGGAAACTGAAATTGCTGGCATCAGGGCTAGATGTAAGGGAACATCTTTCTCTCAGACACAAGAGCTGGAAGAGACCATTTTCTTTTCTGAGCCTTACCCCCACAGAGCTGATAGGCTGGCATCATATCTGAGTCTCCATCAAACTGATTATCACTGTTCACTCAACCCTGGTGATACTAAGACCCCACCCCACCAACTTGCAGGCCTACCCAAGCTGTTTCAAGTGGCTTTTCCATGTGAATGGCCTGTCTTGGCTCTTATCAAACAAGCAGCATCTGGCCTCAGGGTACCCAGCATGCCCTATATACCTCACTGAGTGGCCCCAGGCCTGGCATTAGTGGCAGCCAGCCTTGGTTCACAGATTGGCCTCTCCTGCACACCTCAAAGCCCAGCATAAGTAGCAGCCATCTATACATCGTTTTGTAGTTCATGCCAGGTGGCCCCGAGCAGAACACAGGAGACAGCTGACCTTGGCCTGCACCTCCTGGAAGGCCCCAGAGGCAGCATACCCAGTGAACAGCTTCAGACCACATCCAAGCACCACCCAACCACCTCCACAAGAGACACACTCATGGGGAAGACTCAGAAGGCATGGGATCCCTGCTAAAGTAAGTCCTGTTGCATGGAGTGGGCCCCTCCCTGCAGAGCTGATCTTTACTGTTCTTGAAGCCAGTCCTTGCAGCCAATCAGCCAGGGGGCAAATTCCTCCCACTGTTGTGCCAAAGCAATCAAGGCACAACTACAATGGACATGTGTACACAGGCCACACAGAGGTGGGGGGCACACCTAGAGTACCCAGCTCAGGTGAATGGGGCAGTTGTGCCACCAGACCCTACAGGACACCTACTACATAACTTCATTCCACCAAGCCTGAGAGATGTAACAGCTCTACCCAATACATAGAAACAAACGCAGGGAGGCAGCCAAAATGAGGAGACAAAGCAATGTGTCCCAAATGAAAGTGCAGAACAAAACCCCAGAAAAAGAAATAAACAAAATAGAGACAAGCAATCTACTAGATACTGAGTTCAAAACACTGGTTATAAGGATGCTCAAAGAACTTAGGGGAAGAGTAGGTGCACTTAGAACTTCAACAGCATAAAAAAGGACATGGAAACCTTAAGAAAGAACCAGTCAGAAATGAAGGATACACTAACTGAAATGAAAAATAATTTACAGGGAATCTACAGTAGAGTGGATGAAGCTGAGAATCAAAACAGTGATTTGGAAATAAGGAATCAAATAACATCCAATCAGAACAGCAAAAGGAGAAAAGAACTTTTTAAAAATGAGGATAGTGTAAGGAGCAACTTCAAGCATACCAATATTTGCATCATGGGGATTCTGGAAGGAGAAGAAAGAAAGCAAGAAATTGAAAACCTATTTGAAAAAAATAATGACAGAAAACTTTCCTAACCTGGTGAAGGAAATAGACATACAAGTCCAGAAAGTACAGCAAGTTTCAAACAAGATGAACCCTCACACCAAGATACAATGTAACTAAAATGCCAAAGGTTAAAGACAAAGAGAGAATCTTACAAGCAGCAAGACCAAAGCAGTTAGTTACCTACAAGGGAGTTCCCTTAAGACGATCAGCTGATTTTTCTATAGAAACTTTGCAGGCCAGAATGGATTGGCAAGAAATATTCAAAGTGATAAAAAGCAAGGACCTACAACCAAGATTATCCAGCAAAGCTATCATTTAAATTTGATGGATAGATAAAGAGCTTCCCAGACAAGAAAAAGCTAAAGGAGTTCATCACCACCAAATAAGTATTATATGAAATGTTAAAGGGTCTTCTTTAAGAAAAAGAAGAAAAAAAGAAGATAAAAAATATTGACAATAAATAAATATCTATCAACAATTGAATATAAAAAAATAAAATAAAATAAAAAACAAGCCCTTGCCGGTTTGGCTCAGTGGTAGAATGTTGGCCCACAGACCAATGAGTTGTGGGTTCGATTCTGGCCAAGGACACGCACCTCGGTTGTGGTTTGATGGTTCGTCCCCATCTGGTTGGGGTCATGCAGGAGGCAACCAGTCAGTGTGTCCCTCTGATGTCAATGTTTCTCTCTCCCTTTCTCTCCCTCTCTTTCCCTCCCACTCTTTGAAGATAAATGGAAAAATATCCTCAGGTGAGAATTAAAAAAAAAAAGGTGGTTGCCAGATCAGAGGGGTTTGGGAAAGAGGGTTAAAGAAATGAAGAGATTAAGAAATACAAACTGGTAATTACAGTACAGTCATGAGGATGTAAAGTGCAGCATGGGGAATATAGTCAATAATATTCTTATAATTGTATGGTGTCAGATGGGTATGAGATTTATCGGGATGATCACTTAGTTATATAACGTCTAATCACTGTGGTGTATATCTGAATATTGTATGTCACTGAAATTGAAAAAATTTAAATGATTTTAAAATAAAAATGGTTGGCATCGTAAATGTCTTAGCAATAAAAATGACATGACATGCATGTACAATGTGGAACTGTAAAAAGATAACTTCTCAAATTCGTTGTTAATAAAGTAAACTTCTAGGCATTCTTAAAAACTAAAAACAATTCCAAGTGAGTTAGAGAAGGACACGATGGGATGGAATTGAGAAGAAATGACTAGCTGCCAAATTGCACAAATATCTTACAAGTCTCTTGATTCCATTTACCTATAAGGAAAGTTTCTAAGGTTTACCCTGCCTAACAAAGGTAATAAGTGCTTAACACAAGGTTAAGGGCTTTGAGTTAACTCACTGAGAGGAGTCAAATTTGAAGTCAATGCCAATGACTTTTTAAATTAGGTCTAATAGCAGCTGCCCCCATGGAACAGATTTGGAAGCCTCAGTCCATTTTCTAATTGACCGAACAAAATGAGGTCTGTGTTGCAGCTCATCCTAGCATTTCCTGTTTCTCTGTTCCAGTCACTGTTAATGGAGTCAACCAATTTTTATAACAGGTGCTGAGCCATAAGTCAAGCCTATGAGGCAGAATGCAAAGAGCACTGGGTTAGGAGTCAGAAATCCAGGATTCTAAATTCAAGGCATCCATGAAATAAACTTGTCATCATGAACTACAGTTAGAAATATAGAGTTGGAAAGAAACTTCTAGTCCAGAGATTTTCAACCTTTTTTTAATCTCATGACACACATAAACTAATCAATAAAATTCTGTGGCACACCAAAAAATGTATTATTTTTTTGCTGATTTGACAAAAAAAAAATAGGCATAATTTTGATTCATTCACATCGGACAGCTCATTGTCATTTTATTGTTTGACAATTTAAGGGAAAAGAGGTCAGTGCCCCTGAGTAAACAGTCAGGTATTAACATGTTTTAAAAGTTATTGTGGCACACTGGCTGAAAATCGCTGTTCTTGGCCATTTAAAGCAAAGCCAGCACTGAGATGAAGGGCTGATATTCCAGACAGTCTTTAGCCGAAGGACTCCTCGCTCAGTGAGAGGCACAGCATCCTGGAACATCAGCCGTCCTGACTCTCAGCCCAGTGCTCCTGCAGCACACGATTTCAGTAATTACTCTCAGCTCTAGGGCTCTGAGAATTCTTTGAAGTGGTCCAATCTGCCTCCCAAAAAGATGGCAGCTGATGAAAGAATCTTAAGTGGCTACCTTTTCTGTCATTTAACATAGGTTTCAGTCTAATTCCGTCCAGGCCCCTAAGGGCACAGAAATGGGCAATTGTAGTGAGTGAGGTTTACAATGTACAGAGTCCTGGTTGCGCAGAGGGGCCCCATTTCCTAAAGTTCACCAGCTTCCCTTTGCCCTCAGTATTAGAAGAAGGGCAAAGGGATTTAAATAGAATGGGCATTCAGTAGCAGGTAGTTAATTTTGCTAGTAAGTAAAGAAAATCTCTGAAGGCTTCCAAAATACGGCAGGGGAGGGGCTCAGTTGTAGAACTAGGCAAAAAAATAAAATAAAATAAATAAACAGCAATTAGTACAACAGAAATGATTAAAGCAAACTGGAATTTCTCCTCGCACCAGTATCTTAAAAATATTTTATAGCATGATTCTATGGGATCTGCCTCGTCTCTAACACCACTATTAGGTTTATTTTATTAAGAAATATAATTGGACACCTTTTAAATGCTAGGGTCAGGGCATAGAACTAATTTCCCATTATAGGTGAAAGGTGTTTTGTGGTTATATTTAACAGTTTATACTCTAAGCTACTGAGTTTCCAAATCTTAATTCAAAGTTGTATGGCAACAGTTTCATCACACACTGAAACAAAAGAGCTGGACTGCAGTGGCTCTCCGCCGTCACCTGTCCACATCCAGGTTCAGCTCTCCTGTTGTTCCTCTGATACAGTGAGGAAGGAGATGTCAGAGGGTTTTCCGGGCACTTGTCACCATGTGAACACAGGGTCCCATCAGCCTGTATTTCTCCTCCATAGCTCTTTTCTTGTTTAACTTAAGCCAATTAAGCCTTGCACTGTCATTAATTGTCAAACTCGCACTTTCAGAGTTGAGAAAACCCATCTGGCAATCACCTTTAAATTAGCCTTCAACCCTTCCAAATAGCTTTAATTAAAGACAAAACTGGCATGAAATTTGTCCAGGGTATTTTTTGTGGCTACAAATTCACAGTGTCACAGGTATGGCAAGAACAGGACATATATTAATTCTGAAACCTCAAGGTCTCATCCAGGTCATGTTCAGATTTTTAAAAAATAAATACCCGTGCAAACAGTCCGCTGGCCAGGCTTGGCAGACAGTTAGTTCCTCTCAAAGGGCCTCCCTGTAGAAGGAATCGATGAACTCCCTGTAATCTTAGGAGCTGGGTTTATCAAAACTAGAGCACTTGCTAATCCCACTAAAGACAAAGGGCACCATACGGCCATAGAGAGATATATTGAGAAATTCAGGTTATGTACTTGAATTGTCATTTGCCAGTTTGCTCTAGGAAAGGTTATACGCATGGCCACGCCTTGTAGGGCTGCCAGAACTAGTCAGACTCACAGGTCCTAAATAAAGCTGTATCACAGGCCCTTCACTACTCCAGGAAAGGCCATTGCTAGGAAAACAACGTCTAACGTGGGTCCCATGGAGAGTAACCTAATAAGTAAGATGAGCTGACATAGGTTTGAATCTGGATCCAAAACTGGTTTTCCTTCTTAGCAGCTGTTTACCTCTGGTCAAGTTACTTAATGTCTCTCAGACTTCTTTGCTCATATACAGAATCTAGATACTAACCCTTGTCTCCACAGGGTTGTGGTGAGAATGAACAGGAATGATATGTAGAAAGCCCATGGTAGATGTCTAAGTAAGTGGATAATAAACCGCAGCTTTTTAAAAAATATGTTTTTATTGATTTTTTAGAGAGGAAGGGAGAGATAGAAACATTGATGTGAGAGAGATACATCGATCAGCTGCCTCCTGCATACCCCTCACTGGGGATCAAGCTCACAACCCTGAAACCCGAGCACATGTCCTGACAATGAATCAAACGGGGACCTCTCAGTCCATGGGACAACATTCAGTCCACTGAGCCGCACTGGCCGGGCGTTTCATCTGCAGCTTTGTAAGAAAGCTGTGTGGTCGTTGGGAGAGCCTTCCCTGTTGTGTCAGCTCACGGCAGTGGCTCAGCGGTGTTCCCAAGGACATCACTGGATCGGCTGTCCAGTCCTGAGAGTACCATCTCCTAATTTATTTTCAAATCTAATCTCAGATCTTATCTTTATTCTTTAACAAGAAGACAGAAGAGTTTAAAAGGGCCCATAACTCTTCTGCAAACTGAAACGTGCCCACCACTTAATCATTTTCTGTTAATTCTAAGAAAAAAAAATTTTGTCCTCATTTTCAAAAAGTAAACATTCTTCACTAATTAACATTAACCCCACACCTTCCCATGTTTCCCATGATCTTTTTCTATCAAATCTACTGACTTTTTAGAATCATTTTTCACTTCTTTCCTTCCAGATTATAAACATGCTTAAGTCCCCTCACAATAAGAAGCAACCTAAATCAAAACTACAACCTCCTCTCTAAGCTGCCTCCTCTTCATTTCCCATCCCTTCACTGCCAGCCTCTTGGAAAAGAAACTGTGGGACCAGGTCAACGCTGTGCTCGCCTCCTCCCATGACTACGTCAAAGTTACAACTAAACTCCAGGACGACCACTATTCAGAACCGCCTGAAATCTAGCTGAAAATATGTCCTATAACTAACTATATACAGAGGAAGCCACAGCAAGACTGGTAGGAGGGGCAGAAAAGCAAAGTGCACTGGTCCCACCCTATGAGTTACAGTTAAAACTCGGGAAGAATATCTCAGCTGTGGAGGTCCCCTCTGAGGAGTGAGGGGTTCCAGACCCCCAGCAGACCCCCAGCCTAGGGTTCTAATGTTGGGGGAAGTAAGGTCCCCATGACTCCTAGCTGAAAAATCCAGTGGGGATGGTGGCTGTGTGAGTCTGAAGGCTGCAAAGAGCAGGTGTTAATCTTTTTTTTTTTAATCCTCATCTGAGGACATTTTTGCATTTTTGTTTTCAGACAGAGAGGGAGGAAGAGAGAGAGAGAAACATCGATGTGAGAGAGACACATTGAGTGGTTGCTACCCACACGACCCCAACCGGGGCCGGGGACAAACTGCAACCGAGGTACGTGCCCTTAGCGGGAACCAAACCCGGGACTCTCTGGTCCGCGGGCTGATGCTCTAACTGCTGAGCCAAACCAGCCAGGGCTAATCTTTCTTTTTAATTTATCTTTATTGTTGAATGTATTACATATGTCCCCCCTTTTTTCTCCCATTGACCCCCTCCTACCCCCTCCTGCCCCCCTACTGCATTCCCCCCATTATGGTCTGTGTCCATTGGTTATGCATATATGCATGTAAGTTATTTGGCTTGTCTCTTCCCACCCTGTTTCCCCCCTTCCCTTTGAGGTTCCTCAGTCTAACAACCAATTTGTACTTCTTAATCCCAGGTGCTCCTCTTAAAGCACCTTCACACAGACTTACTCACTGGCAGACTCACTGGCTCTGAGCTCCAGCTCTGGGGCAGCAGCTCAAAACTTTCAGGGACACACAGGGGGCAACCGGACTGTCTGGCTCAAGGTGAGTGCTGGAGGGGCAGCTTCCTCCCAGACTGTGCTGGCAAATGTCATTGTTTCTTCATTGAGCCTTTCCTCCACCCAGCCTGCATGCACAGGTGGGTGGGTTCCAAGTCAGACCTGGCTAACACCCTTCACCTAGCCCTGGTGATTTTCTGAGATCTGACCCACTCTTGCTAAGTGGCCCAGCACTAGCAGCAACCAGCCATTTCTAGGCACCTCCAGGCCCAGCACAAGGGGCAACCATCTGCAGATCACTTTGTAGCTTTTATCAGGTGGCCACAGGTCAGGCACAAGCAGCGACTAACCTTGGCCTACACCAGAGTCCCTCCCACGAGTCCTCAGAACCAACACTTCCAATGGTCAGCTTCATACTACACCAGATCACCACACGACCACCTCCATAAACAACATACCCAAAGGGCAGACTCAGCCAGCACCAGAGCTCCACTGAAGCGTATCCTGCTCCATGGGGTCAGCCCCTGAACAACAGCTAACATAATCACAGCCATTTCTCACAGCCAATCAGCTGAGGGGCAATCTCTCACATTAAAATGTCCACAGCAGTCAAGGCTAATTACAGTAGAAAGGCACATACAACCCACACAAGGGACACACCTAGAGCACCCAGTTCAAGTTTCCAGAGAGACTGTACCATTACATCCCACATCTAGTACATAAGGCCACACTACCAAGACCAGGAATCTAGCAGATCTACCTAAGGCATAGGAACAAACACAGGGAGGCAGCCAAAAGGAAGAGACAAAGAAAGATGTCCCAAATGAAAGAACAGAGCAAACTTCAAAAAGAACTAAACAAAATGGAGAAAAGCAATCTACCAGATGCAGAGTTCAAAACACTGGTTATAAGGAGGCCCAGTGAACTTAGAAAAGGAGAAGATGAACTCAGAGAGAACTTTAACAAAGATATAGGAAACATAAGAATGGAAATAGAAAACATAAAATGAGCCAGTAAGAAATAAAGAATACAATAACCAATATAAGAAATATATTCGAGAGAATCAATAATAGATTAGATGAAGCAGAGGACCAAATCAGCACTCTGGAAGATAAGGTAATGAAAAACACCCAATCAGAACAGCAAAAAGAAACAAGAATAAAAAATAATTTAAAAATGAGGATAATTTAAAGGGCACCTGAGTCAACATTAAGCATAGCATTTGTATCATAGGGTTATCAGAAGGAGAAGAAAGTGAGCAAGGAATTATAAATTAGTTGAAGAAACAATGACTGAAAAATTTCCTACCCTGGCAAAGAAAATAGATGTACAAGTCCAGGAAGTACAGAATCCCAAACAAAGTGAACCCAGGGAGACCCACACCAAGATACATCATAAATAAAATGCCAAGGGTTAAAGACAAAGAGATCATCTTAAAAGCACCAAGAAAGAGACAGTTACCTACAAGGGAGCTCCCATAAGACTGTCAGGTGACTTCTCAATAGAAACTTTGCAGGCCAGAAGGGATTGGCACAAAATATTCAAAGTGATAGAAAGCAAGGACCTACAACCAAGATTATTACTCTACCTAGTAAGGCTATCTTTTGGAATCAAAGGACAGATAAAGAGCTTCCCAGACCAAAAAAAAAAAAAAAAAAAAAGCAAAAGCAGTTCATCACCACCAAATCAGTATTACAAGAAATGTTAAAGGGACTTCTTTAAAAAGAAATCTATAAGATAAAAATATGAATAATAAAATGGCAATCACTACATACCTATTAATAATTACTTCAAATGTAAATGGATTAAATCCTCCAATCAAAAGAGGATTTATGCCTGTACATATGCCTAAACAAGACCCACTTCAGATCAAAGACACTCACATACTGAAAGTAAAGAGATGAAAAAAAAATTTTCATGCAAGTGAAAATAAAAAATAAAAATGCTTGGTTAACAATACTTATATCACACAAAAAAGACTTTAAAACAAAGGCAAAGGTGATAGACTTTCAAACAAAGGTAAAAAATACTTTAAAACAAGAGACAGAGAAGGACCCAGCAATTCCACTTTTGAGTATTTATTTGAAGAAATACAAAGCACTTACTTGAAAAGACATATGCATCCTTGTGTTCATTGCAGCATTATTTACAATAGCAAAGATGTGAAAACAAACTAAGTTTCCATCAATCGGCGAATGGATAAAGTAGTAATATGTATGATACATATATACAGTGGGATATTGCTCAGCTGTAAAATAAGAATGAAATCTTGACATTTTTGAAAACATAGATAAATCTAGAGGATATTATGTTAAGTGAAATTAATCAGACAGAGACAAATACCACATGATTTCACTTTTATGTGGAATCTAAAAAACAAAATAAAAAAATAAACAAAACAGAAACAAACTCACAAATACAGAGAACATTTTTATGGTTGCCAGATGGGGAGGGGGGTTGTGGAAAGGGTGAAAAGGGGAAGGGATTAAGATGCGTAAATTTCCAGTGTGTGGACAGTCACAGGGACGTAAAGCGCAGCATCAGGAATCACGATGCATAGTGTCACATGGGTACCAGTTTATTGGAGTGATCGCCTCATAAGTTATATAAATGTCTAATCACTATGTTGTACACTTGAAACTAATGTAGTATTGTGCATCAACTGTAATGGAAATACTAATATATATGAAATGAAATTTCATCAACTACTTTTTCTTCCTCTGCCTAGCCCACAGCACACTGTAGACACTTGAATGCTAGGCCCCTCTCCCTCTTCCCCCAGCCTTTCTTTGGATCATTCTCATGCAGGTAACAGCACTATCATCTTCATAGTTAGCCTAAATGGAAACTGATATTACATTCCCTTCTCCTTCATTTCCCAACTGATGAATTGAATGATTGAATGATGAATGATTTGATGAAAATACCTACCATGTTAATCTATCTCTGTATTCCTCTGCACACTAAATTATCTGGAACTCTCAGTGTCCTATCTTGTGATCACCTTCCCAACAGTTTTGTCTTACCTTGTGAGCTATAAGTTCTGAGAAGGCAGGGACCTGGTCTATCTTGGATTCTCAGCACTTATCATGGGGCTTTAACTACATATTCAGCAACATAAATTTAATGTCTGGGCAACAAAAACATTTGCTGCTCTTTATCCCACCATTGCCTTGTTTAAGCAGTGGTTCTCAACCTTCCTCATGCCGCGACCCTTTAATACAGTTCCTCATGTTGTGGTGACCCCCAACCATAAAATTATTTTGTTGCTGCTTCATAACTGTAATTTTGCTACTGTTATGTCTCAGGCGACCCCTGTGAAAGGATCGTTCGACCCCAAAGGAGTCGCAACCCACAGGTTGAGAACTGCTAGTAATGCCTCATCATCTCTCATCTGTGCTATGGGTGGGCCTGCTATGTTTTTGTCATCGTTTAGAGGATTCGTTCATCTTTTGAACATCTTTCTATGCTCAGCTCTGTTCTGGGTACTCGAGAAACACAAAGAGAAATTCTGTCCTTTAATGAAGCTTATAGTCTAGTTGAGGGACGCAAAAACCAAGGAAGATACGAGTGCACGTAAGTGCTCTGAGGTGGTCAGGAAAGGCCTTCCTGGTTCATTACTATTTTAGCAGACCTGAATGGGGGAAGAATATGCCATCCAGAAATCTGCTAGGAAGGCACCCCACCTGCAGGGAACAGCAGGTCCAAAGGCCCTGAGATGGGTGCTTGATGGCCTTCCACACAGCAAGGACACCAGCGAGGCTGGGCTGTGAGGGCTGGAAAACGAGGGAGTGACATACGGTGGATGACATGGGACGGGAGGCCCAGCAGGCCTTTGAAAAAACATTGGAGTTATTCTGAATTATATCTGAGGAATTTGAAAAGGGACTTTAACTTATTATCCCCAAACACAGTTCTAATCACATTTCCCCTATATTAATTTTTTATTTGCTTGCTATTTTCTATAAAAAAAAATTACAAATGCCTTTGACTGACATTTGAATTACTCTGTGATGCCCTGGCTGGTTTGGCTTAGCAGATAGAGCATCGGCCTGCAGACCAAAGGGTTGCAGGTTCAATTCCAGGTCAAGGGCATGTACCTGGGTATCGGGTTCGATGTCTCTCTCTCACATCAATGTTTTTCTCTCTCTCTCTCCCCCCCACCTTCCCTTCCACTCTAAACATCAGTGGAAAAAATATCCTTGGGTGAGGATTAACAAAAATTAAATAAATTTACTCTGTGATGTCGACTTTTATGCCCCTCCCCCATTTTTTCATCTCCTCACTTTCTTTTCGAGTTGGACTTGGTACCCATGCCTGTGGCTGCCGAACTCACGCACGCTAGTCCTGCTGTCAGGAACTTCTTTTGTTCCCTTTCGCAGTTGTTCACATTTGTTAGGATTCTACATAACGAGTGATATTTGCTTGGAAGTTAAGCCCCCACAGGATGGTATTGATGACTATATCTGGTTAATCGTGATATTGGCTACTGTTTACTTAGCATCTACTATGACCACTTCTCATTTAGTACTCGCAAACATCCCTGAGGTAGATTTATTAAAGTCCCTGCCTTCACCTTGCAGAAGAGAATACGAAGGCTCACACATGTTAAGGTCCAGAGATTGCATGGCCAGTACCAAGGGCAGCGAAAACGGGCCCAAGCTCACAGATGCCCTTGCTTTTCCGTACATTTACATTGTAGATATTTGTTTAACTAATGTCTCCTCCATTTAACTGTAAGCTCTTCTTTGTGTGAACCATATTTATGTATCTTGTTATCCTCAGAATTTATCAGAGTAGTTGCTTCATAATGACTTGCCAATATAAACTACTTGCCAAACTTGGAGAATGATAACCAGAGTAGCTCGGAGTCTTTTCCCACGAAAAACTTTTAATTTGCTCATTTCTATTTATTTACTCACTTCTGTATTCATTTGTTCCGCAAAATTATGTGATCCCAGAATGTAATGCTGGGTGATTATACAATGGGAAATGCAAAGATAAACACCATGAGCACTTATCCCAAGAAGCTTAAAATCCAATTAGAGGAGAAGAAAGATTGGAAATTAACATTTATTAAACACCCATCAGTTGCCAGGTACGGTGCTATTTTCTTGTTTGATTACCCATCAGGATGGATTATCAATACCAGGAAACTGAATCTCAAATAAGGTAAATATATGTCTTAACGGCACATGGTAAGTAAGTAGCAGAGCGAGATTAAATATACGGCCAATCCCATAACCTCTTTTTTCTCCACTACATCAAACTGGTCCTAATGTTATAGTTGTATCTACACCATTAAAACAAATCACAGTGAAGTGCTTGACGAGATTCCACCGCAGCTCCCTCCCTGGCAGGCGTGCAAAGGCGTAACAAAAAAGCACGCCAAAGAAGGACTTAGGAATGAAGACAATTTCGGTGTTGAGCATAGATGCAGACAGAAGGCTGAGGCTGTTTTGATGCTGTAAGGTGGAGAAATGAGTCTCCATACCTGGAGCACACGGATTTGACAGTAATTGTGGAGAGCATGGATAGACGTCTTCTAGTAAATGTTGATGGAAAGAAGGAGAGAAAGGAGAGAGGGAGGGAGGGATGGAGGAAACAACCCATGATGCTTAATTCTGATTGACAACGTCTGTCTAACCACCGCGTTTTTGTTCCCATCATTCATGATGTCATTCATCTGCTCTCTGTATTTAGGGACACGAATGTCTGAGTAGACTCACCTACGTTCAAACATCAGCTCCAGCTCTTATCATCTTGGCCAAGGAACTAAACATCTCTATTCCCATTTCCTCTGCAAAACGGAGATCAGAACAGTCCTACTAGAAGGTGTTCAGTGATGACCTTGAAATCCTAACCCTGTCTGCAGGGCTGCTGCTCAGTCGCCTTTTCTTTGCTGTCCTGGTTTGTTGAATTCCTCCACACTGCTACCTTGGGTCCCTAGACTCCAAAGATATTTTTATGGCCCCTGCCTATCACAGGGGCTAGGGCCTGTTGCCGCCAACCATCGTCCCACTAAGCTGTCAGCGCCCACGAGTTGCCCTAGACCAGATGATCTTAGTCTGAAAATGCTGGGCAGTGTCTCAAGCCAACTAGGGCATAATGCCCCCTGGGTGATGGTTATTCAGAATAGAAACCTTTCTGGGAGAAATCTAATGATGGAGGTGTCTTTGGCTTATTGGTTTGTTAGCACCGAGGGTGATGTGGCCCAGCTTCTATAGAAAGCAGGAGAAGGAGAGAGCCTGGTGGGTGTCCTGAGGCCAGAGCCCCCATGTTAGGCACAGGCAGGACCCTAAGTAAGTCACTGAGGACTTGGGGACAGAGGGATGGAGTAGCTAAGAAGACGTCCCCTGTCCTCACATTGTTCGTCACTCGAAGAGAAATAGCTGATATACAAGAGGCTTAAGATTTATAAGTCAATATACACGAGTGTGACCTTGTGACAAAATGCGCGTGTGCTGTGAATGGGGGGGCGTCTCAGACGAGGACTGGAGCCGGCAGGTGCAACATGCTGCTCTGTGATCCCTGGTTCAAAGTGCACATTCCTTTCTCTCGGGGCAACATCATTCACAGGCGAGCCCGGCTCCCGCATCCAGCTACACACCCAGACAGCGTCCCCACGTCCCACGCAGCTCTGCAGCCCACAGCACGCCCCACAGAAGTCTGGCAGCTGCTGCTCAGTAGAAGGCATGAGGCACATTTTATTCCTTCTGCAAACCTCACAGTTGTTGAGATGAATTCAACACAAGAACATCATGTTCAACATGGGAGATGGCAAAGCCATAGGAGGCTCAGCCTTGACTCTTGAGGGAAACACTTAGCTCCGTAAAATAACTCAAAGAACCCTCATAAAGCAGCGCTGTCGCTAAGGGGTCGGGGGTGCCACTGCAGCTCATCAGAGCAGTGTGCAAAGGCGCGTCCACTGCAACCCACAGGATGGCGTTGCTACTGTGCTCGTGCTAGGAATTAAACAGGCGTAGTCGGGGGAGCTGAGTCTTGAACTTGGACCATCTAATTACAGCTAAGTGCATTTTCCTCCCATCGTTCCACAACTATCTACCTCAAGGGTAGAGGCGATGTAACAGGCTTTCTGGAAGAGGCAGAATTACTTGGGATTTTGAAAAAGATACTGGTTCCTGGAGAGAAAGGGCTTGTGGTGTGGAGAATGAACAGGACATGTGCTAGGCTCAGTAAGCCAATCAGCTGCTTTGAAATGAGACTGCTGCAAACAGCCAGAGGGCTGGAAGCAAAATGCCCCAGTCCCCTCCCCACTGCAAACGCGCCTTCTCCTCCTGTGCGGTGTCCTCCCTCCCACCGCCCCTCGGAGCCCCCTGCCAGCAGACAGGACCCGGAGCCTGGGCAGACGTGCTAAGGGAGGCTCAGACTTGTGGGCTCGGGTCTTCTGGGGACATGAACCATTCCCTTGATGTCACAAACAGGATTATTCACTCAGAAAAACAGAAGCTTGTCAAGCCTCCACAATCACAAGGAAAAATTCTGTCTCTCTCTGATGGAGATAAATGTAACAGGGGCTGAAAAGACGGGGCTGACGGAAGGGAATGAGGTGAGAAACATCTTGGGTAGATATGATATTAGTCACACATGTTAACCCTGCCTTAGGCTAGGAATCCAGAAATGAGAAATGAAGGAGCCAAGACGAAGGATAACAAGAACATAGTTATCTCTCACGGGACCCAAGGGCAGGAAAATGGGGACTGGAGGAAACCATCGGCAGTTCACCCCACCCCGCATTTCTCCTCCTACCTTCTCCCCCACTGCGGTTGTCCACACTTCAGCCGCTTTTCCTCTGAAGGAGAGAAGACCAATGCCACAGCAACAGCCCTGCGCGCGAAGGTGCTGAGACTATGGAGAGAAAGCAGGGTGCCCTCCTGCATCTGCCTGGGACCGAATCCTCATGGTCGCCTACTGGCTTACGTGAGATCCTGACAATGCACTGAGCAGTAGGGCGTCCCCAAAGTGGGCGAAGCCTGGCCCATGAAAGGCCACCCAGGGGGAAAGTAGGGTAGTCAAGTGGCTTGTGGCAAAAGCTACAAATTATGCATTTGTCTGTAGCTGAAAGAGGACAGAGGGACCCAAGAGCCACTGGGAAACTAATGTCAACGAGCAGGGGGTTCTACTTCGCGTCTCATGGATAGGACAGTATAACTCTTCTACCCTTACTTCAGGAGCCTCCTGGGATGAACAAAATATGATCATGGAAAAGAGACATCCCCAAAACAGCACGAAGGGCCAAGGGTTGGGCAGAATTATGCATATTGGTGAGTTCTCTTATTAATTGTTGCTAGATGTGCCCAGGCTTAACCGATTTAGAATAAATTCTCCTTACATGAGAATTATAGGTTCCCCTTCCCCCAACGTGAGTTATTGGCTCATCTTCTCTGCTTCTTTAATTCTACTTGAAAGCCATGCTTTGGGCTATTACTGTAATAGAGACACCCATTAGAGCTATTTCCTTCTTAAGAGATGCTATTGTGACAGGGACACTCAGAGGCCCAATCTTCCTCACTCAGGTGCAGTCTCACACTTGCTTGGAAAAGCAGTAGTTCAATCAGATGAGCTGTGGAGGGAGATGGGCAGGGTGGAAGGACAGGGAGGAGAAA
Organism: Tadarida brasiliensis; assembly: GCA_030848825.1. Lineage (NCBI taxonomy): Eukaryota > Metazoa > Chordata > Mammalia > Chiroptera > Molossidae > Tadarida > Tadarida brasiliensis. The sequence continues at coordinate 31,678,589 of CM061277.1, forward strand.
AGAATCACCCTCACCATAAGGAGTGATGACGTCATGGATTCCGATCACACTACCTGCCAGCCTGCCAGCCCCTGGAAGCTGTGTTCTGAGCCAAACAGAAGGCTGTTTGCCCTAAGGAAGAGTCGATGTCTGGACTCACTGTCTCTCTTGGATGGCATGACACCCAAGACCTTCACAGGCCAACCTCAGACATACATTTCTAGTGTCACCTCCTCTTCTCCCTGTTCCTGGGGCCACGCTAAGGTCTGGCAAGCCCTTGACTAAAACACCTGGTGCTGCGTCACATCTGCGTCTTTGTACACAAAGTCCTGCCCAGAGGGCCACTCCTGCCACCCCTTCTATTTCTCTGATTAGTGAGGGCTTGTCCTCTAAGTCCCAGCTCAACTGGTCCCTTTTCTGTTGTGTTATTACTGATTTCCCTCAGTTATTCAGCGCCCACTTCTATTTGTAAATACAGTACTTCACGAGTGCAAATAATGAGGCTATCACATGTTATTTCAGTAATTTAAAGGTCTGTTTCACACACCCACACCCTCTATTACCAGCTATCACATTAAGCATTACTAAATTCTAGCCAGTGAAGTAGATGTTATTTCCACTTCCCAAATAAAGAAGCGAAGGCTAAGCTCGCTGATGTACACAGCTAAGGAGTTGGGAATCCAGCCCTGGTCCCTTGGACTCCAAAGCTGTGCTCTTCATCAGTGTAGCCCTGCTTGTCTTCACTCTGTTAGACTGGGAGCATCCAGATGGCAGGCAGCACGCAGACCCTGCACGTAGCAGAACGCTGGCTCCGGCAGCTGTGTGATCTGGGCAAAGTTACTTAACCTCAGACTAAGCCTCTGTTCCCATGTGCACAATGTTGGGGTTTTTTGTTCTGTTTTTCCTTTTTATTGAATGTATTGGGGTGACCCTGATTAACAAAATAATATAGGTGTCAAGTGTACAATCCCACAACCCGTCAGCTCTACACTGTATTGTGTGTTCACCACCCCACGTCAGGTCTCCTTCCATCACCATTTATCCCCCCATTACCCTTCTCTACATCCCCCTACTTCCCCTTCCCCCCAGCAAATGTGTAATAATATGTTTAACATTAAATAGAATTCTGTACATTAATTATTGCAGAACAAATAGGCACCGTCAGGAACGTGAGTTCTAGCCCTCGTTTTGCCTTTGCTCTCTCAATCCTTAGAATAATCCCTGGTGCTGAGTGACCACTCTGTGAATTTTTGTGAAATGAATCCATTTTTTAAAAAGTGAATTAGAGCCTGGCCTGTATGGCTAAGTGGGTTGAGCACTGTCCCATGCACCAAGAGGTCACCAGTTTGATTCCCAGTCAGGGCACACGCCCCAGTTGAGGGCTCAGTCCCCAGTAGGAAGTGTTCAGTGGATCAAAGTTCTCTCTCTCCATCTAAAAATCAATAAAAACACATTTTTAAAAAAGTTTATTAGGCCTCCTGTAAGGTGAAAGCAGCTGGCAGAGAGCTGGGGCGAGAACAGGGAGTGAAAGGAGCCCGTGAGCCTTAAACACAGTAAACAGAATTGACTGTGTCACTGTGAGTCCTACCCTTAAGCTACATATTTTCCAAATACTTGATTTTTGTAGCTATTCCCAGGATTTGAACCTGTCTTCTTCGTCTTCATCGTCATGCTCCTTTCCACCACCTCCTCTCCTCCTCCTCCTCTGTCTCGTGTGCACACACTCACACGTGCACTCTCAGTCCACAGGAACACTTCTGTGCATCAGCTGACATGTGCTGATGCAAAGTCAGCAGAACCTACCTGGGCCTCGGCCGCCTCGCAGAGACTCTCACTCAGTTGTAGCAACAACATCTATTAGGAGTGCTTCTGATTGGAAGGAACAACCTCACGTACAGCGGGTTAAACAGAGATTTTTGTCTTCTCGTCAAACATGAAGTCTGGGAGGAGGAAGTCATGGTGTGAGGCACTCAGGGCGGCCCTGGGGTCCAGGTACCACCCCCAGCTTTCTAGATTCCACATGTGGGCTCTGTGTTCTCTGACATTCGAGGCAAGAAAAGGGGCAAAGAGTAATGCCAGCGATAACTGAGCTTTTTATTGATTATGTAAAAGTTTTCTTGGAAACTAGATTTCACTTACATCCCATTGCCCAGAACAAGGTCATGTGACCATAAACAGCTGCAGACAAGGCTGGGAAATCAGGGAACATGGTCAATCTTTGGGCACCATCAGCTGCCCCAAACAAGGGGTCCTATTAGCAAAAAAGGCGGGGGGGGATAGACATCATGGGCCACCAACAGTGCCTTCCACAGGCCATCATTTCTCTCTTTCATTTTACCATTAACTTACAGTGGGCTGATCTCTGAAACAGGCTAACCGCCACAGAAATGTTACCACCTGTCCCCTCTTCACTTCTCAGCAAATGCTTCACAAATTATTGGCAGGAAGAAAAAAAGTGTGAATCAGGCCAGATATACAAATCCTGCTGAGGGAGCCTGGAGATGCTGTGAGCCCAGCCCGCCACAGTTCATTGAAGGCGTAAAAGGTGAGCGGGTCGTGAGCATGAGACCGCAGGACTAAGCGCCATCAGCTGGGAGTGTCAGCAATTCTTTTCAGGGGACCAGAAGAAAGAAGGGCAGCATGGCCCAAGCTAGAGCTGAACTTTTCACCCCGTCCCTGTGGGGAAGGACTGAGCTCAGTGTGTCTGAAGAACAAGAGAGAAAGTGTCCAGACAAAGGCTGAAATTGCACTGAGCCAGGGCTTGAAGTCAGGAAGAAAACCAGTTCTCTTTCTCCTCCCTCGATCTCCAGAACTACCCCTGCATGACAGGGAGAAGAAGCCAGGGAGGCATCAGGGTCCCACGATGCAGAAATGCCTTTAGAATAGGTATCACGTCTCCCAGCTCAAGTGTGGAATAAAATTCCTCCTCTAAGAAAGACCCAGATCCTTGCTCCTTGAGATCAGCAACAATATATGTTGCTGTCATATTTGTAGTGTTGTATCCAGAGCAGTTTAATGTTGACATTGCTTAGTTCTCCCAGCATTCATATGTAAGACTTACCCACTTAGGAGAGTGTTATGGCCTGGCCCAAGATTTCACCTGCCAACTGCAGATACAGAGGAGCAATGGACCCCCACGGTCCACAACTGCATCTGCGTTCACCCCTCACGTCTTCCCATAGTCCGCACTATGAAATACACTTTCTAACACAGTAGAACTCTTCCGATAGCTAAAAACACAAACAGCATATCTGTTCCTCTTTCCTCCGACTGCACACTCCACCCCCCACCCCCGCACACACACCCCACTATCAGCTCATCAAGGGAAGCTGAGGGTGCAGATGGTTCTTCAAGATGCAGAAACTCACTGACTCGATTCTGAAAATAAAAAGAAAATGCAATTCCACTGTCACCACTTTTGGCTCTTTGAGGACGGCACCTCTTTTAGCAGCAGACAAAAAAAAAAAACGAGAGAGAGAGAGAGAAACAATTAAAATTTGACATCTTTTCTCACTCATTTTACCTTTGCCAAAACCACAGAACACAATCAGGGCTTTTTGCGTAAATCAGCACTTTTGGTTGAAGGTGTCGGAGTTCAGAGTGGTTCAGATTTACATGTAATAATAGCTCAATTAAGACGGAGCCCATCTGTTTCTACCTGAGGAGTTTTTCAGAACCCTAAGACTAGTTGTTTCCTTTTCCTTTTCTTTTAACTTATGCACATTGGCCCTTCCTCCACCACCTTCACAAACACCCACAGAAAACGGTTTTTCTCCTTTGTGGGGACAACCTCTGCTTCTTGACTTAGCACCCCACGAACCACTTCTCTGACAGAGAGCAGCCCAGCATCTGAGCACAAATGTGGGGATATTTGGGTGCAGACTGGACCTGTCTCCTGACAGCATGAATCTCAGCAAAACCTGTAACTCGTCTAGCTACAAGGATGGGAAATCGCACTCTGTCCCTCATGCCCTCCCCCAAATTAGGTGAAAACTGATGCAAAGTACCCAGGGACCCCTCCAGAGCAGGTCACTGTAATGTCTGTGATGTAACTGCAGGAGAATTGTCATGTTTTCGATCTCTGTGTTTGTTACTAGTCCAATGTGAAAGCAGGAGAGAGAGAAAGCACAACCAATATTTGTGTATTGGTTGTGCATTAGGTGTGTCAGTGCTTTTGGGATAGCAGCAAGGGCATCTGGTGGGCCAAAGGGAAGCCAGCATTACAACAGTGTAAAGGATCTGTTGCCTGGCCACTTGGATCCAAGTGTGCCCCTGTCTCCCCAAGCCTTCAATAGAATAGAAACAGAAGCAACCCTTGGAGTTTCCCAACCATGTTAAACTCTTTGTGGCAAACCATGAAGGTCAATACATTTACTCTTCTTACGACATCACCATGAAGTTTCTTGCTGGACTTTATCTCCTTTACTCACTTGTTCCAACAAACAGGCCATTTTTATCAAAACAAATTATTTTGTTCCCAACATTTTTGTGATGCCGCATCCAGATGCCTTGGCCGTCATGCTCATGCTCTGTCTTAGGCCACGAGATCCGAAGGGCCGCTACTGATGGGTTTTATCTTACAGAATCCAAACTGTTGTTCTCTGGCTTTGTTGCCAGTGGCAATTATGTTCTTCCATGGGATCATGAGGAAAGAATTTCATGAACCTAGGAACAGGAGACCATGGTGTGGCAAGATTTATTCAGGGGAGGAGGGTGGTTGGAAAGATGCTTCTCTAATGTCCTGTCTGTCTCCCTCCATCCACCATGGGAAAAGTCCAACTTTGTCTTCATCAAGTCCAAGATAAAGGCCAGTGTCCAGAGTTCCTGCTTCACATTAAAGCTTAGTCCTTGGGTGTCCGTGCAGTCTGCCACAAGCCCTGTTGGCTGCTAGATCTGCATGACTGTGTGTGTTCCCAGCGGAGAGAACAAACAAGTGACTGCAGGTCACTCAACCAGAGAGGGAGAGACTTCTTTGTTCCCCTGGGGTTAAGACCAGAAGCTTTTTCAAAATAACAAATCACCTTCCCAAGCTTTTGCAGGCTTTTGAAGGGTCACCCCCTGCCCAATGATCCCTTTCCCAAGTTAGACTGACAGGCCTCTGTGGTCAAGTGCTTCCCCCTGCATCATTTTGACTTCTGTGGTGCATGTGCTTACCTCTCCCTGCTCCCCACACACACAATCTGGTACCAGAGTGTGGGCAGTGCTCCTGGGGACATTTCCTGTCCTCTCCAAGAGGATTAAGTCCCCTGGAGTGTGTGAATGAGTCTGGAGCTTCCTGATGAAGCAAACAGGCCCATGCTCTCCAGCCCATTAGGCTCAACAATGTCTCATTCCCTTTGCTTCCTCCCTTAATATCTAGCTACCTACGGTAATAGCTTCAAAGGTGAAAAGTGAGTGGAGCCTGAAAAATGGAGACCTGAGAATTAAACCCATTCACTGTCTCTCATTCTACACTGATAGCTTCTAGTTACTTAGTGCCATCTCTAATTTTAGTGTTGTTCTTATGGCCACATCAGGGCTGCTGACAACCTCTGATGAATAAATAATGAACACTAATAAAAATGGGAATTAATGAAAAAGCCAAGTGAAACAATGGGCAAACTGACACTACGCAATCAATTACCAGCACCCTAGTTCTCTCTGAAGGGCATTCAAATAAGCACAAGAGAAAGAGGAATGAATATAAGATAGAGTCAGATAATGTCTATAATTTTTAAAAATCCAGAAGTCTTTGGATAGTCCTTAAGAAAACTCAATGTGCAGATATAGAAACACTAATGAGGTATCCACTTTGGATATGACCCAGCTTCCAAATGAAGTTCTTACTCTCCAGAATATTATTTAGCTTGGCAGAGTAAAGGACTGGATTCGAAGACTGAAGACTTTGTCCTAGACATCTGATTCCTCCCCTGACTTGTCTATGTCAGATAGCATAGCTATACAATTAAATAAATTTAAAACTTCTGGAAGAATCCGTTTTAGATTTCTAAAATGAGGGTGATGCTAAAAATCAAAGGCATTCTTGATCAGGGTCAGAAGGCCAGGAAATCCCGTCAGAAAACATTCATACTAATCAGATCTGGTACAACCAAGTCTCAAATGATTGAAAAGACTAACACAACTCCAAGAGCATCAATTTGCCATCTTGTTTCCAACAGAAAGGAAAAGTCAGGCCCTAGCTTAGCTTATAACAAAAGTAATGATTTGTTATGTAGTAACTAAAATGCAGTACTATGTCAGCACAGACATTATTGTCTTTAGAAAAAATACTTAAAATAAATACAAATGAGATCCTTAAACACATAATGCTAAGCCAATTATTTCACTCTTAGTAGGCAATACTGCAATGAACATCATCCTCCAACTTGTCAATGTAGAGAAGCTCTCCAAAAGGAATTTCCAAAAGAACCAAGAGGCCAACTCATTAGTCGTATTGAGACATGCTATAGGAGAGGAAAGCTTTTTAGCAGGATAAGAGCACTAGCAGTAAATAATTGAATCAAAGCACAGGGCCAGTTGGCATATCTGCACTTTTCTCACCACACACACCATATTTCATCATGACATAAGATATTGTCACAAAGTACAGGAAGTCATGAGCTGTAATGAAACAATACATCATTCTACAACTCCATGCCACACACTCAAAATTCCATGGGTTTGAAAAGAGTTCCCAATTCTATACCATTCAACACACACACATACACACACACACACTATCAACTTCTTCAGCTTTCTACTGTATTAAACAGAACAAGAGCAAAAGGTAAAATACACGTGCATTAACACTTACCTAACCATGTGGTATCAGGTAAGGAGCATCCAGTTCAGTCAGAAGACTGGTGTTAAGCACTGCCTTTATTAATCACTAGCAAGTGATGCCAAGTATGTCATGGTTGTGAAGTAAATTAAAGAATATTGACTTTAGAACCCACATCTAGAATTTAAATGACATATCAACCAATAAAAGAACAGTCTGTACTTTGAGTTGTTCAAGAGCAACTCAATTTCTTCATCTGAAAAATGGGTAGAGAGGAAGAAAATTATATCTTTACCTGTTTTCTCCTGAGGATGTTGTGAGATTAAATGAAGAAATGCACATGGAAGCTCTTGATAAATCTTTAAAAAACTATACTAATATATTTGCTACTTTATTTAACTTCCGTGAACCTGATCCTTCTCCTTTATAAATGAGGATTCAGTGAAACCCCTATCCTGCCTCCTCACAGGGTTTCACAGGACTAAGCGAGCTAATGTATATGGATGAGTTTGGAAAATTATAAAGCACTTCATAAATGATTTCATTATATTGGCTGAACCTTGAAATGTCCAATATCATCCTACCAAGACGAGCTGGGTCCTCTCAAAGGTAAACGCCCTTCATTCCTTATTTTGGTGGCCTCATACTGACACATTAGCAATCCAGCAAATATCGCCAATCTTAAGCAATCTATCCTTCCTCTTTCCATTTAAATAGTTGTTTGCATTGATCTGCTTATGTTATATATCAATTGTTATTTTACCTAGGCATTTGAGTTAAAAATATTCAAGCTACTGTTAACACTTAATCTGTTTCTTCTTCCAGTATACCAAAAAATAAAATGTTCTTCTCTTTTAGGAAAAAATATATATAGCAGTTTATAAAAATAATTTTTTAAAGTTAAAAAAACAGTAGTATGTGGTTATGGTTTCCCATTCCAGTCTTGTGAAATGGGAAACCACACTCCGAAAACTGTCTCCACTACTATGACCCTTTGATTGGTTGAACCAATCTAAACTTTCTTTCCAATTTCCAATATTAGAATAGTTTTGGAGGGGGAGATTGTAAAAATGCTGTTGCTCATTACGAAAACAAATTAAATAATACTGAAAAGTGCACCAAAACATTCATCAAAAATAAAATGAAATAATGCTCTTTATATTTTGGTGAACATGAAATAAAAATATATAACCTGCCTTTTCACTGATATTGTGGTCATATTTCTGTCAGATATAAATCCAAAATTACTTTTAAATGGCTCCAGAGTTTTCCGTCATATGCATGTATCATATTTAACCATATAATTTCAATTACTTCTGATTATTCACTAATATAAAAACAGTGTGCAAGTTACTTAAAAAGTAAATGTATATCCACTATATGATGCAGTCATTCTACTCCTTGGTATTCCCAAGAGAAATGGAAGCATATGTCTATACAAAGACTTGTACACAGATGTTCATAGAAACTTTATTTGTAATACCCAAAACTATAAGAAATCCAAATAGTCCATAAACAGGTGAATGAATAAACCAATTGTGATGCATCAATATAATGGAATACAAAGGAGTGGACACAGTAACATGAGTGAATCTCAACGTAATTATGCTTAGCCAAGAAATAAAATAAAATAAAAAATTCTACACAAAGAAGAATTCATTCTGTATGATTTCATTTATATAAAATTCTGGAAAATGTAATCTATACTAGGAAAAAGCAGATTAGTAGCTGCCTGGGGGTGAGGGTAGGGAGGGCTAGAAGGGAGAGATTAACAAGGGGTAGGAGGAAATATTTGGGGATGGATATGTTCACTACATTGACTGTGGTGACTATACATGAATGTCAGAACTTATCAAAAGTACAGTTTAAATATGTGTAATTTATTGTGTCAATTATATCTCAATAAAGCCATTTTTTAAATGGGGGGAAAAAGTTCTGTGGAATATTCTATGCATACACCTCTGTGAACTGATGGAATTTTCTCCGTAGAGTATTTTTGCTTTGGACACTGACTATTAAATAACTTCTTAGCAAATCCCCCTACTGCTAATCTGACTTTCCTACAGGATTTTTTCCTGGATTAATCTTCGTAGAGCATGCTTCCAGTCAAAACTTTCCATTCACTCCTTGCTTTTTATTGAGTGAATTCTCCATACAAACTGCTCATCTTGGCATCCAAAAACCACCACTATTTGGCCCCCATCTTCCTGCTAGGCTCTTTCTCTCACTTGCCCACTTTCATGGAGCCCAGGCACCACGTGTGAACTGGGTCATGAGCTGGGAATGGCACTGAAGCAAGGCATTCATGTGTAAGACTCAATTTCCTCATCTGCAAAACAGAATAATAAATATAAACTGACTAAAAATTGTTACAAAAATACAATATTTTCAAAGAAGAATTTTAAACCATCGGTGAACACCACATTACTCTGTTTAGCCATTCACGTTCTCTTTCCTGTACCTTTGCACATTCCCTTCCCCAGTTTACATGTCCCAAGTCTGCCTTCACAACCATTTCCTCCACCGTCTTCCTCGGAATTCTCGTGATCTGTTTGATGACTCATCTATGACACCTGACAATCAGCCCGTATGCTTGTCACACACAGAAGTGTGCATGCTTGTCACATAAGTGCACACCTTTTCTAACTCTGGAGCTATTTTTAAAGATGACCTGAAAACTGACCCTAAAAACCTGATCTCCAAAGGGTAGTATCCAGGGTCTGAGACCATGCCTTGATGTGACCACCTTATGTGGCCTGGCTAATGGAACTGAACCTGGGATCTCCTGAGCAGCTTCTATAAGTCTACCTCATCCCGTCTGAGTGTGCTGTGGCTTTTGCTTCTATTAAATTCAAGACAATTTTTAATAGCATCTTGTCTAGTTTTCTGCCTCTTGAACTGTCAGCTCTCTTAGGGAGATACTGTATCGCTGTGTCCCCATGGAAACCAGCACAGTGCTGGGCAAACAGTGGTCATTCAATAAAGTGACTCAGGAATCTCAAGAGAAAATGCTGGTTCCTTATTGTTCTTTATTTGCCAGCCCTTCAAAGTTTTGAAAATAATATTTTGGTTGAAGGATCTGGGTGAGAGAAGGGAAAGTATATTGCCAGGTATGTCCACTGAAACATGGCTAAGTAAAGAGCATTTGTTAAGGAGAGCAAGGAGGAGAAAATGATGCGTTGTATTTATTTCATGTTGTACAACAAGATCAGGAGAGAAAGGTGTCAGCCGGGGTTGCAGATTAAAGAGTCAGATTCAGTAAAGACAAGGTTTATACAAGTCTGAAAAATGGCAATTGTTTTAGTGTGCCTTTTGTAATAAAAATATATGTAAATCTTTGGAACATTAAAAGGTTATAAATGCATTAACTAGAAAGAAGAAAGGCAATAAAAATGTATTCTAGGATGATAATTGAGAGTATTCATAAATACTTATGATAGCAACAAATTCTAAGCAACCGAACTGCAGCGATCGAGGACCGGCCAGAGGACTCCCGGTGAGGCATGTGCTACAGCACTGTGCGGACATGAAAAGCATATGTGGATGGTTTGTAAACAGAAAGATGCCTAGATACATGAAAAACTACCCAAAAGATTATAAGTAGTGGACGATACCAATATTTATATCTATATCTAATTTATAAGCGTAGAAAAATGGCTAGAAGAATACTGACCAACATTTAGACAGTGATGAGTGCCTGGAGTTGAGATTATAATATGAACTACTTTTAGTTTTTTTGTTTATCTCTACTTTCTAGATTTTCTCCATTAAATATAAACTATGTGATAAAGAGAGTAACTGGGAATAGACATATATGTAAATCAGTAAATCCAGGTGTAAAATGTCCAGGAGCACAAAGAAACTAATGCAATGGAATTAGATAATGCAAAATATCAATACAATAATAAAAAGCTGCTTGTATTTAAAACTTTGATCATTTTGCATTGAAGAAGCATGGAAAATATTTAGGTCTAACTTCTTACCCTCGAATGGGAATTCCTTCTACAATACCCCCTGGGTGTTTAGTAAGATAATGGGAAAAGGAGTAAGGGCAGACATAAAGAAAGAAAATGAAAGAAAGATGACGTAAGAGAAGAAAGTGGGAGAATGGCTGCTGGTTTCTCCATGTCCGATAGTAAATGTTGGCGGAAAACTAAAGCAAGTCCGAGTACACCGGACACACTGTTCAGGAATGAAGGTTGGATCACACCAGGTAAAAAATCCTATGGGGCCGAGGTACCACCTGAGGGTAAAGGGCTCATGCATTGGGCAGTAAATGGATAATTAAAGCCCAGTTGAAGGTGTCCTTGTGTAGGGCATTCTCATGTACACAGAAGACTGTGTGTGGACTCTGAGTAGCCAGAGGGTCAGCTGTGTGCTCTTGTCTCTGGGCTCCACATTTCTCCTTCCAGAGTTGCCCTGGACTTCTGAGGCTGGGATCCTGAGAACGATTGCCTGTCACCTACTTCTGGAGTTCTGCCAATAAAATATCAGGCTGACAGTGAAAGCTGGAGCATGGGGAAGGATGCTGCCCTCCTCCTTTTCCCTGTGCCTGCCTGGGTGGGGCTAGAGGTGGCAGGAGGCCCCAGCAGCTGGTGGAACCTCGAGCTTCTTTCAGAAATTCCAGAACTGTTCTCATCATGTTGTCCCAGAAATCTGAGCACTAACTCTGCAGGGTCTGTCCTTGGAGCTCCTGTCTCTTAAGAATCTCCTCCTGCCCGATTGGTGTGGCTCAGTGGTTGAGCGTCGACCCATGCACCAAGAGGTCACCAGTTCAATTCCCAGTCAGGGCACATGCCCAGGTTGTGGGCTAAATCCCCAATGTGGGGCATGCAGTAGGCGGCCAATCGATGTTCTCTCTCATCAATGTTTCTATCTCTCTCTCTCCCCCTCCTTCCTCTACTCTCTAAAATCAATAAAGAAAAAAAAAAAGAATCTCCTCCTTCCTTCGTGTCCTCCAACTCCATGAATGGGAGCTACTTCCTCAGTTATCCTTGGAGCACTCAGCGATTTTGGGGGCTCTTTTAGTCCCCCAACACCTGTGTAACTAAGTATCTTTATTAAATTCTCTCTGTTTGAAATACCTAGCATGGTTCCTATTTCCCGACTGGACAAAGATTAATGCACAGGGAGAGAGAGAGAAGTGAGCATCGAGCATCACTTGCTCTGTGTCAGGAACTGTGCCAAGTGCTACAAACACATTACTACTCGGCTTTCCTGGCAGGCGGTTCATTCGGGGCTTTCAGGGTGAATGAGTTCTTTGCTCAGTTGTTAAAAAGTTTAATATTTACCACTGAGCTGAAATCTGTCTCCCTATAATCCTAGGCATTCACTCCTCATTCTGACCCCAGAAGCCATCAGTGGACCCACTTTTCCTTCTTATGCTTCAAATGTTTGGAAGAAGTTGTCTCCTCAAAATCTTTTCTTCTCCATATTATATCCAGTCCTTCCAACCATTTTTCTTCAGGTAGGTGTTCTTCTCATTCCAGGCCATCGCCCTTGAATCAAGAGTTTGTGTTGGTATAAATGTCCAATCATGCCCAAGAGAGAACAAAATACTCCACGTTTTGTATGGTCTTTAAGGAGGACACTAAAATTACTACCTTTTTCCCAAATGTTACACGTGTATTGACTTTAACATGTTTACTTATCTTATTGGCGGTGGGCAGGACAAATTCTACTTTTTTCTCATATTATACTGCCCATACACTTACAATTTTCTCCTTTCCACATGCAATGAAGTCAGATTCTATAGCCCAGAACATTTTAAATTAATCTTGAATATGAATCTTTACCTGTACTTATTTCCATGTTGTAATTGTTTTTGATCAATTGTTCTCAGCAGTTAAAATCCTTTTAATCCTAACTTTCTTCTCTAACATGTTGACTATCCAGACTTTGGCTGTGTGCAAATTTGATAACCATTTCTTTTATTTCACCTTTTAAGTCTTTTAAAAAGGCAGAACCAAAAGCAGAGGACTACATCAAAACCTAGGAATAATGATTTTCCAAGCTAGTCATCCAAAACAGGTGCAGTTAGGACCCCAGGTGTCTACTGGTCTGTTCTAACCTCGCCCGCTTTGCCCGGCCCCTCTCCACCTCGCATGGTACCACATCACTGTCCCCATTCCTGTCTGTCCTGATCTGTCTTTTTGTCCCCACTGCTCTCTGAGCCTAGCTCCTCAGTGAACTCCCTGACCACACCGGTTTCTCTAGCAGCCAATTATTTTTCTCCGTATCAGGAAATTTTGTGATTCTGAGTGTCTCAATCCTTTTCAGTTATCTTCAAGGCCAACTTTTCTGTCGACTTTTAAGTATATGGACTTTTTGAAGTCTGGACTATGTGTCTCTCCTTCCTTTGCCTTACAAGTCATGTTCCCAGGTTGCTATCCCTTTCACTTTAATTTCTGACACTTTTTGGACACTTACGTGCTACTTCTCTAAAAGCAGACTTAGTTCAGCATTTTTCATACTGTGTTCCATGCAATGTTAAAGGGTGATTTTGGTAGATCCTCTACAGTACAGCCATCTTTTGGTGACTCACAGTGCACATTAACATATTAAAGTCTTGAAAATATCCTATAGTAAGGAAACCAGCTTTATTTAACCCAATACCTCCCCAACTTTATTAACCACAGAACTTTCTCTAGAATATGTATTAATGGTTTTGAGACTAGGTTTGTCTTCGAACTTTCAGAACACAGCTAGAATGGTTTGGGTAGTCCTGGTTTAAAGGATAACTTTGTTTGTTTCTGAGTTTGTTCAACGTTTACTAATTACGTGCTAACTTCTGAAATACAAAGGGGAGTACCACACAGCTCCGGCCATGAAGTTGTCATCATGACAATGTGATGGCAGAGGACAGGATGGAACTGTAAATGACTGGCCAGCATGTAAGTACAAGATCAGGAAAAATGTAATGGGATCATCAAAAAGGATGCAGTGAATTCACATGAAATGTATTGGGAGGGTTTAAAGATGTTACATTTCATGTAGACCCAAAAGAATGAAGAAAATTTCAAAGGGCCTCAAGGGGGTTAAGGGGAATTGTTTATATAATTTCAGTTTCAGAAGGGATATTGAGGCAAATAATTTCTTCAATAATTCACATATATTATGTTGTTTTTAAAAATTTCCCAGTTACTATTCACTGAACATGCCTTTTTGTCTAATGTCCTTGTACAGTTGTTACTCTGAATATAATATCACATTCCAGATGTAGCATGCCTAAAAATGGAATAACCGAAGATTCTCGCTATCCCGCTGGTAGATTATCTCAATATTGCCAAATTGCTTTCTTTTCTTTTTTTGATAACTTTTTACTACTGTCTTAAATTATACTTACTGTAAGTAGATTTTTTTTAAGTTGGTGCCTTAGCTAAACCATATCTCTCTTATTCTGTATCTTTTTTTGTTGTTGTTAATCCTCACCTGAGGATATTTTTCCATTAATTTTTAGATAGAGGGGAGGGAGGGAGGGAGAGAGAGAGAGAGACACATCAACGTGAGAAAGACACAGTGACTGGTTGCCTCCCGCACAATCCCGCAGGGGCTGGGGATCAAACCTGCAACACAGGAATGGAACCCGGGACACTTTAGTCTTAGGGCTGATACTCTAACCGCTAAGCCAAACTGGCCAGGGCTATTCTGCATCTTTTAAAAAAATCTTTGTTTAACCCGCAAACGTGACTTTATTCATCCCTTTTAAATTCAGTATGGCTCCATTTTGATTCTGATGTTGCTGTACAGTATACTGTTCTCCCTCCCAGCTCCCTGTCCTTCCTGACCTCGTAGGTATGCTCTGTGTATCATTGCATATACCCTCATGGTTCGTTTCCCAGCACAGGGCCGAGGACAGAAAGCTGAGGCCCCGCAGACTCACCAGAGCACCACAGACAGAACACGGGGCTGTGAACGTGAGGGCCTTCTGCAGAAAGGCAAGAGGGGACGGGGAAGGGGAGGCAAGCAGTGTGCATGTCAGCCAGCCCAGAGTCGGGGAGCCGTGGATGATGTCAGGGAGCCTGCGTGGGGACGTGCTGGCAGGCTCCCACCAGCCGAGGCAGGATGGGCTCGTTAACTGAACAAGGAGGCTGGGCGGGGAGACTTTGCAACCACGTAGGAGAGCGGGGGAGCCTGGCCGCAGTGAGTGGCAGACTGGGGAACAGAAGGAGCGGAGGACGAAGGCTTGGTGGATGTGAGGAGCAAGGGCAGCAGGCCCACCCTGGAGCTTCTGTTTCTGCACCAGGGAGCAGGTCAGCGTGTGTGGTACCGCTTCGTGCACAGGGACCCACAGGCGTCACAGAATTTGCACACGGAGGTACGACCTGGAGCTCAGGAGCAGTTGGTGCCTGGACGCTTACTTTGGGGAGTCATCTCTGATAACTAATGTTTTAAAAAGGAGGATGCATAAAGCATGAAGAAAAGAGGAGAAAGAAAGAACTGCAAGGAATTTCTGAACTGAAGGTAGAAGAGAGGAGGAGGAAGCAGAGAGAGAGAGAGACTATAGAACACGCAGGTAAGCCAAGGGAGGGCCTGCTTGAGCGGCCTGTCCATGAGGGAAGATTTCCACGGAGTGGCCGACTCAGCATTTGTTTGTCCACGTTCACTCCAGTGTTTGGACACCAACACTTTATGTGGACATGTTCCTACTGGGCATTTTATCACTCATCCATGAAAGTCTTAGAGTCCTTGATAAAGACACTACAGTCTGGAAAATGTCACACCCACAGGCTCTAGCTGCCTGCATGTCCCCAAGGTGAGCTCAGAGCTGGAGCCCAGCTCTCCGGAGTGGATGCTGTTTCTCCTTGGAGAGACGATCCCAGCAGACAGTGTGGGCCAGGCAAGTGCCAGGCTGTGACGCACCATCTCATCAATGTGCCTTTCTCCATTTGCCTCCAGCTGCCAGCTGATTTGGGGAGGCAGAGGGGTGGAAGGTGGTGTCTTTGCTTTTGACTTGGCTTACTGTCTTGTCCCTTTACTCATAATCTGCCCCCTGACCCAGCATTAGCACAATGCTCATTAATCAAGCTCGGGCCGCCAGTTTACGGCCAGCTGTGTGGATGCTGTACGTTCAATAGCTTCCGAGTCAGTCAGGCGAAAGGTTTAGGCAAATGATTTTGGCAGGAGGGGTGGAGAACATTCCAATTCTGAGAAAGCATGGAGGCATCTACCCCTGCAGTAAGACGTCCGATCTCATTTGTGAACGATCAGACAAGAAGACCAGGAAAGAGCATTGGCCCATCACCCGCTCTCTGCCTTTCTTCCAGCCCCTCCCCCACCCCAGATGGACTGGAGACAACACTCTCTTCCATCTTCTGGCCTGGGGTTACCCCCCCACATCATGCCCAGGCCACCAGCCAAAGAAGAAAGTCCTGATTGATTGCTCTTGGCAGTGTCGAGGCTGGGCATTTCTGTAAACCCAAGACTGTGGCTGACTAATAAAACATACACTCACATTCGCCCCTCAATAAATGTCTTTCAACCTTTAATCCTGTTTGTTGCAGTCTTTAAGGGAGCATTGATTCCGCGGGCAATGAGGGCTTTCCTCCCATCTATCTCCTGCCGATCAATGTTCTGTCATCCACTCCATCCAGTCCGACAGCGCGAGGTCTCGGAGAGGCGAGGAGGGCATCTCTCCAGATTTATTTCACTGTTTATGAAAGGAGTTTTTAAAACTGCCACCAGAATCCTGCTCCTAGATAGTTTTTCTGACCCTCCACTATTCTAGGTGACCTCCTTGAATTTGGAGCACAAAACCCAACACAAAACTCAGTGGACACTTAGGAGACCTTAGTAAAACTAATTCAAAATGCAAATGATAAATTTATTCTCCTTACCATCTTCCCATCCTTTCTTCTACTTTTCCCACCTTAGTTAATGATACCAAAATCCACTCAGTCACCCACGAGTGAAACTTGTGCTGTCTTCATTCCTCACTCTCCGTCCTGCACACCCAGTCACGAGTCTCCTCATCGTTGCTTCGGAGCACACCCCTCCCCTTCCTCCCACTGCGTCCAGCGCAGACCAGACCCCAGGGCTCACTGACCCATCACCATGATCCCAGGCCGCCCCGTGAACGCCTTCCTGGAATTGCTGGGAGGACGCTCGTCTAAAGTAGGAATCTGATCCCAGAGTTCACCTGAGTGTAAAACGTTGGGTAACTTGCCCAAGGTCACACAGCTGGTAAGTGCCTGAGCGAAGATGAGAAGCCAGTGGAGCCCTGGAGCCCGTGGCTCCACCACCTGACACCCCACTCCTCCCCGCGCGATGTGGACTGCGTGCGGGCAGGGACCACGTCTGATCTGTTCCTGTTTCCGCCACTCGTTTTCCAGGACCAAACACTGGGTCCAGCATACCAGTGAATGTCCAGTAACTCTCTGCTCCCTGAACATACCACAAACCCCAGCCCGAGATCATGTGAAGTATGGATGATGTCCATCTTCAGAGATTTGGGGGGCATTTCTTTGGGAGCCAGCATCAGAAAACTAAATAGTGACTGAGGTTCTCAGAAGGTGATCTGTAAACTTTAACAGGGTCAGAATCCACTCTTCATTGTTGAGACATAAATAAGCTGTGGGTCTGATTCTTTGCCTAAGACTCTGCTATTCTTCTAAGTCTCTCAGCTCAGACAACAGTGACAGGGAGTAAGTCTACACCCGTACTGCACACCTGAGTGAACCAGGTCCACGTCACAGAGTGGCAGAGGGTGTGTAGACAGCACCAGGGCAAACTGACTGTCTCCCAGCCACAGGAGGGATGTGGGTGGGGCCCCAGAAGGGTGTCATCCTCATCCCTGCTCACCTGCTGACCTGTTGTGAAAGTCACTTTCCCACCCACCTGGCTTCTCCTCGGTGTCTTTAGGGGTAAAGACAGGCAACTATGTCTGTGGTCTGCCAGTGTACATGCCAAACTGCTATGGCTGTGTGATGAATTAGCAACAATGTAACCAATCTCTAAGAAGACTTTCAATAGAATTTTTCCAACAGCCTTAGATTAATGCACCTGCTGAAGGAAATTCTGCTGAGGAAGCCAACAGCCCAGCACTGACTTGCTCACTTCCCACCCCAGTGCCTGCCTGGGACCCATCTCTGTCCTCTCCCTTCCAAGCCACAGCCAGAGGACGCAGGACTAGTGTGGGGTTAGCTTAGCCGGCGGACTTGGGTTGACAGTGTTAAGCTCTCATCCAACAGTTGGCAAAGAAAGACACCAATACAAAGAAGGGCCAACCCACCCAGATGAGAAATAAAACTAGAACTTTGGGGTGCCGTCTTTCTTCTCCCTTCTGACAATGAAAATCAAATTGAGATGCCAGTGAACTCATTTTCATTAGCTTCCCTTTCTAGGAATGCAATCTCTCCTGCCTTACCCCAGAAGAAAACGCCCCGGCCCCATGCTGCGTTCCAGCTGCCTCCCCAACGCTTCCCGCAGCGGGAAGGCAGGAGCATAGCCAGAGATGCGAAGTGGGGTTCATATATGGCTTTCAGGAGACACCTCCTCATTCCACCCAGCTAGCCACAGCCCTCTTCAAAGTCCCTCTGTGGTAAACATGTGACATGTCCTGATGGCCGAGTCTGCAAACTTTTCCATCCCAGGCTGCCCATGCTGGACAACAGGTAGATGCTGGACATAGCTGTCGTCACGGACAGGTCTGAGGACGAGGCTCTGACCAGCAGAGGGCGAGACAGAGCAAGCACTTTGCCTGCAGGGAAACTAAACCGAAAAGGCAGGCAGGCCGGCCTCCACCGTGGCCTGGTGGTGTGCCTCCTGGGGTTCCTGTCGTGTCACCCCTCCTTGTGGCCTGTGCCCAGGACTTCGTGGCTGGTGACGAGTGGGACAGAAAGGAGATGAGGGTGCGTGAGCAGAGACTGGTCATAAAAGGCAAAGTCAGCCACACCCCTCCCTCTCGGCCCTCCTGGTAGGGGAACCAGCTGCCCGTGGAGAGCCCCTAGTGAGGAGGAACCGAAGACTCCCACCGCCCGTGAGAGAGGTTAGACTGCGATCCTCAGGCCTGGTCACACCTGCAGCTGTGGTTGGCATGGCAATCGCTAGGTCTCTTGAAGGATTCAGCCAGAAACGCCAGAGAAGCCTCTCTCAGATTCCTGACCCACAGCAACTGAGATAATAAGTGCTTGTTACTTTAATCTACTAAGTTTTGGGGTAATTTATCACACAGCAATAAAAGACTAATGCATTTGGGTACATCGGTTTTGCCCAAATAGGCGGCAGAAGCTACGTAGTCTCTCCCTTGACCACCTGGAAGAGCAAAGCCCGAGCTGAGGAAGACGCCGCAGTCCGTTCTCCAGCCTGGTGCTGCGGGCTCAGGGTGCGTGGACAGAAGGAAGAGGCCACGGGCAGCCTGCTGTGTCCGGTTTCCATGCTGGGTGCTTCCCAAGGGCGAGTACTTCTAATTCGCCCAACAACCTCCATTTGACTGGTGAGGAGGCTGAGGTTTGGGAGAAGGTAACTGGTGGAGCCCAGGTCATGAACACTCATCCGTGGAGGTCACCAGACCCCCATCCCTGAGCTCTCACCAGAAGCACCAGGCACGAACTCGGCCAAGAAAAGTCACCTTTGCTTGTAAAACAGTATCACCTCTGTCATCTGTGAAATACTGAGGCTTCTGGAGAGGGTGGGGAAAAGCTAGAGTAGCAGCATCTTGGCTCCAGAAATGGGTTACAGAGCAGAAATCCAGATGTTTTCTATTTTGTCTCTCTAAGCGTCGGATCAGGCAGCAGCTTGCGACACTGTGTGTGGCCCAGCTGACGAAATTCTGAACGTCGCTTCAAGGATCTAACTCACAACTCATCCTAAACCGTCACAAGGAGACTCCCATTAGGGAGGGAGAGGGGGAATGTGTGTTAACGAGCTGAAGTGTGAGAACGGCATGAATGAGCAGAAGCCTGAACACAGCATGGGAGGCAAACGGAATAATTACCCGGCTTGCCACTGTTACAACGCAATAAATTTCATGTAATTCCTAAAGGCCAACCCAGTTTTTTCTTTCTTTTTTTAACTCCTTTTACATTTTCAGAATTATACTTTAATTAGCATAACATTTAAATTAGCGAATGGAATCTTAATTGGCGGAAGAAATAGACTTTTGCTGGAGTGGTAACTAAAACAAATAAATCCACTTCCTCTTTCAAGAGCTGTGTGTTTATGGCGCATTTAATAGCCTAGTGTACCATAAACAATTTCAGGGAAAGATAAGTAATTAAATTAGAAGACATACTGGCCAGCTCCCAGTTTCAGGGAACTATATTTTCTCTCTCAAAATGGCTCCCTCCCCTCTCCCCTTATCCTGGTGGTCTCTTCACTCCAAGAATAAACACAGGGGTCCCACCAGACTTCATCGGGTGCTTCCCATGATTGCCATCTCTCGATAACTGGCAGGGTAAACATATTGCTTCAGCTCCCCCTGCTCCTGCTTTCCCTCTGAGGTGTCCTTTTTCAATTTACTGGGTCAAGAAAAGAGCCAAGCAAGTCAAATTTAGATAGGCACCCCTTCTTTCTCCTTTGCTCTCTCAGCCCTTTGACTCTGCAGAATGACCGGGCGTCACTCCACACCAGGGCCATCCATCGGGCGAGACAAGGACCAGGTGAGTGCCACCAGGCAGCGCACCGCACCACACCGAGGGCAGAACCAGGTGCACACGGGAGTGTTGCTCAGCTCTGACAGGAGGCGTGGAATCCACAGATGGCCCCAACGGCCCATCCTATCTCAGAAGTGGAAGCTGAGGTTCAGAAAAATGAAGAGACTTCTCCTAGGCTGGCCAGGAGGCAGCTTCCCTCAATTCGCAGTTTCTGGCCTCAGTCTGAGTTCTCTGCACCACATTCTATACAATGTTCTTCAAACATACGGTAGGATTTCTGAGATGATTCCTAAGAAGAGGCTAATCTTGGCTTAAATTCCAGGCTCAGGGCTCAATGCGGCCCTGATTTGGGGGGTGAGGGGCTGCCTCACCATTCTGGACTCTCTCTATTCAGGAGGCAACCAATTATTGGTAAAGGGCAGAGGCCCTGTGAAGAAGCAACATGCCACTTGATTGTGTTTGATGGGGTCAGCATTCTGTGGCTTCACAAAGAGACCTTAAGAATGAGAGGGAAACAAGGGCAGGCTTCCTCCTACACTTGACTCTTACTGCACGTCTGAGCCTGCCTTTCTTTTTTTTTTTTTTGAAAAAGTTTTTATTTACTTTTTAGAGAGAGAGGAAGGCAGAGAGGGAAACACCGATGTGAGAGAGAAACATCCATCGGCTGCCTCCTGCACGCCCTCACTGGGAATTGAGCCTGCAACCCAGGCATGTGTCCTGGCTGGGAATCAAACCGGGACCTCTCAGTCCATGGGATGAGGCTCAGACCACTGAGCCACAGCGGCCGGGCTGGGCCTGCCTTTCTCCACCTCTTCAATGAGAAGACTGGGTGAGAAAGCCTTAGAGCTTCAACCAGAGTTCTCCCATGAGAAGCTACCTGACACCGCACCAGAGGCGTGAACTTGGGAAGTTGATCTACCCCTTCAAGCCACCGCTCAGTTCAGTGATTCCTTCACCCACTGTTGGTGTTCATTCATAAACGTGCATTCAGGGCTTACTATATTCCAGGCATTTCTCTAGGTAGGAATGCAGGGAGAACAAGACAGACAAAATCCCTGTCTGCAAGGACTTGAGAGCTGGTGAAGTTGGACTATGAGACAAACACATGACAGGACACTGTATAGTGAGAAGTGCTGTGATTAAACTAAAGATGGGGTAGCGGGTGATTAATTCCGAAAGCACCTCAAGAGGTAACCGGAACAAGGCTTCACACCACGAACCCACCTGCTTCACACCAGGACTAGCAAGGCCCAATGAAAGTATTATTATAACTATACTAATTATATTTATAACTAGAAGTGTTATATTGCAACAATGGCTAGAAGCAGATGGGTTTGTTTAGCACAAGAGTCACACATGATACGACTAATATATACTTTCAATTTGTCCCCCTTGTTTCATTTTGCTGGTTTCAAAACCTCATAAATAAATCTGGAAACTGTAAAAGGTTGAGGACTGTTAGGAAAGAGGTGGCACTCCACTCTTTTTCTTGGCTTTTGGGATGTGTGAGGAGTGGACAGAGGGGTAGGGTCAATAGGGCACTGGGAGTCTGCAAGAGCTCTCGGAGGTTGACTTTGTAGGGATGATCCTGGGGGACCATTAGGTGACTAGGAAAAGCAAGTGTCTCTTTCAAGAGAATTGGTAACATAACCAAATGCCACATTTCAGTTTAGTCTCAACATGTGAAGGGCTACTCAACCAGAAATGTTGACCACACTACATCTGCCATAATGAGAAGATGATCAGTTTCTTCCAGTTAGACCTGTTACAGGGAGTTTGCAATTCTCTGTTCTGCCTTGGGTTCATGTCAGTGAACCCTGGTGCCTAGGAACATGTGTCTTACATCTAAGAATGCCTCCTTAATTGATAGTGTAGTGATAGCTTTTATTCCAGATGATGGGGCCAAATGTGACAATAAGTGGGAATAACTTCAGACTCTTAAAAAGAGAGATATTAAAAATTAAATTATATTGAGAATGCATTACGTGCCAGGTATAATCATAAGTGTTTTAGATGTATTGGCTTTCACTGGCCCTCAGTATGCACAGCAGATTCTGTGATTATCCCCGTGGCAGAGATGAGGAAACCGAGGCCCACGGAAGGTTAAGATCACTTCACTCAGAATAAGTGGCAGTGGCAAGGATCGAACTCTAGAACTCTAACCTCAGCATTCATCTCTCAATCACTTTTTCCCTGTAAAAGTGGGATGTCCTTGCTGCCAGTGAGTGCTGGGGTGACAGCTGATGGAGCTGGCTCTCAGGAAGTGACCTTGCACAAGGTGCTCATGTCAGAATTCCTACTCTGATGATAAAACCTTGTATGTTCATTCATAAAATGCAAATATGCAAGGAAGAGCGTGTAACAGCAGCTTGACATTACACTGGGCGAACTGAGGGCAGGCACCTTCCTGAGGCTCACAGGCTCACGAGATGGGACAGCATGCACGGACCCTGCCGGGCTGCAGCCCGGCTCCCCAGCCAGCTTCAATGGCACCCCCTGGGCCAGTCAATGTGTCCTCCTTCAGCTCTGGTTTCCTTACAGATAGCACGCAGCTAAAATCTGTCTTGGGAGACCTTTATCAGAATGAAAGAAATAAGATTTATGTATCTCGTGCAGTACCTGAATAAACCGTTGTTGCTATATGTGGTAGCTTACCATATTTTGCTTGAGGCTGGGCCCTCATAACAGAAGAAATGAGCACAAAACCCAGGTCATCCTGCCATTGATGCTGTCTTTGAGGCAGGACCCATGTGCCTGTTGTCCTGGGGCCTTCCAGGGCATCCAGCACCTGGTAAATATGCAACAACTATTACTGATTGAAAGTGAATGACAGTGTCTTCTTTGGATGGAAACCCAGCCATGCTACATGCTTCAGCTAAAGGCCCATTGAGAGCGGGAGTAGTTGAAGTCATCACTGGAACGCTTTCCTTTTCTAACCTGGCATAAGAACACACCTTGCCAAGACCCTCCCTCAGGTACAGGCACAAGAGCACTTCAAGCACTATGTGAATCTGAGGAAATTCATTCATGGCTTAAATTGAACTGAAAACATTTTAATACTTTTCTTTTTTCAGATTTAGGATTCGACAACTTTAGGATTCATGACCAGAGCATCTGTACATGTATCCAACGATACAAGGCAGCTGCAAGTCTGAAGGGAAACAGGTATCAAAATCCAGGACAAAGACCACGGGAATGAAAAAGAGCTGGCGTCCAGCCAAGACAGGTAAGGGGAGTTTCAGGGAAACTCTTGGCTATCACTTGATCAATACAAGAAGACTTCCTGGAAGAGGTGGGAACTTGGGGAGGTTTTGCTAGAGTAGGGAGACTTAGCATGCAGTGAAAATTATATGGGGAGTCATCCCAAAAGTTCAGTGCAGTTGGGAAAAGGTTTGGGACCAAAATAAGGAGACTGAACAAAAGAAGCATCTCCCCTACTCCCTCCCACCCACGACTCCCTGTGAATAAACCAACAGAAGAAAAAGCTTTTCCAAATGCAGACCCCCTCAATTCCACTCTGGCCAGGCAACTGCAGAGAGCAGTAAAACTTTAATGGCTCCCAGTGGGTCGATTCAGCAAGAAGGAAAGTGCTATAAATCTCACCCGATGCTTATGTGCAGCTTAAAAACAAACGGCTCCAATCACACTTAGCAGAGCCAGCCAATTTCCCCAGCATGGGTGTGTAGCAAGGGAAGATTTACCCACCTACAGAACTCGTGGAAGGAGAAGTTTGGGGAAAAGAGAGGGAAAAAGAGAGGCCAGCATCGGAGTGAATGTCAACCTTTTGGGAACAGATGGCTAATACAAAGACGTGGGATACTCGTGGCCACCCTGCTAGGCAGCAGTGGCCAGACAGCCTGGCTGAATGGTCCCCACAGTGAGATGTGCTAGTGGAGATACATTTCTGGCTG
Source organism: Tadarida brasiliensis (assembly GCA_030848825.1). Classification (NCBI taxonomy): domain Eukaryota; kingdom Metazoa; phylum Chordata; class Mammalia; order Chiroptera; family Molossidae; genus Tadarida; species Tadarida brasiliensis. Next base: position 31,702,831 of record CM061277.1, read on the forward strand.
CAAAGAGACTCCCTGGCTCTCTGACATTACTTCTCCAAGCCCAGGAGGAGACCCCCCTCTTAGAGATCTCTTGTCATCACCGCTGGTCTCCGGCAGCTCTGAGCGTCTCACTAACCATTGCAGGCACGTGATGCAGACACACAAACCCTCGTCAGTGCGGGCTGCTCCTCGAGCCCCAGGCACACGAGAATTGAAAGTACATGAAAGCAAAAGCCAATTTTCTGCAGAATTTGTGCCATCTCCCCACCGTTGTCCACTCCAGCGTCACCATCCTTTCCTGCGGACCCCTCAGCCCTCTTTGCTCAGAGCACTGAGGACCACACTGGCTTCCTCTCCGAAAAGCAGGACGCACTTCCATGATGCACTGTGTTGGAAGAAAGTGTGTTGACAGAGGTAAGAAATAAGTCCTGAATCTACAGAATGCATTCTGACACACTCTCAGAAATGTAGTTACCGTATTATTATTAATAACGTCCATAATTACAATAACAGCAAGGATGTATTGAGGCTTACCATGTGTCAGACCCAGTGCTAAAGGTCTCTTAAATGCATGATATTGTTTACCATGAAAAGCCATCTGAGAGCTAGACTTTCTCTCCTCTTCAACAGATTAGGAAACTGAGATTCAAAGAAATTTCATAATTTGCCCAAAATTCTCCAGATAAAGGAAGGAGAAGATAGGAGTAAAATTAAGATACTCTAACTCCAGCCCTGGCCAGTTTGGCTCAGCAGTTAGAGCATCAGCCCACGGACTAGAGAGTCCTGGGTTTGGTTCCCACTAAGGGCACGTACCTCGGGTACAGTTTGCCTCCGGCCCCGGTTGGGGTCGTGTGGGTGGCAACCAGTCGATGTGTCTCTCACGTCGATGTTTCTCTCTCTCTCTATCCCTCCTCCTCTAGCTGAAGATAAATACAAAAATGTCCTCGGGTGAGGTTAAAAAATTAAAAAAAAAAAAAAAAAAGATACTCTAACTCCAGAGCCCATTCTTAATTATTAGATTGTATAAGAAAAAAAATCAGAGCTAATTTTTGAATTGCATATAAAATTTGAAAAGCTAATAAAATTTGAAAAGGTAATACTTACTGTTTAGCAAATTTTCAGACACCATTCTAAGCACTTTAGATGAATTAATGCATTTTATTTTCCCAGCAAATCTGAGGTAGATATAGCTATTACCCTCACTTTACAGATGAGAAAACCGAGAATTGAATAAAGTATTTATGTAAGATCACATAGTGGGTTAAGAGTCAGACCCAGGAGTGAACTTGTATCTCTCTCTGATTCTAGAACCTTCAACTTAACTCGCCATGTTCTGTAACATAGTAAAAATTATAAGTAGTCTTTTGAACATGAGTTTTAATATTAAAACAACTGCCCTATTCCTCACTGCTGTCACGCCCAGAAGAGAGAAAGGGAAGGTAAACAGAGGACTCCATTTATGGAAGGGAGGCTTGTGGCCGCCAGGGCCCACCGATCTTGTGGCACCTGAGTCACCCTGCCCTTCACATGTGGGTCTTCGGGAGGACTTGGGTCCTACCCAGCCTGACATCTCTGCCGAGGGCCACGAGCATTTACTCCGTCATTCATTTCAGGGCTTGCCACGTGCCCCAAGGAGTCTGCTCTTTGCACCCGAGAGGCAGAGAGATGCTGGCTCCAAGGTTGACGGCAAAGCACCAGAGCAAGCGAGGTGCATGATGGTCACTTCTCCCAGGCTTGTCTCACAAGTGCACACACTGCAAGGGGCATGCCGTGGCCTCTGACAGTTGATCCTCATCCTCAGATTCCCTATTTGTGAATTTGCCTACTTGTCAAAATGCATTTGTAACCCCAAAATCAATCCCCACAGGGCTTTCACTGACACTCGCCACACGGGCAGGGTAGCAACGTTTTGAGACATCAGTGTGCACATTCCCAGCTGAGGAAGACCGGGCAACACTGCCTTCTTGTTTCAGTTCTCATTCTGTAAACAAGTATCCTCTTCGAGGTCTATTCAAAGCTGTATTTTTGTGCTTTTTTTTTTTGCTGGTTTCCTTTTTCAAAGTACCCCCCAAGCGCCATGCTGAAGAGCCACCTGGTGCTCCCAAGTGCAGGACAGTGGTGGTGTGCCTTACAGAGAAACACACGTGTTACCTAAGCTTCGTTTAGGCATGAGTTACAGAGCTGTGGAGTGTGAGCTCCAAGTTAATGAATGAACAGTATATATTAAACATGGTCTCTTTAAACAGAAACACACATAAAACAAGATCGTGCATTGATCGGTTAACAAAACCATGACCAGAGGCTTGCAGGAACCTAACTCTTTTTTTCCCTTAGGAGCAATGCTTCGGTATCTGCAATGCAGTGCTTGAGATGACTCAGTGGGACATAACTACCACAGACAAGGAGAACGACTGCACTGTCTGCCCCGCCCCACAGACGCCTGGCCATTGCTTACTTGCTTTGGTCACTGTCTGGCCTTGAGAAATCCACTGAAGCCTCATTTTTCTCACGTATGGAATGGCAATAATTAAAGTACCTGCCTCACAGATTGTTGTAACTCTTCACGAGGGGAGCGTGTGGTATGACAGTCGGCACGTGCAGGACAGAAGCTCAGTGGAGCCCAGCCTCGGCAGTCACTATCACCATATCATTCTTGGGGAAGGGAGGTCACCAAGCTCCTTTACCTTCTCCAGGCTGTGTGTGCTTCTGGCACAGTATTTGGCTAATTCCAGGAACAACTCAAGTTCTGGAGGATCGTCCCTTGCTGGTTAATCCACAAGATGAATGACTGCAGCTGTGTCAGGTCCTCTTCCCTGGCATCTGGCTCAGGCATCTCAAAGGACTTTTAATTGCCTGCCTGAGAAGAGCTGCCACCTCCTCCATCTCACCCTTACTGGGGTGACCCAGCACTGAGGAAACAAAGTCCTGTCTCCACCATGTCCCACCTCTTCCCACAGATCAGCATGCCTCCCCTGTGCTGTGTCCTTATGACAACTCCCACCAGTTCCTCAGCTACGACATGTCCTGTCAGCCTCCCCCAGCCCCTCACCTCTCACTCCCCAGCACGACTCGTGGATGACATCACTGGGCCCCTAGTGACCAGGTCCACAATCAGGGTCACCTCGGGCTGCAGCTTGTGCTTTTATATTATCAGTTGCCAAGTTATGTTGTCAACAATATTTCCACATCTACATTTTTATCTCTTCTCATTTCCATTAACACATCCTGATTAACAGTATTATTTGTCCCCTATGTTATTATAATAAAGTTTTTTTAATATGATTTTTTAATTGATTTTTTAGAGAGAGAGGAAGGGAGAGAGAGATAGAAACATTGATGTGAGAGAGAAACATCAATTGGCTGCCTCCTGCACGCCCCCTATTGGGGATCAAACCTGCAACCCGGGCATGTGCCCTGACTGGGAATTGAACCGGGACCTCTCAGTCCATGGGACAATGCTCAATCCACTGAGCCACACCGGCCAGGCTATTATAATAAACTTTTACCAGCTCTCGATTGCTGGTATTTCTCTACCCAATGCTCAACTCGTTTTTTTTTTTAATTTTCTGAAGCACAAATCTTGTGATATTACTCCTGCTCAAAAACCTTTAATAGTTCCTTTTGATGAAAACACTAAATATAAACTTTTCAAGGGATGCGGTAATATCTTCCTGACTTACCTTTCATTTCTCTTACTCTGCTCCCCTAGAGATAACCAATAAATAAATACCACTTCTACCGTCCTTGAACATACTCAGCATTTGCCATTCTTTATATCTTCATCGCTCAAGCTAGGATGTTCTTCTGACCAGTGTCAGCTGCTCCAAAAAGCCTTTCCCGACCTCCCAACAACCAAACCGATTTCTTGCTCTTCTGAGTCACTCTTGAACTCTGTTTCTACTTTTTCTGCACATAGTGCTTATTTTCAGACAGCTGGTGAATGTCCCTGGGTCACTTTCAAGTGAGTGTGAATAGACTGGGGTGACAATGCGTGGGGTCCTCCTCAGCTGGCCTGATACCTCCGAAACGCAAAGTTGCCCCTTCCTTTCTCTACGCGCTCCATCAATATTCAGCCTAAAGATATGAAGTTATCAATACTCAAAAAATGTTTAATTTGTCTATAATGTTTGTTCTCAAGTACCAGTGAGATGCTACACTATTGCTGAAACACTCAAGAAGGACCAACCAATAGAGAAATGAATAGAAAGATATACAGGTAAACATACCAAAAAAAAAAAAATCACTGTTAGATTTGTACCTTACCTTCTGAGGGGACTTCAGGTGGCCAGGTAAAGCAAGTCTTATAAGAATAAGTCAAAACAGACAGCATCTGGAGGGAGTAAAATGTGCGCTCCAGGTTCTGAGTGTAGCAAGCAACACTTGAGCAGTGCCTGGGGCTCTGAGTTGCACCAGCTAAGGTAAATGGAAAGGGCATTGGCTTACCTCCTTTGTTCTCTAAAAACAGGAAGCATATAAATTCATCAGTCAAGACAGCATTTTCCTTGGAACTAAACTTAAGAAGAAATTTACTGTGAGCAGTAGTGTGGAGTTGCCCTGGACAGGATTAATAAAAAGAACTTTGAGTGACACCGTGGAAAAATACCTTCAACTCGATTTTTATAAGAGATAGAGAAACGCTGTTCGATTGCCAGGTCTTATATTGATTCTACATAAAGGTAGAGGGCATTACATTAAATCCTGGCGTAGGAAAGGAATTTCTTCAAGAAGATGATGCCTCTTATACAGCATTAGCGTGGCATGTTTTCTGAGATGCCTGTCTGGAGGCCACGAAGGCTCCAACCCTACACTCCTACCTAGTCCCTTTGTTGCCAATGGCAAGCTCCTGCAAAGGCCTGCTTGCGATGAGAGACCCCTTCTGCTTCCACCAAAACAAAGGGAGTTTGACCTGCTGACCTGGGGACCCAGCCTAAGAAACACAGACCCCTAATAAAATTACACTGGTCAGCACAAAACTTAGACCTCCCTTAGGGCAAGTAAGATTTCCTCAGCTGACACTTTAAAGATTTGTCCCTCCCTGATCTTCAGCTCCGGTGGTCTCTCAGGTGTCCTGCTACTTATCCAGTGGCCCTTTCAGAAAGCACTTCCCTTGTCAGGTCCATGTTAACCATTTCTCGCCTGGCTTAAGACAGGGTGATTTCTCAAAGAATCACTGACCGTACACTCTTCACAGGCAGTGAGAATATGTCCTCTTGACACTGTGCCTTTCACAAGGTCTGGCCCAGAGTAATGACTCAGCTGATATTTGCTGAATGAATGAAATGCTTCTTCTCTGTTCCTCCAGGAGAAAATATAAGGAACATTTACTAATGTGACACCTTAAGACACATATTCTTTCTTTCTCTCAAAGGGAAACAAGACCACAAATTTTTAAATAAAGCAATCTAGAGAGATACCAACACAAAAGATGCAATGCTTAAAACTAAGTTTAAAGCAACCCAAATATTTTTGTTATTACATTGTAAGACATATTAGGGACCATAAAGGGAATAAATCTTTCCTGAGAGCCTTGCCTAGTGTTTCCCAATCCAGCCCCCTCACCCACCCACTCTCAACCACATGAAATGCAAACATCAACCAATGACTTCTCATCTCCCTACTGTGATCCCACCATCAAACCTCCATTTCTATTAGCTCTATTTCTTCCATGTGAGTTGGGAATCAGTGTTCTGAAAATTCTCAAAGAGAACCGAGCTTAAGTGCATTCTCCAAGACTTCTTTATGCTAACAGACTTATTGCTGACAGAGAACGACTCTTCTCAAGTAAAGAAACACCTGATTCATTATCTGCATTACCCTGGGGACAGGGATATACCTGGAGCTGAAAGTGTGTTGGTATATTCTTTCTTAAGCTAGAATTTTGATGTTTATGGATCATTTTTTGCTTCTTTTAGATATCTAAAGTAATTTCAGATCTGATTTTTCTATCCCTTCTCCTAGTAGAAAGAGGTTTAGGAAGTGGATTAATATAAAAGAGAAAAGGACAGAAAGAAATGTGTCCTGTTCTTTAAACTTGATTTTTTTTTTTTTTCAGTTGCCATCTTCATTGATGGCATAGAGTGGCCATAGGCTTAGGAGTAGGTTCTGTGACTTTGGGCAGTTAACTCAACCTCTTTAAGCTTCAGTGAACTCAACAATTAAATGGCAAAAACAGTGAACATGTGTGGCAAAGCAGTAGGTATACAGTAAGCTCCTAATAGTGCCAATTGTCATCTCCATCGTCACCACCATCAGCCTGTTCTCCTGTTTCTCTCAGTGCATTTGCAGACGGACCTCACTGCCATTCCACAGCTGTGTTCTGCATCCTCAGGACAAAGGGGGTCTAGCAAACAGCACAGATGAACACACTGTCCTTCCACTCTACTCCTCTAGATGAGTAAAGGACACAAGCAGATACAAATGGCTCTACTCGCTCTACAAATTTAATTTAGCAAGAGAATAGCAGTTCCCAAAATAAGCCAAGCAGAGATTCCCAAGACAGAGACCAATGTTATTGGATTTCTACCACCTTAAGCAGCATGTCATTTCTAGATTTGTCTTCTCTTTAATCCAATTTCCTAAACTTAACCAGATTAGGGAAGTATATATATTGTTGAATGAGTAAAATGCTTTTATACATGTGTTCACTAATAAATGCACAGATCTGCTCCATATTGCATTTGGCATACTGGGAAAAATCTTCCAGTAAATTTAAGATGAACAACTGGTTTGGATAAAGTTAGAAGGCCACCCATCATCTCTAAGAACATTAAAACTGTACTTTAAAGAGACCCTCCCCCAACTACTTCAAACTCTGTTCCTTAGGCATCATGGACTTCTTCCCATTTCTGCTTCATCTTTTCTAACCCAAAGTTCCAAATACCCAGCCAGGGAGAAATGATGTCTTCTAAGGTAGATTCAAGTGGAGAAGTGATTGATGCAAATGTGTAGAAAATCCAGGTTGGACATGACCTCAATGTACAGGTAGGTAGTCCACCTCTTTCCCTTGACAGTAAATTGTTTCCACACAATTTGGACCATGCGAGCAACTCCATTTATTTGAATCCTTCCAAGGAGATAGTTTGCTCAGCTTCCTTGAACTAGTTACAAATTAAGCAACTCTTTTAAGCTCACCTTTGTCCCTTCTGCTAAGCTACTGCGTAAAACGAATCAGAACAATATTTTGCATTCTTATGGTAAGGTATGCTCTAGTATTATTTACAGAAATGATTTTGTTGTAGTCTAAAAACAAACTTCTGCAGTTCTGGAGGTGGATGGTGGTGAATACTTAATGCCACTAACCTGTACTTGTAAAATGGTTAAAATGGTAAACTTTATGTTATGTATGTTTTACCACAATAAAATGTTTTTCATTAAAAATAAAATAGCTCTTTGAGGTTGATTGGTGATATTGTAAAAGGAAGTGACATGCTCAAGGCAAGACATCCAGCTCATGACGCCTAGTTTCAGCTGCACCAGAATGCATGTTGACCTCTGAGGCACAACAAGGATGCTAAGTCTTATGCTTTGAAAATGCCATGCATTCAGAAGAAAATAATCAGTGTTCCGATGGGACATGGTGACTTTTTCTTTCTAGCACTCAACTGCTTTCCTATGGACAAACATTCAGAATCTGGAGAAAGGTTATTTCAGAAGTCTATTCACCCTGATAAGTAATAATCTAACTCTCCTCTAACAATTTTCCCTAGTTCACATTGAAAAGGTAGCTTAAAAAATAAATACCAAGAAGCCTACAAGTCACAGCCCAACTTATTTTGAATATTAAGCAATTTAATCAAACTGTTTTTTGTAAGTAAAACAAATATGCTATGAAAAGAAAAGAAAATAATTCATATGAAAGTATACAGACTTCCAAGAAAGTAAGATAAAAATCAAATACCTGATTGTTCAGACTACTAGAAAGAGATAGAAAATGAATAATTCAAAAGGGCAGAAAATCCATATGCATTTTCTATAAAAATAACTAAGCTTTGTACAATATTTTACAATTTGCAAAACACTCTCACGTGCGTTATCTCATTTGAGTCTTTCAAAAACCGTGTGAAACTATTATTATTATTATTATTATTATTATTGTCCTTTCATAATGGAAGAAACTAAAGCATAGAGAGTCTGCATTTTTCCCCAGGGTCAGAGTCTAGGAGAGGCAGAATGAGTCCTGTCCCAGGTCTTTATTTTTAAATTTTAAGTTGATTTGGTTTAACACTCTATGCAAGTTGGGTTTTGATGGGATTGGTTTCAATATGACTGAGGCTTGGGGGATTCACTGCAAATAATAGACTACAAAGGTCAAGGTCAGCTGGGAAGATACTGGTCTCCCTCAGGCTGTCTGCCCCACTCATCACCTCTTTACAACTGACTTCCTACCAAAATTAGCCATTCTCTTTCAGATTCCTCCTGGTTTAAACCTTCAGGGTATGGGAAAGGTGGGGTGAGGAATTTTCAAAGGCAGCCTCTGGGAAGTCCACTGAGTCTGGAGACAACACTCACAGCAGTGAGTTCTCAGTGCTGCTGCCAAGCAAATTCTATAGAGTTAGTGCTGACTGTCCATCTCCACATCAATTTGGCCACATTAAGTCAAATGCATAGACTCCATGAAAATTAAAAAATTCCTCAAACAGCGTATTATAAGGATTTCAGCAACCTGAGAGCTGAAATCTATAAAAGGAAAATGGCTACACCATGATCCGTCTCTCCTCATAGCACCCACCATTTCTCATTTGGGATCACCATTTCTTTGCAAAGACGCGATATTTTCTCATTGATCATAAAAAGTAGTTCTTGCCTGGAGTTATGTCAGCATCATATCTCCTGGGTCTGACAAGACAGTAAGACCCAGACAGTGAGAGAACAGCCAGAACCTGAGACAGGACAGGAGACGCTGGCCCCATGCAGGTCAGTCCCCTACTCCTACCTTGGCTCTTAAATGAAAACTGCTGAAAAGGCTGTCCTGTGGTTTCTGCCCTGCAGGCATCTGCAGAAACTTTAAACCACAAAAACCCTCTCAGCAGCTGGACACCCGAGGCCAACCAGGATAGGAGTTATAGTGATCAATCAACCACAGTGATGGCTCCCCTCTCTCCCCTCTGCCCAAGCTGGTATGTAGTTTGAATCCAGGAAAATGGTAAGTTAGGGTACCTGCTGCAAATGTTCTTACCCATGACTAACAATCATTTGTTTGCCTTCTTTACTGCTATACTCTAAGCTCTATAATTACCGGTAGGGATATTTCCTCATCTCCACCTGTTGCTAGTGAGGGTAGATTTCTTGTGATACCCTGAGAAAAATAATTTTCTAAGACTTGCGTGGGAGAATGGGTGATTTTTATTTTTGTTGAATTACATTCCTGAGTTTTCAGGGTCGCATTTCCCCCTGTCCTGCCAAGGAAGAAATGTAGGTTTGGCTTCAGCAGAGCTGGAATTGGAGCCAGTGTCAGAGTTTCCTTTCCATTTTGGGGCATAGTTCAACCCATCATTTTCATTCCATGTTGGGACAGTTCAATTCAGCATTAAGCTAGCTTAGTTTGTGTTCCCGGTTGTAGTCCATCAGTTCATTGTGTGTGGGGTCCGCATGGCTATGGACCATACAGGCAAATGCAAGAGAGCTGAGAGAGAGCCAAAAGAGCAACACAAGAGAGAACTCCTTTGTTTAGGGGATTGTGTATTCCCAAATTTTCATGGGTTTGCAGTGGCCATGCCCATTCTGGCCAACCATCTCTGCTCCCAGGTGTCACTGATAGCACCCTCCCTAGTCATCCAGATTCACTGTGAATGCATTCATCTCCCATTTGTTAGACCTCTTCCTCCAGTGATCTGCAGGGAATGGGCCAGTGGTTCCCTGGGGAGTGTGAAATTGCAGCTTCCTGGTGAAGCTGCCAAAATGACATGCTTACAATGTCTGGCCTTCCCTTTGCTCCTTTTCTATTATTAATAACCACCTAATTACAATGGTATCACTATGAGGATAAGAGGCGCCTAATTTCTGTGCAGTGATTGAAGAGCTGTGGAGAGAAGCTGCACAGGTACAAGACTGGGTTACTATGAGCAAGTGTTCAAATCTCACTAAGCAGGTTTTATCGTCTATGAAATGGACTAACCTAACTCAGACAGTTATTTAAAGAATATAGTGAACCTAGTAGCTGCCTGGCACATAATAAAGACTTCATAAAATGTTCATCATTTTTGTTCTTATTTTTTCTTATTCACCATTATATCCCACTTGCAGCACAGTGTCATGCACACATTGGGCTGTTTGGTAAACGTTCATGAACGAAATTCAGTTCAAGACCAACATAATCCTATACATATGCCTTAACTTGATTCATTTGTTTTATGTATTTTTTAACTTCAAGCCATCAATTATAATTTAAGGAGTTCCTAGAGTCATGGGAAGGGGTGAGAAACTGCAGTAGGCAGAATGGATGCAATGAACCAAGCACAGGTACCCGTAGACTACCCTCTTGTGGAAGTCTTTTTTCTTTTTCTTTTTAAAAATTGAATGTCTTGGGGTGACATTGATCAATAAAATTATATGGGTTTCATGTGTACAATTCTATAATATCATCTTTATTGTGTGTTTACCACCCCAAGCCAAGTCTCCTTCCATCAACATTTATCTCCCCTTTATCCTCTTCTACCTCCCCCACCTTCCTTCTCCTGTGGTAATCACCATACTGTTGTCTATGGCTAGCAGTTTTGTTTGTTTGTGTTTTTACTTAATTCCTTTCTTTTTATTATTATATTTTTAAAGGTAATTGTATGTATAATATCATCCTATCAATTACAAGTTGAATTAGACAAATATGTACCCTTAATTTAATTTTAAATAGGTGATACATAGAATATGACTGGTAAACCCTATTTCCACTGAAACTACTCTATAATTTCAGACTCATATTAATGATCCCATGGCTGATTCCATCAACTTCAATAAATATTCATTAGCCAAGATCGTCTACCTCCGAAGCACTCTACTCATTTTGTGTTGGATGAATACACAGAGGTAAAGCTTACTCAGTCTGTAATCCCTTCCGGATTGTAATAATAGAAAAAAACTAACACTTATGTAACACTGTGAGATAGCATTGCCCTAGTCTTACGTGTTACTCGTATAATCCTCATTGCAATTCTATAAATTCAGTATTCTCGTTACACTCATTTGGCAGACAGGGAAGAAGACTAGAAAGATGAAGTAACTCGCCCAAGGTCATACAATCTGGTTTTAATGTTTAACCTCTAAACCACTATTCTACACTGCCTCTTACAGCCTGTAGACGAGATGAGGGGGATTCAGTAATAATCATCAGAGAAGCTTAAACAAGTGACAGAAGACCAAAGGAGGCTGACATTGCTCTGACTGGGGACATGTGAATGAGGCTTTTACTTTATTCAATTCAAAAGTAAAGAAACGTTACCAAATGGCAGAAGCAGTACTAATATTTGGAGATACAACATTTTTTTAAAAAAGGCACGTGTGCTGCTCTGACAAAGGTTAGTCTGAAGCAGCAGAATAGTAAAACGTAAGTAAATAATAGAAATACAGTGTGTTAGATGAATCATAAACATATGAGGACAGTATGGGCACCTTCATGGGAAATGGAACCTGATATTTTAGTTTCTTTATGTGTGTGTTTTCCACTCCCCAATCGTATTACAAATACCTTGAGATGATCTTCCATTTCTCCTGTATTCATCCCAGACAGGTTTAAAGCCCTTCCTGCACATGGGCACTCAGGAAAAGTACTATTAAGGATGCTTGCTCAACCACAGATGATAAAGCTTGAACTGTGTTGTCCCCCAAAGACTTGGCTCCCCTAGCTTGTCCACCCCTCCAGGAGAAATCAGTGCTATCTGTGTTGCTAAACTCAGGGACATGGTGCCCCCTCTGCTGGAGTTTCAGATACTCAACAGAGTTATCCAGGCAAATCTGTTTCGTCTAAGGAGTGTGGGCTGTGTTTCGGGGAACAGGAAATACTAGGCAGACTGGAAGCCATAGACATAGGTTTACAGCTTCCACTCCCTTGCCAACTCCCCTGCTTTGCTCCTCCCTGCTGACTGGGGTGGATTGGGGAGTTCTTATGACCTTCATGTTTTCTTTCCATTCCCATCTGCATTTGGGTCTTCCTTCTTAACAACATGGAACATGAGATAAATCCAGCCAACATGAAAAAAAAGATACCCTCAGCTACCAGACTTGGGAATTCCTTATCTTCATGCAAATCCATGAACTCTCTTTTCGGCCTCTGTCCTCAGATGTGTCTCCTTTCTGGGGTCTGGCCCTACTGCTGTGGAAGCAGAGTGGTCATGCTGTCCATCGGCCGACTTGGGCTATGAGCAGGGACAACAGCATCTGTTTTGTACCCATATTAAAAAAAATTCCTGAGCCTTTCCAAGATCAGATTATGTTAACCCCTGCAGCAGTAAAAAGATCCAATTTCCTGCCTCTGAACTTAATGCTCTTCTGACAAACCCTCTGACCCTAGTCCCAACCTGCCACGAAACTAGAGTTCCATACTGAAAAGAACACCTTGCAGAAGCCTTCTGCAATGTAACCCAGAAACATACAGAGTTGATTTCCACTAATCGAAACAAATCACCTTTCCTCCCCTCCTAGCCCACCGTTCAGCTTATTTCTGCTGCTCCCTTTGTTTGGGTCTTGCCTTGCTTTCTATTTATATAATAGGCCCACCGGGTAAGGACTATGTCTAATTGTGTGCTGTTTGCACTGCCTGGCACGTTATAGTCCTCAAACGCATATTATGATTATTGTTATGATAGATCATAACAATAATCTCAATTCAGGGCACATTTCTCTAAATTTTAGGCAGCTTGGAGAGCCAGGAACATATACATAGTCCCCTGCATATCCTTAAAAGCTTTGAGTAAGCATCTAAATTTAAGGGGTGCAGGTCTGAGCTACGCCTCCAAACCTACAGAGACCTGAGGGTAATTAGCTTCTATTCTCAGATGGAGAACATGAGACTCTTCTCTTTCCATGGAGAAAGAGTGAATAAGAGCTAGGTAGAGATTATAAAAGATCAAGAAAAGAGAAATTGTATTAAACCATAGTTTGTTTAGAGACAGCAAAACCACAGCTAGGGCTGACCCAATGGCAAAAAACCTGTTCAAGCAATGATAAGAAAAATCATTTACGGGGCACATTAATTTTAGTTGTGGGAGCTAAGCTCTCCCTGGGTTGCCCATTGGATAAACGCTGTCAGGATATGCTGTGAGCTGTTCCAATGAGATGTAATAATTGAATTTGTTTTCATTTAATTTGGAGGGCCTTTAATTAAAAGCCAGACTTGTGTGTTCAGAGAGATAAAGCGGGCACATGGAGACTGGGGGTAATTTGGGTGCTGGATGCAATAATTTATTGTGAATTCAGAGGTCAGGAGACTAGCACTATCTTTGTGAAATCAGCACAGGGAGCTCCATCCAACTGAAATAGTCTCAGGAGTGGCGGAAACATATGCTTAAGTGATTTTTTGAAACCTTAATCACAATTACAGATTAGCGTGGAGGTTAATATGCAAAGTTCATTAATCAGAGAAATAAATACATCAGTGATCACCCAATGGAAGACAACCTGGAGAAGTCTGGTTTCCCAGCCACAATTTCTCAAACTACCCACTCAGTTTTGAAAAAGCATGAAATCCACTTTGTAGTTAGTCTTGCCGACTTTCATTCATCTTCAGATTGCTAAGAAATCTATCTCTCCCCCTTTAGGTCTGAGGTTAAACCCATCCACCTGACCACTTTATGATAATACAAACCTGTCTTAAAATGGTGGGTCTAAAACTGAGACTAAGCCACAGGATAAATTCTAGGATATAAGGTTTCTATTAGCATTCAAGAAATCAACATCTAGAATTAGAATCAGAAGACAGAATTTGAATTAATGCCCAATATTAATCTAAGGAATTAGAATTTGAGAGTTAACTAGAGTCATCAATCTTTAGATACAGTTGTATTTTATGATATAAGGCAATAAAGTAAAGATTTTATGCTAACATATGAATTTTCTGCCCAGAAAATGACATTCCATTAGATGCACATTTTGTGCTTGGAGAGTTTTATTTTGGAAATGTATCCCAGCATGTGATAGTGGAGTGGCTAGAAGGATGCTTCCTTCCGATTCTCAGTGCAGGGTGCAGGGATGGGACCCACATTCACTTCATTTTACCATCATGCCAAGAATTCACCCATTGGTGAGCTCCCCGCTGAAAAAAGATGGGTTGTCATCTACTACAGATGTGGGCAGGTGTCTGTGCCCAGACATAATCCAAAATTTTATCATTTTCAGCTTCTTTTTCTTTGGCTCATAACTGCTCCCCAGGGAAAGGAAGTGCTCTAGGGTGGAAGCTTTCCTCCAAGAGGGAAACAATGGGCCAGATCAGAGAATGTCCAACAGAATTGCCTGCAGCACTTCCGTGTAAAATCTGTGAGCTTTACCTTTCCTAGACCTCCTGAACTAGATTGCAAGAGACTGAAGCCCCTGATAATTCTAAATTTCCCTCAGGTAGGAACCATTAAACTAGATAAATGCCAACATCTCTCCCACTTATAAAGTCATGTTATTCTGGGTCCTATTTCCGGGAGCCATGCACTTGCTCTGTGCCCAGCAATTTGCCATCTGAGAATATAATCAGAGTCTGAGGACTGGAAACTTCAGTTCAATCATCTCTCTGATGATCAAATAACCTCCGTTCTATCTCTACCAAGCATTGTTCATCCTCTGTTGACGCCTTGTTTTTCACCAGATTTAGCTGCCAAGCCTCCTGGGTGTTTCTACAACAACTGGAATTAAGACGCAGCCACTCTTGGGGATGTAAAGTACAGCATAGGAAAAACAGTCATTAATATTGTAATAACTATGCATAATGCCAGGTGGGTACTGGAAATATCAAGGGGAACACTTTGTAAAGCATATGATTGTATAACCACTATGCTGTATACCTGAGACTAATACAAAATAATATTGAATGTAAACTATAATTGAAAAATGAAAAAGAATCAGCCATTCATTTTTTTCTGAGCAAAGAACAAGAAGCTTTGCGAAGGACACATGTGGGTTGTCGAATGAAGGAAGTAGTAATTCTCTAAAGCAAAAATTTCTTCCCAGAAGAGCCAATCAATACATTATAATATGACTTCACAGATGAAGAAACTGAGGCACAGAGAAATATGGTCATTTGCCAGACTCAGTTCCAGGAGGTGTGATTTGAGAGCTCATAACTTAGATCACAGAAGTACCACCCCCGATTTTCACTGCGGGGCTATTATGTTGTAAAACAGTGAGTTTATAAAACTTAATAGAGGAAATAATGGTGATTAGAGGAGAATTGAGAAAAATATTGGGAGTGAGGTGGTAAGAGTCTGGTATTATCAGTGAAAATATTTACTCTATGAATGGAAACTAAACAATTTTTATTCCCACTTTCCCAGTGGAATAAAAGAATTCAAACAAAATGAACAACCACAAAAAAGTAATACTAGCTCTAAACATCATAATAAATACTACCATTGAGTTCCTATTATGAACTGCATATGAGGGGTCATATTTTTTTACCCTTAGATTTTTCTTCCAGTTCTAAGAGATATTACTATCCCTAACCTACAGATGATAAAATTGAGATTTGGACAATTAGGTAGTAGTAGGCCTACTAGGTAGTAGTAGGTCTGATTTTTCTCCTCAGTATATTCAGAACAAGAAATTTCACTTCTGGAGTTCCGTTCTTAATCAAACCATAATCAAGATATTGTGGGATGCCTACTCGGCAGCCCAGGCACTACGCTAGGTGCTGTCTGAACACAGAGGGAAGACGAGTGAAGCGTCTGCCCTCACGGATCTCACAGTGTGCAGGGGACACACAGAAACCTCACCAGCATGTGATTAAGTCCCGCAAAAAGGTGTGTCGTGTGCTATGACAACACGGAAGCAGGACATCTACCTACCTGCACAGCCGGGCCAGGCAGCAGCAAGGAGAGCAGAATACATCAGGTTGAGGGCACAGTGCCTACGAAGCCTCAAGGACAAAGGTGAGAGCGTCAGAGCTCAATGCCCTCAGTAGTCTAATGTGACGGAGGAACGGGGCATATCCTACGACATGGAGGAAAATGACAAGAGACAAGACTGCGGCATGTGTTAAAGTGCTGAGAAACATTTCCAGTGACCGCACCAGTGCCGGCACCTAGTGGGCTCTCGGGCCTCGTTGGGTAAGCGTGTGAATAAGTGACTGTCGGGCTACATCAAGATTCCAATCTACCTCTAGGTGGCCTGGCTCAATAACTGTCCACAATTCTCCCAACAGTTCTGATACGTCAGTCTCCTCAGGGCACTGGCAACCTTATTCTGGGAGCGAGCGTATCTTCTGCGATGACGCACACCGATGGCTGGGGACAGCGGGGTGGCGGCGGACCAGGGCCTGTGTCCCGGAGCCAGCGCTCACTGCTGCTGCTCCGGGTCACAGCTGCTCCCCTGAGAAGGGCGGCGCAGCTGGCTTCGGTTTCTTTTTCTTTCTGGGTCTATTCCGGGAAGTGGTTTAGAAGTTGCAGGGTTTGAGTGAAAGAACACATTAAGAAAAAAAATGTTATTCCCACTGGCTCCTCTGACGTTGGTGAGAGACAAAGCAAGCAGTAGCAAGTCTCCAAATGGGTTTTAAAGAAGAAATATATTTTAAATAAACACTTAAAGCAGAAAGCATCACTTGGAGATATGTCGTATATGCTGATCCTCTTTCTCCTACAAGGGAAGACTTTGCTGGGCCTGAAAACAAGTGATTTAAAAGAGTCACATTTAACTCAGAAACTATAGGACCACCTGTCCCAAAGACCTATGCTGAAAGACAGACACCAAAACCAGGCATGGTCCCCCAAAGTTATCCTAACACTTACCATTATTCCCCCAAGTATCCTTGCAGTTTGATCTTCCTTGGGTTAAGATAAAATGCATTCAGAAAACCATTGTGACAGGATGTTTGCAATAATACTATTTGGAATTTATTCTCTCTCTATTTTTTCTTACCTGTATTCCAAAAAGACAACTAAGCTTTTGCCTCCTTGCCTAAGGGGGAGACTTCTGTATTGAGCCAAAAGATCTACTAACAACCTCTCGTCCTGCCCTTTTGAAGGTCTAAGCTCAGGAAGCCTCAAGGAGAGAGGGAGGGGCTGCTTGCAAAAGAGAGAAATGAAAGCAGGGAAGGTGGTGAGAGATCTCCCCAAGCCAGTGGGAAACAGATGTCTTTGAATTTCCCAAATCGAGCCACGGCTGAAAGGAACCCCTTCACAAAGCCCTAGGGAATTAGATGAATATCAGGGATGCAGTAGATGGAGGCAAGATAAGTCCACAGGGTGCTGGCGCCTAAGCAAAACCTAGTTTCCCAAGCTTAGCATGGAGACTAGAGTCCCTGGACTTCAAAGACCATAGAGGATGTGGATAATGGTGCCTCAGTGGTACCAAGTGGGAAGTACACACTAGAAAGGTGTTGCTCTGCATGAGACTTCACAGACCTTGGTACCACTGGGGAGCAGAGGGGAGAACAGGGAGGAGTGAGTTGAAAAAGACAGTGCTTGAATTTCCTGCCAACTCAGGAGGATACAGGCTCAAACTTGAAGTTAGTATGATTTAATTTTTTTTTAAAGCATATATACTATTTATTTCATATCTGACTTTTTGGAGTAAGATCTGTATCCTCTTCTTAGCCCTGACCACTGTTTTTAAAAAATGATTATTGAAAAATACGTTGTTGAAAGAACCACAATCATTATTCTCTCAGCTTTCCTTCAAAAGCTTCCTCGGTCGTGAGAACACCATCCTAAAATGCATCTCCCGAGACAAGAATTCAGGCCGAAAGAAGAAGGTGATGGCCAAGGTGATGGGAAAGGAGCCCTTGGGACAGAATGCAGCTTGCCAGGTCCAGATGGCTTTCACTTTAGGGAAAAGCTCCCTTACTTTTATCTCACAATTTCTTTATTCTGACCCTATCGCTTGTCACCTTTCAGTCTTAGAAGCACCCCTGGTGGCTTTTTCAACAACTTAGAGTGCTCACAGATATTATTTCATGCTATTCCCACAACAAACCTCAGAGATGGACAAGTATTATTTTCCTAATTTATCAATGAGGAAATGCTAGTTTCAGCCAGAGGAGCACGGCACACAGTTCAAAACCTCAGTCCCCAGATTTTTCTATGCTTCTGCTGGTGGTAGAAAATGATAGAAGGGTATGTCTCCACCTTCACTGTGACCTTCTTTTGCTGTGTTTAAGTGGATGTCATCAATGCTTATGAAAAACAAAAATGAGGGAAGGGGAAGTGGCTTTCCTCACACAATGACAATCAGACAGCTCCTTGAATTTAACTGAGGCAGCTACTTATTGACCAGCCCCTCCAGGCATATCCTTCTATCACTGTATCATTCAGCGTCCGGGAGGAGCACCTGATACATTCAGATGGGCTAATGGGAGGAGAATGGAATGAAGGCACAAAAGCAAGGGGAGGTTGTGAGGAAACCCTAATGTGTAATAAACACAGTTCCCTAGAAGTAGTAACTCCAAAGCACTGTTGCCACTCCTAGACCTGAATACAAACAGTTATAGGGACAGTGGCCTAGAAAGAAAGAACCACTGGAAAACCCACCTACGAGGAGCTGTGATCTTTAACTGAGTGACATAGCCATCTCACACTGAGCCCAGAGGGAGAGATCGGCAGAACCAATACCCAGACCTGACTCTCCCCATCCTAACTCCTGCCACTGCTCTTTGTTGGTCGAACTGACTGGCAACCAGAGGGCAAGAGAGCATGCTGATGCGGCTCGCGTAGGTCATTCAGGCCATATGCGCTTTAGAGACGGATGTGGAAGACATCTAGCAACACCTCTACCTTCATTTTTTGATATCTTGATGTTGGTTCGTTATATAGTAGAATCCTATTGCTTCTGAGATTTTATTTGAGACCTCTTTCCTAAAAATGGGAAGTTGTCTCATTACTACCAGCCCAGCTTATTAAAACAAGGAGAGAAAACAAAGAGTTACATTTGCAGCCCTCTCTGCTCTTCATGGATGCAACAGAATTTCCCCGTTTTGTTTGCTGTTTGTACTTTATGGTTGGTTCAGCCTTGATTTTGGAAAGAAAAGGAGGTAAATGAGATTTAGGTCAAGGAGCAAGGACAGTACCTGGAAGGGCGGAGAGTCTGAGCAGGCTCTTTTTGAGTGACTACTGTATACGAGACACGGCATTGTAAAACTGGTAAACTTGACTTGATTTGAGGAGTGCCGAAAGGCTATTTTTGATTTAAAAAATATCTCCCCTTAAGGCTTAAAAGCCTTTCCTTTATCTTGAAGAATCTGCAAGTCTTCTTTTAGAAGATTTGTTTTTCACTAACATGAAGAGATGACTTAGAAATACCACCACTCAGACTAGTAAACTCAGTTGAGCCACTGACCTTCATCAGAAGCAGGGGTCTGAGAGAAAAGGACATAGAATGGCAAGTTTGTGGAGGATTGGCGGAATGGGGAGAGCAATGATCACTAGGAAAAGTTAAAGAATATAGACTGTTGTGCAGAATTGATAAGATGTAGGAGGGTCTGGAGACCTGCAGAAAGCCCAGAGACCTATCCATAGGGGTACGGAGTTGTAAAAAGTAGAAACAGAGAAATATTGAAGCCAAAATTCACTTCTTCCTAGTTTAGCCTAAAGCCAGTCTCAAGTGAAAAGAAAACTAAATATCTCTTCTCACTTCATCACGGCATGTTCTTTAGCTAATGGAAAACTGTAAAGGTCTCTGGTGCACCTCTCTCTCATTCTCCATCTTCAACTTCAAGCCTGTAGACTCAGCCAGGATGAGAGCTACCTTTCTGCTGCTAGAACTGTGCTTAATTAAATAATTTAAATGAAACCTACAAGAGCGATTGTGCCTGTCAGGGTGTGAAAGGAAAGCTAATAAAATTCCTTTCATCAGTCCAATGGGTGACATGCTGCTGGAGGGAAGCAGAGAGCCTCAGAAAGAGGAAGCTGAGCACTGATGCCAGTCTGGGGTCCGTGGATGTGCCTCCTCAAGCCAGAGATGGGTGAGCAAGGGAAGTGCTCTCGCTCCTTCTCCTGTGCCCTGGGGCTCCTTAAATGAGTGTGTGTGTGTGTGTGTGTGTGCGTGTGTGTGCGTGTGTGCTTAGAAGCAGGGTGGAAATAGTTCACACTCACTCAAAAGAAAAAAATAGTTCTTCAAGAGTTTCTTACTCAGAGCTTACTGTATACAACACGCTCTGCTCTGTGCTGTGGGCATGGACATTGGAACGAGCATCAGAATATCAGTGTTTTGAATTATCAAGGCAAGAGTATCAGGCCGAGGAAGCATCCTTGATTTACAGTGGGACCTCTCACCTTAAAATATCAATTAAAAAATTATTGGCAAGCATAACCTTCTGAGGGAGTTATCAAATTCATTTTGATGGCTTTTTTGAATGCCCTGGATTCTCGGAATTTTGATACCATGTCCTGTGGTTGGCAGAATTAGGGGAGGAATACAAAACACATATGTGGCAACTCCCAACATCACCACCGTCACTTGCATTCAGTCATTGTCTCACCCACACACCAGACAGACCTAGTGAGCTATTGTTAGGTATAGACATGTGTCTGGGTCCTCAAGTGTGGTAGTGACAAAAACAGACCAAGAAACACTGCCCTAAAATAAAGTTTGCTTTATACAAAACCTCCAACAAGACAATCTGGCCCTGTGCATTTAGGAATGCATCTAACCCCAGACTTTCAAATGAAGCCTATTATCCAGGCTTTGACAACTCCCCATGAAACCCAGTTAACAGCTTGGATTCACAAATCCCCAGTTTCCAGCTCCTCGCTGCCTCATCAGCATAGTGATTTGAACAGACTGTGCCATTTAAAAGCACTTTCCTTTCTTCCTCTCCACTCCAGGATTCTCTGCACTGTCTACCCCTCACTGTCAATGACATCTTGACCTCAGAAATTTTGTGAGTCTAGAAATGCAGACATAGATACAGTCCAATGTGTGACATCAGTTGTTGGAAGTGATCAGAAGTCAAAAAGAAAATTTGGTGCCCAGCAGAGGGGATTTGTTTGATCAAACCCCCTTTCACCAACTCAATCCAATAAGACAACAAGAATTTAAATGTCCTAAGTATAGAGGGAGATAAAAGCACGGGAGTCACTTAGAGCAGTTCTTCTCAAACTTTGAAATCCATATGAATAAGCTGGAAATCTTGCTAAGATGCAGATTTTTATTCTCTAGGGCTATAGTGGAATCCAAGTTTCCATATTTCTAATCACATTTTGAATGGCAAAAAGGTAAAGAGCAAACATGATGTAAGTATCAAGAGCCAGAATCATGTCACAGGAAAGAAAGGTCAAACAGGAGGAAGAGACAGAAAGCCACCCACTGTGGCAGGCGGAACAACGGCCCCTCAGAAATGTCCACACCCTAATAAAGCCCTAAGGCCTGCAACCTATAAATATGGCAGAAGGGACTTTGCTGATGTGACTTAGTCAAGGATTTTGAGAAAGGGACTATTCAGGTAGGCTTGCTATAATAACATAAATCCTTTTATTTATTTATTATTAATTTATTTTTGTTACAGATGTTTCTCCTTTTTCCCCCATTGACACCCTCTTCCTGACCCCCTCCCTGCCCCGTCCCATCCTCAGCATTGTTGTCTATGTCCATGGTTACTCATACATGCATATAAGTTCTGTGGTTTATCTCTTCCCTCCCCCTTGAACCCCTCTTCTGAGGTTTGTCAGTCTGTACCCTACTTCTATGTCTCTGGGTCTATTTTGTTCATCAGCTTGTTTTGTGCATCATATTCCACAAATAAGTGAGATCATGTGATATTTGTCTTTCTCTGATTGCCTCATTTCGCTTAGGATAATACTCTCCAGGTCCATCCATGTCGATAAATCCTTAAAATCAAGACCCTTTCCTGGTTGAGTCAGAGAGATGGCATGGTGAATGGTCCTCTGCTGCTCTGAGTTGTGGAGTCTCATGTGCAAAAGCGAGAGAGAGACCTAGGTGCTAACGGTGGTCCCCGACTAACAGCCAGCAAGAAATAGAGGCCTCAATCTTAAAACCACATGGTCAATGCTTGAAATGCTAATCCAGCCAGTGTTTGAATGAGCAAGGAAAGGGATTCTCTCTTAAGCCTCTAGAAGGGAACACAGTCTGTGCCCTTCTATACCTTAGTTTTAAATATATTTTTATTGATTTTTTTAGAGAGAAAGGGAGAGATAGAAACATTGATGTGAGATATATGGATCAGCTGCCTCCTGCACACCCCCCACTGGGGATCAAGCCTGCACCCAGGCATGTGTCCTGACCTGGAGTAGAACTGGGACCTCTCAGTCCCAGGGATGATGCTCGATCCACTGAGCCACACTGGCTGGGCTCTATACCTTAATTTTATCACAGTGAGACCCTTATAGACTTTGGACCTATGGAATCACAAGCTAATACATTTCTGTTGCTTTAAGCCATTAAATTTGGGATAATTTGCAGCAGTAGAAAACTGATGACACCACCCATCTCACTGCCATGCAAATATAAGAAAGCTCTCCTTTATCTTCAAGATAAAATAAAAACTAATTTTCCTGCTTCTAGTCTATTTCTGCAATTGATTAACTATACACATCTGCTAGAGAGAGCTCTCTAAAATTTCATTATGATCATAATCGCTTCCAATGTCCTTTAAAAATTTTTATTGGCTTCAACTTCTTGATAGGGATAAAAATTTCATTATAATCTACCCCTGGTTAGTTACCTACTTGGTCTCTACCAGTATAATCTGCCTAGTCAAATGATACTTAACAAGCTCTGACTCACTGCTCAAGACCTTTCTGTTCAGACCTCACCTCCTCTGGGTAGCCTCTCTAAACAAATTCAAAGTGAGTCAGGTGCCTGACACACAGTTGTTAATACTGTTGTTTTAGCACCTGTCACTCTATTATCTATGTCTCCTTGACCTTGAGCTCCTCAAGAATAGACTGTCTTTTCCCCTGTATCTCCAGCTCCTATACTATAACAGGTACCCAGAAAATATTGATTGATCACCCACTGTTCAATGGGACTACAATTTTAAATTGAGTTCTGTTTCCCAAAGTCCATAAAAAATAAACACCAAGTAAAACTCTCAGAGTCCAGCCCTCATGAATTTCTTTTACATTTGCCCCACTGCACCAACAGCAGCCAATCCTGGGGCAGAATGCTTGATTTCAGAGAGCTGGCAGAAAGCAACAGGAAGGGCAGAGATAAAGAAGCAACAAAGTCCACCTTCAGTGATTTCACAGCTTGAACTCTCTGGTGAGGAGCAGTGAGGGCAGAGGAAGAGACAAAGGAACAACAGTAGGAAGAAATAAATCAACCAAGTGTGTTGATATGCATTTCCATTGAAGAGTATATAAAGTATTAAAGCATATGTGAAGGCATAATCCATTATCAGGTAAGATTAATTTTTTCTAGAGAGTGAGGCTTGTCCCAGATATAGTCTTAGCCAGAAAGTATGTGTTAAGCACAAGCTACATGTCAAATGTTGTGTTTGGCCCTAGATCTATAAATATACCTAGAAATGACCCCATCCATCTGGAGCACACTAATCAGCATGCAAACAGATCCATAGACTAGGAACTGTAGGGAAGCCAATACCAGGGATAAGGAGACAGGGAACGTGTTATCCTACATGGAGGGTGATTGGGGAATGGAAAAAGCTTGCAGACTTCTGAAAGGAGGCAAAACACAAGGAGTGGTAGGAGAGGGTGGTGGAGAATGCTGAAGGGTACCAAAGAATAAGTGAACTTACCTGAAAAGGACAAAGTCCTATGGGGGCCACAGTCTAGGTCCTAAATACTGCCCCTAAATCCTAGTGCTTCATGGGTCCTTCTCATGGTTCCTCTGCAGTGAACCTCAGACTGACTTTCCTCATTTCACTGCCATTGCTGTCAACCTTGCTACTTGAGCTGCCATAACAAACACTAAGGCAGCCATAGAAATGTATTTTCTCTCAGTTCTAGAGGATGGAAGTCCAAGATCAAGATGTCAACAAGTTGGCTTGTTGATGGTCACTTTCTAGCTGTTTTCTCACACAGTCTTCCCTCAGTCTGTGTCCTAATCTCTTCTGATGAGGACACCAGTTATATTGGATTAGGGCCTACCCATGATACCTCAATTTACCTTAATTACTTCTTTAAAGGTCCTGTCTCCAAATACAGTCACGTTCTAAAGTACTGAGAATTAGAATTGTGATATATAAATGTGGGGCCACACAATTCATCTCATAAAAATCAGGGTTGGGCTTTTGTGCAGAACTTAGACATATTAACTTGTTTAATATATTTTCTTTATGCTATGTTATTGCTCAAGAATTATCAATAGCTGTTTAATATTCATTCACTTTACCACTCTAGCACTCAAGGTTCTTAAGATTCTACCTCTCCACTGATGTCTGAATATGATGCCCACTAGAGAAATTCCTTCTCTCTTATATTTTACTAAACTTTCTATTCGTATTGAGCAGTTTTGCACATGGAGGACCTTAATAAGTATTTTCATCATATTTTTTTATTTTTTTTTTTAGAGAGAGAAAGGAAGGGAGAGGGAGAGAGAGAGAGAAAGAAACATTGACTAGAAAAAAACATCAGCATCAATCAGCTGCCTCCTGCATGCCCCCTACTGGGGATCGAGCCTACTACCTGGGCATGTGCCCTGACTGGGAATCAAACCAGCAACCTCCTGGTGCATAGGTCGATGCTCAACCACTGAGCCACACCGGCTGGACATATTTTCTAAACGCTTATATACAGCCATTTTGTCTCCCAACTTACACCATAAGCTCACTTAGAACAATAACTATATCTTAGTTTTCTCGCATATCCTGCCCATGATAGGTACTCACTTATTACTCATCTTGCTCTCATTTTTTGTATTTCCCATGCCAAACCTAGACACAACAGGGAAATCTAAGACATGACCCCTCTTTATTCATCCCACAAACAGCTACTAAGCCTGCACCAGGTTCCACAGTTCACACTAGATTTGCGAAAAGCAGAGGAAATAAATTAAGGATGGTCTTAGAACCCAAGAAACTCACAGTCTTATAAGAAAGATGCACATTAGAACAAATAATTAATACATAGTAGGAAAAAAATGGGCTAGAGAGAAGGAGAACTAACATGTATTCGGTACTTAAAATGGACATGATGCTTCACAGACAACTGATCTTGTCTTCTCTGACACTCTAACAGGCAGCATCATTATTTTCATTTTATAGATGAAGAAACTGAAATATAAAGCATTTGCATAATTTGCCCAAGATCACAGAGCTAGCAAGACACTGGGTCATGAATTCTAAAATTTATGTCCTTGCCACTGGGAAATTGGGGGAGAGACCACCAAGTGAGTATTTACTACACCCTACATCTTGTGTAAAGTGTAGTACATATGTTATTTAAGGAAACTATAAATGAATAGTAACAGCGGACCCATTCTTCAAAAAGTTAGACAAGCTTTACAGTTGAGTTGCTCCTTGAGAGACAAATGCAATGTCCCCTGCTGGAGAAGAGTGGGAAGAACATACTAGGCAAAGAATCCATTGAACTAAGCGCAGTGCTTATGGAATATGACATCAAAGGTATGGAGTGAGTGGTTGGAACATGGAATCAGGTGAAAAATGGCAGGAGATGATCAGAAAAGACTGGGAAAATACTCTCAATTGCCTGCCATAGCATGGTAACAGGGTTTTCACTTAATACTTCCAGTGATCTGTGCCTAGTTTTTTAAGCAGGTCCAGAACAAGGCCAACACTGTTCTAGAATGACATGGGAGATTTATGAAAGCAAAGCTAGTCTAGTAAAAACCTATTCTGGTGAGGTTCTGCATTCAATAAGAAATGAAGACAAAATTCAAGAATTATTTCAAGAAAAAAAAAAAGCATACACAGGAACTGGTGATTGATTGGTGATTTTTAAAGCTGAGGAAGATGGAGTCTTAAAGGCCTTCTACATTTCTAGCTTGTGGGGTTGGGTGGATGAGGGAATAATAGTCATCACTGGCCCACAGTAGATGAGCTTGTTTCTGAATATGTTCAACTTGTGAATCCTGTGATGTCCAGCATGATAGAAATTAGGCATGAGTCTGAGAAAAGGCACTGAGAGTGACATGCTAGAGCTGGTTCATACCAACTTGTGAGAGCCATTTGTTGAGTTTTCAGAAATTTTATGAGTCAGTTATTAAAAACAGCCATTCTTAAAAATTAAATGATATATACTTTCAACTAATAAATTACATTTTATAAAGGCAATGACTACACAAAAGCAATCTTAATTATTTTACTACAGTATTTTTTCTATTACGTATGTCCTTAAAGTTATTGATGTCTATTTTCTCCATAAGGTGAAGACACTATATAATGGTTTGCTATTGTGCATCTATTTCCAAGTCCATGTTCAGTGTCATCAAGTTGGTAGCTTGAAATTGCCAATGGTGAGAGTATCTATACCATAAAAATCAGCAAACACTACAAATCAATGGTTAATTGCTTTATTGATTGTCTAGACTTAAGAGAATGGTGAAAAATGTTGATAATAGAGATTAAACTTAAAAGTCTACCGTCTCTGCAACTATTACATTGTGATTAGCATAATGTAATGTGCAATGTTCGTTACAGAATGAATAGCACAAAAAATTAAGAAAATGTGTTTTGAGTAATTCAGAGACTATGATTTGACTCTCATCACAGAAATTGCTTAAATCATTGAGAAACAAAAGAAATTCTGACATATATCCCTGCTGTTTTACTTTTATCTTATTCAATATAAATGAAAATATCAACCAATATCCATATTGGGACTATCCTTATTCATCATCAATGGGTATGGGTATAGGAGTTTGGCAAAAGTGAAGGACAGTATTCTATGAGAAATAATTGTCTACATTAAATTTACAATGAAGAGTATTATATATTTATTATTTGTAAACAGTATGCTACACATCTTTTATATCAGTAAATTTTATAATAATCATGTGTGTATGCACACACACACAACTTTTTTTTTTGGTCAGAGATCCATTTGTTAAACATTTACCAGCATGATACCGGTCACTGATCTAAAGATACTTTTGGAAGTCCATGGAATAAAGTCCTTGAAATTAATTCAAGCCACAGATAAAAAATCCCCTTTGAATAGCCTTTGCTGTCTTTTTCTCTCTTTAGGTCTCCAGGAAAGTAGTTGGTTATTTTTAATTAGAAATTTGTTCATTACAATAATATGCATTATATCAGTTGAATCTCACTTTGGATTTTTATTTCTTGTGTATGTTTCTACTTCTTTAGAACCTTTGGTATTTTCTTTCTAGCCTCATTGATGTTAACAACTTCTCCTAATTTAGATCCATCTGCAAACGTCATTAACATGCTATTTACTCCCTCATTAACACCAAAATATTATCATTTATCATTATCTTTGGTGATGATCATGGGATTAAGAGTGTAGGAGCCTTATAAAGTTTTGGTTTTCATCAGCAAGTTGGAAAAGGATAAATCTAGGCAGACCATGAATTGTTCATGGACATGCCAAGGGAACCTGGCGACTAGCTTTATAAATAATTGAATTCAGCATTCAAGTTGAAATTCAGTATTCCCAATATGGTATTAGTTGAAAACCAGAAGAAAACATAGGGAGATTTCACACCAAGATAATATTGATATGTTCTGTTAGCCACAAGTTCTATTTATAGGAATATCTCATGAGCTCTCAAGCAAAACAGTAAAAGAAAAAAATCACAGTGGCTAATAATTGGTCTTGAAAACGACACCTTTGAACCAGGAGAGTGCATGGGTGGGAAAAGAAATGCATGAGCCTAGACTCCAACTAAAGTAGGACAAAATTGTGTTGTCTCAATTTTGTCTTGAAATCTTGCCTGATTATTGAGGGTAACATATTTTGGGGGTCTATATAAAGATGTAATACAAATGTTCTCTAACCCAACTCTGAGTTTTCTCCAGACTCTGATCAAGGATGAACCTTTGAGAAAACATGTAATGACAGCGCTTAGTAGCAAGGAAGAGCACTGTGCTCCAAGAAGCAAGGTCAAAGTCTGCCGCACACGGTCAGCTCACATTGTTGAGCACGTGTGGAGAAACATCATTTGCAGAATGTGGCCAGTCCAAGGGACTGAATTTAAAGCTACATAGGAAAAGATCACAAGCATCGAGGTGGAGAACCAGATGTGCCCCCACCCCACCCCCAAAACCATAAGAAGGAAAAGCAGGGGCTTGATTGTATCTGTTTCTTACCAGTTGTTCTCATTGGAGCTCAGGGACAAAACTAAAATTATTGTTTTTATATCTACTTACACACTTAGCTTTTTTCTCCTCAGCCTTTGCACAAACCATTGCAAACTATTAGAGTTGTGATTGTTGGATCTGCTACTTTATGTTAGATAGAACGATAATTTGAGAACTGAGATTTTTAACCTTAATAGCCATTAAATGTTAGGACCCAAACATTTACTCTTACTTTGTTTCTCTGAAATTTAAATGAACCCCTGATTTATGGAAACGTGCCTTCCTTTTTGTGCAGTACAGTAACAGAGAGAGGGATGCTAGCAAACAGACTGCAGCTGTGGGGACAACAGTCTCTAGTGCTCTGGATAGCAATGGATTTTGAGTCTTTCAGCTGAGTCCCAAGGCACCATAGAGCAGACACAAGCCATCCTCACTATAACCTGTCTAAACAAGTATTATTGGTTTAATCCTCAGATTGTGGAGGTTATGAAGCAATAGATAACGAATACAGCTCTTGCTAATAGAAAATATACTGTGTCTGCGGCAGAATTGGCTGGAGTAGAACCAAGCAGGACTGACTTGCCCAGACTAAGAACACAAAGCATTTATTTTTAATAATATAGTAGCTACACATGAAAAGACAGGACCTTTACAATAATCTATATGTAGCTATGTGGTAGTCCCCATCCCCTTACCACCCATTTCATTATCCAAGAAAACCACATCTTGAATTTCATATGAAGTATTTCATTACTTTCCTTCTTATACATGATTATAGGACATATCATGCTATATGCTATACTTTGGTATTTATTTTTTTCACTTGATATTATATTGTTCAAATTCATCCATGTTCTCTACTACATTTGTTTTGACTGTTGTATAATCTTCTATTGTGTGAATAAACCATAGCTGTTCAGGCATTCTCCTGATGATGGGCATCTGAGTTGTTTTCAGGCTTTGCCACTGTGAACAGCGCTCTTCTCAACACACATGATGATTTTCTTTACTGTGCACGTGTGTGAGCTTTGCTTGTGAACAGACCTAAATAGTAGAATCACTAGGTCAACTTAAAAATGTTTTATTGAAATGTTTTCTTTATCTTATACAAAATGCTATCCTATGGTCCAAATCATATTTACCCATATTTTCTATTAATGGTTCCAGAGTTTTGTTATTTTATATTGCCGTGCTTAATCTCTTTTAGGTTGACTTTTGTTTATTATGTGAGATAGGGATCTAATTTTACATTTTTTCTTATCAATATTCAGTATTTTCATTTTAAATTTTTGAACTTGATACCTCTATCTTGTATCAAAGTTCCATATATAGATAGTCTGTTCCTGGACTTTCTATTCAATTCTACTTGTCAGTCTATCAGTTTGCCAATACTAACACTGTCTTAATTACCACACCTTTTTAATAAATCCAGATATTGAATGGGGAAAGTTTCCCAGTATAGTTCATCTCTTTGTTTTTGTTTTTTTGTTGTTGTTCAGATAGAGTGGGAGGGAGGGAGAGGAAGAGAGAGAGAGAAACATCAACGTGAAAGGGACACATTAAGTGGCTGCCACCCGCACGACCAACCAGGGCCAGGGACAAACTGCAACCGAGGCACATGCCCCTAGCGGGAACCGAACCCGGGCCTCTCTGGACCGCAGGCCGACGCTCTAACCGCTGAGCCAAACCGGCCAGGGCTAGTGCATCTCTTTGAATTATGTCCTTTATTCAAACATACAGGTTTTTAGAAAAACCTTATCAAGACCCATTAAATACACTGCTGATATTTTAATTAAATTATATTGACTATTTAGATGAGTTTGAGTAGAATTAGTATCTATATAGTATTGCCTTTTTATACATTGACATGTGTATTTTCCAATTACTTAGGTGTCCTTTAATATTTCTAAATAAAGCTTATCATTTTTATAGAGTTCTTGTAGGCAGTTGGTATTCTCTGATATTATTTTAAATGACATCTTTTTAATTCTGTTTTAGTTTTTTAGCCGTTGTTGCGTAAGAGAACAATTGGCACTTTGCGTTTTGTTTTTATATTCAGTTACTTTTCGAATCCCTTCACCCACAGTTATAATAGTTTTGCCTACAGATTATTTTGGTTTTTCTACATAAATTACTATATCATCAGTAAGTAATGACACTTTTATGTCCTCATTCCTGATTTGCATGCCACTATTTTTTTAATTCTCATTCACTGTACTGACAAGGACAGTCATTACAATTTTGATTATATGTGTGAACAGTCAGCTTCCTGATCTCATCTCCATTTTAAGCCAAATGCTTCTAACATTTTAAATTTAGCATGCTGTTTGTTCTGGTTTTGTTGCCATGTTGTGTATCTGTTTGTTTTATATTTTAGATACTTTTTGTGATCATTAATTCTGTTGTTCAACTTGCCTGGGCCAAAGGATCCCCAGATATCAGTTAAACATTATTCTGGATATTACTGTGATTGTTTTAGACGAGATTAAAATTTCAATCAATGGACTATGAGTAAAGCAGATCAAACCCCATAATCCAGCCAGCTTGAAGGCAGGAGAAAATTCTCCAGCAGACTGCCTTCACGCTTACCTACAACATCAGCTCTTTCTGGTTCTCCAGAGGCCAGCTCACCCTGCAGATTTTGGATTTTTTATCCTCCATGATCTCATGAACTAATTATTTTTGTTGTTGTTAATCCTTACCTGAGAATATTTTTTTTCCATTTAGAGTGAGTGGAAGGGAGGGAGGGAGAGAGAGAAAAACATTGATGTGAAAGACGCATCAAGTGGTTGCCTCCCACAGGTGCCCCCAACCCGGGCCAGGACAGAACCAGTAACCCAGGTACATGCCCTTGACCAGGAATCAAACCCAAGACCCTTCGGAGTACAGGCTAATGCTCTATCCACTGAGCCACACCAGCCTAAGCTCGTGAGCCAATCCTTTAAAATCATGTGATTATACACACACACACACACACACACACACACATTTTATTGCACTGTTTCTCTGGAGAACTCTTACGCTATACTTTAACTTGTTTTGAAAGTTTTCAAATATTCTTAATTTCCTAATAGTATTTTTTTCTTAAATAACAAGAATATTGAATTGTATT
This sequence comes from Tadarida brasiliensis, assembly GCA_030848825.1. Classification (NCBI taxonomy): domain Eukaryota; kingdom Metazoa; phylum Chordata; class Mammalia; order Chiroptera; family Molossidae; genus Tadarida; species Tadarida brasiliensis. The sequence continues at coordinate 31,734,240 of CM061277.1, forward strand.
AAACACTTATTACTATCTATTGAAATGTTCATGTGGTTTTTTGCCTTTTAATCTGTTAATGTGGTAAATGACACTAGGAATTTTCTAATAATATATAATTTTAAAACATGTACCATAAACCTCATTTGATTATGGAACAAAATGATTTTTTAATACACCATAGGGCTCAATTTACTAATATATTGTTTTGAAATTTTGCTTCTATATTCAAGAGTAAAATGAATCTCTAGCTTTCTTTTCTAAGTTATCTTTCTTTCCTTTTTTGTCAAGTTTTAGTAACAAAGTAATGCTGTCCTTTCAAAATGAGTTGAAGTATGTTTTACCTATTTTTTAATTTCTGGAACAACTTATGTGAAATTATGATAATTTTTAAGTTCTTGGTAAATTTGTCTACAAATCCACACAGGCATACTACTTTCTTTCTGGGAATGCTCTTAACCTTCTTCAATTTCTTTACTAGTTATAAGGCTATTACTTGATCCTTTTTGAACAAATTCTAGGTAGATACATTTTTCTAATAATTCATTTTTTTAAAAAGTTTTCAAAAAGTCTGGTATGTTATGGTTAAGATTCTCTCATCTTATAAATTTCAACTTTTTTATAGTTATGCCCTGTTTATTTATAATAGTCTATATTTGTAGCTTTTCTTTTTATCTTCTAACTAATTTTGCCAGAAGTTTATCTATTTTAATAGTATGTCTATTTCAAAGAATAACTTTTGACTCAGTTGGCCTCAATTATAGCATATTTTTCTATTCCATTTATTTCTACCCTTATATTTATCTTTTTCTCCTTTCTTTAGGTATATTCTATTACCCTTTTTCTAATTTCTAAGTTGTAAAATTTTTCATTATTTTTGAGGATTTTCTTCTTTCCATTATGAATATTTAAGACTACAGTTTTTTTTGAAAAAAACACTTTTGCTAATTCTACAAATTTTGATATGGAGCATATTTATTATTCAGTTCTATATATTACATTAAAATTTTCATAATTTTTTAATAATCCATAATATGTTTATCAGTATGTTTTTATTTCTGCATGTGCAAGTATTTTAACTTTATCTTTTTGTTATTAATTTCTAAATTAATGATGTGAAAAATCATGGTTTGTATGATACCTGTCATTGAGATTTGTTGAGGCTTTTTTATGGCCAAATTTACATGATTTTTAAAAAATTATATCTGTGCTTGAGAAAATTTTGTATTTATTTATTGAGTGTAGAACTCTATATGAGACCACTAGATTAGACTTCTTAATTGTATTGATTTATTTTCTTTAACCTGGCTGTTTGGCCTGCCACTTATCAAAAGATATGTGTTAATATCTCCCACTATGGCGGTGGGTTTTCCCTATAGTTCTATCAGTTTTTTCTTTATGTATTTGAATTTATTCTACTAGACTTATATGGGTTTAAAATTGCTACATCATCTGAGTACATTGAATCATTTGTGCTTGCATAATGTCCCATTCCATTTTTAGTTTTGATGTTTTCATCTTAAGTCAATTTTACCTGATATTTACATAGAAATGTCAACTTTATCTCATTAGTATGTGCCTAATATGTTTTTCATCTTTTTACTTTTAACATTTCTTTGTCTTTGAGAATATCTCTTCTAGAGTCTATATCTGTATATTTTTAATAGAATTGATCAATGTTTGTCTTTAAATATGAATTAGTCCATCTATATTTATTGTGACTCTTGATTTTTTCTATAGTTCTCATTTATAATTTTTTAATACTTTTTCTATGTTATTTTATCCTTACTTATTTTTATTTTGAGACCTGGAAGATGAGACCTGATAAGACTAGAATTTTAGTTCCCCTTTCTTCAACTCATATAATGTTGACATTATCTGTAGCAATGCAGTCAAATTAAAATATGATTTACGCTACAAATGCAAGACACATGAAATTTGAAATTTTTTACTGGATATCTAAAAGAAAGAAACAACTAAAATTAATTTTAATTTCATATTTTTATTTAGCCCAATGTGTTGAAATATTATTTAAACATGCAATTAATATAAAAATATTGATGAGATATTTTACTTTTTTCATAGCTTCTGAAATTTGGTGTGTACTTTATACTGTTAGCAATTTTATTTTATGTATTGTTTATTTTTATTATGATAGCAATTTAATTCAGAATAGTTACATTTCAAATAGCTAGCAGCTATTGTATTAGACATCGAAGATTTAAACTTTTAATATCTTTTCTATTTTATCTAGCTATTTTAAAATATAATAGAAAAACTTAACAAGGCATTTAATCACTTTTATTTAATATAGCTCTTATGAAAACTCTTATATTTGTCTTGCCTTTTATTTGAATATTTTATCAAATTTATTTAAATCCAGTTAATTATGAGATTCTCACAAAGTTTCTGAGAGTTTATAATTGTGAGAATATATTTATCATATCCTCCTATTTGAGTGAAAATTTGTATATAGCCTCTAGGTTTTAAATGTTTGTCTTCTTGCATCCAGTGTTGCTGTTGAAAAAAAGTCTGTTGCTAATGTAATTCTTGTTCTTTTTTCTCTGTAAGTATTTAGAATTGTCTCTGACTTTAATGTTCTTATATTTAATTATTTCTATGAGTGAGATTTTTCCCTTACTCTTCCATTTGACATTCCTTGAACCCTTTCTATCTATAAATATATTTTTTTAATTTTAAGAAATGTATTTAAAATATTTTCTCATCTCCATTAAAAAATGTTCTTTATAATATCTCTGTTTTCCTAATAGTACTATGGCTATTTCTATCCTTCATATCTCTTAGTTCTTTATATATTCCATTATTTGTCTTTTCTTTTTCCAGTTTGAAGATTTGCTCAATATGATCTTTCAAAGACTTAAATGACTCCTCAGCTGTATTCATTATGCTATTTATCTATCTACTGGGTTTTTTTAAAATTTCCATTAAGCTATTATATTTTTTATACTTAATATTCTTTTTGGTTATTTTTTATGTTTTCTAATTCTTGATTCAAATTGATAATCTCTTATCATTTTTATTTTTTATCAAACAAATTTTAATTTTTTAGTTCAGTTGTTCTAGTATTTTTGCCTCTTATGAAATCTATAGTATGGTATTTTATATTTCTTTTGAAGTAGTCATGCTTCTCAAATATCTTGCAAGCTCATTTTCTTCTGGGGAATTGACTACACTGCCAGGCAAATCTCATTCTGGAAGGCCACACTCTAGCCTTCAGCCTCAATTGCTCTGGGGACACGAGGGGGTGGAGACTAGGAACCAGAAAAAGAGTTACACAGCACAGCCAACTCTTGGGTCACGACCTCATTCTTTCGCCCCAGGAAGAAGCAACATTAAGTATAGATAATGCTTAGGTGGTAATTCATAGCCATGGGGGTGGGAGGGGATTATTGTAGCTCCCTACAAGCAAAAGGCTATGGTTCTTCACTGATTTTACATCGGTGCCAGGGACCTGATTTGTTCCAAGTGTGTTGTGAAAATCACTGTTAGTTACAAAGAAATGGGGTTAGAGGAGTAAGAGCAGAATTCCATAATTGTTTTGATAGTTTATCCCTCCAAAGCCATACTAGTTTTTGCTTTCTCTCAGACTAAATCTATTACACATATAAACATGAATTCAAACTGGTGCCCCACCTAGCTATTGTGCTTGGGTACTGATCTTGAGAAAGCAAGCCTTAGACATGTTATTTCAGTATCTTGTTAGGCACCACTAATTTTTTTTTAGTAGGTATTATTTCACTGGCAACCTCAAGTATATACAAACACCTCCCAAATCTTCTTATGTTTCCAGTCTGTATAATATTTTGAGAATAGCATGTTAATAACAAAATATTTATAATTTTTTGTATTCTTTATCATTACAAAATAAAACAAACTCTTTTTAAATCAGAAAGTATTGTCAAGCCCGATTAATTCTATTCCTGGTTCTACACATAAGAAATTTGAGTCCTAAAAAGTGAAGATCATGTGACTAGTTGGTGGCAGAGCAGGGACGAGAACCAGTGTTCTGAATGCTGGTTGTATAATGAGATGATGGCATGGATTACCTTCCTTTGTACTTCTCTCTCCTTACTCTGCCCAGACAGCCCACTCTTCCTCCCTCGGATTTCAAATCATACCCTCAAATATGCGTCCAGAATTGAAAACGACTTATATTTGCCTTTCATCATGTTATAAACATTCATCTTCTCTTAGCATTTATCTTTCCATTCTGAAAAAAATTTATTATCTTTTCTTTAGTACTCAGTCATCTTCTTGATCATTTTAATTGTCTCATTCCGGAGTTTTTCTACCTCATTATTTCTCTCCTTCATTTCAGCAATTGGAATAGTTGGTAGAAAAAAAATGTAGTTCTGATGGACTTCCAGCTAACATTTGGCATCTGTTGGCCATTTGGGTTGCAGCTGCATATAAATTACAGAGGATAGTAACTCCAAAATTAACTCTATGTGGCAGTGGACCCAGAGACTTCAACTTACATTGTATCTGTAGGAAAATCATTTTAAAGTTTCTGGACCTTATTGCCCTCTTGGCAACAAGGAGTCATAGCAGTTCCCAGTGTGGAGAAAATACTTAATAAAATAAGTCATGAAGGAATTTCAATTTGTTTAAAAAAAATCTGATAAAGATGACAAAGGATGAAGCACCAAGGAGGAATAAGCACATTTGCTGGGTGGTTTGTGGAATTTTCAGTTATTGTAGCTGAAGGGCACTCAGGGGTATTCAGAGCTTCTGATGGCAAGTTATTTCCTAATTTATAATATACTAATCCATATCAGCACAGGCCACAAGCCATTGTTCAGAATCAGTTTCAACCCCCAACTAACTCTTTTTTTCTGGAGTGCTCTTCTCCTTCCTGCCCTGCCTCTGTCGCCCCCTTGGCTGCACGAATGAAGAGAGGCGCCTCTTCTCTCTTCCTCAGGCACCTAGCTCGCCCTTCAGCCATTTCAGTATCGCTGCCACTGCTTAGGTAGTGATAATTCCTGGTAAGAAAAATACTTATTTTAAATGCTTGTGAAAAATACAGAAAAGTACAAACAAGAAAATTAAATTAATCTCTCATCTCATAACTCTGAGCTAAACACTTTTAAAATGTTGGTATATTTTCATTCAGTTATAGATATTCTAATTTTATGTAGTTTTATATGCTGATTTTATTTAGTTTGGAGAGAATTTTTCTGCATCATCAACTCTTACTGAAAAACATAACTTGTCCTAGTTTTACACCATGTCCCATTCTGTGGCTACATTGTAATTTGTTTTTTGTTTGCCCAGTTAAGATCGCTTTGCTTACTTTATATTTTTTGTCCTGAAAGTGCTATGATAAACATCTTTGTTCATAGCTTTTGTCCGTGTGTTTGACAATCTGAATGACTGACTCCTGAGAGAAAAACTGCCAGTTCAAAGATTACTTTAAGGCCTTTGACACATATTGCCAAATGAATTGTAAGTGTCATTAAACTTTACCAAACAATTCAGTGTCTGCTGTGAAGGCAGCAATATGCCACAAATACTGAAATCCAATAGAAACTGTCCATCCCGCAGTACCCGCTGTGACTTACACTGGCTACCTCACACAGCCAACAGCGACAAAACATCACTTCATCTGTTGATGCTCTACAGTGACATGACTACTATTCCTGAATATTTTTTAAAAATATTTTTTCTTTATTGATTTTAGAGAGAGGGGACAGGAAAGGGAGAGAGACATAGAAACATCGATGAGAGAGAACATCGATTGGCCACCTCCTGCATGCCCCCCACTGGGGATTGGGCCCACAACCTGGGCATGTGCCCTGACCGGGAATCAAACTGGCGACCTCTTGGTGCATGGTTCGACGCTCAACCACTGAGCCACACCGGCCGGGCTTCCTGAACATGTTTGACCCAGAACATGAAGTTGCAAATAACTTTATTGTTTCGGAAACATCTTGAAAATTCATTGACCTCAATAACAGACCACTCTACTTGCCTTTATCAGAGTAAATAGTCTCCTTCTTAGAAAAAGGAAGTGCTTAGCTAGGATCATCTATTCATTTACTTTTTGATATTTATGTCATATTCTCGCCTCCGAGTCCCCCAATCTGATTATAATATAATCCTAATATAAACTAGATCACAACCCTAGCCCAGTCTCAATCTGGCCCCACCACAGAAACACTCACCTTAACCCAGACATGCCCTCAAATTCACATAAATATCTCACTTTTGTCCTTCCTTTTCAGACATGCTCCCCTAGGAGGGGAGTCTCCCCTGCTACAGCGAGCAATAAAGTTGGCTTTGCCAGACCCACAAGTTACTTTGATGGTCTCTTGGGAGTGGAGTCCAATCCCCTCTGGTAGTCATGAAAAGTAGTATCACTGTTACGAACCTCTGCGAGGCAGTGAGGGGCTGGAGCTTCAGCTTCACTGTATAATGCCATCCCCACAACAGCCGTGTGAATTAAGAAGCATTATTATCAAATTGCCAAATACATGTTTAGAAAGTGGTTTATTAAATAAACCTAGCATATAATAATTTCAACTACAAATTCTATACTTATGACACTTCCCTATTTGATCACTGGAGGTCTATTCCTCCATTTCCAATGGCCCCCGAACATTATTATCTGGAGTGGGGGTTGCAGTAGCACCTCAAGACAGCATGTCCCAAGGCGAGTCATTGTTTCCTTTCCCATTATGCTTTTTATCATGAAACATTTCTCTACCTACAGAGTAGAGAGAATGGTAAAATAAACATTAATACTCAGCTCCCTGATTTAATTTTTTTAAATATATTTTCATCTTACTTATTTTTCTAGACCATTGCATTTTACTTCTTCCTTGTGCATTTCTTTATAAAATAAAATAGAACACTTTTCCTACCTAACTATAATTATTCTCCTTTTAAAAGCTGTTCTTCCACCCTGGCTGGTGTGGCTCAGTTGGCTGAAGCAATGTCCCGTGCACTGAAGGGTGTGTGTTCAATTCCCAGTCAGGGCACATACCCAGGTTGTGGGTTCAATCCCAGGTTGGGACGCATACAAGAGGCAACTTATCAATGGTTCTCTCTCTCTCTCTCCCTTCCTCTCTCTCTAAAATCAACAAAAACAAACTCTTGAGTGAAGATTAAAAGCTGTCCTTCCTCTGGCAACATGCTAAATATTTTCATTAATTGGTGCTAGAAAGTTCATCATTGATTTGAAATCCTCGCACTTTTGTTCTTCCCACCCAACTTTCAGTTCACAATCTTACACACACATACAAATTTATTCATTTTCCATATTACAGATGCTGCCTTCCTCATATATCTCTGTCCACTACTTCTCTCTCCAGTCTCACCACCAGAGAGTCAGGACGGCTGCAGACCCTGCAGTTACCTCCCTGTGGAGTGTTGTTCCACTCTGACCAGACGAAAGCTCTCTGCTTGAATACACCACATCTCTGTAGAAGCATTCCAGTAGCAGATTATATTTTTTAATGGACTAGCAGCTCCTCATGTTGTCTCTATTAACTGTCTACAAAAAAAAATATCTATTAAGATACTGGAGGGGCCCTGCCTGGTTTGGCTCAGTGGTTAGAGTGTCAGTCCCTGGACCAAAGAGTCTCGGGTTCAATTCTGGTCACGGGCACGTACCTTGGTTGCAGTTCGTCCCTAGCCCTGGTCGGGGTCGTGCAAGAGGCAACTAATTGATGTGTCTCTCTCACATTGATGTTTCTCTCTCTCCCTCCCTTTCTCCCTCCTACCCTATCTGAAAATCAATGAAAAAATATCCTCAGGTGAGGATTTAAAGAAAGATACTGGCGTAAAAAGAAAGAAAAAGAAAATATAACAAATTCCTAAAAATAGATATCCACTTATTGCTGGAATTTAGTATCAACTCCCACACATCAGAAGGTTCAAAAAGCATACATGATAAAGCAATGCAGTTGTAGTGGGTTGGATGTGAGAGGAAATCGGAAGCAAGCTCTCCCCACTGCTCCGAGGACTCCATGCAAGACACCAAGGTGTTCCCACCACAAACACGCTCAGAAATGCTACTATCAGAAACCAAGCAAATAGAGACTTTCTCCCTTAGATGTGGACGCTCCCCGGTCTAATCGCTCTGTGTGTTTCAGAAAGGGAGGCTAATTTCCACATTTCCCAAAAAACGTAAGCAGGAAGCAAGATTGGAAATATTAATATCAGTCCAAGGAGAATTCAACATGTGAGGGAACTTCAGATAGGCCAAATAGTACAGTGAAAACAAATACTTTTCCAAACAGGCAATAAGTAATGTTTATGCAAAAATACAAGAATCAATATCTGAGGAGAAACTGATACACTGTTAGCAGTATGAGGCAAAATTAGCAGAAGTACTATTGCAGGAGATTAACACATTAAGTCATAAAATTGATCCCCCAGAATTAAATGATATAGAGAACATTATATAATTTAAGATGTTGATTAATAAAATTTCCTTTGCTACAACCAGGGAAGCACCTTATTTTTAAGTGACCATGGACCATTAAAAACTTAATCTCCTGAATCATGGAAAGAACACCGATAAATTCTCAGCAGCAGAAATTACATGGGTCTCATTCTCTGACCACACCGCAATACAAAGAGAAAATAAGAACAATAATTTAACAAATGAACAAAAACTTAATTAGTGGAAAATTAAAAATCGCTCTTTTAGATGAATATAGAATGAAAGGCAAGCTAAAAGAGAAGCCAGTTTTTGGAGGGCCAGAGTGAACTGAAGTCAGAATTTGTCAGAAATGGTGGGGTGCAAGTGTCAAATGCTTTACTGTCAGTTCAACTTAACATTCATTAGGCAAGTCTCTTAAAAAACTAGTAAGATACATGGGGAAAATAAAAACAAGCAGAACTAAAAATGAGAATGCTGCATACAACTCCATAGTTATAATTTGAAAATTGAATTAAAAGAGGCTGTTTAGTAGAAAGGCAAAAAGCTATCAGAATTCCCTTTGAAAGGAGTAGAACATTGGAATACACCAACAAACATGCTACTGATCAAGATGTTATCAAAAGGGTTTTGGGGCTTTGATACCAAGTAGTTTTTAACAATAAATTCTGCCAAATTGCTTAGAAGCAGATACTCTTCCTAAAAATATGTATGTATATGTGGACACACACACACACACACACACACAATCGTACACACAATCATACACACAATCATACACACATTCAGCTTTCTATCCTAAGTATGGAATAAATTACTTCTCAATGTTTTTTTTTTTTTTTAATCATCTTTTTTGGTACGTGCCCCTAGCGGGAACCGAACCCGGGACTCTCTTGTCCGCAGGCCGACACTCCAACTGCTGAGCCAAACCAGCCAGGGCCCCGGTGTTTTAAATAAAAATACTCTAACACGGATTCCAACAACTAACAAAAGATTGCACTAAAAGGAAAACCATAGACCAGTGACACTAAATTCTCATCTTAATATTAATTAAATTCAACAGTACATATTAGATAGCCACTCACGACAACCATTTTTGTGGTTTAATACTGAGAAATCTGATCATCAAATCAATATATAATATTAGCTCAATTCATATAAACAAAAGCAGAAGTTAAACTTCTCAACTTTTTCTTATTTTTTCAAAAAAGCTTTTAGTAAAACAGGAATGTAAAGATAATTCCTTAATATGATGAAAGATATTCGTCTTAAACCAACAGTCACCACCAGACTTAAGAGTGAAGAAGGAGGAGAAAAGAGCAAACAGGCCAGTTGTCACTGTGATTACTCAACACCCTTGTGGAATCTGGCCAAGGCATTATAGCATGAGACGAAGTACAGGAAGAGAAGAGACAAAATTATTATTATATCTACTTAGTGACCCCAAGAGGAAAAATGGGAAATCTACTGCAACTAATGAGATAATTGAACAATGTTGTTGGGTACAAATCTGAAAAATAAAACCATCCATCTGGAAATAATCTTTTGAAATTATATAATGGAACAAAAGTAGCAACAATACAAACATAGCAAAGGAAAAACAGATTAAAACAACTAGAAATAAAGAAATATGTAAAAATATACAAAATACAGAAATATAAAACTCAGATAAGAAAAAGAAAACAAATATAAATAAGTGGAGTAGCATAACTCATTCCTGGGAAGGAAGAGTGAATAAATAATGTAGAAATATTAATTTTTCCAAATAAATGTGCATGTATTATGAAATTTCAATAAAAAACTCATCTTGATTTTTTTTTAAATATGACAAAGTAATTTTTAAGTCAAACTGTCATAAAAACTAAGAATAACCAAGAGTATTTTGTAAAAAAATAATAATAAAGAAGACTTGCCTCACCAGATGTGAAATATGTTTGACAAAATTATTGTGAATAAACCAGATGCTACAGGTTCAGTAATTGACAGAAAAATCAGTTTTAAAAATGATCTGCTTAGAATTAGAAGTTTACAGCTTTGCATATACAAAACACAGAGTTTCTTCTTGTGTTATTATTTATTAATTGCTGTGTTATTTTCATAGAATAACTGTAAACCTACTTTTGCCACACCTATGTATACATTAGATGATAAAGATAATGCAGTGGGTAGAGAAGGGGAATGGCCATGTGAACAAAGATTGAAATTTTAAACAGGATCGTGAGAAAGGATCACCAAGTAGGTAAATTAAGCAAAGATTTGAAGAAGATGAAGGTGTGAGGAGTGACCCACCAATGTATCGTGGGGGAGAGCCTGCCACGAGGGAACAGCAACTGCAAAGCCTCTGAGGTGGGAGCAGGTTTGATGTGTGCAAGGAAGAGCCCGGAGACCAAGACATCCCTCCTGGCGTTAGCAAGGCAGGGAAGAAGTAGGACATTAAGCCAGAGTGGTACTGGGAGTCTACAGGTTCTTTGAAACCATCATAAATATCTTAACTTTTACTCCAAAGGAGATGGCAAGCCATTGCAAGGTACAGGGCAGTGGCAGCGTGATTTGATTCTGATTTTTAAATGGTCACTGTGGTTGAGTTGCTACAAATAGACTGTAAAGGAGAAAAGATGAAAACGGGATGGCCAGTGGAAGACTATTATAACAATCCAGTCAAAATACGATGAACAAAATAGCAGTGAGGGTGGTAAGGACTACCTTGAAGAAGATAGATTCAACCGGATTTACTGAAAAAGTGAAAGTGAGGTTTGAGAGAAATCAGAGAGGAAAGGTGACTCCCAAGTGTGTGGCCTGAGCACTGGGAGGATGTGTTCATTCGACAGGCTGGGAGGATCTCGCAAAGAGCAGTTTTGGGAGAGAAGATCAGAAATTGAGATTCAGGTAGAAATGATGAGAAAGCTATCGTATGTATACGAGAGTTCACAGAAGAGAGCCAGCCTACAGACGTGTATTTGGGAGTCAGACTATTATGCAGATTTTATTCAGTACAGTGAATCTGATGAAATCACGATGGGTGTGACCTTAGAGAGACAAGTTCATGAACTGAGACCTAGGGCCTGTCAACAGAGTCAGGATCATGAAGAGAAACAAGCAAAAGAGACAGTGAAGGGACACACTGCCATTGAGGTAGGAGGTTGTGGTGACAATACATTGTAGAACAGTCAGTGATCAACTGTGCAGATGCTGTTGATAGATAAGATTATATGAAGATTGAAAATTGAACAACGGATTTTAATAGCATGGATCTCATTGATGCCTCTAATAAGAGGTGTTTGGGTGAAAAGGTGGAATCTGAAGACACTGCAATGGACTTTAAGAAAATGGAGAAGAGAAAATGACGTCTCTCAGTAGGGACAACTGTCTTTATAAGAGTTTTGCTTTAAAGAGGAACAGAAATATAGAGGGAAGCGGGAGCTATCAGCAGTGCAAACATTTAGAAATGGAGTTAAAATAGATCTTCATATTAGTACATACTGCGAAGACTATGCAGATGGCTTAATGAAGGAAATGAAGTAAAATTAAAAATAAAACATCAGTGAATAATTATCTACACTTTGGGGTGAGAATGGATAATCTAAGCACAACAACAAAAGAAAATACAAACACACACATATAATTTGTTTGATTGCAAAATGCTGGAAAACCATAAAATAAATAAATAAAACTAAAATTATTTGAGTTAAACATGACACAAATATACCAAACTATCAGTCTTACTATATATTAGGAAGATATGTCTACCAATGCCTTTAGAGAAAACTCAGCAAAGATCACAGACAAGAAGAAATTCAACTGGCTTATTTACATGTAAAAAACATTCAAAATAATTTGTAAATTAAGAAATTACAATCATGATAAAACTAGATGAATTTTTAACCTTCTTATAACATTATCAGAAATTATTAATCCCTAGAATAGTTCTTATACTCAATATTAGCAAGATTCTACTGAGGGTATAGTCACAGTATTAAAGATAAAATCTTACCATACAGTAGATTGGCCCTGTAAATGCCTTCAGGAAGTTCATGAGTTTTGAACATTAGTTTAACTTCTAAAAATTTATCTCAAGAAACTAGTAAGTCAGAAAAATGTGTAGGCAACAGGACAATTAGCAAGTGCTACTTACAATGTTTAAAACTAACAAAAACTATGTATAAAAATATATTAAACACTGCTTCATTTATTATTGTATATGACAAAAATGACCCAGATATTAAAACTCATGTTTCCCAGAACTGCTTAAAATGGTTGTCAAAATTTTAAAGTAATATGGTTTAGGGATTAAGAACACAGAATCTGGAATCAGATTGTCTAGTTTCAAATTCTGACTCTGTTTAGCAACTAAGTTTCCTTGAAGATGTTATTTAAACTCTTTGGACTATTGTTTCTTTATCTGCAAAATGGAAAAATACCTCACAGAGTTGTTATTAAGATTAAGTAAATTAATATTTATGAAGTGCTTACAACTGTGTCTAACACATTAATCATTTATTTAAAAATCAAACTATGTTAAATAAGTAAATAAAATATTCATGTTGTATTAATTGAAAAAATAAGATGCAAAGCTATGTGTTGTATGAATTTTAATTTAAAAATAATTTATATACATATACACATACATACACAGGAAGTGTGAAAAAAATCACACGTGATTCGCTATGGAAAAGAGAATTCATTGCTACTCTTGAGAAGTAAGCGGTCAATCTGTTTACTTTTCGGGGTTTTGTTTTGGTATTCTGGAATGTGGATAATGTGTATAGATAAGTATTTTGTTTTATTTATCTTGCTTGCAAGGACTTTGTCCTCTTAATTATAAAAAATTCACTTGCAGCTTTGGCTGGTTTGGCTCAGCAGTTAGAGCCTCGGCCCGCGGACCAGAGAGAAGGGGTTCGGTTCCCGTGTGGGCAGCAGCCAGTCGATGTGTCTCTCTCACATCGATGTTTCTCTCTCTCTTTCTCCCTCTCTCCATCTCACTCTATCTGAAGATGAATGCAATGTCCTCGGGTGAAGATAAAAAAATTTTAAAAATTCACTTGCAACGTCTCTTACCTTTCTGACTTCTGAAATTAGACATATGTTAGACCTCTTGTTGAAGTCTCTTTAACTTGCCTTTAATTTTCTTCATATTTTAAAAGTGCCCCAATTTGGATCACAGAGTGTTGGGGAACCAATGTGAACTTGCAGGAACACTGAAATTTGAAAATTTTTGAGGGAAACAGCAACATCTATTGGATACCATGCAAAATACTACTATTCAGTTGTTTGGGCCTAACTACTTAATAAAAGAATTCAGATATTTCTTTTGATCTACAGGTGCTGTAAAAAACTTACTGAGAGCCTGGCTGGTGTGGCTCAGTGGACTGAGTGTCGTCCCACGGACTGAGGGGACCCAGTTCGATCTCGGTCAGGGCACATGCCCGGGTTGTGGGCTCGATCCCCAGTAGGGGGGCGTGCAGGAGGCAGCCGATCCATGTTTCTCTCTCACATTGATGTTTCTATCTCTCTCTCTCCCTTCCTCTGTCTAAAAAAATCAATAAAACCATATTTAAAAAATTACTGAGACACTAATTGTGCCATAAACTGAGGAAGGTTGGAAAACTCTATTTTTTCGATGTTTTCTTTTTTTAAAATCTTTTTTTTTTATTCCTCACTGAAGGATATTTTTCTACTTATTATCAGATAGAGTGGGAGGGAGGGAGAGAGAGAGAGAGACAGAGAGAAACATCGATGTGGTAGAGCCACATCGACTGGTTGCCTCCTGCATGACCTGACCAGGGCCGGGGACACCACAGCCCAGGTTCATGCCTTCGACCAGAATCGAACCCGAGACTCATTGGTCTGCAGGCCAACGCTCTAACCGCTGAGCCACACCGGCCAGGGCTTAAAAATCTTTTATTTCTACCAGAATCTAAATTCCTAATAGTTTTTATCCTTCTATTGAAATGTTACTTTCAATTATTATGCTTTTCATTTTTAGAAATTCTGTTTGGTTATTTGAAAAACATCACCAGTGAACTGTTAGGTCCTTGTGTTCTTTTAGGCCCTGTGTTCCTTGTGTTCCTCTCCATTCTTTCAGACGATTGTCCGTGCCCGCCTCATTCTGCACTGGAGAACGCCGCCATCCGCGGGGTTGCAGTTAGGCCTCCAATCTGCGTGAGTGCTGACTTCGTGAGAGGGTTTGTTTCCTGAGGCACATGAAGAGCCAAACTTCTGAAAAATTGGTGGAAATCCTAGTGGAAACTGGATTTAAAGTACATTTCTTTAGTGAGAATTTGCTTTTGCTTATTTGGAGTCTTACCAACCTGGGTTCAATTTCAATGTTATCTTATAAATGAGGAGAGTCACACAGGAATTGTGAATTAACTTGAATTTACGTGAGGGAGGCCTTGTGTTAACGATCAGCAGAGAAGCTTTGTTTTTCTTTCCTTCCAGAGGCATCTTCAATGCAGGCAAGCATTCCCGTCCTCTCTCCGCGCAAGGCAGATTTTCCCCTGTGGGGGTCTTGCCTTTAGGGTCCACGTGCTAGGACAGAATCTGAGAACCCCTCCCTCTTTGCCCAGAGTCCAGGTTTTATCTACTGTCCACACACAGTCCTTCACGTTCAAGTTCTAGGAAATGAGGGACCGGGAATGTCCTGGAGCAAAACTGGCTTCAGAATAGCTTCTTTCTGAAGCAACGTTTTTCACTGCTCTGTGCTCTTTGAACTTGCCCTTGCTTTCCTGCCAAATCGTTATGCACTTAAAAATATTTGTTTTCATGTATCTTTCCAGTATTTAAAAATATTCTATACTAGGAGCGTTTCTGCTATATTGGCTAGTTTTGCTCAGTGGTTAGAGCGTCGGCCGAAGGGGCACGGATTCGATTCCTGGTCAAGGGCACGTACCTGGGTTGCAGGTATGATCCCCGGCCCCGGTAGGGGTCGTGCGGGAGGCAACCTGTCGAAGTGTCTCTCTCATATCAATGTTTCTATCTGTCTCCCTCTCTTCCTTCCACTCTATCTAAAAAGCAATGGAAAATATCCTATTAAAAATAAAATAAAATAAGAAAGGGAAGAAGTTCCTATATTGTCTACATTGAGGGTCGATTATAATTAAGTGGAAATGTACTATTAATTTTTCCCGAGTCATCTCCCTATATCTTCACCCTTGCTCATTCTGGTCCTTCTACTTAAAATGTCTTTGCCCTTGACATATTTTAGTGTTTTATCTGTACTCAAAGTCCATGGAGCCTTCCCCAATCTATCCTACAGATTTTGAACTTAGTTTTATGTGTGCCTTCCTATGAGGATTGATCCTTTTCTGGCCTCTATTGATTATCTAAATATAGGAGACATTGCTTATTTGTGATTATAGAAGTAGGGCTTTGACTATTTACAAATATTTGAAAGCTTTGCTCCAGCCGGGTGGTTCAGTTGGTGGGAGCGTCATCCCACACACCACAGAGGTTGCAGGTTCTGTTCCAGTCAGACCACCTACCTAGGCCGTAGGGTTTCAGCCCAGGCTGGGGCATCTGCAGCAGGCAACCCATGGATGTTTCTCTCACCGATGTGAGATGTTGCTCTCTCTCTCTTTCTTTGTCTTTCTCTCCTTTCCTTCCTCTCTCTCTCAAATCAATAAAACATATCCTCCAGTGAAGATTTGAAAGAAAGATTTATCATTGATAGCATACTTTAACTTTGCTGAGGCCCAAATTTGAATACAGTGCTCCAAGGCTGGTGTTCGACGTGACCGGCAGCTGCAGACAGTAGCTGGGACGACCCTGGGTGAGCATCTCCAAGCTCGCCTTTGTTCGTCTCAGCACAGCCGCTGCAAAGGTGGCTAGGTTCCTCCTAGGCTCTCTCAGGGGGGAAACTTTCTAATAAAAACATGGGATAACTAATGAGAAACGAGGAGATCCAATCAAGTGACAGCTTTGGCCAGGATATAGATTTTCTTTTTTAAAGAAATTTAAAAATTTTTTTTTAAGTGAACAGCCATTGAGAGGAGTCCTTTTTTATTTATTTATTTTCCTAATTTATTTTATTGATTTTTTTTAGAGAGAGAGAGATAGAAACATCCATTTGAGAGAGAAATATCGATTGGCTGCCTCTTGCACGCCCCTGCTGGGGATGGAGCCCACAACCCGGGCATGTGCCCTGACCAGGAATCGAACTGGGACCTCTCAGTCCATGGGCCCACGCTCAATCCACTGAGCCACACCCACACCAGCCGGCCTTTTTAAATAAATTTAAGAGCAAAGAGTCAGATTCTGCAGTTCCTCAGACACAACGATTTCGGCAGAGGTTCTGTATGGAAACTGGAAAAAGCAGTTCTTGAAACTCTGGATAGGATGAAAATCGCTTGATTGAGAGAGCACAACATAGAGTTTATTATAATGGCAAACACTGTTTTAATGGCTTTATTAATTACTTGAGTTTTTATTTATATAATCATTAAAAGTTCAAAGAGGTCACATTTTTTTCATTATATTTTATTGAATATTATGTGGAAAATTATATGTTTTAGTAAGTTTACAAATACATGGATTCTTGAAGGTCTCAGTGGGTATCCCTTGCACATGTCAAGGACTTTATGAATAATTACAATGTCCTAGAAGGCATTTGACTTCTCTCCCTCATTTTGTGTAAAAGCACTTTTCCCAACTTAACCACTCATCTGTATTTGCTGAAAGAAACAAGGAAGGGAAGAAGAAACTGTTCTCATTGGATGGCTTTCCCACATGCTTGTATTTCTCCAGAGGTGAAACATTCCAGTAATGTCCAGGAAATAAGCAAGGACTATAGAATCTTTCTTCAGTTTCCATTTGTGGAACTGTAACAAATAAGTAACATTCTTATTCTTTATTAATGAGCTTTCTAGAAATCAAAAAAGTGGATTCCAATTTCCAATGAATAATGCTACTGGCAATTATTTGCAGTTTAGATAAAAGAAAAGGCATTTTATGTGGATGATTCAAACAGTGGCTAATTAAAATGAAGTAACAGATTTCCATAAATAATAAAGACTGGAAATTATCTTTGACTTCGTTTGCAAAGCTCAATTTCCCATCCATCCTCTGCTAAGAGGATTAACCATTTCCACTCTGGTCTTCGCCTCTGCACAGGTGGGGGAAGAGAGACATGCATGGTGTGCAGTTCTCACAGGTACAGGGGAGCAAATTTCAGTTCCTCGCATTTGAAAACAAAATACTGAGCCTGTATAGTTCTTCTTAAAAATTATAATTAAGAGCTATAAATAACTTTTTCCAAAACACACATGCACACCTCTCACACTCTTGTGTAAGCACATACAAACATATACTCCTATGCAAAGCACCAGCACAAAATACCTAAGAATAGGGTAGTAGCATCTTAAAACCAGCAATACATTTTTCATTTCTTAAAATTAATTTTAAAAACTAACAACAAAATGGTCCATTGCTTTATCATCAATTTCAAAAGAAAAGGAAAACAAGGAAGGAAGACCTAGTAGTGGTTGGTGAAATTAAATGAATATTAAAAGGTGATATGTTTTAAAACCACCTTTTAGTGCATTTCTGACTTGGCACAAAAACGATGGAATGCAGGAAAGTAGTGGGTGGGGAACTGTGCGTCCGTCTTTGGTCTTTTGTCCCTCTCTCCAAGGCCGAATTCCCATGTTGAGTGTTAATAGTGTTCCTTTATTCAGCTTCCCTTGAAGATAAGATTTCTAAGGATCTGGAGGGTTCTGGACTGTCAAGCTTACAAATGAGATCTATCACATTTATGTATCATACATGATAGATAATATATCATTTCCTAGTGGGAGTGCCCACATTCCTGTGTGGGAGTAGCGGGGCACAATATGGCCGGTAGCAAGGAATATTTGTGAGAATAAAAGAGCATACCTTTA